>CAWUFW010000289.1:3787176-4387176 GCA_963921515.1 Calotriton arnoldi
ACATCAATGGTTTTAGACATTTCCCTTCCTCGATGTCCCAGCTAGACTTCCCACTCAGGCACAAGACTTCTGCTCCGTACTGTAATTGTGGGGGTATCATTGCATTATACGCTTTTAACAGTGGTCTGTGGGACATATCCCCATAGATGCGGTTAAATTTTCTCAACCCATACACTGATGTAAGAGCTTTAGCTTTCTGGGCCTCCAAATGCGTGTCCCATTTTAGAGTCTTATCAAACCAGATACCGAGCTATCTGAACTCGTTCACATTTTCCAATTTGGTTGGGCCCAGATACCAGTTAAATCTCTGGACTTTTTTCCCAAAGCACAAGATTTTGGTTTAGTCCATATTTACAATCAGATGCTTAGCCACGCAATATTCATTAAAAGCAGTTAACTTCCTCTGTAAGCCCATCTCTGTCTGGTTGAGGATTACCAAATCGTCGGCATACAGTAGGCAGGAAAGTTGTTTCCCAATCATTTTTGTGGCTAGCACTTCTATCCAACACCAAGATAGATGGCAGATCAGCCAGGTATATGGCAAAGAGTAGGGGGGATAATACACAGCCCTGCCTTAGACCATTATTGATCATTATTTTCGGTGTCAAGGCCCCGGCCGTATCCTTAATAACATGCGCCCAGTTATGGCTATGTAACTCCTGGATGAAAGCCAGGAGCCCATCCGGGATATTGTATTTCCTTAAGGTACCCCACAAGCAACTCCTGTCCACCAGGTCAAATGCCGCACGGAAGTCAACGAAGCAGCAGCACAACTTCCCTTGCTGTTCCATAGACTTCCGCGCCACCGCCCAAAGTGAAAAACAGTGGTCAACCGTGGAGTGCCCCTCCTTAAAGCCCCCCTGTTCCACCGGCACGATCGACCACTGTTCCACCCAGTCCTTCAGGCTGCCCAGGATTATTTTGGCGAAAACCTTTTCCCCGATATCCAGTAGATTAATCAGTCTATAATTCTTTGGGGCTTTCCTATCTCCCTTCTTATGGATAGGTCTGATTACTGCCCCTCTCCACTTCTCTGGGATTTGGCCCGAGTCCAGTATGGCCAAGAACATAAAAGATAAAAATTTAGCTGAGATTTTATTATAATGGCCAGGAGATTATCTGGTCCCGCTGCACGGGTTAAGTTTAAGTTTCTTATAGTGTCTTTTACCTTTTCTACTGTAAAAAGGGATTTTAGATCTTCCACAGCCCCTCTCCAGGGATGAATATTACCTCCAGC
Source organism: Calotriton arnoldi (assembly GCA_963921515.1). NCBI lineage: Eukaryota > Metazoa > Chordata > Amphibia > Caudata > Salamandridae > Calotriton > Calotriton arnoldi. The sequence goes on from CAWUFW010000289.1 coordinate 3,788,414, forward strand.
AGCCACAACACCTGTCCCGTATAGTTCATCTAGATATTCTTCCCATGCTGATTCTTCCACTACACAGGACATAGCCCCCGGGGACTGTCCAGATGCTTCCTTTATCAGATTCCAAAACTTACGGATATTTTTTGCTTTGATTATTTCCAGCAAATGTACCCAACATTTCTCTTTAAAAGCCCTCTTTTGGTTCCTAAATAGCGTTTTATATTCCTTCCTCAATTAAGCCTCAATTCTCTCTGAGAATGCCCAAGTCTGTGCCTATGGAGTCTATCTTGGCCTCCAACCGCTCGCTGGAGGCGGTTATGGCCTGTAGGATGTCCTGCAGTGTCGGGTCCTGTGAACATTCTGTTTGGGAAGGAGGACTCTCGTTCCCCTCTAACGCACTCTTTGCCAGGACTCCATCTTTTTCGTGCCTCTTTGGCACTTTCCCCATCTTTTCCGACAAGGTGGTGTAGCCTCCTGTGTTTCTGCTTCTCGCCCTCTCCTACCTGGTGACTCTTGCTCTCTAGGGAGTCTCCCCTCTCAGTCTCCATGATCCCTCGATGATGAGCGTCAGTCTCTATCTTGCCCTGCAAAGACCGGTGATCAAGATTCGCTGCGGGGGACTTGATTCAACTCTAAGTCAGCGCGAGCTGCGTGACTTGTGGCCCAGCGGTCCTCCAGCCCTCTAGTGGTATGCAGTTTAGGTCGGGGTCTGTTGCAGCAGGTCGCAGGGCCTTCTTCCATGTTTCTCAGTAGCTAAGTCGCTCTCTGCTGGGTTCAGTTCCCTCCATCTTCCTCTGCCCTTTGGCAGTGTGTCAGCCTTCAGCCCTCTCTGTGGAGGCAGGCCTTATAGCTGCTGTTTTTCAACTGCTATGTAGCCCACTTGTCAGGGCCTGCACGTTTCTAAAACTGATTGCTTGCTGCTGTTCTGTTCATTTTCGGGTATTTTCCTGCTTCGTTTGCCTCCCCTCTAAGATGCCTGTCTCTGGCGGGCCCTGCATCCCAGGCAGGCAGAAGCCATGCCCTCTCTCATCACCGCAGTGGCGGGCCCAAGTGTAGGCCCCCGCGCTAGCTGTGCTCTCAGAGAGCCTGGCGCGAGGCCTTAATCTCTAGAGGCGCAATATGGCCTGCTCCTGCTGTGTTTCGCTGCCCTCGGACTCCGTAGTGTAGAGGCCTAATTCCTTCATTTCGGTCAGCCCCCTGTCTGGGCTCAATAGTGCTGAGCCAGTCTCGGCCTCTGCTGCCGGAAATCGCGCTGGTCGCTCTGTTCAGGGCAGTCCTACCTCGTCACGTAGCTGGAGCGTGGCTGCTGGAGCGTCTGACCTTGCTCCTTGGATGTGCCTCTTCCTTCTGTGTTTCATATGTTCAACTCTCTCTGGGGGCCCAGCGGATGTGCGCCGCCTCTGCCCGCCTCTGAACAGCACTTTCAGAGCCGGGGGGAACTCCACAGTGCTTCCCGCCCTCTCCGATGTTGCAGACCCATCTCGGCACACCGTCACAGCGGTGTCGCATTCGCCCTGTGGGGGCTCCGCTCGCGATCTGTGACAGCCCAGGCCTCCACTGCTGGCGATCGCGCTGCTCACTCTGTGCAGGGCAGTCCTACCTCGTGGCGACGCAGGAGTGTAGCCGCTGAAGCGCCTACCCTTGCTCCTTGGATGTACCTCTTCCTTCTGCATTTTGTCTGCCCATTGTCCTTTGGGGGCCCAGCAGACGTGCGCCACCTCTTCCCTCCTCTGGGCAGCTGTTTCAGTGCTGGGGGATCTCCACAGTGTTTCCCGCCCTCTCTGACGCTGCGGGTCGGTCTCGGGTGCACCGTCACAGCGGCGTCATACTCGGCTTGCGGGGGCTCTGCTCGTGGTTTGTGGCAGCAGTAGCTCCGTCTCTCCCCTTCCGAACACTCAGCTGTGCTGCTCAGCTTACTGGGTTACCCTGTGTCGCAGCTCCCTGTCCCTTCCGCAGGACGCTGCCATCTTGAAAGACTTGCGGGTGCGGCGGGTCAAATCCTTGTTCTGCACTCTGCCGTCCCACATTCCGGTGCTTTGCCGTCCCAGATAAGCCTCCTCGTTCCAGGCTGATTGGGGATTACTCTCAGTGGCAGAATTTCACCCCAGGAGAGTCAGGATATAGCTAGATGGCGGCCGGCCGGTCGGAGCTCTCGAGCTGTGCTGCTCACTCCATCGGCGTCAGGCCACGCCTCCGTAAATTTCATCTAGGTTTTGCGTCACCCTTGCGCTACCTTGCGTGGCGCAAGGGCAACGCAAAACTTTGATAAATATGGCCAATGGTGTTTTGACTGGATGATTTTTATCTTTCCACTGCATGCTTGAAGAGAATATTCTTTCTTTTGTTTTGAGCTCTCCCTGGGACTGCATGTCTTTCCTGAATCTCTCTCCCATTTTTCTCTAACTCCTCTCTTCTCCCCTGAATGCTCTGTTTCACCCTTCCCCACTCAATCTCCCTGTCCTTTTTCGCACTTTAATATGAAACCCATTTCAAGATTACTGGCCAGGCATGTGTATTTGCACATGAGTTCCCATGCCAGTGCCAACGAACACTGGCAAAGCTAATAGCTCGGCCATTTAGAGCCAAGACCCTGTGGCTTTGCCAATGCTTGTTCTAAAAAAGTTTTTCCATGTGTCAGAGAGAAATAAATGGTCTTGTATTAGCTAGAGAAGAATAGAGTTGAACTAATACATCACCCAGACTTTCAAGCCTTATATCAAATAGCAATCACGTTTTTATATAATAGTTCATACCACGATTGTTCCATAAAAGATGTTACTATTATACAGTTTTTGGTAGTCAGTGGGGATGGAAGATTTAATCTGCTTTTCTGGGATTTAAACTGTGACCTTCAGATCTCTGTATGTCGGTGGCAAGCGATGAAGTCACTTAAACATCCAAGGGGATATCTAAGCCATGCAAACCTTTTTAAGTTCTATTTTACAGAAACCATTCACAATAAATAAATGAATGGTCTCTCACCGAAGGCCTGGTGGCCTTTTCATTGAGACATCTCGATCGGTATGTAGCCTTTTAGGTGTTAGGCCTCTAATGCCGCACATGCAAGTAGCTGATTATTAGTTATGACTCTTCAGTAAATACCTGAGTTCAGCAAGTAATATGTTTTCTGGGCATCCTCTGCCACAGAAGAAGATACCAAGAGGTTGTGATAAGGGGCGAGTCCTTCTTCAAAAAGAACTAGTATTTGCCCTGCAATTAACAGTTGTTAATTGGTTAATGGTAAGAAATCCTAAAGACTAAAGGCTAGTCCCAAAGGGAGTACATAAAGTAGTGCTACCGAGGTATTGTTATTCCATACCTGCCTTTGTGAATTGGCCCCAAATCATGAAACATGGGAAAGCTCAGCAAATAATCATATACTATTAGGATACACAGAAAGGACTGCGCCCTCTTTGAACTGTTAGTCATTGGGAGTTAGACATTCCGAAACCTATTCACAAAGGCATGTATGAGTATGTAGTAGAGTACTACTCTGCTCCACTCCGCTACTTACCGTACTCATAAATGCTTTTGTAAATCGGCACCACTAGGTCACTGCCCTCCTACCCAATGAATATGTTGTTCTTACTACATACTCCTTTACCTGGAGTAAGACAACCCTTCTCACAGAGAACTCTTTGTGCATAAGGCCCCTCTTAGTAGCGCCGTTTCAGACATTTCTAAAGGATTCCAGGACAGCGGAACCTCGTGAAGTTCTTCATGGCAGAAACTACGTCCCTGCAGTGTGCTTCGGACATAAGGGCGTCCAACATGGCCCGTGTGTTTGCTTCCTGCACATGATGGTGTGATATCTGAAGGATACGTGGCGCGTTCTTGCGTGCTTTGCTTGTCCCTCAAGCCAGGGCTGGATTGGGATTAAAAATCGGCCCGGGCACGCTAAAAAAAAGTGGCCCACATTTGCATATTGCCTTTCCGCAAAACACTGCTTCGGTGAAATTTGATTAAAAAGGGGGGTAAGGGTAAAAAAAAATGCACGGATTAGTTTACACTGGTGAAAACAAGTGAGGCCACGTTTGCTCAGGCCCCCTGCCCCCGCTCAATATGCATATATTAATGGGCCAGCCCAGCGAGATAAAGGGAGTGACACCTCTGCCAGTGGTGATAAAAGGGAGATAATGGACGCCCATTTACCTCCAGAAAGGCCACTCAGGCACCCACTGGGCCGCTGGCGGCATCGAACAACGCAGAAACCACCAAAATCGGCTACCCAGGCTGCTCAAAAAAGCAGTCCACAGCTGGGATTCGGTTACCGGCACCTCGGGCATTGCCCGAGTGCCCACGTTACCAATCCGACGCTGCCTCAAGCTCACATGGCCCGCAGGAATCTTTGGACACTAACATCGTGGTGTTTTCATTCTCGACTAGTTTAATGCATCGTATTCTCAGGGCACAATGAGGCAACCACGTGCAAGCCCGTCTGCCCCGGAAGTCTCTGGACCCGAGTTTAGCCACATTTAGATTACGGAAAACCACGACTCTTGCAGAGAGTCGCAGGGCTGGGTCTACGGCCCTTTTGGCTGCTTTCACCCTCCCCATTCTATTAGTCACTAATGGGATCATACAGACCTGGCATATGTCTTGCGGTGTCTTTATGGCTTAGCTTGAAGCTTTAGTCTATGTTTATTTCATATGCGGGGCTCAGAGTAAGAGAATAAAATGCCTGTCTTTCAGATTCCAACCACAAGGAAGGCTCTCAGCTGCAATTTTATGGTCACATTCCTTGTGTGTCTCGCAGAATACATATGCTGTAATTACTTTTCACTTCAGATTTATGAGTGAGGTTTTCTAGGCCTTATTAGATTTGCTGGCTGCTCTGAATGACATCTTAAGAGTTTATGAGTTCTCTGATTCATTAGTTACTCTCCTGGTCAAAGTTGCGAGGATAACTTTTAAACAATGTGCTTTCAAGCTTCTGACTGCTTCTCACCACTCTGCCCTTTCATGTTTGATAGCGACTTGTTTGCCTGATATGCATTTCCTGTTTTTTAAGCTTCGCAGCCAGTCTAGGATTCTGGCCTCCGGATCCGCTGTAGGCGAGTTCTTCTGCCCGTGGCCTGCTGCCTCGTGGTCCTGACCCGATCTATCGTCCAGTACCCTATGCCCTGCTTCCACGTGGCTTGGTACCTCCCTTTATTAGAGAAGCAATAAGTCGAGTTTTTGGATGACGAGCACTGATGCAAAGGTGAACCTTCTTGCTTAGGGTGGTCTTCGAATCTGTAGCTGGCTTCATCATATCAATGCTTTGCTCAAGGCAAGACATTGCAAGTCAGTGGTTGTAACTCATTGGAAACCAAGCCAGACATCATCAGGTCATTATTACTTCCCACTGCACTTATGCTTTTGTTTAAGATGGAAACTTTACACCATCTCTTTCTTCCTCTGCATTGCCTCATATCTTTTTCTTCAACTCTCTCTCGCTCTCTTGAGATCTGTAGTTTTTCAAGTTTAAAAGAAACAGTGAAATGTTTATAGCATCATATTGATGAAATATTGCAGACATTTCTCTGTTAAGTGAACATCTGAAGCGATGGACCTCTACCCCGTCTCTATCATGTATTTGACTACCTCTGGCGTGATCAGACTAGAGTTCAAAACCTGGGAACTCCTGCATCTCTTTCCACTTAAGACATATGGCGTCCAGCCCTCTTCATGCTCTCCCCAGGGACATTAATATTTGATTAGTACATTTCCTGATGCAGTCGTCAAGCCACCAGCACAGCCACTCATATACCTATGCATATGCCCCGGAGTAACCGCTTATGTTACTCCTACAAACCTTACGGAGGCCCGACCTTTGGAATTGGTAAATGCCGAATGTCCATGGAACACTAGAGAATCATCTCAAACTTAACTCATCAAAAGCTGAAATTCTCACCTGCAGACCCTGGCAAAATCACAGCCCTCAATCCTCATAGCCTCTATAATTGGCACAGCCGCCGACAAAATTGAATGAAGTAAAAAAAAAAAAAACTTATTGTGATCATACACTCAAGCCTCTCACTGCAATCCCAAATTAACAAAGTGACAAGAGACTTGTTCTATACAATGAGAATACTGTGACATGCGTTCCCTTACCTAGGCCTGTCACACAGGATACAGGCATCACTGGCCTTCGTGATATCCCACCTAGACTATGCAAATGGGCTGTACGCTGGACCCTCTAGAAAATTAAGCAGTGAGAAACAAAGAATCCAGAATGAGGCAACGTGGAAAATTTTTAACTTAAATTGATCAGACCACACTGCCCCTGCACTCACAGATTTTTACTGGCTACCTGTGGAAAAAAGAATATACTTCAAAGCTGTTTACATTGAACAGAAGGCTATCCATGGGATAAGACCACATTTTTTATAGTTCAAACTCAGTTTATAAAAAGGAGAAACCTAGGTCGAGGACGTCCCTACCTCTAATTACCCGGCTTATAAAAAAAAAAAAACGTAGGTGGAGCTCTTTCTCAGTGCAGACATGGTAACATTGGAATATACTCCTCAAGGGGCTAAGAACCATCAATTAGCATCGAGAATTCAAAAAAGAAATAAAGAGCTAGCTTTTCTCAAACAAAGGACCTGATTGATTTTAAGAACACAGTGTGTGACAGGTCTGAATATGCTCCCTGTTTTCCTATCCTCACATTCCTGCCTTTACTACCACATGTGAAGGATGCACGTACATGCCGCTGCTCCAAGTCTGAAGCACACTCTCTGGAACTCACACAACACTAGTCTTCCTCGCTCTCCATCACAAAGGGTCCAAACACCTCTCCTCCCTCTTCAGCTGGTACATTCCAGGCAGGTCACTCAGATCCTCTTCAGCTAGGAAAGCCTCTATGCCCACGTTACGGAAAGTCAGATGGAGCGGTCTGTCCATCTCTGGGGCTGCTGCAAAGTTATGGAATTCCCTGCCTGCCCACATCGCTAGACTTGACTCCTTTGCCTCATTCAAGAAATCGTTAAAAACATGACTTTTCTGATCATAGGTTCTCTGGATTTCTGTGCTTTGGAGCTTTGTTTTTCGGGCATAGCGCTTAGATACCCTCGGGTTTAACGCTCTTTATAACAATTTTCATTTTCATTTTTTCAAATTAGTCTCACTAACCTTTCTTCCATCAATGCCTTTGTACAGTAGTCTCTATCAACCTGGCCATCTTGAAAGCCCTTTGGACCTCAGTAAGAGCTACAAAAGTGCTATAGAAAAGCCTTGAACCAGCCAATAAGTGCCAACCAGTGCCTGGTGCATTTCTGTTCAAACTGATTGAATTCAGCTTACCTGAAAGAAAGTATTTCTATATTTTGACACTGCACTGAGAGTTCACCCAGATCTACAATCGCAATAATGGATACCTGAAGCACTTGAATCACCCTCTTGTAAGGACTGAGTAAACTTTGGGGATTGTCCTCCTTCTCCATGGGAGGATCACAGGAATATTTGTCCTTCTGCCTATTGTGTGCACTTAGCCTCTAAGGAATGTTGGTTGGAGCTATGCATGAAGTGTTCTTTCAGCAACATGGAAACACACCTATATTGCTTTCACAGTCATTAAATCAAGGCAGAAAGATTGGTATCTGCCTCGGCTGACTTATTCAGCAGCTGCTTGATTAGCTTCAAGGTTTTTGTCAACTTTTGGAGGGTAGGGATCGAGGACGTGTTACTTATGGGAATCAATCAAACTGTGACTGCCTTGCTTCCATAGTCATTCATCAACTTTCTCCAACAATAATGAGTTGTACACGAAACACTTATTTTTTAATATCTAATTTGAAACCATTTTCTAGGCCTTCATCCCAGTAAGTATAGTAGATGAGGTGAAGAGGCAGCTGTCCACATCTTTCTTTATCTCATCCATGTGCACTGCTGTGGCTGATGGATTTAGATTACTACCCAACATGGTTAATGTGGTATATGCACAGCTTTGTTTGATGGATTAACTCAACCTGCTAATTACCTCTCATATTACTAACCATGGGCGGAGTTCGCGGAGTTGCGCTACACGAAACTCCGCGAAGTGGAAAAAAAACTCTGCCGTACTACGCGGAGCTCCGCAAGCGGCGGAGTGCGATAGAAAAATGCAGTTCGCGGTGATTTTCAGTGCCGGATGCTTGTCCGCACTGTGCAAATCATCGCGAACGGCACCATGCACAGCGCAAGCGGGCGCTGCTTTCCTTTCTGCCGCTCGAGTAGATTTTTACTCGAGCTGCAGCATTCTCAACGCGAACGGGCAGTTTCTCATACGCGACCACTCGCAATGAGAAACCTGACCCCCCCGCGTTGAGAAATCTCGCCGGGAGGTTTATTTCCCACGCTCGCCAACTTGATGTTGACGATCGCGAACGAGGAAAAATCTCGCCCGGAGGTGGATTTTCCTCGCTCGCCAACATGGCGTTGACGAACGCGAGCGAGGAAAAAGACTCCGCTACGCGGAACGGAGCAGAGTTTTTCGGAACTCCGCTAGCTCTGCATAACGCGGAGTGCGGAAAACTCTGCGAACTCCGCGAGCGGAGCGGAGTTCACCACCCAGGCTTACATATTACAGTACTCATTACATGTTCTCTTACATCTTTGATACCATCAATGCAACATCTGAAATTACATCATTGATGACAATGGCGGGGGCACAAGTTATAGTTACTTTAGGGCATGAGTTACAGTTACTTGAGATAACTTAAAAATGGAATGTTTTAACTGACATTTTCATCAAACTATAACGTCTCTTTAAGCTTTGTTTTTTCAGATATAGGCAAGTCAAAAAATGCATATTACCTACTGTCCGTCACTAGTAGGTAGTTATAGTTAGGACCATGTTACCATTGAAGAAGCATGTTTTGACTTGCCTATATCTTTGATGTCATTTCACGAACATTCATGAAATTCTCTGAAAAAAGTCTCATAGTTATACTTGTTGAGCGTGGAAAGTTTCGGGGTGAGCCGTCAAGCAGGGGCTGAGAAAAAGGAGGGTAAAAAAAAAGTGCATTTCACATGTTAATTCCTATAGGACTTTGGTTACGCAGATTCCGCTTTTTCTTACTTGGTGTAAATCTGTTCAATAGTTATTGAGAAATTGAAGAAAATACAGTTAGTGATATCTGTGGCAGCGACGACTTCGCAAAAATTAACAAGCTCGTACAGGTAAATGCAGAGATCTGATTGGCTACCAACACTTCAACCAGGTAGTGTTGGCAGTCATCTTTGGACTCGGCTTGAGCCCTGTCCAAAACAAAATGTACAAAAAAAAAGAAAAGGGGGCAGGGTAGGGATACCCTGACCCCATAAAGTTGGCCCACAGTTCCCAGAGGGACCCCTCATGCACAAAAAAGCATTAAAAAAAACAAAAATTGCTGCATAATCGCAATAATTGTGATAAAAAAAATGTAAAAACAAAAGCACACGTGGACTCCCGCACTTGCTTTCAAATAACTCCCTGGTGAGCCAGGTCCCGGGGGAATATCATAAAAGTAGGAGGGGGGCACACAGGGCCCCCGTCCTCAGGCATATCAAAACTCCGTGGACCGCCACCTCCCAAGAGAATTGGTTATTATGTATGCAGGGGGTGACCACGTGACACCCCTGCACCCATGGGGACCGCCACCTCCTCGGGGCAAAGGTTTATAACTAATGTGGGGGGGGCCCACGCAGCTCCCCCCCTGCAGCCCCGGGGACCGTCACCTTCCCGGGCAAATGTTTATTTAGAAGTGTGGGGGGGACACATGGCCTCTCCGCAGTCTCGGGGACCGCCACCTCTCCGGGGCTAAACTTAAAATTAATGCGGGGGAGCGTAGGCCCTCTCCCCACAGCCCCGGGGACCGCCACCTCCCTGGGGCTGAAGAACATTAATTTAGAGGTTCTGTCACACCCTGTGGACCACCACATCCATGGGGCTATGCTGTATGTTGGAGGCAGGCCATGCGGCCCCCCTCGTGGAGCAATACATGGGCCTGGGGACCGGGGCCGGCTCCTGCTATGTACTGGGGTGCTCAAAACCAGTGAAATTCAGCAGTTATAGTTACCTGAACTATAACTATAGCTTACGCCCCCGCAATGCACTGCTTATGACCTCACATATTACACCACTCATGACATGGTCAGTGACATCACTGACAATATCTCAAATGACATATGTGAGGTCATAAGCAGTGCATTGCGGGGGCGTAAGTTATAGTTATAGCTCAGGTAACTATAACTGCTGAATTTCACTGGTTTTGTACGAGTGAAACCTAGCCTAACTATAACGTCCCTGTAACCTTTTTCTTCAGTGAATATATATATATATATATATATGTTGTGTGTACATAATATATATATATATATATGTGTGCGTACATAATATATATATATATACATATATATTGCTCTAAAAGTGATTTTCTTTTTGTACAAAATAGCTCTTCTGTCCTTATTGTGCCTGTACTGTATATAACTGTACATCATACTGCTTCTAGTCTCAATCATCACACCACCTACTATGACCTAGGCCTCGACTGCCATGTCTAACTATCCTGGAGAATCAAGATGATTTTGGAGGTCATCTTTTTGTTACAGGCCGAGTACAAAGTGTCCTGGCTTTTAGGGCATAAACACAACCTACTTTTGACACCAGAAAACAATGATTTGTATGTGAAAAGCACAGGACTGGAGACAGTTTCCAAATGACCTCAGAGCAGTGGTCATTCAAGTTTCAAAAGCTTTTCTAGGCCTCTGTGCTCGCTAATAAAACTCCCTTGTTTCTTGCTTACCTATAATAGCAGTTACAAAATATTTTATAGTTTTTTTTAAAGGATTCAATAGCTGCAAGTGATAACATACTGTAAGGGAGATGTGCTTCTCTGTTGTTAGTTCCTGAACAGGCCAGAAGCGGAAAAATTATGTAAAAGTTTCATTATATGTCTTTTATCAACCGGGAAATATATTTATTAATATATCTGTCTATCAATTTATTATGTAAGCATTCTCCAATCATAGTTCGGAAATCATGTAACAAAATGATAGTGTTATTAATTCAGAATCACACATTGGATTGACTTGTAATTGATCTCAAAGCATCCTGAGTCCACACCGAGCACCTTAGACACTCAGGGCCTGATTTATAATTTGGGTAGACGGCCTGTCCTCCGCCAGGGTGAAGGAGTAAATTACTCCTCCGCACTGACAGAGGGGCCACCCGCCAAATTATGAAATGCCCACTGGAACAGCAGAAATTTCAAGCATTGACAGGAATCACCATCACGTCGGGTTCTGCCAGTGTACTGAAATTTTGCCAAATGGCTCCGTTCAAGAAAGTGGGATTTTCTTATTGAAAAAAAAAAAAGGCAATGCCCTCTCCCCATGGGAGCTTCCTCCCATGGCGAAGGGGGCTTTGTGCACTTCTCAGTGCCCCTTACCACCAGATTTTTCCTGGTGGTGATGGGCATTGAAAAATGGCTAAAGGTCTGCCCATCTAAATTAGGTGGGTGAATTTATAGCCAAAACTCTGACGGCCCGTACTCCGTCAGGCCATCGGAGGAGTTTGACCATGCCGGAGACAGAGTGGTCTCCGCCATCATCAAACTATTGTCTGCCCGAATTTAAATGGTGCGGGAAGACCATAGTCTTGGCTGGTAAGGAACTCTGATGCCGTTGTGACGGAGTTCTCCCTCCACCACGATATAAATCAGGCCATCAGACAAGCCCCTGCCACTAGGTTCCACAGCTTACCACTGGACCACGTTCCTTCACATATTATGCATTACCTGGAACTACACTTGGCATTACGCTACACTGGAGAGGTGTGGTGCAGCGGCCAGGGCAGCTGACTTCGGAGCACAGGGTTCACGGTTCGATCCCTGGCTCCGGCGGCAGCTCAGCTCAGCACCATGTGACTCTGGGCAATAGCTCACTTAATTTCCACTCCGGCCCCCAGCGCCTTGAGACCCGTAAGGGTGAGTAGCTGCGCTATATAAAAACGGACTTACATTTTTTTGTTTCTATGAATATAGTTGAAATGGCTAATAAGTTAGGCATGCGGGGGACACCTAGTAGGTGAGGAATGGAGATGCTTAGGGCCCAGAAACATCACCTCTGTTTTCCTTCATTAAGTTTGAGACCATTTTGCCTTAGCAAATATGCTCTTGCAGGCAGGCTGGAATCCAGTTTTTCAAAAGTCTGTCACCGCAGGATGAAACTGGGCGTCGTCAGTGTATGAAGAAAAATGTAGGCCCTGGCTAAGGAGTAACTTGAAAAGATGTGTACTAAGTTCCTTTAGGGTCCACAATGGTTCTAACTTATTTTAGCCTAACTACACGTTTTAGGCCGCTTTTGCTTTGAACAGTTAACACATGACACGTTTTATTTTGTGCCATGATATTTTTTTAGAAATGCGCTGTACATGTTATTATTATTCACTTCTACTTGGGATTCAGTCTGAACATTTAGTACAAGATCGAACATCATGGTGCCCTGTTTTGCTCTGATCGGTCAGCAGCATCTCCTAATGTTTAGACACAATACAAAGGCACAGCTGTTGTTTTTCAACACAGCACTTTTTATCATATAAACCCAGACTTGTCTTTTGGAAAACAGAGAGGAAAGATTTTTGCAAAGGGACAGGTCATGGAACGGGTGCCCCAGCCTTGCGTAAACTGAGTTTACACTTACGGAGCAGACCACCTAACTACAAAAAAACAGGTATGGGGGCCGGTTCGAATCCCAGAGAACACTGATATATTCCTGTGCTCACGTAGTGAGGGTAGGCTTAGACAAATATATAAAGAAAAGCACAGAGAGGCAACATAAGTATAAACAAGCACAAATGCAAAGCAAAAGAATCTATCCAGGCTCTTCGGTGATGTTAAATCTGATCCTTTAATGAATACTTGAGCCTCAAACGACATGAGGCGATGACAAAATGCAGCCAACGCGTTTCGCCCTAAATAGGGCTTCCTCAGGGCTGCAAGCATAACATAAATACAATCAAACAAACAGTTTATAACAAAATACACTCATCTCATGAACACAAACATAAAACATTTCTTAAGCAGACATGATTCTTATTGTTCTCATAGGCAGATTTCATGTCTCTTTGTAATACATATTAACAGTGACTTTTAAAATATATAATTATGCACTGTATTTTACTCCAGCGCAAAGACAATACTGAAAGTACCTATAAGTGACAAGAGCCAGAAAAAGGAGAAAAAGTACCCAAACACCAAGTGAGGTCTTGATACAATTCAAAGGAAGAGCCCCAGAAAAAAAAACCAGTGTCAAACATAGAACCTAAAATCAATACAACCTAATAAAATTAAAAGACTAATACACAAAAATCATTAATGAAAAAACAAATTGAAAACATAAATACATATGTGTATTGTACACCCACTAGTGTCAACCATTAAATCAAAACCACAACTCAAATTAATCCTCACCAATAGGCAAAAGTACCGCAATCCGAAAAGTATTCAGAAATATACTCGATTGTTTCAAAATCCCAGATAACTACAAAAATATAGCTAATATTAGTGATATGGCTTAAGTCCATACAATAGCTTAGCCATCAAATACAATCCTAAAAGCAGCATCACTGATCATTACCTCAAATTGATGAAGTTCAATTCCAAAATATAAAATCAATCCCAGTCATAATCATTGGTGTGTACCCAAGTTCTCGTAAAGTCCGTAGTTGCTACAATAGAATACATCCAATATCAATAATTAGGCCTAAATCCATAGAGAGGCTAAACACACAAACATTCATTATCGAACGGGACACTGTTAATCATTACCTCAAAACGATGAAATCAGATTCCAAATTGTAAGGTCAAATCCAGTTCCTGTCCTTGTATTCAGACAAACTGTAGAGTACTCACTATGATAGGTGAGACATGTAAAACTGTAAAAGATATAAAATATCACAAGTTGTCGACAGTTGTCGTAACCTATTAGCAACATGGTCGGAAAAGTACCTCCAATATGCCCACAATGCACCATTTCCACTATTTCAAGACATATGCCCAGCCGTTTGAGATGGACCATCATAACATGACATTGCTCCTAATGTGTTTATTGCTTTCCTCAAATATTAGTATATTGATTGAAAGATCGCACATATCACACATCAACCAGCTTACTAAAATCGAAGTATTCGACTCACGCTATACTCATACTGCACATGTACATACCGATGTCCATTTTGTCTGACGTCCCCTAAATATCATCACTATACCCCATTGACAATAAAAACCACCATGGCTTAATAATGAAAGAATACAGGCTTATTACAACTTCTCAACAAACCGCCAGCAAGCGCTTCAAGGCTCAACAAGATAATAAACGCCTATAATGCCGCGCCTCTGGCCAATTCACAGTTTGCCAGCGCGTTCACATACGCCAACATCACCACAGCATGGCTTCACCTGTGCCCAATCTCAAACTGCATCGCTTAACATTCTAGCGCAGTTGCCATACATGCTCCCGCTGCCATCTGTAATGCGTATCTCGGGCATTCACTTACTCTCTTCGTTTTAATAGAAGTTAGTCCATGAGCACATCTCGAGCGACGCTGTATCTTTCAACCCGCCGCCGAACTGAAAATACTAAAAGTAAACGCCGCGGATCACATGTCTATTTAAACCAACCATATGGTACTTCCTCACTACGTACTCCGGTCGCGTACGTGACCCGGATGTTTTCTCACTTCACAAAACTTTATTACTCACATTTTGTGTGCGTCAAGCAACCCTTAACAATACTAAACTTTATTGCATTTCCCGTGTCATGCATCACAAAGCCTTTATATTCCCTCATACTTCACGTATTTATTTGAAAATGGTTATTCTCCAAACTACCAAAACGCCTGCAATTAAAGATCGTTCAAGTACTAATTTTGATAAAAAGATAAATTTTGTCAATGCGAGGGGTTAGTCATTAATTTAGATGATTTCACGCGAATATTGGTGTCCGCCGATACCGAGTCCACATTCCACCGTATAGTGTCATGTTATGCTAATCTCCACATATCAACCATTACTTTTGCCCGTTCTTAACCAAAACATCGGAGCCTCTCCATCTTACAGGGCACCCATGTGCCTGTCAAATATGATACAGGACAGCGAAACTCACACAAAATACTCATTTTATGTGCAGTCTAACGGTATCTCATACTCCTTTGCTACCAGCAACACAAACACAACTCCTCTCTCTAACGGTTTCGTAATCATTTATATCCTCATTTGAATCGGATTTCCTCCCATGACCATATCACTGTATGGAACACTGTCTTTTTAAACAGGCAGATAGAAGAGGAAAAGAAGGAGAAAGGTAAAACCACCATTGTGTAAATGCTAAAACTAATATACCAAAATATTAAAAATCAAGTTGTGGTTACATAAATCAATACTTCATTACCACAGCACAAGAGATATAGCAGTTAAGTTGTGGTTACACAAATCTATACTTCATTACCACAGCATAAGTGACAATAAACTTTATATTGCTACATGTTAAACTTTATCCCTATAACACCGTATTAGGTGTATATACTAAAACACATAAGAAGGTCCAGATTTACTTTTGTTCATCTTTGATGCACCTTATAATTTAAAAACAAAAATGAAGAATATATATATACATCGCATGTTGAAGGAGGAAAAAAAGGAAAATACCTCCTAACTCATATCTCAAACCATAAGTGTATTTAGACAGATTACATACTCATGATTAGGGATGTTACTTGATCTGTCAGAGGGCTATTTGCTGTGATGATTATTCCGTACTGACACAGCACTATAATGCCATGCAAGTATTGTGGAAATTTAGGTAGACTGTAATTTGGTTTACACTAATCATGTAGTTGTATATGTCCACTGGAGGCTATGTGTTTTCTAAGATGAGTTGGTTGGCCCTCTGACAGATCAAGTAACATCCCCTAATCATGAGTATGTAATCTGTCTAAATACACTTATGGTTTGAGATATGAGTTAGGAGGTATTTTCCCTTTTTTTTCCTCCTTCAACATGCGATGTATATATATATTCTTCATTTTTTGTTTTTAAATTATAAGGTGCATCAAAGATGAACAAAAGTAAATCTGGACCTTCTTATGTGTTTTAGTATATACACCTAATACGGTGTTATAGGGATAAAGTTTAACATGTAGCAATATAAAGTTTATTGTCACTTATGCTGTGGTAATGAAGTATAGATTTGTGTAACCACAACTTAACTGCTATATCTCTTGTGCTGTGGTAATGAAGTATTGATTTATGTAACCACAACTTGATTTTTAATATTTTGGTATATTAGTTTTAGCATTTACACAATGGTGGTTTTACCTTTCTCCTTTCTTTTCCTCTTCTATCTGCCTGTTTAAAAAGACAGTGTTCCATACAGTGATATGGTCATGGGAGGAAATCCGATTCAAATGAGGATATAAATGATTACGAAACCGTTAGAGAGAGGAGTTGTGTTTGTGTTGCTGGTAGCAAAGGAGTATGAGATACCGTTAGACTGCACATAAAATGAGTATTTTGTGTGAGTTTCGCTGTCCTGTATCATATTTGACAGGCACATGGGTGCCCTGTAAGATGGAGAGGCTCCGATGTTTTGGTTAAGAACGGGCAAAAGTAATGGTTGATATGTGGAGATTAGCATAACATGACACTATACGGTGGAATGTGGACTCGGTATCGGCGGACACCAATATTCGCGTGAAATCATCTAAATTAATGACTAACCCCCTCGCATTGACAAAATTTATCTTTTTATCAAAATTAGTACTTGAACGATCTTTAATTGCAGGCGTTTTTGGTAGTTTGGAGAATAACCATTTTCAAATAAATACGTGAAGTATGAGGGAATATAAAGGCTTTGTGATGCATGACACGGGGAAATGCAATAAAGTTTAGTATTGTTAAGGGTTGCTTGACGCACACAAAATGTGAGTAATAAAGTTTTGTGAAGTGAGAAAAACATCCGGGTCACGTACGCGACCGGAGTACGTAGTGAGGAAGTACCATATGGTTGGTTTAAATAGACATGTGATCCGCGGCGTTTTACTTTTAGTATTTTCAGTTCGGCGGCGGGTTGAAAGATACAGCGTCGCTCGAGATGTGCTCATGGACTAACTTCTATTAAAACGAAGAGAGTAAGTGAATGCCCGACATACGCATTACAGATGGCAGCGGGAGCATGTATGGCAACTGCGCTAGAATGTTAAGCGATGCAGTTTGAGATTGGGCACAGGTGAAGCCATGCTGTGGTGATGTTGGCGTATGTGAACGCGCTGGCAAACTGTGAATTGGCCAGAGAGCGCGGCATTATAGGCGTTTATTATCTTGTTGAGCCTTGAAGCGCTTGCTGGCGGTTTGTTGAGAAGTTGTAATAAGCCTGTATTCTTTCATTATTAAGCCATGGTGGTTTTTATTGTCAATGGGGTATAGTGATGATATTTAGGGGACGTCCAGACAAAATGGACATCGGTATGTACATGTGCAGTATGAGTATAGCGTGAGTCGAATACTTCCGATTTTAGTAAGCTGGTTGATGTGTGATATATGCGGTCTTTCAATCAATATACTAATATTTGAGGAAAGCAATAAACACATTAGGAGCAATGTCATGTTATGATGGTCCATCTCAAACGGCTGGGCATATGTCTTGAAATAGTGGAAATGGTGCATTGTGGGCATATTGGAGGTACTTTTTCCGACCATGTTGCTAATAGGTTACGACAACTGTCGACAACTTGTGATATTTTATATCTTTTACAGTTTTACATGTCTCACCTATCATAGTGAGTACTCTACAGTTTGTCTGAATACAAGGACAGGAACTGGATTTGACCTTACAATTTGGAATCTGATTTCATCGTTTTGAGGTAATGATTAACAGTGTCCCGTTCGATAATGAATGTTTGTGTGTTTAGCCTCTCTATGGATTTAGGCCTAATTATTGATATTGGATGTATTCTATTGTAGCAACTACGGACTTTACGAGAACTTGGGTACACACCAATGATTATGACTGGGATTGATTTTATATTTTGGAATTGAACTTCATCAATTTGAGGTAATGATCAGTGATGCTGCTTTTAGGATTGTATTTGATGGCTAAGCTATTGTATGGACTTAAGCCATATCACTAATATTAGCTATATTTTTTTGTAGTTATCTGGGATTTTGAAACAATCGGGGTATATTTCTGAATACTTTTCGGATTGCGGTACTTTTTGCCTATTGGTGAGGATTAATTTGAGTTGTGGTTTTTGATTTAATGGTTGACACTAGTGGGTGTACAATACACATATGTATTTATGTTTTCAATTTGTTTTTTCATTAATGATTTTTTGTGTATTAGTCTTTTAATTTTATTAGGTTGTATTGATTTTAGGTTCTATGTTTGACACTGGTTTTTTTTTTCTGGGGCTCTTCCTTTGAATTGTATCAAGACCTCACTTGGTGTTTGGGTACTTTTTCTCCTTTTTCTGGCTCTTGTCACTTATAGGTACTTTCAGTATTGTCTTTGCGCTGGAGTAAAATACAGTGCATAATTATATATTTTAAAAGTCACTGTTAATATGTATTACAAAGAGACATGAAATCTGCCTATGAGAACAATAAGAATCATGTCTGCTTAAGAAATGTTTTATGTTTGTGTTCATGATATGAGTGTATTTTATTATAAACTGTTTGTTTGATTGTATTTATGTTATGCTTGCAGCCCTGAGGAAGCCCTATTTAGGGCGAAACGCGTTGGCTGCATTTTGTCATCGCCTCATGTCGTTTGAGGCTCAAGTATTCATTAAAGGATCAGATTTAACATCACCGAAGAGCCTGGATAGATTCTTTTGCTTTGCATTTGTGCTTGTTTATACTTATGTTGCCTCTCTGTGCTTTTCTTTGTGTATCATAGTGTTGTGGTTCTTTGGCAGTGGACCAAGGAGGTGGGCAACAGTGACCGTGTGCATTTTTGAAAATAGTGTATAGATAGGTGGTGCGGCTTTAATTATCCCTTACTGCCATTTTCTCCTTTTTTCTAGCTTAGACAAATATATCATTGGCCATAACAGGGTTTTTCATTATATACAGTTTGCTCGTAATGTTCATTACTTTGCTCAGTTGTTTATGTTTTCTAATCGCAGCACAGTAGCTTCATAATAGAGCATGATAGTTTCAATAAATATTGTAAACTTTCCTCGTGTCTTTCTTTTGTTTATTATGGACATGCATGAGTGAGAAGCGAAAGGTGATGATCTGTTTCCACGGTTCCCTTGGGGACTAGAGTGCTGTGTTCTAGGTTGCAAATTTAACTGTTACTCTGGGAAGGTTAGGAGGGCAGGTGGGGCACTGTGAGCTAGTCGGATCTGGGCCCATAGGTACTGATGTGCTATGTTGTCTCAGTCCCTACATTCTGACGTCCTGTGATCCCAGGCACAGTTCTGTTTCCAAACAGAATCCCTGCAACGGTTGCTTACTGAAGTTATTAAACAAAAAAGGGGATTATAGTTATCCACGAGAATCCCTACAGTCGATATCTAGTAGAGATGAAAGGAAAGACAAACTGATACATTGGATTTGTCTCTCACGAAAATATGAATACCATTTAGGTTTCATATCTGAAACTCCTGACACTCACAAAATTGCACCAAAAAGAGCACATGGTCCATGGTGTTAAAAGTTGTGACAAACACACACATAATCAAGAGTGGCTGCTTTTCCCAATCAATAATAAAGAGATATTCATCCCAGAACTCCATCAAAGCATTCTTGGCAAAAGTCCTGAAAGTTGACAATCCCACAATGGGCACTAAGTTGTTACAAATGGTGGGTCAGCAGAATCTTTTGTTTAATACTGGAGCTATTATTGCCCTCTGGAGAGGAAGCTCGAATAACACCAGTAGAGTGAGGACAGGTTAAGCACTCTGGCCACTGTAGACCCCAAGGCCTTCACAAGAGATTTAACCAACAGTGCTGGGAGAGAATCTCCTTGTTTACAAGTAGATTTCATCGTTTGCATATATCCCAGACATTCACTGATTTCGTGGTTATAAAGCAACGGAAGAAAACTGTTGGACCTGGCCCTTTTTACAGAGTTATTCCCAAACGTTTTGCCTTCCTCCTGGGTTATTTTTTATCTCCCTTTTTGCTGGTTTTAGGGCTCGGGCATTTTACCACTGCTGACCAGTACTACAGTGCAAGTTCTCCCTGTATAAACTGTATTGGTGATTGCTTTACCCATGATTGCCATATTTGATTTACTAGTAAGTCCCTAGTAAAATGCCCCAGGTGTGCCCAGGGCCTGTAAATCAAATGCTACTAGTGGGCCTGCAGCACTGATTGTGCCACCCACACAAGTAGCCCTGCAAACATGTCTCATACCTGTCACTGCAGTGTTGCTGTGTGTAGTTTTAAACTGCCATGTCGACCTGGCAAGTGCACCCACTTGCCAGGCCCAAACCTTCCCTTTTACTACATGTAAGTCACCCCTAAGGTAGGCCTAAGGCAGCCCCATGGCCTGGGTGCAATGTATTTAAAAGGTAGGAGAAGTAATGGTGTGTTTTAAATGTCCTTATAGTGAAATACTGCTAATTTAATTTTTCACTATCACAAGGACTATCTCTCCCATAGGGTAACAAGGGGATTGCCTTGACATATCTTTTACGTGCAATTTCCCATTGGGAGACAATAGAGATTTGGAGTTTGGGGTCTCTGAACTAACAATTCAAAAATACATCTTTGGGTGAAGTTGGTTCACATCTGGGTTGGCTGACTATTGGGCTCTTGTGCTTTAACTCTAGACAGTCACACAAAGGGAGCTGAGGTTCGTCTTGCATATCCTGATGGCCCATCACCAGGCTATTGGGTCTTCCTGAGCTAGAGTGGTGGGAGGAGTTGTCACTGACAACAGAAGAGGGCTGTGCCTGTCCTCATACAAAGCTGTCTCCACCCCCCCAGTAGAGTGCCTGGAGCTAGGTCAGGGAGAGGCAGGGTCTTGTGCACTACAAAGACTTTCCTTTGAAGTTTGCCTACCTCTAAGGCAGAAAGGGGTATAAGTATTGGACCCCTGCCACCCCAAAATCAGAACACTTCTGTACTGAGGACATTAATTTCTCACAAACTACTGAATGGATTTACATCAAATCATAAAAAGCAGGCTTTCTGAGTAAAGATTTAGCTTTCTGACAAATTTGGTGTAATTGTGTTCAGCCGTTCTGGCTGTAGCGCTGTTCAAAATCCCTATGGAAATGGCATGGGAAATTGCATCTTTGGCCCTCCCATCCCGTTTTTTCTGGACCCCAGCTGGACAGATCACCATTAAACTTTCTAGGAAAGAGCTGAGGTGGATGAACCTTTTTTTAAAAGGTTTTTTGAAAATTTGTCAAACAGCGACAAAGTAATTAGTAAAACAAAAAAAACTGCAAAAGGGGCCAACCTCCACTTGGCAGCGCATGGTAGGTTGTGCCAAAGGCCAGGTTCTGTAGCCAACACCCACGCCACTCAGCACGGTCAAAGGCCATATACAGCAGGGGTGGATAAATGTGCAGAAAGGAAGAAAATACTTTCCTGGAAGTTGGATATCATTAAAAAAAAACTGGAAGTTGGATATCATAAAAAAACACCCAGTAATTCACTGAAACCCAGAGATTCACTGAAAAAAATACGGTTAAAGGGAAGTTATGGCTAGAATTGGTTGTAACAGCTTAATGTATGTTTAAAAACACTCTGAAATTTGCAAAAAACAAACTAAAGTACAGTTATGGTTAAGAATTAAAAATGAAATGCGCCAGTTATGGTTTGCTGCATAATCTAGGCCAGGCAGGCCAGGCAGGCCAGGCAAAGCATAACTTGCAGACCAAATGAAATGCCTATTACCTGACATATTACCCCAAAATGCATGTCAATAAACAACACAAAGCAATAGATAATACGACGTCCATAGTTGTCTCATTTGTGGTGCTAATGGTAATGTGATATGTAATCTGACTTGTAAGATCATTAATGGCATGTACAGTCCCATCTGTTACATCGTGGGTGAGATCATGAGCACTGCGTTTGGTGTGTGAGTTATGGGTTGCCATATTTATCAAAATTCCTGATTTACCTAACATGTTGATAGCATCAACTGTGACAACATATAGTGGCATAAAAAATCAAATACATTCCATAGTGTGGAGCAATTCATTTATTTTTTATATATTTATGTCCAGACAATTCTAGTAACTTCATTTTATAATTGATATGGAATGGGGATATATATATATATATATATATATATATATATATATATATATATAGCGCTTACTCTCTTTGATGAGGTGCTGTAGTGTTTTATGACCGAAACACAGACCTGCGTCAAACGAGCATTAATCAGAGGGCTCGATCCAGTATCTAGCTCTTATATGCCCAGGCATGCTCCTGTTTACCCAGGGATCCCAGGGGCCGTATTACATAAAGTGCCCTGGTGACGCAACAGGCAAGCGCGCCCGCTTTGTGCACCCTGGAGCACTTTGGTATTATACAAGGGGGATCAAACACTTCTGCGGCCTCCTCTGTAATACTGATAGCACCGGCGCACATGTAGCGCCAGCCCTATCGCAAGAAGGCATTTCCTCATTTGCATGGGGGCGTGACCCAATGCAAATGAGAGCATCACTTTGTCTCTGCGCCTGCGCCATATTATGGATGCGGGCGCAGAGGCAAACATGCCTTTAGGAAGCTCACTGAAAGTGGGCCACAGAAAGATGGTGCGCTTTCAGTGCTTCTCCAAAAGGCTGCGCTCTTGAAGGAAGAAAAAGGGTCTTATGGACACCCCAGACAACCTCTTGCATGCGAGTGTAGTCACTTACTGCACTCACCTGCAAGAGGATCTCTAATCCCTCTAGAAAGTGCAGGCGGGTGAAACAGCCGCTCCGTATTTCACTTGAACGCACTGCGCCCAGGGCAGAGCTTGTTCACGGCTGCCCTGAGGGCAGCGCATTCACCATAATAGGGCGCACTTTCCCTGTTTGCACCATGCACACCTGTTTTAAGGCATGCCATGGAATAAAGAGGGAAAGTGGGCCCTTATAGTAATAGGGGCCCAGGTCCTTTTCAGCAACTTAGTCCACAATGACTGTTCAAAACCTCAAATGAGGTAGGTCCAAGCTCTGGGTCCTCAAGATGTCCTAGCTTCTGGAAGCGTTTGGAGGACAGCTAAGGTTCTATGTAAAGTGCCCTTTATTATCTTTGTCGGGCTCCTCTAGAAATAATTACAATTAAAACATATTTATTATGTCGTTCAACAAAAACTTTAAATAGGTCAGTCATATAGCCTTATAATAATCTTAAAAAACAGAGCCCTTCCATTTATCATTTTTCCAAGAATATCATTAAAACAGATAAGTATATATTATATAGAATATTGGTATTCCTTTGAAAATTCTTCTACATAAATAATATGTCACAAAAAAGCAAAACGTATTATTTCTTCATCATGGAAAGAATGGCAACATTTCTAACATTTCCTCCGCACAAATACAAAAAATGCTTACTCTTCACAGCCCCTTGAATATCCATCTCTCTGGTCTTCTGCACAGACACGTCCCTCTGTCAGAGCCTTGCTGTGTTGCAATTCCATTCTCGCGTGGATAGGTGGCAGTAGGTTGAGTCACTATACATTCTGTACAAACTAGCTGTGTTTGCATTTATGTCTTATTAAAAATAGATTGTAGTGCTCATGTACTGCCAAGTAACTATAAAAATAGCTACATTCGTTCAACTAGATTGACTGCTATGAAAGTAGCTTTACCTTATGGTTCTGATAGGACGTCACAGAGATGAAGGAAGTTTCTGGAAACACATGTGTACAGAAGGCAGTGTTTTTAGAGCCAAAAGCATTGTTTTCATCTGCTTTGACGATGTGGAGTCGGGGCTGGTATTTGTGCATCGAATTTAGAATGATCTGTGAAAAAGAAAAAAAGGTAGCTTTAAAAAATATTATTTGCATCACATTTGCAATTCAGTGATAGAGCAAAATGGAAACAGCAGCTCCTTCATCTGTATATGAAACCAGATGTGGATTGGTAAGGCACAGCCTGCGAGTGCATGGGCTAGCGCATGCACCTCGCTTGCGAGATACTGTTGTATCCAAAAAGCGCTTAGAGCCCGCCCAATGTTTTACCATTTGTTGGATTTAGGTCACTCTTCTTTACAGCCTCCTTAATTGACCAGTGCAAGCGTAACATCATTTTCAATCAACACTGTGGAGCAGGGGCCAAGCACAGATTGATTCAAGTTAATCTGTGCCCGTCCGCTGCTCCCGGCGTGATTGAGGTACTATTTCTTCCCCCTTCCCACTCCTCCAGCCGCCTCCATAGCGCTTGCTCTTTTTTTTCCTTGTTATATGTGCTGTTGGCATCTCTGCTCACTGAGGCGGTTGCTTGGAGGAGGTTATATACGTGAACTGTCACTGAAAAGATTTTAAACTCTCTAAAGTCTAAACAAATGTTTATTTGAGTCTCGTGAGAACAGGTGGGTGCAGACACTTAACAGTAAGAGCCACCGGGGAACTAGTTAATAATGGGGAAAAAACCTGAAATAGAGAAAAATAACTTTCTTCATGCTTTTTTACAGCTGCGCCCGAGACTGGCATGCTGCTGCTTTTCTTGGCATGTGAAAAGCTGCTTCTCCTGCTGCAGTGGAACATATATTTTTATGTTTAAGCCATACGATTTTCTGTACCAATCCGAGTGTGCTTGGGACATTTACAAGTCAGTATCACTTTTGGAGTAGGATTTCCACATAACATAATGACTGTGGGGCATCATGGTTCCAGTCGGGTTGTTTACCAAATTTTTGTATTCTGGGAGTTGTAGTTTTTTTCTGATTTAATTAGAGTAATTAATTTTCAATTATTGTTCTGCTGTCCATGAGCGCGATCTGGACAATCATCGTGGGACCGGTAGTGTCATTGTTGGGGTACTTGAGTGGGACCGCCATAGATATGAAGCTTGGTTGTCTCGTCTAAGAGCATTTCATATAGTCTTTTTTTTTTTTTACTTTGCATTCTGGTAACATGGTCCGTGTCTTCTATATCCCCTCTTTAGAAGTGAAATAGCCCTTGCTGCTAAGTGCTCATTGCCGTGTGACCCCTTCACCCAGTACTGGTACTTTAGGCAATGGGACTTTGCATTATGGGACTTGTAGTTTCATCTTTTCAGGTGGAAGATGTCTTTTAATTTAGATTATTTGTACTGCACACCTTTCCTTTAAATTGCGTTAAAGTATCTATTTTTGTTTGGCTAGGGAAGAATGGATCAGCCCACCAACTCAGGGGCCCAAAAGTCTCAGCACGCTGCATGCACAGTGTGTTTTACTGGTATCTCCTTACCACAGGATTAAAAACAGGAGGGCCGATCAACAGATTACTTTTCCATCAACATGTTTCGGTGCTTAGTTATGCCACAATTAGCTTTAGGTGTTGCATGTGTAATGTCGGACCACTTAGCAAAAAAGTCTACCCCCTATTCCTTGTCAATGAGAGAGTGAGAGGAAATACAGGAAGAGAGGACAGTGAGGTGAGAAAAATGTGGAAAGAGCGAGTGAGCGTATAATAAGATCAGGACTACGTGAATTATCCGATTTTGCGGCTACTGCATTTTCTGCATAATTACGGATTTGACTGATTTTTTTTTCTATTGCTGGCGAAGGAGCGGGTGTGAGTTATCTACACCCTCCGTGTTGCACACCATCCGTCTGACATACAATAAAAATTAAAAATGCTATGACGCGGCCAGCACTTTTTAAAAAGCTTTCAGCCGTGCTGCTTTGCAACATGGCAAAAAACATTGACAAAGCCAATAGATCACATAGGCAAGACCAATTGACTTAGCCAATGCTTGTTTTTTTCAATAGTGAAGGTTTGAGTGAGGTGGAGTGGAATGTCATGGAGTCATGTGGAGTGGTGTAGAGTGTTGTGGGGTGTCGTGGAGAGGGTAGAGTGGAAGGGTGTAGAGTGTCAGAAAGTGGAGTGACAGTGTCGTGGAGTGGTGTAGAGGGTGTTTACAGTGGAGTAGAGTGGCATAGAGTAGCTTGTCGTAAAGTGGAGTGGCATGGCTTGGCGTAGTGCAGGAGAGTGAAATGGCATGGAGTGGAGAGGACTGTTCTAGAGTGGAGTGGTGCAGAGTAGAGTGGAGTGGCATAGAGTGTCATAAAGACGAGTTGCATAAAGTGGAGTGGAGTCACGTAGAGTGGAGTAGAGTGGAGTACTGTGTCATAGAATAGAGTGGAGTAAAGTAGCATGGAGTGGCAAAGAGGGAGTTGTATAGAGCGTCATAAAGTGGAGTAGAGTTGTAGAGTGGAGTGGCATGTAGTGGAGTAGAGTGTCAAAGTGGAGTATCATAGAGTGGAGTGTCGTAGAGTGCAGTGTCGTAGAGTGGCCTGGAGTGAAGTGGTGTAAAGTACAGTGGTTTTAAAGTAACCCTGGGCAAAGCACTACGCTACGCTCGCGTAGTTTGCGAAGTTTGCGCTACTTCGCACAACGCGAATTGCACGTAGCACAGTGCAAACACGCGTAGCGTAGCGTAGTGCAGCGGTCATTTTTTGCTTGCTCGCGGTCCTCAACGTCAAGTTGGCGACCGCGAGCAAGCAAAATGACATCCCGGCGAGACTTTTTCCTCGTTCGTGATCAGCAACATCAAGTTGCCGATCGCGAGCGTGGAAAATAAACCTCCCGGCGAGATTCTCAACGCGGGGAGGTCAGGTTTCTCATTGCGAGTGGTCGCGTATGCTCGCGACTGCTCGCGATGAGAAACTACCAGTCCGCGTTGAGAAAGCTGCCGCTCGAGTAAAAATCTACTCGAGCGGCAGTAAAAGACAGCTCGCACTGTGCAAGATGCCGTTTTCAATGATTGCACAGTGCGGACAAGCATCCGGCACTGTGCAATCATTGCGAACAGTGCACTACGCAGTTCGCGTAGTGCTACGCGTAGCTCGCGTAGTGCAAACTGCACTTTGCGTAGCTTCGCGTAGCGCTACTTCGCGAACTACGCCCAGGCTTATTTTAAAGTAGACTGACATAGAGTGCACTGGTTTTGAGTAAAGTAGTGTAGAGTGCATTGGGGTAGAGTGCAGTGACATAAAGCAGAGTGGCATTCAGTGCAGTGGCATAGAGTAGAGTGGGGCAGAGTAGACTCGCAGTGGCGCAGAGTGCAGTGGCATAGAGTAGATTGTTTCAGAGTAGAGTGAAGTGGCTCAGAGTGGAGTGCTGCAGGGTAGAGTGCAGAGGTGTTGCATAAATTGGCACAGAGTGCAGTGGCATAGAGTAGAGTGGTGTAGAGTGCAGTGGTGTGGAGTGCAGTGCTTCAGAATACATTAGAGTGATGTATAGTGATGCAGAGTGTAGTGTCATACAGTGTAGTGGCATAAAGTGCAGTGGCGTGGAGTAGAGTGGTGAAGAATAGAGTGGTGTAGAGTACAGTGGTACAGAGGGCAGTGGCATAGATTACATGAGACAGAGTAGAATAGAGTGGCGTAGAGTTCACTGATGTAAAGCAAAATGGTGCAGAGTGGCGTAGTGTGCAGTGGCATAGGGTGCTGCAGAGTATAGTATAGTGGTGTAGAGTGCAGTGGTGCAGAGTAGTTGGCATAGAGCGCAGTAGCATAGAGTAGAGTGGTAAAAAGTAGAGTGTCGTAGCGGAGCGTAGATTGCAGTGGCACAGAGTGGCATAGAGTGAAGTGGCGTAGAGTAGATTGTTTCAGAGTAGACTGAAGTGGCATAGAGGGAAGTAGTGCAGGGTAAAGTGCAGTGCCATAGAGCAGTGGCATACAGTAGAGTGATGCAGATTAGAGTGGCATAGAGTGGAGTAGTGTGATGTAGAGTAGATCGTTTCAGAGTATAGTGGCTTAGAGTAGAGTGGCACAGAGTTCAGTGGCACAGAGTGCAGTGTTGTAGAGTAGACTGTCATAGAGCGCTGTGGGGTATAGTAGAGAGGCATAGAGTGCATTGGTGTGGAGTGCAGTGGTATAGAGTAGTGCAGAATAGACTGGCATAGAGAGCAGTGGCGTAGAGTACAGCGATGCAGAGTAGAATAGAGTGGTGTACAGTACAGTGACAGAGTACAATGACATAGTGCAGTGGCGTAAAGTGTTGTAGAGTACAGTGGAGTAGAGTACAGCGATGCAGAGTAGAATAGAGTGGCGTACAGTACAGTGACGTAGAGTACAATGGCATATAGTGCAGTGGTGTAAAGTGTTGTAGAGTACAGTGGTGCAGAGTGCAGTGGTGCAGAGTAGATTGGCGTAGAGTGCAGTGGCACAGAGTGCATTGGTTTTGAGCAAAGTGGTGTAGAGTGCATTGGCGTAGAGGGCATTGATGTAGAGAGGAGTGCGTAGAGTAGATAGTTTCAGAGTAGAGTGAAGTGGTGCACAGTAGAGTTGAGTGGCGTAGAGTGCAGAGTGGATTAGAGTGGCATAGAGTTTACTGGCATAGAGTGGAGTGGTACAGAGTAGATTGTGTTGGCGTAGAGTGTAGTGGCATGGAGTGCAGTGTTACAGAGTAGAGTGGCACAGAGTGGAGTGGCGCAGAGTTGAGTGGCGCAGACGAGTAGTGTAGCCTGCAGTGGCAAAGTGTGCAGCAGTGCATAGTAGAGTAGAGTGCATTTGCATAAGTGGTGTAGAGTAGGGAGGCGTGGAATGGCGTAGAGTGAAGTGGCACAGAGTGGTGTGGTGCTGAGTGTAGTGGTGTTGAGTGCAGTGGTGCTGAGTGCAGTGGCTTAAAGTACAATATTTCAGAGTAGAGTGAAGTGGTGCATGGTAGAGTAGAGTGGCATATAGTACAGTGGTGAACAGTGCAGAGTAGATTAGAATGGCGCAGAGTGGAGTGGCATAGAATGCACTGGTATAGAGTGGAGTGGTACAGAGTAGAGTGCATTAGCCTAGAGAGCAGTAGCATAGAGTTAAGTGTTGCAGAGTAGAGTGGCATAGAGTGGAGTGATGCAGAGGGGAGTGGCAAAGAGTGCAGTGGTGCATAGTACAGTAGAGTGCATTAGCATAGAGTAGAGTGGTGTAGAGTAGAGAGGTGTAGAATGAATTGGCGTAGAGTGGAGTTGTGTAGAGTACAGTGGTGCAGTGTACAGTGCAGTGATGCAGTGTGGAGTGGTGTAGGGTGGAGTAGTACAGAGTAGAGTGTCATAGAGTAGCGGAGCATAGAGTGCAGTGGCGCAGAGTGGCATAGAGTGCAGACAACACATTTTCAATTGAAATGATCATTACATTTGCACAGACATACACTTTTACTGATAAAAATATACAGCACACAAACGATAATGTGTGGAAATGTAATCACCTAGTGTATTGATTTGTTTTGATTATGTTAAAATATTTATTTATATTTATTTGTTTCCACCACACTTCAGAATTACCCAAAAATGTGCTTCATTTGTGCTTTTCTAATTCTGATATATTCTTAAATAACTGTACTTTTCATTCAGACATTTAAATTTTGTTGTGCGCTAAAAAAACATAACATCCTACAGCGTTCCTCAAGCACACCCCCAGAAGACAGAATGATTGTCACATAAATTGTCTCACTTTGAAGTCAGAGAAAGAAAAATAAATACCAAGCTCCCTAGAAGACAGAGCCTGACAGTTGACCTCTGTCTTTAAATGCACAGCGAATGTGACAAGATTTAAAGGCCTGTTTACGGAAATCGAACACTGGTGGAAGAATACAGTAAATAGAATTTGTGCAACAGAAAGGACAAACCCAAGCTGAACAGCCTAAAACAAATAGAGCCAGCAAATAGAAAGCAAGCAAATGTGAGTTATAAACAACAAAGCCAATAGTAACGAATGAGAGGGATGCATTTCCAGGGAAGCTTTTCAGATGTCCCCAAGATGGCGTGTGCAAACCAGACAGCTGCACTGTCTAGAGGCTTCGACCTAAAACAGGCCGAAAGTCTAGAACAAAATTTTATTTTGAATGTCACAACTCCTGCGCTTTGGCACTACAACATAGAATACCATTATCTTTTTTCAGCCCACAGCATGTTGCATTTTGGGGCTTGTAGGTTTGCTTTAAACACTTCCATTATGGGCTCAAAACCGCAGTATGCATAATTGGTTAGGTGTGTTGTACAAGCCGTGGAGTACTTGTCAGCTGTTTTTTTAATTTTTGCACCGTCACCTACTCCATTTCAAAAACAGCTTGTTAGACGTGTAAAACAAAAAGTAAACCCTTCTCACATATTTTGTGAGGGTTCACTTATTCACTCACATCATACATTAAAACAAGCAATGCCAATTTGGATCAATTTTTCTTTATGCGTAGTGGAAAGTTTTACACCAAGCTTCACAACACAATAACGGTACAACATGGACAGCCGCGGCGCAAGCTTCCCTAACATAACCAATATGTCTCACCTCTGGGACCTTATAAGTGTTTAGTCATCCTGGGTGCTGTGCCGCCAGGGATTGAAGAGCTATACAATTACTACACAGTGGGTCATGCAGTCTGATTCAGGAATACATGCTTGCCTCGCCTCAGGAAACATTTATGGACACATTCCAAGGCTTTTTCACACACAGACAGAAAGACAAGTGCCTCGATGCATGTCAACAGCACTATAACATTCTGTGTGCAACTGCATCAATAGAAGATTGAACAGCCAATAAAAAAAATCAGTGAAGTACTTTCCAATGGCGGAGACGTCACATCCCTACTCCCGCAGGCCTCTAGTCGCCAGGCGCCCTTCTCCAGAGTTTTCTATTCAAAGCACTGCGTGCATCATCCGTATACCAGCAAGCCACCAGCCCGCCCTCTGTCCCAGCCCCCTGGGTATAGGAGCACTGGACATAGCAACAACAACAAATGTCAGGCAGAGAAGAAATAATGAATAAACAGGGACAGTGTCGGCATCACTTAATGTCCGTGCACGGAAAAACAAAAAAATTAACTGGACCTTGTGTAATGTAACTGCCGCTTTTGTAAAGCACTTCAATACCTTTGGGTCAGTCGAGTTCGCGCTCTTTAAAAATGTCCCCAAAAATTAATCAGACATTGTGTAATATAACTAGCGCTCATGTAAAGCGCTCCAACACCTTTGGGTTGCTCGAATTCACATCATATAAACAAGCGTCAGAGAAAATGCAACAGGAGTTGCCCAAGCCTTGCCCTTAACTGTGCTGCAAAGTTGGGTTGCTGAAGGACAGGGTACCAAGGCTCGCTAAAGCAAAAAGCAGTAAAGCGGGAGGGGTTTGGGGGAAATCCTCGCACTTTGAAGTCAGAGAAAATTAAAGAGGCGCCCTCAAAAATAGCGTCTGAAGCGTCTGACATTTCAACTCTGTATTTGAACGGGATGGGGACATTAAGTGAAGCGTGCCGAAGCTGAACCACCGAAGACAGGCAAAAAGTAACACAAGCAGGAATCAAAGAAAAAATAGTCCCCCGAATGAACACATAAACACAGAAGCGTAATGTTAACAATAACTGGGTGGTGCTCTGTGGGAGGAAACCAAACACAAAAAGGAGGGACAAAGAGGAAGGATTAATCACTAGCAAGCAAGCATTTTTGAACGACAATCGAAGGGAGGAATAAAAAGGCAGTAACAACAGAAAAAAGGTGGAGGAGGAACCTGGGGAAACAATATTTAAAGACCAGCAAGGAGAGAAAGTCCCCTATGCACAAATTCATAACACGAAAACAGTCCTTGGGTCTAAGGAATGAAGTATGAATAGTTACCACTGTGTAGACTCTGACACCTGTATTTTAAAGGGAGAGATCCCTTTTAGGATGAAAACCCTCACTCACCTCGCGGTGACATGCTTCATCATTTGGGTTTCTCCTCCTGGTGGAAAAGCATAGTTCCACCAGGGGCTACAACTCCCTTACTGTGAGGAAGGAGCTCAGGGATGTTTTAGTATGCTGAAGACTCTATACTCGCAAGGATGCTAAAATCCCGTGATGGATCAGGTAAGCAAGGAAGTGCAGCGCAATTGCAAAAAAGTGTGAATTAAAACTACCTAGTGGCAACAAAATAGACAGTCTTTATTCACTTGCTGACACTGGTAGGGTTAAAAGCAGTGCAAACAGCAGTGTGAAAATTATACTGCTGAGTTATTTACACACGGTCAACATGTTTCAGCCTCAATGACCTATCTCAGTATCTAGGCTTTCGTCAGGACCAAGAGTAGAAAAACAAAGCTGCTGCTAAATGTGAAAAGGTGTAAAGAAATGAATGAAAAAATACTAGACCAGTAATCTCATGTTTCCTGTAGTATTACTGGACAAATCTACAAAAAAAATAGAAATACAGAGTGTCAGAGTTATAAACCGTGATACGTCACATACAGCACAAACAACATGATTAGGAGTATATCATGTAGACAGCCAGTTGCTGAAAAGGGCAGAAAAAACTCACCCAAATTTTGGGAAAACAACCCTCACCTCTACCTGGTAACAACTCAGGGAAGGGGGCCCCGCTCTACAGTCTGGCTGAACGTGTCATAGAAGCTCCTATCGCCATAAAGGGACAGTGGGGTATTGATGTCACTGCACCAATATAAATCATTAAGGTGGTTTGATTTTCAGACAGGCTCAACTACTGTTATAGGGACGACGATATGATGGTTGATATTGGTGTCATCGGTAACTAGTAGTGAGAAAATGGAAAATGATATAATATATGTAAGTCATCGTGTCTAGTGACCACATCAATGATGTTGTTATTTTAAGTAAATAGTGTTGAAAAAGGTGTATACTATAACAGAAGCCATGGAATATCATCATTTAAACCAGTGATGTCACTCTGTAATCTGTGCACCCATCTTTGTTCCCGATTGAGCAAAAAATGGGAGTAGTCTGTGATATGATTTGGGATCCAAGGTTGCTCAAGGACTGTCCATTGTAAATCATTTTCTGAGTGACATGAATCTATGAAATGGTTAGTCATCTTGGTAGATCTCTTCTTGCATCGGATGGTGCTTTTGTGCTCAAGTATCCTCGTTTTAACTTTGCGCGTGGTCATGCCAACATACCGCAGGCCGCACGGGCATGTAATCAAGTATATGACTTTCTCACTATTGCAATTTGTATGTTTGGATAAAGTCCAAGGTCTTCCCGTGCCGATGTCAATCTCCGTGGTATGTTTCGTTTGGGGACACGCAGCACATGAACCGCATGGGTAGTGTCCTTTGATAGGTGGTAGACCCCATAGAGTAGTCTGATCTCCTGTCTTTTTCTGGATCGGTCGTGTGTGGACTATCCGATCCTTAATATTCTGGCTCCTTTTGAAGGCAAACAAGGGTGGCGACAAAGGTTCATTTCCACATTGGAGAATCTTCCAATGTTTGAGAACACTTTTTTTGATTTGGTTAGAGTAACCGCAAAAAGTGCTGACACATGTAATCCTCTCTTGGGCTTCCTTCTGCGATGTTTCTTCAATGAGGGCCTCCCTGTGGTTGTTTGCAGCCCTCTTTCTGGATCGACGGATTGTTCTAGGAGGATAGCCCCGCTCTTTGAGTTGTGAAGACAGTTGATTCACATGTTCTTCGTATTTGGCAATGGTGGAGCAGTTCCGTCTCACCCGGAGAAACTGCCCAAATGGCAGATTCTCCAGTAGGACTTGAGGGTGAAAACTCTGGTAGGACAATAAAGAATTACGAGCCATGGGTTAGCGATATAATTCTGTACCTAAGCCATCACTTTCTGGGAAAATCCGAACGTCCAAGAATGGTAAACTTGTCTTCGAGAACTCAAAAGTAAATTTGAGAAACTCGTTCCTTGTATTGATCCACTGATGGAAAGACACAATCGTTTCTGGCGGGCCTCTCCATACCACAAAGATGTCATCGATGTAACGTTTCCAAACTTGGATATGCAGTATGTATGGATTATGAGGCTGCAGAATCTCTGTCTGCTCGAAGTTATGCACGTACAGATTAGCCAGGCTCGGGCGAAAACACTGCCCATTGAAGTTCCTGATATCTGCAGGAACATGTCATCTTCAAATTGGAAAAGTTCTCCTTCATAGCCATGCGAGCGCAGGCCATGATGAAGTGCACTGGGGTGATGCTTTCACTCGTATTGTCAGCCAGTATATTCTCAATTGTGGACAGAGTCTCGTCTTGCGGTATACACGTATACAAAGACTCTACGTTGAATGAGACTAAGTAATCCTGTTCGACATCAAAAGGTGTTATAGCCAGAAGACGTAGTAGATCTTTCGTGTCTTGTATGTAGGTTGGCATCAGGGAAACCAATGGTCTTAAGAAAAAATCAACAAAGGTGGAAAGAGGCTCTAGCAAAGAGCCAATCCCGGAGATGATGGGTCTACCCGGCGGTGGCAACTGTCCTTTATGTATCTTTGGTAATACATAAAAATACGGGGTGACCGGGTGAGTAGTCACTAAGAATGACGCCTCATGTTCAGTGATCCAGCCCTCTTCCTTCGCTTCATCCACCATTCTCTTAATCTCCAATGTCAGTCTCTTAGTGGGGTCCATCTTGAGGAGTCGATAGAACTTATCATTCTGTAATTGCCGCTGGCATTCGGCTCGATACATCGGCATATCCAAAATAACAGTGGCTCCACCCTTGTCTGCTGGTTTGATGACGATCGAAGCGTCATCGGCTAGGTGTTGCAACGCAAGGAGTTCTTTTTTCGGGAGATTCTGGAATTGTTTTGTAGTAGTTGCGAAAAGGGTGGAAACATCTTTGAGCACCGCCTTCTCAAAGGTTAGGACCTCAGCGGGTACTAAATGAGCTGGAGGGTTGAAGGTAGAGCGTGTCCTGAGTCCTGTGTTCTTTGGATCATCGCTACCCTCATCCGAGGGTTTCTCTTGAAAGAAAGAACGCAACCTGATTTTCCGGAAAAACAATGCCAACGCTTGTCTAATCTGGAAACTGTCGCCTTTAAATGTAGGTACGAAACCCAATCCTCTTTCGAGGACTGTGGTTTCTTCAGGTGTCAGAATGCGATTGCTGAGATTAACTATCAGGCTATCTCGCTGCTTGTTCCTGGTTGTTGGATGTGTTTCGTATTGCTCCGTGTCCTCGATGCTGGAGGTGGGCTCCAGGGTGCATTGGTTTGTGGGTTTCTTCTTCGGCCTCTGGAGCGGCGGGGGCCCTGTCCTAAAAAAGGCTGGTTGGGGCCCATGTTCTGATATGGTTGGTACGGAAACATTGGTTGTTGTAATGGTGGTTGGGCAAAACCATAGGGACCAGGTGGCCACCAATTATCAATACGGCCAAACGGGTAGCAGATAACATTTTGGTTGAAATACAGACCCTGGAAAGTCAGATTAAATCAGTATTAGTCACTGCTGTGTACAAAAAACAAGCAGATGAGACGAATAAAAGTAATAAAGACTTCAAAGACTCTATGTTGGCAACCAAAATTACAAAATTTAAGAAAGATCTAGCCAAGTTTGCTTTAGAAAGAGTATATCCATACACCAGCGAGTCCTATGTACCCCCACAGTACAATCAAAGAGGGAGGAGATATGGCTCTAATTACTCTACCTCAACAAGCGAAGGTAGTTCCACCGATTCAGACTCCGCCACTACAGGGGCACAAGGATGGAGTGGTTCCAACAGAAGAAAAAGAGGCCAGTGGAGAGGAGGATATCAGGCTCCCATACCACCACATTGGTGGCCACCTGGTCCCTATGGTTTTGCCCAACCACCATTACAACAACCAATGTTTCCGTACCAACCATATCAGAACATGGGCCCCAACCAGCCTTTTTTAGGACAGGGCCCCCGCCGCTCCAGAGGTCGAAGAAGAAACCCACAAACCAATGCACCCTGGAGCCCACCTCCAGCATCGAGGACACGGAGCAATACGAAACACATCCAACAACCAGGAACAAGCAGCGAGATAGCCTGATAGTTAATCTCAGCAATCGCATTCTGACACCTGAAGAAACCACAGTCCTCGAAAGAGGATTGGGTTTCGTACCTACATTTAAAGGCGACAGTTTCCAGATTAGACAAGAGTTGGCATTGTTTTTCCGGAAAATCAGGTTGCGTTCTTTCTTTCAAGAGAAACCCTCGGATGAGGGTATCGATGATCCAAAGAACACAGGACTCAGGACACGCTCTACCTTCAACCCTCCAGCTCATTTAGTACCCGCTGAGGTCCTAACCTTTGAGAAGGCGGTGCTCAAAGATGTTTCCACCCTTTTCGCAACCACTACAAAACAATTCCAGAATCTCCCGAAAAAAGAACTCCTTGCATTGCAACACCTAGCCGATGACGCTTCGATCGTCATCAAACCAGCAGACAAGGGTGGAGCCACTGTTATTTTGGATATGCCGATGTATTGAGCCGAATGCCAGCGGCAATTACAGAATGATAAGTTCTATCGACTCCTCAAGATGGACCCCACTAAGAGACTGACATTGGAGATTAAGAGAATGGTGGATGAAGCGAAGGAGGAGGGCTGGATCACTGAACATGAGGCGTCATTCTTAGTGACTACTCACCCGGTCACCCCGTATTTTTATGTATTACCAAAGATACATAAAGGACAGTTGCCACCGCCGGGTAGACCCATCATCTCCGGGATTGGCTCTTTGCTAGAGCCTCTTTCCACTTTTGTTGATTTTTTCTTAAGACCATTGGTTTCCCTGATGCCAACCTACATACAAGACACGAAAGATCTACTACGTCTTCTGGCTATAACCCCTTTTGATGTCGAACAGGATTACTTAGTCTCATTCGACGTAGAGTCTTTGTATACGTGTATACCGCAAGACGAGACTCTGTCCACAATTGAGAATATACTGGCTGACAATACGAGTGAAAGCATCACCCCAGTGCACTTCATCATGGCCTGCGCTCGCATGGCTATGAAGGAGAACTTTTTCCAATTTGAAGATGACATGTTCCTGCAGATATCAGGAACTTCAATGGGCAGTGTTTTCGCCCCGAGCCTGGCTAATCTGTACGTGCATAACTTCGAGCAGACAGAGATTCTGCAGCCTCATAATCCATACATACTGCATATCCAAGTTTGGAAACGTTACATCGATGACATCTTTGTGGTATGGAGAGGCCCGCCAGAAACGATTGTGTCTTTCCATCAGTGGATCAATACAAGGAACAAGTTACTCAAATTTACTTTTGAGTTCTCGAAGACAAGTTTACCATTCTTGGACGTTCGGATTTTCCCAGAAAGTGATGGCTTAGGTACAGAATTATATCGCAAACCCATGGCTCGTAATTCTTTATTGTCCTACCAGAGTTTTCACCCTCAAGCCCTATGGGAGAATCTGCCATTTGGGCAGTTTCTCCGGGTGAGACGGAACTGCTCCACCATTGCCAAATACGAAGAACATGCGAATCAACTGTCTTCACAACTCAAAGAGCGGGGCTATCCTCCTAGAAAAATCCGTCGATCCAGAAAGAGGGCTGCAAACAACCACAGGGAGGCCCTCATTGAAGAAACATCGCAGAAGGAAGCCCAAGAGAGGATTACATGTGTCAGCACTTTTGCGGTTACTCTAACCAAATCAAAAAAGTGTTCTCAAACATTTGAAGATTCTCCAATGTGGAAATGAACCTTTGTCGCCACCCTTGTTTGCCTTCAGAAGGAGCCAGAATATTAAGGATTGGATAGTCCACACACGACCGATCCAGAAAAAGACAGGAGATCAGACTACTCTATGGGGTCTACCACCTATCAAAGGACACTACCCATGCGGTTCATGTGCTGCGTGTCCCCAAACGAAACATACCACGGAGATTGACATCGGCACGGGAAGACCTTGGACTTTATCCAAACATACAAATTGCAATAGTGAGAAAGTCATATACTTGATTACATGCCCGTGCGGCCTGCGGTATGTTGGCATGACCACGCGCAAAGTTAAAACGAGGATACTTGAGCACAAAAGCACCATCCGATGCAAGAAGAGATCTACCAAGATGACTAACCATTTCATAGATTCATGTCACTCAGAAAATGATTTACAATGGACAGTCCTTGAGCAACCTTGGATCCCAAATCATATCACACACTACTCCCATTTTTTGCTCAATCTGGAACAAAGATGGGTGCACAGATTACAGAGTGACATCACTGGTTTAAATGATGATATTCCATGGCTTCTGTTATAGTATACACCTTTTTCAACACTATTTACTTAAAATAACAACATCATTGATGTGGTCACTAGACACGATGACTTACATATTATATCATTTTCAATTTTCTCACTACTAGTTACCAATGACACCAATATCAACCATCATATCGTCGTCCCTATAACAGTAGTTGAGCCTGTCTGAAAATCAAACCACCTTAATGATTTATATTGGTGCAGTGACATCAATACCCCACTGTCCCTTTATGGCGATAGGAGCTTCTATGACACGTTCAGCCAGAATGTGCCTCTATTTATGTATTTTGCAGCACGACTGTTTAAATACAGTATTGCACCTAATTTTGAATAACAGAACACCACCCATGATTTCTGGAATGGGAACACGAAAGGTACTCAATCGCATGCAGCGATCAATGTCAAAAACCCGGGGCCCAAAGCTCAGTACATCTCATTGAGCCGCAATGCCGCTGCGCCGGTTGAGTAGCATCTTACTGCTGGGCATGCGCAGGGTGCTCTACAACACATTACTAACGCAGGCACTTCATCGAGTCAGCGAAAGGACCCCACGCGGGTGCACTGGAGGTCCGTTTAGCGCGCTTATTCACTATATAAACATGAGTAAGCTGCCCGGTCGGTACCTCCGGTCGCAATTCGAGTACCACGACGGGGTACCAACGGATAGGTGAGTCAGCTTGCCCCCGCAACTCCCCTTTCTTTAGAGATTGTTCTCTTACAGCCTGTCCGCTTTTTTGGCTGGTAACTATTTTTAGTTGCTCTGTCTTTTGCGTGCGTCTGACTAGTTGAACTCAGAGATGGCATTGAACTGATAAAGGTTCTTGGTGACTGTTGTTTAATATATTTTTTCTTTCATCTTTTGACTCTGTCAATTTAGCAATGCCCGTCAAACCGCGCTTAAACATTAGTTTCATTGACTGTAAAATCAGGTTCTCAGAATTCCATCTCTTTTCTGCTAGTACCTCTAAGTTTTATACATGGTATTACTGGTTATTGAGACCAGTGCTATAGCGAACATCACTGTCATGTTTCTTTTCATGCGACAGCAAGTCGGTACAACAATGCTTGACCTAATTAAGCTAGCCTCACCTTACTTTTTTAGCCTGAACTGTGTTTTTACATTTGTTTGTTCGATTTAGTTCAGTGTCAACATAATTCCTGTCTTGTATGACACATGATTTTCTTTTATAGAGCGGGGCCCCCTTCCCTGAGTTGTTACCAGGTAGAGGTGAGAGTTGTTTTCCCAAAATTTGGGTGAGTTTTTTCTGCCCTTTTCAGCAACTGGCTGTCTACATGATATACTCCTAATCATGTTGTTCGTGCTGTATGTGACGTATCACGGTTTATAACTCTGACACTCTGTATTTCTATTTTTTTGTAGATCTGTCCAGTAGTACTGCAGGAAACATGAGATTACTGGTCTAGTATTTTTTCATTAATTTCTTTACACCTTTTCACATTTAGCAGCAGCTTTGTTTTTCTACTCTTGGTCCTGACGAAAGCCTAGATACTGAGATAGGTCATTGAGGCTGAAACATGTTGACCGTGTGTAAATAACTCAGCAGTATAATTTTCACACTGCTGTTTGCACTGCTTTTTAACCCTACCAGTGTCAGCAAGTGAATAAAGACTGTCTATTTTGTTGCCACTAGGTAGTTTTAATTCACACTTTTTGCAATTGCGCTGCACTTCCTTGCTTACCTGATCCATCACGGGATTTTAGCATCCTTGCGAGTATAGAGTCTTCAACATACTAAAACATCCCTGAGCTCCTTCCTCACAGTGAGGGAGTTGTAGCCCCTGGTGGAACTATGCGCTTCCACCAGGAGGAGAAACCCAAATGATGAAGCATGTCACCGCGAGGTGAGTGAGGGTTTTCATCCTAAAAGGGATCTCTCCCTTTAAAATACAGGTGTCAGAGTCTACACAGTGGTAACTAGTCATACTTCATTCCTTAGACCCAAGGACTGTTTTCGTGTTATGGAGGAATAAAAAGGCAACAAGCGGGCTGTAAGCCCACAGAGTGAATATAGCATGTCTCGAAGAGACAGCGCATGCGCTGCCTAGGCTCGACCTAAAAATGGGTGGAAGTAGCAAAAGGAACTTCACAAGATTCTCTCACACATACAGAACATGTACAACACAGGAAGCTAACACACTAACGAGGGAGCGAGAGGTGTTAAAGTATGATTATAATGAACAAACATACAAGAAGTACAAGACTCCTGCATGTAACAGATAAACCTCCTATAGAATTACTATACATTCATGTACTTGCATAGGATGATGAACTCTCACCTACCTAGTCTGGTATGCTTCATCAGTGGGTTTCATATCTTGTACTGGGAAGCATTCAATTGTACTACTGTTCGCTGGTTGTACAGTTTGTCACCTACGGCTTCTCTAGTTTTTCACTTATATCAGCATTTATATTCTCCCTTTACTAAATTGTCGGATCTATATAAAAATTGTCGGGTCTATATTTAAATTGTATGTGGGTGAGCTAATATGTGTTTTACTGGTATCTCCTTACCACAGGATTAAAAACAGGAGAGCCGATCAACAGATTACTTCTCTTTTCCATCAACATGTTTCAGTGCTCAGATATGCCACAATTCACCCAGACATCTTTCCCAAGAAGACAGGTATCTTGCATCAAATAATCACTGCTTCAAAGGGCATGTTCACCAGCCTCAGAAGGGGCAATTTCCTGAGGTCCCACTCCTTGAAAAAGTCTTGTAATTTGCTGTTGGTGAGGCTGTCATGTTTCGCATAGCAAGTCATTGTAGTCTGCCTATGAAACAGGCATGCCCACATTGCCAAGCTATACTTCTATGCGGCAAACTCTGTGTTGAAGCCTGTCTGGAAAAGCAGCTCCATGAAGGCTGAGGAGAACAGCTCTTAGCTCAGCCTGGACCTTCGCCCCGCTGCGAGTATCACTGACTGCTGCTCTATTTATAACTTTCACATAAAAAAGGTGTATTTTGGATTGTTTCACTTTAGTACCTTACATTATATCACTGGTCTAAATGACCTTTATAAAAATGACTGAACTATGCCCTTTCTCATGTGACAAATTTATTAATGACTTAAGTTGTCTTGTTCCTTCTTACTAAGTCTTTAGTTTTTTTATGAATAGAGCAACATTATG
Organism: Calotriton arnoldi; assembly: GCA_963921515.1. Classification (NCBI taxonomy): domain Eukaryota; kingdom Metazoa; phylum Chordata; class Amphibia; order Caudata; family Salamandridae; genus Calotriton; species Calotriton arnoldi. Next base: position 3,829,639 of record CAWUFW010000289.1, read on the forward strand.
GTCTATTAAACCCTACACGAGAAGGGTTGTTGTACAGAGTACATCCTGAATTATTTCAAGGTGCTCTCAACATAAGAATTATTGTGCCGTTCAGATCCTGGATGGATATCAAATCCTTTCCCCCTTCATACCTGATGACAATTTTATTGGTGGCCCAAGAGGCAAGTCGGGTGTCTTGTGCCTTCTATTCAAGGCCTTTGTTGTTGTTATAAATAGAGCAACATTATGTTATATTAAACTATATACATGAGAGGTTTTTGTACAGTGCGCATCTTGAACTGAATTATTTCAAGGTGTTCTCAAATGTGATGATCACTGAAAAGGAAGCAGAGGGAAGAAAAGTAATTGTCCAGGGTCACAAAGTTTGGTCAAGCTGGGAAGCTGCGATTGAAACCATGATATCTGAGTCAGTGCCCCACTACCAGTTTTGCTCTGGGTCCAAAAAAAAGCTAGTGACTGGACTGGGCAGGTAAGGTAAGTGTATTCAAAATATCCCTTTGTTTTTATGAGATGGGACAACAGCAGTTGAAACACCTCGCTTCACAGAACAGCTACACCTTGGGCAGAAACACTGCAAGTATCCCTCCTTCAGAAGACAGGTACAGGTAGGCTAACATCAACACAAGCAGGTTACAAACCAGGCAGCAGCAGAGCAAGCTTCACTACCTCACAGACTAGGGACAGCATAGCAATACAAGCTTCCCTCTCTCACAGAAGGCAGTAAGTGCAATCTTCCATTTCCCGCAGAACAGATCCAGCAGTGCAGAGTAGTACAAGCTTTTATTGCTGACAGAACATGTACGCTAAAGGCGTGAATGACATGTAGCTTAAAGACAGATCTCTAGAGTGGGTGCTTAACTCACTGAGAGTAATGTATAGGAGGATGTGTGTGAATATGCGAGTTCTGACACTATTCTCACTTCCACATCAACATTCAGAAAATCCTGCTGCTGTCACTCACAGGCCTAGTGTTTTTGTTGATTCTTTTTTTCATTTATTGAGAAATTGTAGTAGCCTAGTAGGCCACTGTTATTTGGGGCAGCCTCTCCACAGTTTAAATAACTATGCTCTAGACAGGCTCACAGGTGCCAACCTCTTCGAAAAGGTTTTGAACGTGTGCGCATCAGGCTCTGTGCATTCCCAGCTTCGGTGCTAAACGTTGCAGGCCTCTGTTGTGGGGGTGGTGACAGTGAAAGTGAGCGTGAAAGAGAAAAAGTATTGTAGACAGGTGGTGGACAGCCCAGGTGACATGAGATGTCTTGTGAGGGATTGAAAGGTAAAGTAGTGGGGATGCACTCCCTGAATATGAAGGATGGTAAGGTCTGGAAGTTAAAGGGTGGATGTGTGTTTGGTGGGGAGGTTACCACTGGTATTGTGGGTGTTGTGTAATTGTGTGGCCATCAAGGATTAAGTCATCAAAGACGGGTGATGATGGTGTGAGCCCGGTCTCTCTGTGAAAGAAAATATCTGGGTTTGTGTTGGAGATGAGGTCAGCAATGTTGGTTTGCTGTCCGTGGGCTGAGAGTGTGATAATTATCATGAGAGCGAGGTAGGAATACTGTAGGCATGGAATTGTGTGTATTTTTTCTGGTGATGTGGATGAATTGGTTTGGTGATGACATTTCCAATGATTGCTCAACAAGCATTGGTCCAGACACTATGACTGAAGGTGAACCTTTGAAATACATCACGAAAGACACTGAAGCGAAGGGTGGCCTTGAAGTGTCTCGCTGCCTATTGCCTCATACTAGGTAATTCCTACCAGCTGCATGGACTTGATGACGTTTTGGAAATAAAATGAAAATCAGGTGTTAGAACATATGAATGGAGCTTTTTGCATTTGTTGGTGCTCTCCCTCGATACCTGACTTGTAATCCCAGCTTACCCACTTAATGGAACTTGGCGGCCCATGCCAAGTAACTAGCATCCTTTGCATCATTTCGCTTATCTGTCAAAAATGGGACATTTATAAACAGGCTGCCCTCAGCTATTTAGAGCAGTTTACAAATCACTAGACTGGCCCCAACATGGGCACGTGCAGTAATGCTTCGAAATTCTTCAGTATTGTTGGTATTCTCGTGTGCCTGGTTGGCCGCATCAGTTTTGCATATGTATATCATTGTTACTATGTTTACTTACCTGTTGTACACTCGTAATTAAGTTCCATGTTTTACATTCAGTAGTAAAAGTTGCATGACTCTCCTGCCGAAGGCTGGACGTTAGTGCGTGAGCTCTTGCAATAAAGTTTATACCTCTACCAGTTCTGTGTCTTTTTGGACACTACAGCCGCCCCCAGAGGAGACTGCCTCTTAGGGCAGGTCTTTCTGTATTAAGTACATGGTGGTGATGAGCAGCAACATGTCAACTCATCTCCCCATGCACTGCATCTATCTGCTACAGTGCCATAAAACCATCAAAGACCCACCATCACTATACCATTAAATGTACCCCCTCCCCCTCAGCAAACTTGGGGATGGAGAAGCAAGCCTGTCTAGCCTGTCTCATACTTAGTGGTTACATTCAATATGTATTTACAGGGTAGCAGTCGACTGCCAATCCACTCATACACCCACACACATGCCATTATAGCAGTACCCCCCATTGCTCACACCCATTCACACCCCAATACACACATCACACCAGCACAGTCTCCGCTACACACAAACACACCCCATCACAATGCAAATTAACGAACAAGTTTCTTACCTTCGGTAACGCATTATCTGGTAGAGACTCTATCTAGCTGCAGATTCCTTACCTTTGAATTTCCCAGGCGTCAGGCTGGATCCAGAAACTTTTGCTGAGCAATACCCTTTGCGCGCAATGTCAGGTGGCTCCATTCGGCTCCGCGTGTCGTCGATGGCGTCGGTTATGACGTCGCGGTGCCTGCGTAGGCACCACCCAGGCGCGCGGACGTCAGTACTTTTCGTTTTTCCACGCCAGAAGCGCAGAGCCACGAAGTGACTGACGTAAACGTGTGCAAAGCTAGGGCCCTGAAAGGGGAGCAACCCTAGACCTACAACATCAGTCCGCAAAGAGGGGAGGCATGGGTGGGGCTGTAAGGAATCTGCAGCTAGATAGAGTCTCTACCAGATAATGCGTTACCGAAGGTAAGTAACTTGTTCATCTGATAGAGACTTCTAGCTGCAGATTCCTTACCTTTGAATCAGATACCCAAGCCACACCATCCCGGCGGTGGGTTGCGGACTCATGGACTAGACTAAAAAGTCTTGCAGGACTGAGCGGGCAAAGTGCCCGTCCCTGCGCACTTGACCATCAAGGCAATAATCTTTTGCGAACGTGTGCAATGATGCCCACATCGCTGCCTGACAGATGTCTTGGACTGGGACACCCCGAGCCAAGGCTGTAGTTGCAGCTTCTCCCCTGGTGGAATGGGCCCTTAATACCTCAGGGGGCTGCTTCTTTGCCAAGGCATAACAGATTTTAATGCAGAGAACAACCCAGCGAGAGATGGTTCTTTTCTGCACTGCCTTTCCCTTCTTTGCTCCCACATACCCCACAAAAAGTTGGTCATCCACCCGGAACTCTCTTGTGCGGTCAAGGTAGAACGACAACGCTCTTTTTGGGTCCAGATGGTGGAGACGCTCCTCTTCCTTAGAGGGATGTGGGGGAGCAAAGAAGGTGGGCAAAGTGATGGACTGACCCAGATGGAATGGGGTCACAACCTTTGGTAAAAATGATGCCCTGGTGCGAAGCACCACCTTGTCCGGAAAGGACATAAGATAAGGAGGTGAGCTGGATAACGCCTGCAACTCACTCACCCTCCAGGCCGATGTAATCGCCACTAAAAAGGCTGTTTTGATGGTCAACAGCTGGAGGGGACAATTGTGCAAAGGCTTGAAAGAAGGGCACATTAGGTAAGTGAGGACCAAATTAAGGTCCCATTGTGGCATAATAAAGGGCGTGGGTGGAAACACAGAGTTGACAGGTCCGGGTGGAGAACCCTCCCCTGCTGCTGCGACAGAAGATCCTCCCGAAGGGGCAGCCTGATCGGAGGATCGACACTCATGCTCAGAAAGCTCTGGATACCAGACTCTCCTCGCCCAGTCTGGCGCCACAAGAATGGCTTGGGCCCGGTCGCTCCTGATCTTCTTCAGAATCCTGGGCAGGAGTGGTATGGGCGGAAAGGCGTACAACAGGCCTGAGCTCCACTCGCGACGAAACCCGTCGCCGAGCGATAGCCGCCTTGGAAACTCCAGCGTGCAGTACTGCTGACATTGCGCGTTCTCTTCGGAGGTGAACAAATCTAACCAAGGTACTCCCCACTGCTGAAAGAGACCTTGCGCCACCTCCGACTTGAGACGCCATTCGTGATCCGCTAGGCATCGATGGCTGAGATCGTCTGCCCTGGCGTTCAGAGAACCTGCCAGGTGATGAACCACCAGGGTTATGCCCTGCTGTTCCAGCCATGTCCAGAGACGCAGGGCCTCTCGACAAAGGGTCCATGACCACACCCCGCCCTGCTTGTTGCAGTACCACATGGCGGTGGTGTTGTCCATGAACAGCTGCACCAACTTCCCCTTGACAGAGGGAAGAAATGCTTTCAATGCCAAGCGAATCGCTCGGAGCTACAACAAGTTTATGTGGAGCCCCGTCTCCACCGGAGACCAGTGACCCCTGATCTCCATCTCTCCCAAGTGGCCGCCCCATCCCAGAAGTGATGCATCCGTCACGATTGTGAAATCCGGTTGGGGAAGAGGTCTGCCTTTGACCCAATATCGGTTCGTTAACCACCACTGCAGACCCGTTGCAGTTCCTTCCGAGATCTGAAACACGTAGGTGAGATTTTCCTGATGCTGTGCTAATTGGAACTTCAAGTCCCACTGCAGAGCCCGCATACGCCATCTCACGTGTCTTACCAACAGGATGCAGGAGGCCATGAGGCCCAACAGCCTCAGAGTCAACCTCACCGAAATCCAGGATAGAGGCTGAAATATCGGAATCATAACCTGAATATCCTGGACTCGCTGCTCGGGAGGATAAGCCCAAAACTGCACTGTGTCCAGAACAGCTCAGATGAAAGGGAGCGTCTGAGAAGGAGTAGGTGTGACTTTGGCACGTTTATAGAGAACCCCAGTGAATGCAGGAGGTCCGCCCTACTCTGAAGGTGGGAGACGACTGCCTGTGGCGAGGACGCCTTCAACAGCCAGTCGTCGAGGTAGGGGAAGACTGAAACCCCTAACCTGCGCAGATGAGCCGCAACCACCGCCATCACCTTGGTGAACACCCGAGGGGCACTGGTAAGGCCGAAGGGGAGCATGGTAAACTGAAAGTGCTCATGGCCTACCTTGACCCTTCAGGTAACGCCTGTGGCCGGCAGGATGGGAATGTGAAAATACGCATCCTGCAGGTCCAATGCCACCATCCAGTCTCCTTGGTCTAAGGCAGACAAGACCTGAGCCAATGTGAGCATTTTGAATTTCTCCTTTTTGAGGAAGAGATTGACGGTCCGAAGATCCAAAATGGGCCGAAGCCCCTTGTTCTTCTTCGGAATCAGAAAGTAGCGGGAATAACAACCACTGCCTACTTCTGAAACTGGAACTCTTTCTATAGCTCCTTTGGGCAAAAGAGCTGTAACTTCCTCTTGGAGCAGCTTTAAATGATCCTCCGCCAGCCGTTCCTGACTCGGCAGAATAGTTGGAGGAAAAGAAAGGAAAGGAAGAGAATAGCCCTCCTGGACGATCTGCAAGACCCACTTGTCTGTTGTAATAGATCTCCAGCGGGGGAGATGATGACGAATTCTCCCACCCACTGGAGTAGTGTGGTCCTGCAGAATCAGCCTAGGAGTGCTTGGAGGCTGCGGCTGCCGGGGGCAGTGTGGTAGACGACTTCTGGCCTCCATTCCGAGGACAGAATGTACTGCGTCCACGCACGGCTTGGGTAGTCTGTGCGGGACGGTGGCTAGGATAGGGCTGACGGGGCTGGCAACCCCTTCCGTTGCCACGAAAGGGGCGAAAGGAAGACTGGCCACGAGGAGTGGAGGAGAGGCCCAAGGATCTGGCCGTAGCTCGAGAGTCCTTGAACCTGACCAGGGCTGAGTCTATCTTTTCCCCAAAAAGGCGGGTTCCATCAAAAGGCATGTCCATCAAATTGGCTTGGACATCCCCCGAGAAGCCAGATGTGCGAAGCCAGGCGTGGTGCCTCAAGGCCACTGTCGTTGAAATAGATCTGCCCAGCGAATCGGTCGTATCCAAACCACACCGAATGGTGAATTTTGCTGCATCTCTCCCGTCCTTGACAGCTTGGGAGAGCACAGCCCGGGCCTCCTCCGGGACTTGTGGCAGCACCTGCACAACCGTCTCCCAAAGAGAGTGGGAGAAATGGCCCAATAAGCATGTGGTATTCACTGACCGCAATGCCAGACTGAAGGAAGAAAACATCTTCTTACCAAGTGAGTCCAGTCTCTTGGATTCCCTATCCGGAGGGGCGGAAGAGAATGCGCCCTGGGAAGTAGAGGCCTGCACCACCAAACTTTCTGGGGTGGGGTGTTGGCTGAGGAACTTTGGGTCGCCTGGTACTGGGCGATGGCGGCGTGCAATCGTCCTGTTCACAGGAGCCCCTGTGCTTGGTTTGGACCAAGTTCCTAGAAGGACGTCCGTAAGTGCCTCATTAAAGGGCAAAAGAGGTTCAGAGGTGGAAGCCCCAGGTTGAAGCACTTCGGTCAGGAGATTAGTCCTGACCTGCACTGAGGGCAGTTCCAGTCCAAGGACCTCAGCTGCCCTCTTAACCACCATAGCATAGGACGCCCCCTTCTCCATAGCCACTGTAGGTGGAGAGAGCATGCCAGAATCTGGGGAAGTATCCAGACCACTGGCTTCCCCAAGTTCCCCATACCAGTCCATTGTCTCCTCAGAGACATCCTGGTTCTCCAGAGGGTCTCCAGACTCCTCCCATTCCTCTCCTGAGCCTAGCACGTCCACAAAGTGCTCAGGCGACAACACAGAACCCCTGGGTTCTGTCGACGTCGGAATCGGCGTCGTATGACGCCGTTCCGGCTCCGTGTCGTCAGGGATGAGGATGGGGCTTGCGCCACCGACATCCGCCGGCGACGCCGCTGGCACCGACTTCCGGTTCGACGCCGGGGAAGGTCGCGTTGGTACCACCGGCGTCGAACCGGATCCGAGATCGGATCCCTGAGGCCCCGCCAGCGCCGTGGCCGAAGCCGATGGCGTCAAACCCGATGGGCCAACCGACCCCGCGGGGCCCGAGGGCTCACCAACGGGGTCATTCCGCTCAAATACACGGCACATGGCCTCGTAAAAATCTTTAATTTGAGCGGGAGTCGCTCCGGCTCCCGGAAATGGAGGGAGGCGCGAAGTCGACTCTGGCTCCGGCTACGCAGAACCGTGCCTAGAGCATCGGTGCTCCTTACCTCTTTTGACGGCGGATGCCAGTTGAGGTGAAGTCGAAGTCCGCTTGGACTTCTTCTTCTTCTTGTGCCTCTTCCCCGAGTGTCCAGATGACCTCGAATGGGAGGAAGAGGACTTAGGGCTCCGTGAGCGATCCCGCAACCTCCTCTTCTTCGAACGGGATCATGACCTCCTCGGAGTCTCGCTCAACGGTGTCGACTGCCGGGCCGCGAGCAACTTCAGCGCCCGCTCCCTCAAGGTCTTCGGAGCCATCGCACGGCAGTCTGAACACGACTTCAAATCGTGGTTGCGTTCAAGACACCACAGACATACGCGGTGGGGATCGGTAACCGACATCGTGCGGGAACAAGTCCCACACGGTTAGAAACCTGTCTTCCTACCCGACATCCCTCGCACACGAAGTCGTCAAAAATATCGACAAAAGTCGAGAAAAAAGCCTGCCAAAAAGCGGCAGAGGGGTAGCTCTTCCCGGATCAACATTTAACTGGCGCGGAAAGAAAAGAACTAACGTCCGCGCGCCTGGTTGGCGCCTATGTAGGCACCGCGACGTCATAACCGACGCTACCGATGCCATCGACGTCACGCGGAGCCGAATGGAGCCACCCGACGTCGCGCGCAAGGGGTATTGCTCAGCAAAAGTTTCCGGATCCAGCCTGATGCCTGGGAAATTCAAAGGTAAGGAATCTGCAGCTAGAAGTCTCTATCAGATACACACTATCACACCCCATCTCACATTGGGCCACATGTGTCAAAATAGCATTTTGCGATTACCAAACAGCAATTTCTACCAAATCGCTATTTGGTAATCGCAAACTGCTAAGTATGTAAAGAATCGCCAAAGATTTGGCAATTCCTTAATATTACCTAATAGCGATTCGGTAAATAGCGAATAGCTATTAGGTAATATTACTCTATTCGTTCCTATGGGCCGAAAGGCCCAACAAATTAGCGAATGCAAAGCCAAGGGTACCCAGGAGCCTAAGGCCCCCCTGAAGCATCCCCAAAAAAATGTATGTGCACATGTAAATCACACACATACCCTAGGGACATGTGTGGGCTACATGGCACTTTGAAAAATGCAGTTTTGTGCATTTTTCAAAGGTTTCACATAGTTACCATCGACTTGAAGTTGATGATAATTGCATTTTCCCAAATGCACAGTTTGCATTTGGAAAATGCTTCATACATGTGCTTACAGAATCGCAAATTGCGATTATCTAAATTTGCGACTGCAAAGCCTTTCATACATCATGCAAGGCTATTTTGCATTCGCAAACGACCGAATTTTGCGATTTGCACCATTTGCGAATGCAAACTTGTTTCCTACATGTGGCCCATTAACACTTCCCACCACACACATATACTGTCACACACAACCAATACCATCACACACACCACATTCCGACTATGACACATCACACTCACGACGTCACACCAACACACAGAAAGAAGCTTGCACTGCTACTGTCTGTGCCATTGCTGGTGTCCTCTGTGGGAAGCTTGCAGTTAGTGTAAATGGCAGGAACTGTTTTGTGTGAGGAATCATGCGCAAATGTGTCCTGTGTTGCACCTGTTTTGTTTTTATGTGCGTATACAGAAGCTGCCTTGCTTCTGCCTGTGCAATTACCGTTCTGTGTATATAAAGAAAACGTGCACTGCTTCTGCACACGATGTACTTCTTCTGAATGTATGAGAAACTGTACATCTCTACTACCATTGTTGTACCTGCTCTGTGTGTGTGCTGGACAATACCTGTCCTATAATGTGGTTTTGCTATGGTCGCTTGCCCTGCTGCTCGCCATACTGTAACTGCATAGTGTATTAGTGAAGCTAAAATGCTTATGTTGGGGCCAGGCACATCATGCAGAAGACACAGAAGCAGCATCTGCAGCTGAAATCAGAGAGAAAGCATGTGGGCTTTGAGGATTCATACCTGCCAGAACCAAACTCTGCTACTGTTACTGCTTTTTATATCACTAAAGTAGAGGTTTTTTTGGTTTTACTGTTGACATTTTCCAGACACCCCAGGAGAAAGATTCTGGAATTTCCAACATTTTTATGAGCCGTGCATGGGTTTCTGTTAACGGTTGCCATGTTTCAGACAGAAGTCTTCACCTTTGATGCTTCCCCACCACACTGTTGAAATGAATATAACTCATTAGAATGTATTTTCAGCGGCAGTGAAGAGTATGGGGTAAGAATCTTTAAAGTGTAACAATAAGGTAACTTGTGGTCAGGCAGTGAAGTCAACGGTAAAGCTGTGTCATTGAAACGAATATAGCAGCTCTTTTTATCTTCATTTTCCTTCTGCACGTTGTGCAGGGTTGGCTTAATGCCCAATTGTTTTCTGTTGCCTCAGTAAGCCCCTTTGGTTGCCAATAACCAGCTGGTTGGGTTTCAGAAGCTGGTCATAAAAGCCCTTCTTTGACTCCCAGAGAAGAGCCAGTGTCCACCGGGGACTCCAGTGGCCAAGAGTTAGCCGGTGCTTTTGCAGGAATTTTCCGCTTACTTCTAGCCAGTGATGGGGGTCACTGCTATAGTTTAACTCTATCTCCGGTCCACTCAGACGTCTATAGAGTGCATTCTATTTTTAAAGCAGATGAATACTATGATTTGCCTCAGGATGTTTTTTTCTTGAATTAAATGCCTAGTTCTTTACAAGTATACAAAAAAGTATTTACTATGTTCCACAGACTTACAAAGCTACAAACAGCCATGGTTACATTCATAATAAAAATGCAATACCAAACAATATCTACTAAAGGGCTGCTTCTGAGTTGTGCACATTTCTAACGCATTCACGTCCTATTAAAGATGCTGAAATACTGTCTGTGGTAACACACATATTAAACCACCCCAACACCTAAACCAACCTCGATTATCCAAGTAACCAAGTAGCCAAAAGGAGGCAGTAAACAACTATTATGTCTAATATACTATGATAAAGGTCTAATATTACTTATGTACATGATATCCCTCAGTTTTTCCCAAATTCTTGATATGAGAAAGGTTAAAGGTTATATATATATATAATTTTTTTTTGGAAGGCTAAAGTAGAGAGAACACAGAGCAGTGCACCTAAAGACACCAACTACCTAGTTCTCAAAGAAAATGGGTACATCTAAAGCTACGTGTAGCTGACACCTATGCACTGGGGTAGATCTTTCATTTTCTGGGAATTTACAAACATCCCAGGAGTATGCCTAGAAAGTTGCGCTGGTTGTAAGTTTCCATGCATTCTACTGGGAATGTTGTGTGACATTTTTCTGAGCTGCCCTTTCCCAATATGGAATTGCAAGTGCAGTAGAACTCCACATAGGCGAAAGCCCACCCCTGATGCACGAATGTAGTTTTTTCATTTTTCATTTTTTTCTCTATTGGTAAAACATTTTTTTACCGTTTAGAACCCCCTTTCCCTGTGCCTCCCATAAAGAGCATGTAATCCACCCCTCTCCTGCAGCAAATCAACGACCAATTCCATGGTCGGATCAGAGAGTAGTTTGAGAATGCCCACAAACTCACAGGTTTTTGGGCATTCACAAACTCTCAAGGAAAACCATGCTTGATCAACACACTCCCAAACCCATGCGTATGATTTATGCTGAGGAATTCTAAACAGTATTTGTAAACATTTCTACCAGGAGTAAACGAATTTACGCCTAAAAGGTATCATGTTTTGGATGCCTAGTGGGTGACCGCAGAAAATGAAATTGTGAATCACGCCTTGGGTGAGTGTATTTTGTGTCACCTATTTGTGTTTGTGCCTGTGTTTTACAATGATGTGTGCGAGTGAGTGTGGCATTTGTGTGAGTGCTTAAAAATCTCAGGAGAATGGTACAAAACAACATATAAAAAATAAGTTATTATTATTATTAGGGTACATGTTTGCAGAATATTTGTGGTGTTGTGTGGCAATGAATGTAGCTGTGTATTTTGTGGTATATGAACGTGTAGGAGTACTGGTGTGAAGGTTATGGTGGGAATGTGTGGTCTGATATGTTTGGGGTGTGTGTGTGCATGTACTGTCTGTGTGCTGGAGACGACATTACAGTGTGCTTGTAAAATTGCTTTTGACATTTTTGATATCCTTATGAGGCGTGTAGCAAGGAGTGTCTCGTACATACTTGCTGGTCCAAGTTATTGTTTGCTTTTTAAGTTTTGTAAACACTGCAGAGTGCATCTGTTATTTCTGGGCTACAATACTTGAATTTATTTTAAATGCATTAAAAAGAGAGCAGGAATAGCAATGCAGACGTGACAAATAAAGAAAAATCAGATAGTGTCTGAATAGCTCGAGTCAGGTTGTTCATGACATGGTGCTAAAAGCAGAAACTCCAAAGCTAGGTACATTAAGACTAGAATTTCAACTAATTCCCTAAACTAATGGACAGTCACTGCCCGACAAGCATACTAGGAAACTAGGAAAAAGCAAAGCACAGCGCAATGAGATTTTAAAGGCTCATGGTCTAATTTAGAGAAAGCGGTAAGAGAGAACCTGTCAAAAAAGAACAGTGCAGAAAAACACTGTGCCTCGGCACTCCTAACGTCCCTATTTTAGTCTTCAGCCAGTAAGCAATAATCCTCAAAATAGCCATAAAACTGCGCACAGAAAATATATATCAATCTTAATAAATTGTTTCAAGAATTCTTTTGGATCATTACAAGAACATTTTTTAATTGTCCAACGTAAATGCTCCACTTTGCAATCAACAATCATATTTCAATAATTATGTATATCAGTACAGCATAGTAACACAAATAATATTAGAACAGATGAAAATCATGTTCTTGATGTTTCCTCGGTGTCAAAGGATAATGGCAGCCTTCTTTTTGACACGTGTTTCGTTACTTACTGTAACTTCTTCAAGGCTGCAAACAATTACAAAATATACATAAGTGTCACAATCAATTTAAATTAAGCCTCCTTTGTTGCCCCAACAACAAGAAAGTTTCAACGTGCAAAGTAAAAAAGACGAGGAAAAACGTGAAGCATCCCAAGACTACAAAACACCAGTGTGCATACAAAAACGAAGGCCAAAGAAATAAAGACATAAGAAAAGTAAAAGAAAGATACCAATGAAATCAGTGAAACCAACCACATGCGTTTGTGTCGCTCATAGTGACAAACCTAATATGTGAGTATAGAAGATGAACACCATCTGACAAAACAATTTCCAAGAAATTCATACACTCATTCTGTGAAAACCACCACACTTAGAAAACTCCAAAATTGGATAGAAAAATCTACCTTCAGTTCTTAAACTCTCCCGCTATTCTACGTAAGGAACAGCATATCAAATTTATAAAAAGAGTTCTAGGAGTCCTATAAACAAGGATAAAATTAAGAGTAATAAATATCCATATTACGACTTTTCAACTAAGATATTTCAATTCCTTATTCAAAAAATAATAACCACCTTATTTAAAAAGCATCGGGATTTCAAGAAGTCGTTTGACAGATCCACGTGAGAATCAAATTGTTCCCAAGAGGGGTTCCTGGAAAAATATGTCCAGATCCCAGATCCAAAGTTCAATCTATATAAACGAGCCACTGGCATTATATTAAAAGAAAAAAGATTTTTTTTTTTTAAATTACTGATTACATTATGAAGAGCGGAAATCATAAATTATATGATCCTCACTACTATATATCTATGTGAGTTACCTGATGTAAGAGTAGTAGTCACGCCTAACGCGGGAAAGACATGTCTTTATTCAGACAACAAACTTATTTGGACGGCACCTTAAATCCTCAAAACAAAAGATAAGTAATATTATTATTTGTGACAATATTGTTAAAGCAGACTAAAAGGGTCAGGTTCTTGATTGTATTTCTGAACTCAACATAAGTTCAAACTATCACAGCATGGGTTATTAATGCATGTTAATAATGATCTTCATCCAAAATCTTTTCTATATTGAATATCCATGGACGTTATTCAACCATTAAACTGCCTTTTCAATAAGTCCATTAAGTCGTTTTTGGACAGAATGTACCCTAAATATAAGATTTCTTATGAAAATCTATCGAAGCACAACAGTCTATTGGGGCATACAAAAACATCCCCCGAATATTAATAAACATTATCCACGTTACCCAGGACCTGATTAAACAGACTCACATGAGTTAAAACTTAGTAGAAGTACCGGAATGATTCATAATCTTAGCAGAAAAACGATGTTCTAGGCACCAAACATGCTTGCAGCAAAATTAAAACAAGCGCATCGACTTACTCGCACTATTTAAAGATAAAGTGTACAAGGGCTGTGATATGCCCCTAAGGAAAAAGGGAAACACAAACAACAATATTAAAATTATATTAAAAACACTCGACAAATATGTCTGTCTGATAGCGGACTGCATTCAAAAGACACAGACGCTAGACCCCAGATTACTGACCTAGTCCTTGGCGATCCCGCCGTATGTTTCTCCGTCCAGTACGGTCCCGCAAAGAAAAGTATCGACAATTCGCCATTTTTTTTTTTTTTGCCAATTTAAATACCATCCACTCTCTGTGCACATGACCAGGGGCGGTGTCTACGTATGAAAGGCACCTGGTCCTGGAGTACTAAAAATAGAAAAGGGGATTCCAAGCCGTAGCTCCCAATGATAGGGTGCCAGCCATATTGAAATGGTGTCATGTACGTAGGAGTGTGATTACCCTTGGGGTTTAAAAATAACATGGTTTGTTTCGAAAATATCAAACCATGTAAATACTCATTCCCCATCCCATTATGCCATTATGGACACTCCGTGTACCTAAAAGATGAAAATAAGAGCTGCACCAGTTGTCATCTCGCTTATACGGCGGCCATATTTGAAAAAGTAGAAAGTGATGAGAAGATCTGGACACGAGTTAATACGGTGTTCTCGTGTTAAGATCATTAACAAACCGTCTGATTCTAGAAGTTTTCAACTTCAAATCTATTCTCCCATTTATCGATGTTAGAATTTAAGAGTAAGAAAAGTCCGAAAACCAACCACCATATATTAGTAGCAGTAGAAGTTAGAGTAAAAGAACAGATGTGACTTAATAATCACGAAGCACAATGTCATAGTGTAAATACACGGCAACTTATCTCTTATATAAATAAATTATTGTAACCTTCAATATATTGCATTATTTACAGTTCCAGCCATTAATGAGCAAATAACTCACATTCGCTAATTTTGACATCATATATAAATTTACAGGAGAACAGTACACATAAATATGTTGATAACATTTAAATATCATCCACTAAGAACCACATATATTTTTATATTTTTGGGTTCAGCAAAACTCAAAACATGAAATACCTACGGCAATCGGAATGTAGCTAAAAAACAATTATTGCTACGCTGGTCAACATGTTGCAAAAGATGTTATCTTACTCTTAAAGAAACAGAAATATAAAATTAATTAACATAGATCTGAAGCACAAATAATCAGGAAGAAAGAAAACACATCTTAGTCATTCAATCAGTAAGAAATACATGTAATTCTTTGTCAATGTTCAATCCCTTTTCCACAGCTCGGAGGCGTAAAATCCATTGGGACTCAGCTCTCCTAAGTGCCAAAGTCCTATCACCTCCCTCGGATCACATCGTGCTTGTGCGATTCCATGGAAACTAATACTTGTCATAGTCATCTTCGGATGATTGGTGTTAAAGTGTACAGCCAAAGGGTAACTCGCATCATTATTGCGGATAGCCCTCATATGTTCCTGTATCCTTTCCTTCAAGGGCCGTATAGTGCTTCCAACATAAATTAGTCCGCATTGACATCTTATGCAGTACACAACGAATTTGGTGTTGCAATTGATGAAGTCTAGGATCTTATAGGTAGTTATGGTGTTATAGCTAAACTCCTGCATTTTGTTACAGGCATATGGACACATATTGCAATGGGCACACTTATACGAACCCTTTGGTTTGTCTGGTAACCATGTGACGATTGGAGGCTTAGGAGGTAAATAACTTGAACAGAGAATGTCTCTAAGTGTTTTTCCTTTCCTATGTACTATCCTAGGTCTTCTCGAGATGTACTTTTCCAATGACTTGTCTAAATTAAGAAGATGCCAGTGTTTAGACAAAATCTTATAAATAGAATGACTCTGGGTGTTGTATCCTGTGACAAAACTCAATTTGTCCTCCTGTTTGAAGTTGGCTCTGTGTTTCTTTCTTAATAAAGTCTGCCGTGTCGTTTTAATGATTTTTTTCTTAGATTTGTTGAGAACCCTAGGAGAATACCCCCTGCATTTGAAACGTTCCTGTAGATTATCTAGTTCTTGAAGAAAAATTGAATCCTCACTACAATTCCTCCTTATTCTCGTCATTTCCCCTAAGGGGATTGCATTTATCTGTGTAGTGGGATGGGCACTAGAGGCATGTAGGATGGCATTACATGCTGTGGGTTTTCTGTATAATCTGGACATGATTTTATCTTCCTTAGAATATATCACCACATCCAAAAACTCAATTTCTATTTTGCTGTAATTTGCGGTGAATTTCAAATTGTAACTATTGTTGTTAAGATAGTTTGTTAAAGCAGCAAATTCTACATCATTACCTGCCCAAATGATAAAGATGTCGTCTATAAAACGACCCCAATACACTATGTGTCCCGTTAGTTCTGGAGGACCATACGACCATAGATGTTTAAGTTCAAATCTGCCCATATACAAGTTGGCGTAGGACAGTGAAAATTTCGAACCCATCGCTACGCCCATCGCCTGTCTGAACCATGTTCCTTGATGTAAAAAGACATTGTTTTCTAACACCATACGGGTCAAATCTAGAACCATTTCCGTATGTTCAAATAGGGTGGCATCCCTCTGGGATAATGTGTCCCGTAAAGCCTGTAAACCTTGTTCTAGTGGTATACTCGTGTACAATGAGCAGACATCCAAAGTTGCAAATGACAGCTCCCTGTCCATTCAATGTCTTCAAGTTTGTTTAAGAGGTCACCCGTATCTCTAAGATATGACGGAAGATTGAGTACAAAAGGTTGTAAAACAATATCAACGTACACGGACAAACGTTCTGTTGGTGACCCAATACCGGAGACAATCGGTCTCCCTGGAGGAAACGGACCTATTTTGTGTATTTTAGGGAGGATATATATACATGGCGCCCTAGGAGATGACACAAAGAGATATCTGTACTCAGTGTCTGAAATGTGACCCTGCTGTTTCCAAAAAGTCAACCTGAGTTCAATTTGTTGTGTGATACCCTTAAGTGGGTTGGCCATAAGTTTGGTATAAGCCAAGTCATCCATAAGTTGTCTCTCTATTTCCTGTACATAGTCATCATCCTGCATCACCACTATATTTCCTCCCTTATCTGCCTCCTTAATAACAATTTCCGAATTTTTTGCTAGATTCTTTAAAGCAAGATGTTCCTTTCTAGTTAAATTGAATGTATGTGTATTACGTGCATTCCCCAGTTTGTCCTCCAGTAGATAAAGATCATTACTTACTGCCCGGTGGAAAATATCTATCATATTGTCTTTTGCTAAAACAGGGACAAACTTAGACTTTCGTTTTAACCCGCTGTCGGTGCTAAAATTCGGTGTAATCTCTAAGTCAGATAATGTATCTAAGACCGTTTTTGAGCAATCATCTAATGAAAGAAGTAGATGTACATCTTGTATTTCTCGAATTGTTTTATTGCAGGGTGGTACAAGTGTTAAAGCAGGTGTAATTGGCATGGGATTCTCTTCAAAAAACTTCTTTAGTTTGATTCGGCGTGTAAACTTAAACAAATCTATATGTAATTTGACAAAGTCTGGCTGTGCCGTTGGGCAAAAAGTAAGACCCTTAGTAAGAACATTTCTATCGCATTGGGAGAGTGTTACATTTGACAGATTGACAATGTTCACATCATTCGTGGAAGTGGCACATAGTACGTCAACATTATGCGAGCCCATGTTTAAAGTTTGACTCAGTTCTTCACATTGCGGGACAGGGACCTGGTATTTGTTGCCCCTTCCCTTATGTTTGTTGTGGCGCCCACCCCGTCTTGTTTTCTTGGGTTTACCCTGTTGAAGTTGTTCCTGGTGCCCTTGCGATAACGCGCCATTTCCTCTAAAAAAGAGGATGAGGTCGGGTCATGTGTGGAGCCAAGAATACCCATTTCTACTCCACCTCCTGCACTCATCTCACTATGGACACTCGATATATCAGATTCGCTGGTTGAGGCTGTAACCACAGGTGGGGCATTAGTTCCACTCATTGTAATTTGTCGTGGTTTGGTCTCATCAAATTTTTTTGCAAAAGTGAATACCCTTCCACTTTTGTAATCATTGTCATCCCGTCGAAGTTTCCTCATTTTCTTGTCTCTAATGTACTGCTGATGTGTGCCTAGAACTTCTTTTAGTATCTTGAAATTTTTCTCAGTAGCTTCTGGCAAATTTAAGTTCTTAATTTCCATCTCCAATTTCTCTATCTCAAGCAACAGGCTGCTGCGCTTACGTTCTGCATGTCGGATAAGGATGTCCATCATTTTATATGAAGAGGTAAAAATTAATTCCTCCCACTCCTTGAGTAGATCCGGGTCTAAGTCCTCAAAAGAGGGAAAAATTATAACCCGTAATCCACGAGGTATTTGTCTAATATCTAGATATCTCTTTAAAATGGTGGCATCCCACCATCGAGACAATTCTTGCTTTCTTAAGCGCTCTAGTTTAATGAATTTTTGTTTAAGGCCTTCCTGTTCACTATTCTGTTGCTGTTTCATGATTTTATCTGAGGTGCCTGTGAGCAGTTCCATAAGAAGTTTGTCCCTCTCATCATCAAAAGACATGTTAGTACGTATTATCTTTAAAAGTATATCAAGTATATCAACCACAATGTGGAGAACTGAGTGCAAACTGCCACATAAACTTTATACAAACAAAACAAGAAGGCAGTGGTGGCATCAACAGCAGCACATCAATCCTATAAAAACCAGAGTCTATATTGCAACAAATAACAGATTCCCAGTATTGGTGCCTCTCAAGGTCACAAAGACATCCCACTACCAAAGATGTCACTACACGGTAATTCGTCTGAACTTCCGTGTTCTCAATGCAGAAAAACACTGTGCCTCGGCACTCCTAACGTCCCTATTTTAGTCTTCAGCCAGTAAACAATAATCCTCAAAATAGCCATAAAACTGCGCACAGAAAATATATATCAATCTTAATAAATTGTTTCAAGAATTCTTTTGGATCATTACAAGAATTTTTTTAATTGTCCAACGTCAATGCTCCACTTTGCAATCAACAATCATATTTCAATGATTATGTATATCAGTCCAGCATAGTAACACAAATAATATTAGAACAGATGAAAATCATGTTCTTGATGTTTCCTCGGTGTCAAAGGATAATGGCAGCCTGCTTGCATCCCTGGCTATGTCACCTGCGTATTCTCTGCAACCCGGTAGTGGGCATGACGCCTGCAGCGATTCCTTTGTTTCCGCTCTTTTTCTCCACCAAAGTTAGAAGTTACTACAGCGTGGACATGGTGTCAGAACACTGTCCAATCTAGGCTGACAGCTCTGCCACCATATTTTGGCAGTGTTACCTCTGTGAAAAAATACATGGAAATGACGGCAGACTTTCAAGGAGAGAAAAGATTCTGTTCATAACTTGGTGAAACACTTAACCCCACCCCCAAGCATGTTAGGTAGGCTAATTGTGTGGGCACTGATAGAGTACCCCCAACTTTGGGGCCACATTTCCGGTGCGCAGATTTGGTTGTAGAAATTCTCAACCAAAATCCCCTCAAGTATGTTAGGCAGACGAGTTCTGTGGTACTGATATGGTACCCTAATTTTGGTGGCACATTCCAGGACTTAGATTTGGTTTGGAAATTCCGGTAGTAGTTATAGTCACCTGTGGATTTTCCACCAGATGTTTTCTTCCCAGATTGGTTCCATTACAGCTGGTATATATTGTTGGTTGGGATATCTCTGCAGCCGAGGCAAAACACTTTATTTTTCACTCTTTTTTTTTTTTTTTTACATTGTTTGATACCAGAAACACAGTCAAAACACTTTAGATAGGACAGTGGGATAGACGTTCTGTCACATTTACAGATGGAATGTCTGCCAATCAAACCTCTACTGGCCTAGTTTAATGTGAGGGTAATCTGGAATCTGCCATACATAGGCAGGTGACGCCCCGTCCCACTCTGTCACCTCACCTCATTTAGAGAAGCGGCTCTGCTGTCAGAAACCCCAGTTCCGTGGCCCATCAGCTTCAGGGCCACCAGTGATTCAACATTAGAAGCCCCACTCTCCCTAAGGTAGGCTTTTCGCTGCTGATTTCTCCTGACCGTGACCAGCTTTCAAGACATGATGGTTACAAACAAGAAAACAGCAGAATAGCCCCTCACCTACTAGGACAAACGTCCATGAACTTTAGCAACACTTGTTTTTTTCCAGAAACAAATCCTCACTTTGAAGACTTGTTTCTTGAAAATAAAAATATACCGATAGGGCCGCCATGGCAAGGTGCCCAAGCTGGCATTACATTTTTACCATACCACTTTCAACAAAAATACCTCACACTAGTGGAGAACTCTTACTGTGGTAGGTGGCCTGCTGGTATTTGGCAGAGGTAGAATTTCAGCTACCCTAGTGGACCGGCAGCGAGATGGCAAAGTATAAATGAGGCTATAAATCAGGCTATCAATGTCAGCAATATCGACTGGTGCGCTGGGGTCACGTATCTAATTAGAAGGTGTCTGGATAGTCCAAATGAGAGTGTTTGTGAGATGCTAAAACTGATAAATCCTAAGGGTAAGTCCATTAATACCAGAATTAAACTAATTTGTCAAAGCTACGAAAATGCTTGTGAATAAAAAGAGTGGTCTCTAGTAAACCCCCAATCTACAGACATAGCTTTAGCAATATTGACTGATGTGCTTGGGATAAGGTAAATAATTAGATGGTGTCTGGATGGCCCAAGAGAGGGTATTTATGAGATGTATTACTTCTCTACTCTCGTGTAGGAGAATATATGAACAGGGATTGCATATTTTTCAGTGTGAAGATGCATACTAAGTATCAAACTGTCTGGTTCCTCTGCAAGATCTACTGTTTCTGCTCAGACATTTCCTTCATAATGTTTCTATATATTTTTTGCCCCATATCATGTATAGTTATACAGCAGATTCCCAGTATATTGAGAGGATTTGTTTACCATAGCTACAGTCGTCATATCACTTTTTCCTTGACAGCACAACTTTGAGTTTCCAGTTGTGGATGCTTATTTAAGCAAAGAGGGTGTTTAGGGAGATGTAGTCTTTATTTGATTTGATTGAACTCGGAGGACTAAAACACTTAATAAACAGAAATATATCATGGGAAAGTTCAGGACTAAACTAAACATGGTGTCTTGCCGACATGGCGTCATCTAGTACCCTATGATCAACAGGCCTTTGAGTAGTCTTAAATTGACCACCATTCCCAATAAAGTGACAAGGCTGTTCCCAACCTATTTCTGTCCACCCCTTCTTTAGGTCAAGCTTAGGCAGCGCGCATGCGGTGTTTTGAAGACATGCTGTATTCCTCTGTGGGCTTTGAACACACCCAGAGCTTTTCATTGGTTGTTTTGTCTGTATTTTGAAACTCCTTTGGTGTGGTTGGTAAATAGTTAACATTTTCCCTGCCTTTTGGCTGTTTTGCTCTTGCACTGGGGACTTCCCATGATAAATGGATCCTTTCACTATCGGCCATATGTTTAGTTTCGGGGAACTCCTTTTTTAAGATTTTATTTAGCCTTTGTTGCAACTCTAATGTACTTTGTCTAATCTTGCCGCAGCAATTCCATTAGAGCTGCTCATCGAAGTCCCGTTCCTTTGACACAACATGTTACAGATAAGTAAATTACGCGGACGCACTTCTCTGCACATGCTCCCTCCTAGCTGTTCTCTCGCACCGTGGGCTTCTCTGTAACCCCTGCGCTTCATGATGCTGTATATTTCTGTGCAACCCACATCCGTATTGCCGTCGCTTGCCCGCTGTGGTTCTCTCCCCTCTCTCGCCCCTCTGCCTTCCCTACTCAAGAAGAGAGAAGAAATGCGTGTACAGAAAGGTGTAGTGCAGAACGAGATAAACCACTAAAGAGAGAGTCAGGGGGGGGGGAAATATATAAACGGCAACCCTCCTACCCCCCAAGCAAGATAATCCAACCACAAAAGAAGTAGGTTGCCTTAACCAACACAGTGAGCAAGATCCCAAAGGTTGGATGCGAATGCTGTCTATTGCAGGTCAAGTGGGGCCTTTCAGCCCATCGAGGCCATCCTTAATGGAAAAGGATGCCTCATACACAATATTGTGTCATGCTTCATCATAGGCATCCTCTCCCCACCCTGGTAAGATGGTACTACCAGGGACGACTCAACCTCCGCATTGACTTGGCGGTAGGAGGGAGTTCTTACATAAAACGTACAGGATAAGGTCGGGATCCAGTTTAATAAAAAATTGCCTCGGTTATCACCTTTATTATTGAGGAGCTGAGGTACAGTAAAAACAAATCAAGTGATGGAAACCTAAAAGAATGATGACTCTGACCATCTTACAGTCTGCCAACATGTTTCTGCCCATACGAATAGCCTACTAGGTCTGGGGCATTCATCAGGGCTGTCGGATCCCTATTACAATACCGGGTGTCCCCCGTTTCCCTACATGCTAGTGTGAGGGTTTACACCTAAGATATAACCCAAATAAGTCCTACCTGGGACACTAATGCGCAATTCGTCTTACACCTGCAAATGGAAATCACAATACAAAAGTAAGTGAGATAATATCGATGTGCTGAACACACACGCCAGAGAGCATACTTTAGTGAACCACATGACTCTGAATGCAGACATCCTGTCGTGCTTTTAACCCCACCCAAAACATGCAATTAATTAAGAACCTTTCATGAATGTGGGTGGACAATGCAATAAGGGTCCTCCCTCTCTATTAACATGGGGTATCGCTACATAATTATTAAGAGAAGGCTCCACATGTCCATGCGGTACATAATAGTCATTGAACCTTCCAAAAACAGATTCCGGGATTCGATATCCAGCATTTTGAAACTGTGTCAACTATAATTATTAGTGACAATAATAGTAGAACACCTACTTCTTACCCTAGGCTTTAGGGGATACCAGAGACTCAGTCAAACACTAATGTAGAATGGATACAAATAAGGAAGGATAACATAAGTAGAACATAATTAATAAAACAACTTATAAGGTACAAGAACAACAGGAGTTTTGTTTTTATTATCCTTGTTTTTCCCTTTTGGAGAACTATTATGGCTGCTTTGAAGGAATACATTCATGGCAGAATTACATATGGTAGCTTCGAGTGTTCACCCAAATGGCGGCTAGGGCTCCATCTGCCAATACTGTATGGGCATAAGAGACCTGAGCAAGGAGCTCATAAAGGTCCCCCTGCACATGGAAGCCCATCAGCCATTACTAGGTTTTGCAATGCAATGGCTCATAATTATAAATGTGGCATAAGGTACCTTGCGCATTGCATAGATCTGTACTAGCTCTAGAGGTAAGTAGGCAGATACGCCATCAGTTCCTCAGACAGACTGACAACCTGCCCCGTTAGCCACTTATTACCGTGTCTCCACACATCTATATGTTAAGGCTCGGCTAGTAGATATTATAATGGTTCAGCATGCAGAATGATCGTCTAGGGGCACCTGCACTATGGGCCCACAAGCCGTAGTTAGATTCAAGCCAGCGTGTGATCAAAAGGAACACTCGCATACCGTCTAATCAATGCCAAATATACTTAAGAATGAAAAAAAAAAATCTTTAAGTGATTGTATAAGGCAGGTACATAGAGCCGACATTCCAAGCAAAGCATCTATCAGCCCAGAGAGCCAAACGTCACTGTGAGGCAACCAAGGGGCTTGTGGTCGGTATACAAAAACCCCAAAGTCAGGTACACAGCCCGTCCCCCACTCCTTACTTCGTCAGAAGGCACGCCACGCTGTAGCAACAACACCGATCCGCTCCGTGCCACTTGGTAAACTGTTACCGTGGCAGGGATCGGCTAATGTACTTCCTGGATGCGGGGTGCTGGCATGAACGTGAGGGCGTAGCCCGATCATTGATGACGCTGGCAATGTAGGACGTGCTAATGAAGGAAGTGACCCGATTAGGGTCACCCGGGTCACTCGCGACCACCTCTCAGCCTTCCATACAAATGAAGAGTCGGTCAGACAGTAGAGAATACAAACCAAGTTATTTATTAGTATTCGCTCGAGCGGAGTTCAGTCTGACTAGCCTCCTAAGATGCTACCGAGGGACTGACCCTCAACAACATTACATCAGTTGGTATACATTGCCAATGCCCAGCAAGACCCGCCCAGAACTGGAAATTTCCAGTTGGAGCAGGTTAACAAAGGAGGTACAGAAGATGAGCTACACTCCTGGGATCGGGTACATGTTATCTCTACCTCAAGGTTACTCTGTCCGTGCCCGCCACTGTTAGCATGAGAACGGGCCTATCTAACAAGGAAAGTATGCAAAGGCACATTCATGTATTCATTAAGACAGCGAAGCTCAACCTTGGAGAAATACAAAAAAATATTGAAGCTGCTTTTCGCTGAAGCAGGCAAAATGAGACAGAAGTTAGTTTCGATCATTACACTAAATGGCGGCTAAGTGGAAAATGGTGCCGCAAATGCTAACATAAGCATAATTCTAAGAGGAGGAGTCGACCGGAAGTATTTTCTAGTCCAACAAACCCCCTTTTTAGCATTTGCTAACTAATTTTGCGACTAGTGAAAGCTGAAACTCTTTACAGTACGTAATGAACATATTACAAATCTAGACATACACTATTAATACTCAAAAATGCCCTCGTCAATGCACATCATGTCCTGGATATCCTGCATCATCATGGCCTTATTCTTAGAATCATTTTCTAGGGGTTTGGGGTGAGGTGTCAAGATTTGTACACAGCAGGCACAACAGGCAGGAAGGCAGTGTATGCACAGACAACATGTTAAAATGATACCAGCTATGGTGACCAGGACGATGACAATCTTCCAACCCCAGGACGTAAATAGGCCCCAAAACCACCCAGTGAGAGACCATGTACCATTCTCTTGATGTATGTCAGAGGCAAGTCTATGGAGCTTCTGTATAGCAACATATACATTCGGAGCGTGGTCCGGTATGTATCCACAGCAGCTACTGTCGATGACGCGGCAGGCCCCACCCGATCAGTAAGGATGACATCTAACACCATCCGGTTTTGAATGGCAACGAGTCTCGTAGCCTGAAGCTCGGCTGTAATATTAGTCAGAATCCCAGCTGTTGCATTTATTACTCCTTCCACCACCCTGGTGAGTCTACGAATATTGAGACTATTGGACATGGGACCCCAAAAGGGAACAATACCCTTCATAGCATCAGTGAACTGCTGCAAAGTGGTGTCTGTCTGATCTATGTCTGCAGTGACAATAACTCGTTTAACACGAAACAGATGGGCACTCCTGCGCTGTAGTCGGTGGTCCCTATGATAATTGGATGGCGCTATATACACTGGGGGAAGAAGAAAGGAGAGATAACATATTCCAGACCATCCCCGAGGAAGCCAAACATAGGCCTGGGACCCGCAAACAAAATAAACATTGTGAGGGGGCAGCAGAGGTGGGCTATTGACAGTGCTCAGTACATAGGTATAATTGCAATTACTCACCCCCACCCTGACTTTTCCTTTCCCTTTAACACAGAAACTTGCTGTCGTGTTAACTACCAGCACTGGCATTGCCACATCATGAGTAATATTACGTATTTGAAAGGACTTTAAATATTCAGTATCATTAAAACCCCAGAAATCCGACATTTCATTTTGAAGCCATGTTACATTTTGTTCTCTTTTGTACACATTCATGCAGGCTATCGGGGACAATGTATTTGGTGTCCCTTGCTTCCCTGGGGTAAACCCCTGATGTACATGTATATACTCTAAGACAGTTTCATAATTGGCTAATATCATATTCATAGTATCAGAATGATAATGAGTGTTTACCATAGTAAAGAGCTGAAACCAACCTTCGCAGCTTGCGAGGTAAGAAAAAGGCATGGACAGTAATACATCATTCTTGTGTGTTACAGAAGGGAGTAACCCGCAGATCCAGCAATTTGTGACATTGGACGTACCGTGGCCTGATGCAACATTTGGAGGAGCACGTTATCTACATATGTCTTTCTGTGTTCACCTTTGTGAGGAGCCAGGGTGACAAACATATGTTCAGGGGGAACAGGTGTTGTACCAATCAAAGAGTGCACAGGATATTTCTCTTATAGAAACCACATTATCCCAAGTATTGCTAGTAGGGAAATCAGGACAATCACTATAAAAATCATTTTACTCCTTTTTGACCAACTGGGCCAACCAACCCCATCCCTCTCCAAACGTGGTGCTGCAAAGGGCTGTTCCTCCTCGACAATTGGGCGACCAAAAGGATACATGGTGATTAGAGGGGAAAAACGCAATGCAAGGGAGTTGGTGACAAGGAAACAAGAGGATTGGCAAAGAGTTTTCCAGCGTCCTTCAGAACCTCGCTGGCAGACTCCTATTGTTCATCTACGGTGGTGCTACTGAGCACTACGGTGGGGCAGCGCGATCGCGGCCCGTTGAAGAAATCCCATGCCGTCCAGGATAGAGCACCCCCCCTTTCGGGAAGACACCCTCAGCTTATCCTGTTCAGTGTCTTGGACAATGCACCAATCTCCCTTTCCCTAAGCTATCGTTGGTACCACAGACAGGGTACATGCACCCTATTCTTCATCCTCGCAGTCCATCCCTACTAATCTGACTTTTCCTTTGGTGCACTGTCCCTCCGTCCGGAACGCAAAATGTACCTAGCCACTCCGGGCACAGAGTGATCAGTAAACAGGGGCTCACATTCAGAGGGGCCAAAGGACTAGGGCTCAAGCACTTGTGGGCAGGTGAAGGAGAATCCTGGATGGCCCTTATTTCAGGGGGCACCGCCTCATTCAACACTGCGTCGTTCTCCTCCTCCGTTTGGACCCACGTCAGTCGGGCATCCGAAAAAGGGATGTAGCGTGGCACGTGCTCCGTCTCGTGGTCACCTATGCCATCGATCACCCACCGATCATAGGGGAGAGGCAACGGTACCTTGCGGCAGTAATTGGTGTGTATCCAGTTCTTCCGACCGGTCACCTTCACAGCACTTCTGGTGGCGAGGAGCACCTACAGCGGCCCCTTTCAGCGGGGCTCCAAACTTCCTTTCCTCTGGAAATGCCGCACAAGGATGAAATCACCAGGTTGGATATCATGCCCGGGCCCCTCTGTTTGCGGTGGCAAAGTGTCTTGAATCTGTTGATGAATAGAGCGCACATTTTTTGTCAATTCATAGAGGTAATCCACTAACAGAGGATACTCACTTTCAGAAAAACGTTTTGGTCGCAGGACGCCCCAAACATTTGCTGGGCGGCCAAACACGACTTCATACGAGGACAATCCTGTCCTAGTGTGAGCCGTAGCTCTGGTTGACAGAAGAGCGAACGGTAAAGCATCTGGCCATTTCAATCCTGTGCTTTCCTGAATTTTTGTCATTTTCAGTTTGAGAGTACCATTGTACTTCTCAACCAAACCTGCTGACTGGGGGTGGTGTGCAGCATGGAACTTCTGCCCGCTGTGTAGGCCATCACATACTAGCTGGATGACTTTTGAATTGAAGTAACTGCCATTGTCACTCCAGATCAAACGGGGTAAACCGAAGCGAGGGAAAAACTCCTTCAAGAGGACCTTTGCCGTCGCTAAGGCTGTGTTTTCCTTAGTGGGGTATGCCTTAACCCATTTACTGAATGCGCAAACAACCACTAACACATATTTCAAATTATTGACCCGTTCCATCTCAATGTAGTCCATCTGAAGGACTTCAAAGGGGAAGGAAGGGGGTGCAAAATTACCAGGGGGTGTAAAATTACCAGGGGGTGTAGGAGTGCCTTTTTCAGGATTAAACAGCATGCATACCATACAATATTTTACCAAGTGAGCAGCGGTCTTGGGGATGTTATCATTCTGCCACACGGGGTCTAGTAGTTTGCATATGCCCTTGGCGCTAATGTGAGCTGGCCCATGTGCCATAGTGACTACAGGGAGAACATAGGCGTCCGGCAGCATCCACCTTTGCTTTCCTGACTTATCCGTCCAGCACCCATCCTCGTCTAAACGTGCTGTGCTTTCCTGCCATATTGCTAACTCCTCAATCATTGCCTCACTCTGTATTTCTTTAACACTATCCAGTGTATCTTCAAACATAGTAACTTCGGGTACCCATCTAGCAGGACCTGCCACAAACATCTTTTTCATCTTCGTTTGAGCCGTCTCCTTAGCTGTTTGATTTGCAAATGCATTTCCCCTCCCCACATCATCAGTAATCGCCTCGTGAGCGCTGCACTTCACTATCGCTAACTTCTTGGAGAGTGTCAGAGCTGACAAAAGCCTGTGTATCAATGGGCCGTTCTGAATCTTTAACCCGTGGGAAGTCAGGAATCCTCTCTCTGTCCAGAGCTGCCCAAAATTGTGGGCAACTCCAAAGGTGTACTGGCTGTCAGTATAAATATTGATAGACAGTCCCTCACTTAGCTCACAAGCTCGAAGAAGGGCAACTAACTCTGCAGCTTGGGCCGATTGATAGGGAACTCGTGATGTCTCGACTACTGTGTGTAAGGTAGTGATTGCATAGGCCGCAGTTGTTGTGCCATCCGGTAATTTGAAACAAGAGCCATCGACATATAGCTCCCCTTGTGGTTCAGATAGGGGAACATCAGTCAGGTCTACCCGTCCCTTCGTCTCCTACTCAGTCCGAAAAATACAATCATGTATGTCTATTTCCTCACTTTCAGAAGGGAGCTGTAGTAACGTGGCTAGGTTCAGGGTGGCACATCTTTTTTGATCGTGACGTGTGGTGCAAAGAGGGTCAGTTCATAACCAGTCAGACGAGCACTGGTAAGGTGCTGCGTCTTCGTTTTGTTCAAAAGTGTATCCACAGCATGAGGTACCATGACTGTGAGATCGGTATCAAGGACGAGCCCTGCCGATTGTCGGATAGAGACAGCCACGGCCGCTCTTAGACAGCTCGGGAGGGCTCTCGCGACGTTGTCAAGCAAAGCAGAAAAATAAGCACACGGCCTCTGCTTACCTCCAAAGGCTTGTGTTAAGACAGAAAGCGCGCAACCAGCCGTCTCGTGTACATACAACACGAACGGCTTAGCATAGTCTGGCGTACCAAGCACAGGCGCAGAGCAAAGCGCAACTTTCAATTGCTCAAAAGCTGTTGACATTCAGGCATCCAAGGCAAGGGTTCATGCACATGCAACAGCGGCTTTGTTAGTAAGGAAAAGTTAGGAATCTAGTGCCGACAATACGAAGTAATGCCAATGAAAGCTCGCACATCCCTCTGAGTCTTAGGAATGTTCATTTTGACAATAGCACTAATGCGTTCAGGTGTTAGTCTCCTTCCCCAGTAGGTGACCTAGGTAGGTGACCTCCTGTCGACAATATTGGAATTTTGAAAGGGACACTTTATGTCCGTGGTGTGCCAAATGTAGCAACAATTTCACCGTTGCATCTTTGCAACCTTCTTCAGTGTCAGAAGCAATCAAGAGATCGTCCACGTACTGCAGTAATACATTACCTGAGGGAAGTGTGAGGGAATCCAATTGGCCTTTTAGAGCTTGACAATATATGCTAGGACTTTCAGTATAGCCCTGAGGAGCCCGACAGAATCTAAAGCTTCTGCCGGCTAGGGCAAATCCAAATAGATGCCTGTTATCTGGATGGATCGGGATGCTAAAGAATGCATTTTTCAAATCGATAACAGAAAAGAATTTGGCAGAGGAAGGAATCATTGTCAGAAGGGCAGTGATGTCGGGGACCACTGGGAACCGAGGGACCACAATCTTATTAACCTCATGCAAATCAATCACAAAACGATAGACATCAGGATGGTCATAAGAGGAACCTGAGGGTGCCCTCTTAAGAATCGGAAGAATAGGGCTATTATACACGTTCGCAGTCGTCTCCTCAACAACCCCTGACTTAATCAGGTCCTGCATAATCTGCAATAGAGCCCACTCCCCTGCTTGCAGTATTTTGTACTGAGGAATACGAGGCAAAACAGCATTGGCTTTGACCTTAATAGAGACTGGAGGTATCTGCAACAGCCCTACATCTGTATCACCTGTAGCCCACAATGTGGGCGGCACATCCTTGAATTCAGCAGGGAGGGGCGCATCTTTGGACAAACACTGCTTGGTACTAACCACATTAGAACCCATTGTCATATAGACACCTGCCGGGGAACAATAAATTGTAGCATACAACTTCTTTAATAAATCCAGTCCCATCAAATTCTCACCGCAATTGGACGTCAGCAAAAATGGCGAATCAACAGTAAATGGACCAACGGTCAGGGCAAGGGGTTTGGATATGGGGCTCACAACCGGCACAACAGAAAAGCCTACCGAAACATTATTATGGCAAGACAGGGCTGCCCCGGGGACAAGTGAATGAGAAACAGAGCTGTCCATTGCGCCTGTATCCACCAAGAATTGCTTAGCTGAGCCCTGCACGTCAGCAGTAACATAAGGTCCGCGCTGATCTACAGGTATCTGAACTGGTCCCTCGCCCTGTCCCTGGCTGTCCTAACTGTGGGAAAACACTGTCACTTCGTCCAAATCATAGTCATCATGATAATACTGTTTCCCTCGAGGGTCATCAAAATAGTTCTGATCAGAGTGGACCTGCGACGCCTCATCTACCTAAACCCCGTCACGACCACCTGCTCCACGACCCCGTCCATGAGAACCCCATCCTCTAGGGGCCGCAACTTTCTGCAACAACGCCCGGCACTCACTGCGCCAGTGTCCCTCCTCCTTACAATATGCACACTGGTTCGGCCCCACAGGCGCAGCATTTCTGCTAGTGCGGGGCAGCTGTCGGGTCGGACCAGTGCCGCGTCCTCTCCCGTTCCCCCTGGACACCTGTTGCATCAACACCTTCGTTTTCAACTTCTTATTTTTCTTCTCCACCTTCTCCTTCTCTTCGTTCTCTCTATGCTCATAATACTGTGCCATACTCAATATCACTGATGGGGAGGAGGTAGTACAAGTGCTCTCCGAAGCCTGTAACCAAGTCGCGATCTTGGGAAGCAGGTTCGTAACAAATCTGTTAACGAACAATCGGACACCTCTCTCCATTGACAAATCCTGTCCACTAAAATCCCAAAACACACCTTCAAACCTAGTAAAGAAATCAGATACACTTTCATGATCTACAGGTATCTGAACTGGTCCCTCGGCCTGTCCCTGGCTGTCCTAACTGTGGGAAAACGCTGTCACTTCGTCCAAATCATAGTCATCATGATAATACTGTTTCCCTCGAGGGTCATCAAAATAGTTCTGATCAGAGTGGACCTGCGACGCCTCATCTACCTAAACCCCGTCACGACCACCTGCTCCACGACCCCGTCCATGAGAACCCCGTCCTCTAGGGGCCGCAACTTTCTGCAACAACGCCGGGCACTCACTGCGCCAGTGTCCCTCCTACTTACAATATGCACACTGATTCGGCCCCACAGGCGCAGCATTTCTGCTAGTGCGGGGCAGCTGTCGGGCCGGACCAGTGCCCCGTCCTTTCCCGTTCCCCCTGGACACCTGTTGCATCAACACCTTCGTTTTCAACTTATTATTTTTCTTCTCCACCTTCTCCTTCTCTTCGTTCTCTCTATGCTCATAATACTGTGCCATACTCAATATCACTGATGGGGAGGAGGTAGTACAAGTGCTCTCCGAAGCCTGTAACCGAGTCGCGATCTCGGGAAGCAGGTTCGTAACAAATCTGTTAACGAACAATCGGACACCTCCCTCCATTGACAAATCTTGTCCACTAAAATCCCAAAACACACCTTCAAACCTAGTAAAGAAATCAGATACACTTTCATGTTTCTTCTGACGACATGCTGTTAACTTGTCCCAATCTACTCTTCTAGGTAGAATAAGAGAGTGCATGTAGGTAATAATTCGACCTGGCAAAGCTAGTATCTCAGCCTTAGGCTTCTCAACAGGCTTCCTCTCCTTATCCCATGCTCTGATCTCATCCCAAGTGCCACCCAATTCCACAACATGGTCCTGTGTATGCACCTGCCGCCAGATGTCAACTGGTACCAACAAACCAAAAAACATCTCAATGTCTGCCAACGTCATCACTGTCGACGACGCGGCCTCTGTCAATTCTTTATAATATGCAGTAGGATTTTTCCTAGGATCGGGTAACTGACTCTTGAGGGACAGAACCTCACTTCTCTTCCACAGGGTATAAATCAATTGCTCCTGAAAACGGCCTTCCACTCGCTGTCGTACAACAATATCTTGTGCATTTCTTATCTCCGGTATTTCGGGGTGATACAAGGGGTGGACTTCCCTCATCGGGAACTGGAGTATCGCCTTTGGACTTTTCTGAATCAACCTACCTTGATAACCGAGTTACACTGCTACATTACCAAAAACCTGGTCAGGTGCCATGTCCGCTGCATATACATTGTCCCTAATATCATAAATGACCTGAGGAGCCACTCCACCAAAACACTGCTCCCATAGCCCAGTCAGGGTAGCCGACATGTGTTTGAGGGCATATTGCTGCACAAACGGCTCGTAGTCCTTTAACACACTCCACACATCCTCTACGCTATAGATGGGGTTACGAGCCCACTGGGCGGCTTGATTAGCCACCATTTTCTTCTCCTCCTCTCCCACATCCGATCGCATCAATACCTGTCCTAATCGTTCCTTAGCAGCCGCCAAGTCCCCACTTCCAAATCCACGCACTGGCGTTCCAGTACTCAAGGATGTTGGGGTATGGGAGAGCGGGGAGGCAGTAGCAACGGAAGCATGTGGTACTAATGTTATCAAAGGCTGTGAAGTAGGTACGAGAGCTGGGGAAAGAGATGCCGAAGCAACAGGCGTAGCAGGAAGACTGAAAATATATAAAGGCTCCGAGAGCACTCCCACTCGACCTGTATCGCTTCAGCAATGGCTAGAAAAGCTCACTGGGCTACCCTTTGCTATATCAATACATTAAGTGCAGCAATGTTTCATTCATATACAAACTTTCTTTATTAAATTCATTTTTTCCAAAAGATAAAAACATTTTCTAAATACATGAACATTTCTTTTTTTGTCTTTTATACACAATATTTTTGTATGTGGTTCAACATTTCATATTAGTGTGCATTATACACATTATTTATACAGAAACCCTGTACTGTGCTCAACCTCACACCACAACTAACTCACATTGCATCACAGCCTTACAAACCACACTCTCACATTCATACCTCACAACCATACTACGCCCAGCTTCAAAGGCATACACAGTTCGAATCATGGAAAGAACACTTTATTTAATATCCATGGTTATGTTGCCAGCTGGGGGTCCATTAGGTCGACGTACGTTTCGGTGGGTAAAAATTATTTGCATCCACCTTCTTCAGGACCTCACGTTAAAGATAAAATTTATACCGGAGGGTGTTGGGGGAATCTGTAAGCAAAGGGAATATTTTAAGAAAAGGCGCCCAAAGTATACTTTAGAATAAAATCAATGGATATGGCTACTACTCCTATTGAAAAAGAAGGAAAAAGATACAATCCTTCACCATAACTCCCAATGCGATAGAGGAAGTGTTATAAAGAGAACAGTTTTATTTTAAAAGAAAACGTTTGAAAAAGATTGGAAACAAGAGAAAAGAGAAAAAATGAGAAAACGCCACACTGTTCATTTCGGGGTTTAAGTCAGGATATCTTTGGTGTGCAGCATGCTAAGAAGGTGATATGTGAATTTTACACCTTATATCCCTTCTTCCCCTGGTGCGATGTGGGAAAATTCATGCTGGGTCCGTGATATCTGATATAACACATATGCATCACTAACCCTAAGTAGTTAAGCTGTATTCATGATCACAGCTATGGTCTGGTACGTTGTTTGGGAGGAACCTTTTTCACCAAACATGAAAAATAGTTTTCCTTTCAATGGCCATCTGGTTGTCTGTCACCGTTACTGTAATACAGTATTAATATGTGTTTTCATAAACTACTCTATACCTTCTCTGCTTTTCTTATTGTTGTTATCTCTACAATACGAAGGGAAGTGATATACTCTCATTACCTTTTATTTAGTTTGTTTTGATGATAAGCACCGCCTGATAACGAAATAGATCAGCGGTTACAGCAGTTTAGTTTAGTTTCGTTATGCTACTCTGGAGCATGGCGAGGTCATTTTCTGGGTTCTTAGTGTCTGCTAATAGGTATTTGCGGGATTCATATCTTTAAAGAGGAGGGAAAGTTAATAAGATTTATAATGCATGCTAGATAATCGCTTTGCATTGATTAGACTTAGCTTAGGTGTCTCACATATTCCATAGTCACGTATGTGACGGACTTGGTTATTAGGTTAATTTATGCCTATATTGATACCACTGATGTTCACATTAGGTGCCTTTATGGTACCAGGGACGACCAATACGGTTGTCTTAAAGACAGATCATAAAAATGGCTACATCAAAAACAAAACCTTCGCCCAATGTGGGTGCGGGAATCAGATTTGCAAAGAACTTAATCATTAGGTTAGTGTATGCCTGTATGAATCCAACTTGTGTTCACATGTGGTGCCTGTATAGTTCCAAAAGTGTCCAGTATGATTATCTGAAAGACACCTTAAAGAATGGCTACCTCAAAAACGGTCCTCCCACCCGATATGGGTGCGTGTTAACTTTCTGACGTTTATACTTATTTGTGTGCGAAAAGGACTCACTGGCATAAAAATAATTATTTCAAAAGCCTCTAAGACTATCTTTTCCTCCCTCTTAGACGGTTTCCTCAACTCTACCCACTGCGCTTACATTGCTACAAATACTCGTTCTTTACCAGCGTCTCCAGTAATTCCGGTCCCGCTATGCCGCAGAGCGCCAAGAACGCGGAAGCAAAGGAGCCGTTAGAAGTACGCTGCGTATATCGACCACATGGTCTAAGTCCGTTCGCTATATTTGTTTCTTACGGTAGCGCCATCTTTGAATGACTATTCTCCATGTTGTTTTAAAGATTTTCCACTATTGCCAATAATTATAGGGGCAAAATACTTGTTAATAGTGTATTTACCCACTTAGCAACATGAATGAGTAATTTTGCAAAACGAGTTAAACTGTTAAAAAATGGTGTAAATGCGTAGGCTGGAGGGTGTTCATAATGAAAATAAATACGAGACGAAACTCCACGATGTACTTGTCAATAAGTATCTGGGGGCTCAATCTAACGATCTAACAAGTTGGAGAATTAACTGCATTAGTCATAGGTTGGAAGGCTGATAATGGCGATCGTAAAATAAACATTTGAGAAAAGAAAAGAGTTTTTTTCATAAGTGATATTCGCCATGTTTTGATGTGCATTCCTTAATTATAAATATAACTATGCTATAGTTTGCTATATTACTAATGTCCAAGGGCTGAAAATGTGTTAAAAAGAAATTTAAAATTGTAAACTATTCAGGCTACATCTCATAACCTGCCCTCTGATGGTTATGTGAGGTCTGAAAATTCCACAGAAGCTAGTATCAATGCAGATAATGCGATCTAATGCAAAGAGTGATACTTATGCCATGCTTTATAATTACCATTATATTGTATCCACTCACATGATCTTCCAGACTATTTCCTCATTGAGGCCCTCCTTGACAGTATTGAGGGTAAAAATCCAACATGTTTCTCTGCCCTTTCATGTGTCTGTCTCATTACACCCTAGCTTAGTCTTAACCTTTTCCAGAATCAGCCAACGCAGATCTTTTGCTGTGTGTGCATGTTCGTGACAGTGCTGCACCATAGGTGAAGTGAATTTTTTATTTTTAATAGCAGATTTGTGTTCAGAGTAACGTACCCTGAACTCTCTGTTTTCTCCAACATACCCTTGCTTGCAGGGACATAAAATAAGATAAATTATGTTGTTGCTCCTGCAATTTGTCATGTCTTTTAGCTTACCGTACCGACCTCGATATTCCCATTGGTCTGTTACAATTGCTGTGTCGCAGGCAACACACGTGCCACATCTGTGGTTGCCTTTGATGGCGGACAGTCCTGTCACTGACCTATCTCCAAGGGTCTTAGGTAGATAGCCCCTAGTATGAACTAACTTGTCTCTTAAGTTGGCATTTCTGCGGTACGCTAGTATGGGTTTCTCCAAGATGTCATGTTCCTCGGTGGCATTAAGGATATTCCAATTTTTCTCAAGTATCTTTTTAACTTTAAAGTTAAATGAGGAGTGGTTTATTACACATACTAGTTTATCTGTTTTCTGGCGTTTGAATCCTGATAGCAGAGCCTCCCGATTATAAAATCTTGCTCTCTTAAAGGCTGTCCTTACTAACCTTTTGGGATACTCTCTGTCTATCAGTCTTTGTTTCAAATGCCCTCCATGGATATCAAATTCTGAGATATTCGAACAATTTCGTCTGACTCTCAAAAACTCTCCAAAAGGGATAGAGTCCTTTTGGCAGTTGGGATGGAAGCTATCATGTTTCAGAATTGTGTTCTTAGCTGTCGGCTTCCTATAGAAGCTGACTTCTAAGTAGCCATTACTGCCTGAGATGACTATGTCCAGGAATTCCACATGCTGGTTGCTGTAATTTGGTGTGAATTTGAGGTTTGCATCACTCAAATTCAGCCAGGATATAAAATCGAGAAGAGTCTGTTCTTCCCCCTCCCATATTAGAAAGATGTCATCTATGAATCTGTGCCATACTTTTACATTTTCAAAATAGGAAGACTAACAGTCGAAGTAGCCGCAGGGAGAGAAGCTGAAAGAGAGATTGGAGAGGCAGTGACCGAAACAGCCCAGTCGCTAGCAGTAGAAGCAGGAGCCGCTAAGACAGGAGGAGCAGATGGCTGGGGCTGTGGGATAGCAGGATATATTCTCTGAGGGGCATACGGAGGTGGAGGTCGGGTCTCCAATAGTTCCGCCACGAACGGATCATCTTCCTCTCTAGAAACATAAAACTTATCACATTGTAATCGAAACTTCCTATCCGCACACTCTATTCCTTTCTCTATTTTCTGTCTATCATACGCTACAGCTTTCTGAGTCACTGCCTGCATCCTCCCTTTCCCAGCCTCTTTCTCTGCTTTCCTCCGCCTCCTTTTAGCCTCTTTCTGCCAGATTTGGAGTGAATCAAACATTGACTGCCTACTTCTTTTTGCGAATAACTTATCCTGCAAGAAATTCAATTTTTGTTCATCAAACGTGCCGGTCAACGGCCACTGCAACTCGGTATTGTCCCTCGTATATTTGTGCCATAGTGTACTAAACATAATAGGGCCAATGCCATGCTTTATATACATTTCAAAATTCGGCGTTCTTTCCGGAGGCGCAGGCTGACTCTCTTCCAATCGAGCATCAGTAGAACAACAACGACATCCCACACAACACAACTTGCTCAAACAAGGCATTCTCTGCCACAGATGCACGTTCACTATGTATACAAAACAAGTACTCGCAAAATAGCTTCACCCAAACTGGGCCACAAACCTGGTCAAATGTAATTCTCAAATGGTACCATATTCAAAAAGAGCCCAAACAAATCAAGCGCTTGTCCAAAAACGATCCGCAGACCGTATCCAATTCAAACCAATGTAGCGCCACAACCACAAAGAACCAAAGCAAACTCATCTGGTGAACATAGGTCAAACGAATTTATTCTCCACTGCCGACTCTTCGGACCAAACGGTCAGATCCAAGGGTTTCACCTTTCAGGACCCCAGCCGGGATGACCACTGGGCGAGA
Organism: Calotriton arnoldi; assembly: GCA_963921515.1. Classification (NCBI taxonomy): domain Eukaryota; kingdom Metazoa; phylum Chordata; class Amphibia; order Caudata; family Salamandridae; genus Calotriton; species Calotriton arnoldi. Next base: position 3,866,883 of record CAWUFW010000289.1, read on the forward strand.
CACTGCCCGATCACACAGATGGGGCAGCTGCGAGTACTAGGCTCTATCGTGCAGGGATCCTCGACCCGCCCATCCGACCCGACGTGGCCCCGTCCTCCTCACCCGTCCGCGGGCGAGGATGGGTCACACCCAATGGAGTCCCTGTGCGGGCGCCAAATGAAGGAAGTGACCTGATTAGGGTCACCCGGGTCACTCGCGACCACCTCTCAGCCTTCCATACAGATGAAGAGTCGGTCAGACAGTAGAGAATAAAAACCAAGTTATTTATTAGTATTCGCTCTAGCGGAGTTCAGTCTGACTAGCCTCCTAAGATGCTACCGAGGGACTGACCCTCACCAACATTACATTACATCAGTTGTTATACATTTCCAGTGCCCAGCAAGACCCGCCCAGAACTGGAAATTTCCAGTTGGAGCAGGTTAACAAAGGAGGTACAGAAGATGAGCTACACTCCTGGGATCGGGTACATGTTATCTCTATCTCAAGGTTACTCTGTCCGTGCCCGCCACTGTTAGCATGAGAACGGGCCTATCTAACAAGGAAAGTATGCAAAGGCACATTCATGTATTCATTAAGACAGCGAAGCTCAACCTTGGAGAAATACATAAAAAATATCAAAGCTGCTTACCGCTGAGGCAGGCAAAATGAGACAGAAGTAGTTTCGATCATTACACTAAATGGCGGCTAAGTGGAAAATGGTGCCGCAAATGCCAACTTAAGCATAATCTAATAGGAGGAGTCGACCAGAAGTATTTTCTAGTCCAACACTAAATACCCGGATGTCTGGGTAATGTAGTTCGGTGGAAACCCTCATTCTACTTCTAAGCCCCAGATCATAAGGGCATGTAATGATGGGTCGAGTGACAAAGCAGAGGACCTGAGATAAGGGATTTTGTCATCACAAGCCATACATTCCTCTTGTTATAGGCAGCATTGGGACTCTATAGTTGGTTATACTGGTACCATGTAGTAAAGAAGAACTTATGATGATTCCATAGTCCTCATTGGTAGGTATGTAAGTACCGATTTACACATTTTAAGGCACCTATTATATTTCAGCGATAGATTTAACTTATCAACCCGCCAGTAAACTTTCCCATGGGATATCATCATTGAGTCCAAACCGGTCTGTGCGGAGCCTGTTCACCCCTCTCTGCTCAAAAAAGAGAAGGGCGTTTGTCATGTCCGTGTGATTTTGTGACAGTTTTTCCACAACAGACCACTCTAGTTGCTCGGCATTGTGGCCTTTCTCGATATAGTGGGCAGTCAGCTTGGTGGCGTCTCTTTTGCACCTAATCGTGCTGCGATGTTCTAAAATGCGTGTCGTCATCCCAATGTATAGTAACCCACATGGGCATTTGATCACGTAAATAACATTTGTGGAATTGCAGTTGGTTAACCTTTTCTGCCTCCATGGGGTTTGCATACCCAGATCCAGTCCTTTCGTCTTTTTTGTGAACAGGCACACACTACAGGATCCACATGGTAAGTGACCCGATGGAGGAGGGAGGTTCCACAGCGTTGTTTTGTGAGAGCACGGACCCTTTGCTTTAGGTCTCGTGTGCACCACCATGTCTCTTAAGGAATACATTGGTCATTCTAGGTCCAAATCTCCAGATCGAAGAATGCTCCAGTTTTTACTGATCATAGTTTTGAACCTGCTTGACATGGGGCTAAAGGTAGAAATACAAATCAGTTTATCACAGGTCTTCTTCGTTTGTGGCATGAGTAGTTGTTCTCTGTTGCTATTTAGTGCCCGCTTGTTGGCTCTTTTGATCAGTCTTGTGGGGTAGTTTTTATCAACTAATTTCTGTGAAAGTTTTTCAGCATGGGTCCAATAATCATTTTTTTCTGTGCAATTTCATCTCAAACGTAGAAATTGACCTACTGGCAGGTTTTCTCGTAGACCCCGTGGCTGGTAACTTTCAAACCTCGGAAGGCTGTTGCGGTCCGTTGGTTTGTAGAATATCTAGTTGATTAGTATGCCATCCCTCTCTTGTATGGCTAGGTCCAAAAAGGCCATTACCTTGTCACCTATTGTTGGAGTGAACCTAAGGTAAGGGTTCTGTGCATTTAGCCATCTCCCAAACTCATGTACCTTGTCCGTGGTTCCTGTCCAGATCAAAAGGATGTCATCAATATATCGCTTCCATAGCCTAATCCTGTTAAGAAAGGGGTTGTTCACATTTTGGATCACGTCAGACTCAAATGAGTGTACATACAGGTAAGCTAGACTGGGAGCGAGCATGCTCCCCATAGATGTCTCATGCACTTGCAGGTAGAAATCACCTTCGAACTCAAAGAAGTTCCTGGTTAGTGCAAGATGGGCTAAATCTAGTATGAAATCATTAGGGGTAATCGAATCCCATTCAGTCTCATCTAGGATTTTATCCACTACCTCCAGTATTGCCTCCTGCTGGATGTTAGTGTATAGGGATTCAACGTCTAATGAGACAAGAAGTTCCCTGGTCCCATCAAATGGTAGATTCTCAATCAGATTTAGCACATCTTTGCTGTCCTGCAGAAAAGAAAGCATCTTCTTGACTAAAAGCCTTAGAAAACAATCACAGAACTTAGGCAGGGGCTCCAAACATAGCCCTATCCCAGACACTATTGGGCGTCCTGGTGGAGGGACCTTGTTTTTGTGTACTTTAGGAAGGATGTTAAAGTATGGCGTTTTTGGTTCCCTTTGAATCAAGAAGTCGTGCTCATGTTTAGTAATCCACCCATTGTCCAGACCATCGTTTACCAGAAATGCAATTTCTTCCTGGACATCCTTGGTGGGATCCCTCGCCAGAGGTTTATAGTGGTGGGTATCGCTGAATAGCCTGTTGCACTCCTGTCTATACATTTCCTTTGGGAGGATCACAATCGCCCCTCCCTTGTCTGCTGGTTTGATAACAATTGACTCATCCTCTGACAGCATTCTGAGGGCCTCTAGTTCTCTCCTCTTGATGTTTTGAAAGGCATTATGGGGTGTCCTCTCAATGTCCTCCAGGCCCGACCTACTGCCTTTTCAAACGCCAGCACTACAGGTGGCATGGCCGAGTTTGGTGGAGTAAAGGTAGACTTACACCGTAAACCTATATTCTTTTCTTCAACCGGTTGTGGAATGTTTTGAAAAAAGCATTTCAATCTAACCTTACGCAGGAACTCAAACAGCTCCTGTTGGAGTCAGAAAGTGTTGGCTGAGGGTGTAGGGACAAACCCAAGACTTTGTTCAAGGCACTTGTCTCATCACTACTCAATGTGCATTTGCTCAGATTGATGGTGATATCATCACTAATGTCTAGGACTTGATTGTGCCTGGTACCTCTTCGCGGAGTGTTGTCACCTCTTTTGGAGTGTCTCTGTATTGCCAGGTCACTTCTTTCCGTTTCCCCCTTCCTCTCGCCCTTCCTCTCTCTAAAAAAGGGGTCAGGAGTTGGTGGGGTAAAACCACTGCATAGTTTGTGGTGGGTATCAAGGCACTGGTCCAAAATTAGGAGGGGCCCCATCCCCAAGGGGTCTCACTCTGTGGATGGAAAGGTCCTGTCTGAAAATTAGTATTTGGGAAACCTCTCTGTCTATTGAGCACTCTCCGATTCTATCTCTTCCCTCTCCTTTGACGGGTCTCTTCACGGTATTCCCTGTCTGAATCAGATGAGGTACTCCAGTATGATGACCCCTCAGAGTCTGTCTGTACTTTGGGGACAAAGTCTGCCTTTGAGTATGGATACACGGACTCATGGGAGAATTTTTAAAGATATTTTTGGAATTTGGAGATCTTATGTTACGTAAGATATTCCCTAAACTCCCCCAGGGTTTTGTTAGTTTCCTCTGTGGACTCTCAGTCAATAAAAAGCCAACAGAGCTAAGTTAGCCATTCCCACAATACATAGCTCTTCTAATCAATGCAAGATTGCAACACTCCTCCAACTAGAGGCGATGGTTCTTTTTGTTCGATTGGCTGTGCGTGTTCCAATCTACGGTTCTTTCCGCTTTATTTATTGGGCGAACTCCGTCTGTTAAAATAGTAATCAAGGACAGCGGATATCTGTTTTGGAATACCGTTCAGTCAAGGGAAATTGTTGACAGGTGGTCACTGCCCTGACCGAATCATGGTGTTCTTTAATTTGTCCCTTTGCATACAGGGTAAGACCTCCGACCCTCGGTCTAGGTCCACTCTCTCCCCGCAGCTCCGCTGTGCTGTCTCTTGCCTCCAGACCTCGACCTCCTCCTTGGGAGGTTCGAGGCTGCTGCCCGCTCCTGCGCCTGCTGCCCGCTCCAACTGGGACCAGACTGCCTGCAACCACCGTAACCTTTCTCAGCCATTTTATTTTTTTCTTAATTTTTCCCTGTTGTGCCACTGTTATTGTGCCCATCTGTGTCTTGCTCTAATTCCACCACTGTTTTTATTTTCTCGTGCCTGCCTGTTCCTTTCGCTTTTTGCCGCTGCTGCCCCTGCGGCCCCTCCCCCCGGAATTCCCCCGCTCCCGCCTCCCAGCCTCTCCTCCCTCCCACCTCCCCTACTTATTGGCGGCCGCTGCGCGGTCGCGCCGCCGGCGCGCCAAGGGCAAGCCCGTCTGCGCCCGTCCGCGACCAGACCGCGGCCAGCAACCCTGGACCTCCCACTACCCATCGCTACGACACCACCTTCCTCGCACTCAACCCTGGAACACTTAGAGAATGCCAACAGGCCTCGCCGAACACGACCCACGGCCAGTTCTCCTGCCTCCACTGCCGCCAGACCCTCACCGCCACCCGGGCCTCCAACACCGCCGACGCCAGCACCGGCGACACCCTAAAATGCATCCTCCTCAACGTACGCTCCGTACATAAACACGCCATGGAAATCTGGAACCTTCTCGACTCTCTCTCGCCCGACATCGCCTTCTTCACAGAGACCTAGACCAACGCACCCTCCGCAGCCCGACATCAGCACCGCCATCCCAGACGGATACAAGATCCAGAGGAAAGACCACCCCAACCACCCAGGAGGGGGCCTCGCCATCGCCCACAAGAGCACCCTCCGCCTCACCACCTCCAGCGAAACCTTCCCCTCTGCCGAACACCTGCACTTCCAGATCCAGACCACCCCCAAAGCCACACTCCGAGGAACCCTCATCTACAGACCCCCCGGCCCCTGGACACCCTTCACCACCACCATCACCAACTTCATCGCACCCCACGCCATCGCCTCAACAAACTACATACTCATTGGAGACGTGAACTTCCACCTCGACAACCCCAGCGACCCCAACTCCACTATCCTTCGTGACAACCTCGCCAGCATCGGACTTAAACAACTTGTCAACACACCGACCCACAGAGCAGGACACACCCTCGACCCCATCTTCGCGGCAGGCAATTCCAATTCAGCCACACAACGCAGCCGCCATAGACCGACCACCACTGCGTACACTTCGCCATCAACAAACCCAAGGCACCCAAACCAGCCCCACGCCCACCTCGAAGGAACTGGAGCAAGGTTACCGACGAGCAACTTAACTCCACCCTCACCCGAGACAACCACACCTGGGCACCCGACGCAAACGACGCAGCCAGAGAACTCCACACCTGGATCTCCAACTGCGCAGACTAGCTCGCCCCGCTACGTAACCCCGACAGACAACGCCCCAGGAAAGCCGCCTGGTTCACCACCGCTCTCCAAGAAGCCAGACGCACCTGCAGACGCCTGGAGAAGAACTGGAGAAACACCAAAACAACCGAAAACCACACCACCTACAAGGACGCCATGACGGACTACCACAACCAGATCAGAGCCACCAAGAGGAACTTCATCCACAACAATATCCTGGCCAACTCCACCAACTCCAAGGAACGTTTCAGTGTCATTCAAGAATTCACCAACCCACGCAGCAAAGCCACAGACATCACCCCATCCCAAGACCTCTGCGACAAGCTTGGAACCTATTTCCACCTCAAGATCAAAAACCTCTACGAAAACTTGATCGACCATCCACCAGGCGCCACAGACGGCCCCCCGCCCCCCAGAAACACCAGCCAGCCCACCATCTCCAACTGGACACCAATCACGGCCGAAGACACCGCCTCGACCATGAAAAGCATCCACTCGGGCCCCCACCGACCCCTGCCCCCCTCTCATCTACCACAGAGTCGTGGCCGCCATCGCACCCGAACTACAACGCACCATCAACACCACCTTCAAAACAGGCACCTTGCCATGCCAGACGACTGGAAGCGTGCAGAAGTCAGACCCCTGTTCAAGAAGCCCACAGCTGACCCCACCGACCTCAAGAACTATCGGCTCATCTCGCTCCTCCCCTTCGCAGCCAAAGTTGCAGAGAAAACAGTCAACAGGAAACTGACACGATTCATTGAAGAGAACGCCGTCCTCGACCCGTCCCAATCCGGATTCCAAAACAACCACAGCACAGAGACCGCCCTACTCGCCGCCACAGACGACATCCGCACCCTCCTGGACCAAGGCCACTCCGCAGCCCTCATCCTACTCGACCTATCAGCGGCCTTCGACACCGACTCCCACCGCACACTAGTCGCCAGACTACACGACGCAGGCATACAAGGAACAGCCCTGGATTGGATCCGATCATTCCTCACCGGAAGAAGCCAAAGGATCAGACTTGCACCCTTCCTCTCCGACCCCACGAAAATCACCTGCGGAGTCCCACAGGGTTCATCACTGAGCCCCACCCTCTTCAACATCTACATGGCCCCCCTCGCAGCCATCGTCCGACAACACGGCCTCAACATCGTATCCTACGCCGATGACACCCAGCTCATCCTCTCCCTCACCAAAGACCCCACCACTGCCAAACTCAACTTCCAGAAAGGAATGCAAGACGTCGCAGTCTGGATGACCAACAGCTGCATGAAGCTCAACGCCGAGAAGACAGAAGTCCTCGTCCTCGGTACCACCCCTTCTGCATGGGACAGCACCTGGTGGCCGACCGCCCTCGGAAGCCCACCTACCCCCTCAGACCACGGCAAGAACCTCGGCATCGTACTCGACTCATCACTCACCATGAACCGACAGGTCAACGCCATCACCTCCAGCTGCTTCAATACCTTCCGCATCCTCCGCAAGACCTTCAAGTGTATCCCTCCTGAGTCAAGGAAGACAGTCACCCACGCACTCATCACCAGCCGACTGGACTATGGAAACGCACTGTACGCCGGCATCAACAAGTCCTTACTCCGCAAACTCCAGACAATACAGAACACCGCCGCCAGACTCGTCCTCTGCATCCCCCGACACGAACACACCAGCCAACACCTACGAAGTCTCCACTGGCTTCCCGTGGAGAAAAGAGCCACTTTCAAAATCCTCACTCACACCTACAAATGCCTACACAACAACGGACCCAAATACCTCAACGACAGAATCAACTTCCACGTACCCAAAAGAAACCTCCGATCTTCCAACCTCGCACTGGCCGTACCCCCGCGCATCCACAGAGCCAGAGCAGGCGGAAGATCCTTCTCTCACATTGTAGCCAAGACCTGGAACGAGTTACCGGCAGACATCAGACGCGCCCCCTCCCTGAATACCTTTAGGAAGACCCTCAAGACCTGGCTCTTTGGCTAAACAGATCTGCGGAACACACCCCCCCTCCCAGCGCCTTGAGACCCTCACGGGTGAGTAGCGCGCTTACAATTCCCTGATTGATTGATTGATTGAGAGCAGAGGCCCAGACCGGTACTGGCAGGTGCAGGAAGTGCTGAAGCATGCTCGGGTGAGCCAGAAACATGGAGGGACTGTACTTGACCTCTGATTTTTGGGCAATGCACTGCTCGCCCTTCATTTACAGTTTTATATTGCTCTCTTTATTATGGCTGGTAAAGAGGAACTGAAACATTGCCTTGGAATTCCTAGTGTTTGTCAGCTGCTGGTCAGCATTAGCTACTTTTGTTTATTTACAGATCTATCTCATTTGAATTTTAAAATGACTTTATCATATTTTCATTAAATAGCACGGAAGCCCATCCTTGAGTGTGTGTGGCTGTTACGAGTGGCACGTGAAGTAACAGTAGATGTTGAAGCACCCAGAATAATGTGCTGCATGGTTAAATACTTATAAGGTCCCAAAGACGAGATGCCAAAGCTTGTTTTCGCCTCTTACTATCAGGCCTTCCTTCCTTTGCTGCAGAAGTACCGCGACTGAACATTCGGGGCTGAGTCCCATTGGTGTGTAGCACTGGAGATGCTAAGTTAGTGAAAGGCTAAGCATGGGCATGTCCATCATTCTTGCTCCTCACCTGTGCAGGTGATGGGTAAATGAGGGGCCTGCAGCATAATAATACTAGCATATACCACTTGCTAAGACAGTCCTGTACTTTATAGATATAACTCTCAATATTTCTCATTTGGCGGCCTAAACAGTTTAAACAAAGACTTTTGCAACAGGAATATAAACATGCTGTACTACCTAATTAGCCCTGAAAACTTCACTTTAGAGTACTTAATAGCACTTGTATTTCCTCCAAGCACTCCCATGTTTGGCAACCAAGGGACCTGACATAAAAGGAGATTAGGGCCCTCATTCTGAGTCATGCAGCGTGGTATTTCTGTGGAAGATATTACTTACACCATGCAGAATTTTGCAGGTGCAGGAACCTAATAAGTTTCCACACACATTTTCTTCCTGCTGAATGGAGGCGGGAAATATGCAAGGAATCAGGAACCGCGTGCGGTAATGGGGCCCGTAATTCCTGGTCCAAGGCCCAGTAACTCGTAATGGCTGGTAACTGGGGGAAGATACCGTCCGCAAGCGGCTCTGTGAACAGCCAACTCAGAATGGGATTTTAAGTGATCTGCCGCCCTGGAGTCGGACCACGTGGTCACTGAGAAGCCAAGATTAGACCTCAGGTCCCTGGCTCTGCAGAGGACTCCCATTCCTTCTTGTTTGTAAAAGTTATCCTTCTGTGCACTGCTCTGTTTACAGACAAAAGAACTATAAATCTGCATCGCCAAGATTATGTCATCTCACGGCATATGTAAAGGGATGACTGATTATGCTTCGCACTGAACACTTTACAATTAGTCTTCAACTTGCTTCACAGCAGCTTTTAAGAGAAACACATTGGCCTCCACAAGTGACCCTTCTAGCCGCCGAGGGGTTGCAGTAAAACATACCAGGGTGAAGGACCCGTGCGATCCATTCAGTTCAAGCTTAGCACGTCACCCTTCAGCTGTGGCTGCCTGTGTACATAAACCGAGGGTCTGGGAGCGGCCGCGGAAAGGCCCCAGTGACGGCTCCTGTCCTGTCAGCGCCTCCCAGACATGAGATCACTTTCTGGAGGCAGTGCTTGTTTTCCAAGTCCATCCATCCTCGCGAGATCCGTGCACGAGGATAAGCAAACATCTCCTGCGAACGGAGACTACATTATCCAACTCGAAGACATCGTTTGTCTGCCTTCTATGTCTAATTCTGCATCGCAGTCAGCATTAACGGTTTTAAAAAGAAGAAGCTTTGTTTATCTTCAGTTGAAATATATATAGTAAGCAATAATTGCTATTTATGTTCACTATTTGTTCTTTTATTTTCTATATGTATTTTAACATGTAGAAATAATTGTAGCTCCGAGCTTTACAGAAATTACTTCAAGATAGGGGTGTGCAAAACTCTCGTAAAATTATGCAAAAACAATCTTCATCTAGTGCTATATCTTATCGTGAAATGAGGAGCATTTTGAGCTAAAGAAGCCCAAAGAACACAAGTGCAATTAACAACAAATGCTCGCCTTGTTGCCATGCTTCTGCAGTAACATTTTGTGGCGAATGTGGTGTAATTACGCCATGTTTTGAAATGGCATAATTATGTGAATTTAACGTAACAAGCATAACATAAAATTTGCAAAATCATATGACATTGCTTCACTTTAATGGAAATGTCGCCCATTGATTGGCACACGATCTACTAGCACACGAGCAATTCAAAGTTCGGGTGGGGTCTCTTCCCTACATCTCATTGAGATATCTTGGTGGTTTGGAATTGTGTCAGGTGCGAGTGCTGCAGGCCCCTGAAGATCCATTGCCCTTCCTGCTCCCATCCCATCGCCCAAGAGTTGCTTTCCGTAAGTCTTCAATAATTTCCGGATAGCGAAAGCACAATGTCCCCAATCAAGTATGGCCAATACATGACTAGAAGGCAAACTAGCAAACTCGGAGGCTGCTAAAGTAGGATGACATACTAATGAAGAACAAGACAAATACAAAATTTAAATTAAAAGAAATGGTTGTGATTCCTAGACGCTAGTTTGGAGCCATGCCTGCTGCTACTTGACAGACATTCACTCATCACTATGATCCTCCAGAAGAGCTGGCTAAGTATGCAACATATCTGGTGTTATTTAGAAAAAAATTAAGATAATGCAGTGGATGCCAAGGTGAGCATATAGAACGAAGGTTACTACTAAGAGAAGCGTTTACAAATATTCTCACATTTTTATTATCTCTACTCAATACAAACTGTATCGCAATGTATTGTATTGCATTGTACTGCGACATTTATGTAGTGCTTACTATACCTACATGGGGCACTGAAGAGCTTGCCTACATGGGATTTATTTTAATTTCCTACCTCCATTATTTTCTATGGGAGGGTGTTGCAGTATCAGTGATTGGACATGTGTGGTGCTGGTTTTACAATTGTTTTTCAGTAGTAACTTACACTCTTATTTTGTAAATAAGCAAAAAGTAGTAAACTTACTCAAAGGTGTAAATTACTCAAAAGTGTAAGTTACCTTTGTGAATCAGGCCCAAAGTAAGTAGCTAGTTGGGACCTGCAGAGGTGGACTAGACTAGAGTCCTCCGTTTGGCCAGCAGTGTATGAGGCAGATCTTCTTTAGTTATTCCATACATGTTCAGTTTGTGATGGCTGGTACAGTGCTGTGTAATGGGCAGGATCTGTAGCAGATATGTCTCATGTGAGTGCTAGAGGATTAAGCAGTATAAGAGAGTTATTTAGCCTGTAGGAACATCAGTCGGCTACCGACCACTGAGTGTTATGGTATTAGTATTAGTGTGGGCTACAAGGGTTATATATGAATTGCCATTACTATGTAATACCCAGACTAGCCATAGGCTACCCCTTCATAACTTACTTGGATATAGAAATTACTCTGCTAGTCTGACTGTTCCATATCTGTGGGCTACAAACTGTAGATTTTACTCAAAGGTGTGAATATTAGTCTGGTTTTATCCCAGGATTGTGAAATGATGTAGTTGATCTTAGTTCCATACGCTTTCAGAAAACGTGACAGTCATGCAGTCAACTCAGCCCGCCATCAGGTTACCCACCCACTAAGTCACCACGCACTTGCATTCACAGTGCAACCAGCACCTATCTAATCAACAATCCTTTTGAGCCATAATTCTTTGGCATGTGCACATACAGTTTTCAAGAATCGTGTACTCTGGCATTAGGAGCAGATTTGCACATTTGCACAGCACCAATTGCCCTTGTAGACTACATTCCAAGCACTCTGGATGTGCAGGTGCCAGAGGAAATGGCATTTCTCCCCGCTATCCACACTCTGCTGCAGGCCTTATCCCTTATGATAGGAGATATTTGTGGGACTTATGAAGATTTCATATACACCCATTCAATTGTAAGCATTCATTCTGGATCGCGAAAGTAGGCAACAAACACCACTTAAAGCTAAGAACACTGCAAGGCCATCTTGAAATGGTAGTGCCCTTAAACATGCAAGAGTTCAGAGGTCATGCCCCTGCAAATTTATGGAACTAGTATTGATATTAACAAAAGGTGACCAAGATATTGTGTATCTCAAGAGAAGCATCAACCCACCCATGTTAAACCCAAAGTGTGGCATATCTATGTAACAGAAAAGGGTTTGCTTGCCGAAGGCAACAGCACAGTGCCTAATTTGAGTCGGTGGTTTCCGGTGCTCAGCACCGGCACTTAATCATCAACACCGGCGCATAAATGCTAAATCTACTTACTCCATTTTTTTATAGAACATCTCTATTCTTTACTGACAAAGCTTCCAGGCAATATACATATACAAATGGGGACAAAGTCCTTGAGACCTGTCAGAAATGCTGTAGTTTAATTTGTAGCATCTATATAATCTTGTTTCAGAATCATTCACCATGGCACAAACTTGTCAAGTTTTCCATTGCCCTCCAACAATCAACAGTCATAAACACTTGGCTTAAAAGTATGTTTAATCCAGGGGCGGCTCCTCTGTAATGACGGAGGAGCGTCGCCACACTGTTCATAGTCAGTTGCAGAAAAATAAAATGATATTAAGACAATAATATCATTTTATTTTTCTGTGAGGGGCTCTGGCTGATGGTGCGTGCGTGCGTGCGTGCGTGCGGGCGTGCGGGGCCATAACAGGCAGGAGAGGTGGCCACTAAGAAGTGCTCATGTAAGTTTAAACAAACACGCACACTTCTATTTCTCCAAACTAGCTGTGTTCACAGCCGGGTTGGAGAAAAGCCGCAGGCTCCCAGGCAGTATCTGAGCGGGAGAGCAGCCCGCTCAGATCAATCCTGGCACTGCTCTCATAGCATGAGAGCAGCGTCTGGATTGGCTGGAGAGCATGTGCCTTCCCAGAAACTGCTGAAGTTTTTTTTTAAATATTATTTTTCCCTCAATTCCACCCCCCCTCCTCCACCATCCCCCCGCTCCCACACTTTCGTTGTGCGGGGCTACCACTAGTTTAAGCATAATAACAATTTAGGCCGGATGTCATGTCTACTTGTGTAACAAGCCTCTTCGTGCTGCCAAAGCACTTCAGTCATCTGTTCGTTTCAGTATTCCTGTTTTTTTGGCTCGTGCAGACCCGAAAGGGCAGCACTTCGGTCAATGCAAAATTACCACTTTTTAACCCTTTCTTAAACTATCTGGGGAATTTTGAACTTTCCCCAAAATATTCTAGGATTGGAGTTAGAATAACAAATAGGCCTCATGGACTATTTTGGGGAAAGCTGCACTTCCCTCATATTTTAGGACTGGAGTTGAAATAGTAATTTGACCTCCAAGTGTTCTCAACACGCAGTGCTGACCTGAGAGCACAGGTCTAATTACGTATCTTAGAGAATAATTCAGGTTATTCGTCACTCTACGCAGCAGCGAAACCTGGAGAATGACCACTGCAAACAGTTCATTTTCATTTTTGCAGTTGCGTGTTGACCAGTTTCTGTCTAATGTTGGAATATTCAGAATCTTCACTCTTAATGTCCTCACCAGTCTTCCCTTCATAAGACAGACAATAGTAAGCATTGTGTTTGTGCTCACACGTTTTCAGTATAAGAAGTATTTTGCTGAATGTTTTTCCAGCTTCTGTAACTTTTATTTTCACTCCTATGTTCGATGAGCTCATCCATTGTCTTCATGTGAATAGATATGTATGTCCAGTTGGATGTATTTTACTACACCAAAAGATCACCACATCTACTGCTGCCGTCTGTCACGTTTTGTGGGGGGATGGGGAGAGTTACTGTTAGGTGTTGGAGAGGATCATATGACTACGGATAATTTGTATAAACAGAAACTGTGGTACCTGTGGATAATATAGTTAATAATAATGAAAATAAGCACAATGGCAGTGAAACAAGGGGTTAGCTGGATCTCCAAAAGAGAAGAAAAACCATATACCACTCAATTTTTTGGTATTGTCAACAGTTATTTATATGTATAACCTTAAAATATATATACAAAAAAACAGTGCAAGGTGTCCCCAGTGAACATGGAACCTACAAAAATAGTGACATATTGTGAAATAGACAATTGGTTTCCAACAATAGAAAAGTTGACCATCAAAAACAATGTGCAATGAACACAGCCTCCTTATTTAATAGTAGGGGCTGGTGAATGGTTCGCTTTAGGTTTCCTTTAGGTTTCCTAAAGCGAACCATTCACCAGCCCCTACTATTTAATAAGGAGGCTGTGTTCATTGCACATTGTTTTTGATGCAAACCATTGCCTACCATTGCCTACCCCTACAGGTTTTCAGCATTTCCTGAAGCTCAGCCACACTAGCAGTCCACTTGGCTCGCTCACCCACCCCCCCTTTGATCTTCCTTATTCTCTTTTTTATCTTTGTCAGTCCTCTTTGCTCCTTTCATCCACCTGTGTCTAGCATTCTGTTTTCAAGCAGCCTCCTGTTTCGAGGATTCATTTGGTTTCTTTGCTTTGAATTGGTCCTGCTCAGCAGTAAGTCTGCTACTACCAAGTTTTCTGGTACTGTTACCAATATTTCTTACTACACTGGTTCATCCAGTGAAGATTCCTTTGCTCCATCTCTGACTTTCATGAAAGATAATACCTTAAGCACAGTTTACGCTACAGTCATCCTGAGGCTCTATGCTACCTTCTGTTTCTCACCAGAAGGTATTCTTAGTCGTGGACTGAGGGCTGCCAGCCTTTGCTACTTCCAAGCCTGATATTCTAGTGCAGCAGAGTTTTTCTGCTAAGGAGAAGGGTCTTATGGAATCTTGAGGAATCCTTTATTTTTAGGCTTCCTTCAGCCAGGGGATGGGCCTTTCTTCACACTTAAGCAGCAGCTGTGCCACTGTTCTAGGTGCATATGTCTGTACACCTGCCTTTGTGTGTGAATATAATAAGGACACCTCACGTCTCTCATCAGAGAGTGTTGAACCCGAGCACCGTCTCATGTATGTGGAGTAGGGAAGGAATGGGCAAGTAACACAAGTGGCGGGGCTCCTCTGAAGGCACAGAGATATCTAAATATAGGGGGGAGGGTGCTCACCATAAATAATCTTCTTTGTCCTCTCAACTGCAGATTTATTGTATTGTAATCCCCCTGCGTGCTTCCTGTCTGCTGCACTTGGTATGGGTTCTATTGCTGCAACATGATTCTGACAAGCATCATTTCAGAGAGACACACATTGTGTACCCTCTGTTAGCAGGGGCAGGGACCTGCTGTAGTCTGTTTTACAGCCTTCGGGGAACTTATCTCAATTACTGAGTTGAGAACGTTATGGATCAATTTATCCTTGACCATGTCCTTTTCTGTTTCTCAAAACTCTGTAGCCCTTGATGAGAGAGGCAAGGGCTAGAGGACAGAAGCGGAGAGGGTCAAGGGCGGATGTGAGATGCACGGCTGCTGAATGTTTGCAGGGGACACCAAGGGTGGTTGGTGGTACCAAGGGATACATTTCTTAAAATCTCTAGATTTAGGAGCTCCAAGGTAAGGCCAATGCTCCCTAACAGGCATCTTGTTTCCACACAAAGAACGTGAAGGGAACAAAGGTAGATGGGGTGAATAACATAGTCTTAAGGAATAAACTGCACAGGCACAAAAATATCCTAGTAGATGTGGATTGAAGCTGAAGAACATTGCCTCAAAAAACCAGCACAATAGTCTGAGAACAAGACTGGAGAACCAGGAAACGGGAACAAGCTCAAAGGAAGACATGAATTACAACTGCGTTGGAATGCAATAACTTCTTTCCTTAGCTGACTTACATATCTAAAAAAGAGGAAATGACACACAGGAACAGGAAGTCAAAATCCACCATGATGGACTGAAAAATCCTTAGGTAACTGCTGTAGTCTCCATCTAAATTGGTATTTCAGTTTGTTAAAAAAACCTCAAGTAACACCTTTCTAAAATCTTTTGACATTATTAAATCCCTCACAGATCCTTTATGTGACTTATTAGTAATTTACAAGTCCAAACCATATCCATTACACTGGTCTCTCTTCTGAGACCCGAAATGCCATTACATTGCAAGCCATAGCACCGAGTGCGCCACTAAACACAATCTGACGTCCGTACACTGAACGCGTCAGTTGACCAGAGCCACCGTTCAGTGAAACCAGGAAGTTTTTGCGAAGGCAGCTTGTAGGCGTCTGACGTGTGGAGGAACCCAGCATGGCAATAAGTTCGATCCATGCTGGTAGCCAAAGGCTGCCAGTGGAACTCTCATAACAGGTGGTCCAAGTTGGGCAGCCCCACACCAGTCTACTGCACTTAATACCTATCTGCCCCAGCTGTTCTCTGCCAGTCAAGATGTCCTTTGCCCACCTGACGCAGCACCTCAGTATGCCCATCGAGTCCTTGGTTGAAACATGACTCCCTGGCAAAACCAACCCACCTGGAGGAGGAGGAAAGGTGACCTCAGTTTAATTTGAGCCCATGGTTGCCGGTGGGGGCAACCAACACTAATTTTGGGGGACCAGCACTTACTTTTCCACATTAAATGTTCGCAGAGAGCAAAAAAGGGAAAAAACACAAATTGGAAAGACAGAGGAAGAGAAAGACTGAAAAACCATCACAAAGGGAGAAAGTAGGAACCTGGAAGAGTGTGATAAAGGGGCAGAGTGTGTCTAGTAGTGGATTTAAGAGGCCGATGTTTAATTGCACCGGCCACGGAGTTCTGGCCCGGCGGGCACTGGCGCTCTTTATTTAAAAAACGAAGGGCCTTATTACGAGTTTGGCAGCCCGTGAACCTTTGTACCCGTGGTCCGACCGCTGCAAGCTCGACGGTCCAACTGCAGTATTACGAGATGAGCGGATTCTATTACAAAGACCGCTGCTGAATCGTCGACACCGCCAGCACACCGCAGACCGATGGGGTCGCGGTCGGGGAAAAGCAGCTGCCATAGGGCGGTACAGAGGAGTTTCACTGCCGTCCGTATTATAAGTTGGCTTTTCGACGAGCCAACCGCGGCGGTGGGACTGTCAGCTTCAAGTTGGCGGAAATGAAGGATTTGGGGTGCGTACTTGCCCCTTTCCTGTTCTACCCATCAGAGTTCAACGTGGATCCCTTTCTCTAGGTCCCCCTTCACAGCAGCATCTTCGCCCCAAAGAATACGACCCTGTTTGCGGCAAAATAAAAGTAAGTTCATTTTGTACCTTATACCCAATGCCTGGACTGCCCACATATGGGCCAGTCTCTGGCAACCTGGTTTCAGACATAACCCTGCTAGCATCGGCTGGCACTTGTTAACAGGGTTGGAAATAAACTGTAAACTTCCAACATGACATCAATCAGGACTACTATGTAAGTAAAATATATTCGTATGCCAACCGTTCTCCTCAAATTTTGTGTTTGGAGCTGTTATTTTGATAATGTATGGTGGACCCTTTTCAACGTAATCGTGATGCCATATTTCTATCTGACGTACTACTCGAATAAATCAATAAAAAGACGTTTTTGGAAACAGTCTAAATGAATCAAGCAAAAGTGCACATCCTTCCTCACATTCAAATCATAAAACATCTCTTTACCTTCAAGAAATGATACATACAGAAAACAACTGTACGGAATTACACCAAGCTTTACACAAGAAACTGCCCTTGCTTAGTTTGGTATAAATCCGTTCAGTAGTTTTTGAGAAATTACTGTTTAAAATTGTTTTTGTCAGGGCATGAAGAGGTTAAAATATAGAGGTATCTTGACAGTTGAAAGGGTGTATTTTTGACTTGCCTATAGTCTTAGCTCTGTTTGAGGACTTTTCATGAAATCTGGCAGATGATTAGCATGTTTAGTTTATACATGGTATTTTAATATTTGTGCAGAATTGTCAGGGGTGAGCACAGTTAAAAGAGTGAGGGTCAAAAAGTTTTAATTTGTAAATAACTGTGACATTATTTGATGAATCCACATGAAATCTGGCAGATATTTAGCATACTTAGTCTTCTGTGGTTATGACAAGTTTTGTGTAGATCCAATTGGGTTGAAACATGTTTATGTGCTAATAACTCATGTGCTCCCAAATAAATATGCATGAAATTTGGCAGGCTGTTAGCATATTAAGCCTAGTGCATGAACTTCGCGTTTCATGCAGACAAGGGGGGAAAAGTTAAATGGCGGGGGGGACAAACAATGATTTAACTTTGGCACAGTTCTACAGATCTGCACAACACTTGGCAGCCACTTTCCACGTTCAGCCAACACTTGATATTTTGAGTTTCATGCAAATCTGTAATGGGGTGGTTAAAAAAGCAGATTTTACCCCAATTTAATTGTCATAGAAATGTTTCCTCTCTGCTACAGAAAAAAACCCTTAACGGGATTTCACCAAACTTGACATGAAACCAGAGCTTTATTCACAGAAGTGCGTTTACTTTGTTTTGGTAAATCAGTCACTAGTGTTTCAGAAATTTGCATTACAAGAATGTGTAGGTAGGCTCTGTGGACAGACCTCAAACCTGGGTTCATAGACTCCCTGTGAACCTAAATTAAACAAATTAAATCCCTCCATTGGTCCAGGAAGCCTTTTGCTCCTGTCATCCATTACAGGTCTGTGGTAACAAAGTAGGGTCTGCAAACCATTAATAATATTTTTAATAATACCATCTTAGGCCCAAGGCCAGACTGTGCACAGGGTTTGGCCACCCACGGAGGGTTTAACGATGCAGTCAATCCCTGCTTTGCACAGCCAAAGGGCCTGAGTCGCAGAATTGGTCAGCACTGAAGGGTTGAGCACAGTACCAGGCCTGCCCATGGAGCAATGCCAAAGTCTGTGTGTAACGGGGTTGGCTGCCCATGGATTGTTGGGTGCTGGGTCTGCTCAAAGTTTTTAGCTGAGAGATAGACGACAAGTGTATGGGCAAACAGTCCATGTTGTGCAATGTGTTCACAAATGACTAGAGAAACTGCTAGATGAGCCTTGCCTTTCTGCAGATGACATGGAGGACTGCCCAGATTGAAACACTTGATTACGTGTCATCATCATAAGTATGTTTATTTTAGACCATAGTCCTTAAAACATAGCACGTAAAATACCCCACAAATAAAATCATCAACATGAAATTCACCTGCAGTTAATAACTTAGTATTTCAAATCCATAGTAAAATATCATTCATTATAAAAAAGAGGACAACATTCATTTGGATACAACAACTATAAATCTACATAAAACTCCAGTTTCACTTATGCCAAACAGAAAAATCCTAACTCACATGCATCACAACCCTATTAAAAAATGTCCCATATCTTCTTATTAGCTTAGGAAAAAAAAGCTGCCTATTGTACATGTCACATCAAGAGACTGCATATGTGAGAGAAATTTGGAGGATTCCCAGAGATTCTATATTATATATTTTCTTTAAACTAGCTTTATAAACTTCCTACACTCCCTCTAAAAAACAAGCAGTCCAATAACAAATGCTCGTTATTTGATTTTATTTGTATTCCACAACCACGCAATGCCTCATTTATTTTTAGTCTCTTGGTCATCTCAGTCCTCAAATACATAGGGTTAACTCCAATCCGAAATCTTAAAAGTTCTTGCCTCATTGCTGGATTCCCCAGTGCTGATAAATACAAAAATACTAAAAGTTGATACACTCGAAGAAGTGGGGAAAAATGAGCAATGGCTTAAACCTGAAGAGTGGTCTGCGACATAGCAGCTCGACCTCGGTGCCGCTACGTGCACGCTCTTGCAATTAGGCTGCATGACCCTTGGGGAGCAGTGCATGATGGGAGGTGCATATCAAAATGCAAAGAGGAGTGCAGTCTCGGGCTTACTGGAACCGGTGATCTTGAGGAGGCTAAACAATGTGGCACTCCCCTGTGAACGCGGAAGGAATGCGGAGTGTTTGGAAAGCGGGAGGATGGATGTGTTTGTTGTGTGGTGCGGGAGGGCGGAATGACCAGCGGGAAGTGGAGGTTGTGAGGTCCGTCCTTGTGCATGTCAATGGGTACACGTCATCTCTGCAACTGTGTCCTCCTACTTACAGAGACCGGCCAGATAGAGGCTACCAACATGGCGCCTGGTTTAGGCCACAGGTGTTGTGAGAGTATAGACGACAGGTCGCTATGGGAGGGGGGAACAGAACAGCTGTATAAAATGTTGACTATGAACGCGTGCCGAATGTATACAGTAACGTTTTAGGCCCAGTGGTGCACATATACTGAGCAGCCCGTTCGGGAGCAATCCAGCTTTGATCCAAGCCGGAATATTAACGGGAAACTGTTGAGAAGCCACAACGCCGAGGGCAACTATGCCAGGAATGTCATCGGGTGGGGGAGAGGGGGCGAGAGAGAGAACAAGCTGACGAGATGTAAAGAATAAAAACAACACAATCAACACTGTACAAGAATACAGCGCCCATCTTAACAAGTGAAGCGCTGGACAGCAGAGACGGCAACGTCAGAGAGGAGCGGGGGCGAGCGAGCGCTGCAGCGTGCTCAGCTGACCACACGCTCGTGCACCATGGCCTATTGCTTGCGGTTACCCGCACGGGCGCCATATGTTTTGAATTATCGCGCCCGCGTCTGGGCACGATAATTGGAAACAGATGGCGGCCGTGCGGGTAACCACACGGAAAAGGCCATTGTGCACGAGCGTGTGGTCAGCTTTTAAAACCACCTACATAAAGTCTCGCAGAGCAGCGCATGCGCGGTACTCTAGGCTCGACCTAAAAAGGGGGATTCCCAAAACGCAATTCCCCCATGCAATTTTTCAAAGGAAAATTGAACGGCAATACTGCATAAACGGCTGAACGGAATGACACCTAATCTGGCAGAAAAATAGAGTTTGATATATAAAGTATGCTTTTTGTGATTTGGTGTAAATCAGGTCAGTAGTTTTTGAGAAAATAAGGTTAAAAAACGTTGCATATCTGGACGTTAGGGTTATCCTGCAATCACGCAACTTCAAATAACAGAGCGAACTGCACTGGTTAGCCAAGGGGGCTTTTTTCCTGTCAGCCGCCTCGCTCCAGCGGGAGCAGAAGGGTTTGCGCTCTGACTGGCTGGCTGCAACATAAATTGAAATGTTGCAGGTGCCTTTTC
The DNA here is from genome assembly GCA_963921515.1 of Calotriton arnoldi. NCBI lineage: Eukaryota > Metazoa > Chordata > Amphibia > Caudata > Salamandridae > Calotriton > Calotriton arnoldi. The sequence continues at coordinate 3,887,615 of CAWUFW010000289.1, forward strand.
AGGACACGCGTACTCTGTCACAGTGTCCTGAAAATGAAAAACAATAAGTTATAACAGGACACAGTAGGGGTACCCTCACCCCCTAAATCTTGTGGGGATTTCCTAGAAGGATCCCCCCCGGGCCAAATCTAAAAATATTTTTGGGGGGGTTTCCGCAATCCAGTGGGTGCCCCACAAGAGCCAGTGCAGACCCTTGGACTCCTGTAGGAGTCCCATGGGAGAGCAGAGGCCATGCTGCTTCCCACAAGTGTCTTGCCGGATTGAAAACATGGGAAAAAAAGAAAAGGGCGGAGCCTGAGTGTATGCAGTGGGTTGCTGCGAACAGGCAAAGACCTGTGTAGTGGGAGTTTGGCTGCTCGCTGGGGGTTGGGAACAGGTCATGGAAACAGGCCTAATCCTGCAGCCAACCTGCCGCCGTGGACGGTCAAAGGCCATGCGCAGCAGGGGTTTGGTTGCCCGTGGGGAGATGGGGGGTGGGACGTGGACGCAAGCCACACCACGCACGGCTGAAGGGGTATTGTCTGGTCGTGGGGATGGCATTGGAGGTAGGACCTGTGGCCAACCTCATGCAGCAGATGTGCCAAAGGCAGGGGGGGTGCCTTAACGTTAAAAAAAACTAGAAGATCACAGAAAAAAACAAAGGATAAAGTGACATTATAGTACGGTATGGTAATAATATTTTACTTTGTATTAAGAAAAACTCAGAAATTTACTGAAAAAAAACAAATGTTAAAGTGACATGATAGTTATGTATGGTAATAATATCTTACTTTGCTTTACAAAAAACTCAGAATTCACTGAAAAAAACCAAAGGTTAAAGTGACATTACAGTTAGGTGAAAATGCCAGCTTAAACATAATAGTTATTTAAAGTAACTATAACTCACTCCCTCGCCGTGCACTGCTTACGACCTCACATAATACAACACTCATGACATGCTCTGTGAAATCAATGGTGGCATTACTGATGACAAATGAACTGATATCATTAACGACAACACTGTGCACAGCGGGGGCGCGCGTTATAGTTACTTGACATGGTATGTTGTCCTGTCATGTTTACCTGTGTTAACAAAAGGTTTTTAACAGAAACCATGGTGAAAGGAGTTAAATTTGTGCCATATTGACAAATCACTTTGAAGAGACCTCCTAACTACTAGGAGAATTGTTTCCCTATGCAAAGAAACTTTTACATGCACTGTGTGAGGCATTAAAAAGTGTTTTTCTCATGTCAGTTTTGATACTGTGGTAATAAACTTCACCACTGCAAGAGAAGCACTAATATACTGCCGCAATCAGAACTGCACAATATGTCCTAGTTGCATTCTGAATCATCAAGCGCTTCTCTTGACGAGCATGGGAAAGATGTAAGTAACGGGGCAAGTCCACGAGAACAGACGCCACAATGGAATCAGGCAGCATTCACGACAAGATGCTGTGCGAGCAAGCATTGTTTTGTTCCAAGTCATGCCTGCATGGATTTTGAATCTTTGAATTAGCATCACTTCAAGTTCCTAGTTTGGATCAGCTGTTTACTTCATATGACTCATATATAGATATTGCCACTGTTCTGGCAACAGCAAGTATTTTGGACTCTGAGACTGAATGTTATTAAAACTATTGTTTAAAGGAAATGATCTTTAGGTTCTGCAGCCATTTGGGCTGGTGATTGTTTCGATGAATAGCGCCAACTTAGGACAGATCACTTGTGTGAATAGACTATATAATTGTATGTTTCGAAACCCTTTGTTTTTTTTGTGTTATGGTCGTTTGAATTATCACTGTTTGCTTAGAGATTTATCTACAGCAAGTTGGATATCAGGTATGAATGAAGGATTTCTCTTACTATAGGGTTTGTTTAACTATGTTGAATCTGAAATAATGAAATAAGGTTCTGAAAAAGTGGTTTCAGTGATCATTTCGGTAACCATTGTGTGTACTCATAATAGAATCACAAGTAGGAGAATATTGCATAAGGTAACTAACAGAAACACAATATTTGCCTACACAAAGACTACCTGGACCAGGAGGAAGTCCAAACAAGGGAGTACAAAGTTCAGAGGTTCAAGAAGCTGGAAGTTAGCAGTGTTATGCTTTTTCTCAATCCCATTCCCCTTATGCTTTTTTCTCAATCTCATTCACCTTTCTCCCACTGGTGACCCCATACCATAAATTCAATATTGCGAGTGCCAGTTCTATTGGCAGGGACATGGGGTTCCATTGTCATTCTCTCATTGTCATTCATGCAGAATGAAGCACCAAGCTGAATGCTTATTTGAGCTTAAAATAAACTAAAATGAGATCTTTGCACAGTAGTAATAAATGTGTGAATGTGTGTTTATTAGTACAGCTGCTCTTAATACCATGTGTTATTGGGCCAGATGTATTTTCACTGCTATGCCATAAATATAAATATATATAGTTATCAATAAATAAATATATCTTTCTTGATCAGCAAAAAACATTAGTGGACCTGGCAATAGGCAACCTTTCAGGGCATCTTCATCGGTGAAAAGGAAATGAAAAGGTTATAAAAGGCTTTTAAATCATTTTTCCAGTAAAATAGATGCACCTTGGATGTAAGATATAGCTACACAGCTTTTTGTTCTTGGCCACCATAATTATAATATATACATGTTACAATATACAGCATATGAGATGTGCTTTTGTAATTATTTAATGGTACTTCTGTCATCAAATTCAAGAACAATGGTCCATACCAAAGAAGTGGTGCACGGGTTTTTCAGACACTGCTGGCAAAATAAAATGTTACCGATGTTGAATTTCCCCCCCAAAAGAACCATATTTGCAGCTCCAGCTGCAACGTAGTGCTCCTCCTCCACCATCATGAACCTGGCATGATTCTATCAACAAATTACTTTTTTCAACGCTATTGTGAAATAGTGGGTGAGAATGGCTTAGAACATAATCTTGTGAAAATAGAAATCTTCCTTTAAACATATAATTGAAACATGGCTCATGGGAGCAGTATATTGGCACAAACTGAAATATAATGTTTAAACTGAGAGTTCAAATGGACCTATTCCATATTACTTAGACGTATATGATATGTTATCAGTCACTCATCACGTTACTAACTCGCACATTCTTTCCTTCTTCTGTTTGAAATGTTTTCTGGGTATTGTCCAGTCTATATTTATTAGGAGTAGAGCCATTAGGCATAGGTTTGCTCACATTTAAGTTGTGTTCTACTTCATCCTATATTAATAGTCATGTACGTGCAAACATTTTATGTCAACACCAGAGGATATCATCATGTGTTACTCTTTATTGCCACTCCTCACAGCCCTTTAAAGAATACAAACTTTTTCTTTTTAAATTAACTCTAGCACTTGAATGCTCCTCCTCTTTGCAAACCCCTTCGCATTCAAATCTTAGTCCTCTTTTAAAGCATCTCCTTGGCAGATAAACAATTGTGCATTTTGTTTACCATACAAATCTGTACTTTGTTTCTTGAGTTTAGGTTCAAGAATTATTTGGAGTTATGTGGTCTTGAAGGAGTCTTTTAGGTTAACAAGAGGAGTGGGATTGAGCATGTTTTTGAAGGTTTTCATTGGACCATAGCGTCTTAAATGTTTGGGGACTGGAACAGGCAGTGTTTGTTAGGGGAAGTATCTTTTTACTACTATAGGGATTTATTCTAAGTGTGGTCAGTTAATAAGGTGTGCATTGGTATTAAAAAAGGAGGTGGTGCACGACAGCACGGCCTGTTGGTGGAATGCCTTACCATTTCAAAAACTTGCGCAGGTGAGGCAGTGGTAGCTTCTGTAATTGTCTCAAGTGAGAACTTATTTATTTATTTCTTTTTTGTAAAGTCTTACATGCAATGAGAGTGGATAGCATCAGGCAAGGTGGGCAAATGTAACACAAAGGATGGATAGCAGACAGAATGGTCTGCAGTAAAGTGGAGAAATTCTGATTATGTACCTTTGAAAGAGCCAGGGCCCAATTACGACTTTGGCGGTACAGGAAACGGGCCACCACGCCGCCGCTCCGCTCCCACACCGCCAAAGCTGTGTGAGCACTGCCCGCCAGATTATGAGTTTTCTGGCATCTGGCGGGCGTTTCTTTGGCGGTCCCACTGCAATGCCTCTGAAATAGGGCACCGCAATGGGAGTGTCAAAGGCAGTTTCTGCACGGCATGGACAACCGTGCCTCCATGCATGTACCCCATAGTTATGAGGCAACTGGGGGCCCTGTAGGGCCCCCTTTGTTTCCTCTCCGCCACAGTTTTCATGGCGGTGAGCCCATCATGAAAACCGTGGCGGAGAGGAAACTCTTAATATGATAGGCAATGCTGCAGCAGCACTGCCAACCATATTGCGGCCTCAAGACTGCTGCAACACTGCCAGGTATCCCATGGCGGTCTGATCACCCAACTTGCAACTTGCACCATGGCTACGCGGGCCATCAGACCACTGTAGTCATAATCAGGCCCTCAGTTCTTCAATAGTTTTTCTGGATTTGAGGTGGTTTGGGGTGGCCTAACTGTGCAACAGGAGGTGAGATCCTTAGCTTGGATCCCAGCAGAGAGGAGGCTTTTCTGCCTTTGGTGACATACCCTGCTTTGAGTAGTTCTTCTCATCAGAGGGAATATTCTGTTTGTGGTGTACAGTTTTGTAATTTGTAGAGATTATTTACAGATATATATGGACACCCAGTCAGCCATGGCCCAGTCCTCTGCTGCCCCTGGTGGAGGAGGACCATCCAGCATATTTGACAGCCCCTCCGCAGATGCATTTTAGGCAGAGCAGTTTGCCCAGTGGGTGCTGTCTTTTTCTGCAAAGTTTGGGTGTATTCCTGAAACAAGCTCCCCGGGCAAGGTTTTGCTTTAGAAATACATTAAAGCAATGACCCTGATGTGCAATTTGTTTTCTCCCTGCATGTCATGGCCATTGATTGATTTCCCTGCAGGGGACTGCCATGCATGACAAACACGATGACCATCACTGTGACGGATGGACGGCCAGGGTAAATCACCACAGGTGGAATCAGTTGAGGCTATGCCGTTGAAAACATTGTAGTTCCCACAATCCTCCAAACTGAAAATGACCTCCTAAGTCTTTTGGGATACTTTACATGTGGGCCTTTGTGAATGGTCAACGCTGCTTAACCTGATAAACGATGCTTTTAATGAGAATTACTGACAAAATGTAGCCAGTAAAGAGCATTTAGTTTGCGCAACACAACATGTTGTATGCACACAATTTGGATCAAGAATCTAGCAGTTGCATTGTGATCTTGTTGTAGTCATTGGAGTTAGACAGTCTGTAGGCCTTTGAGAGAAAACGATATCTGCAAACAACATAGGAGTGGCTTGACCTCCATGGGCAACTAACAGGAACACGCAGCTGGAAATCCAGCCCACTCCCACACAACTCTGCCCAGTGGGTAAAAATCCACACAGTGCCAGGAACTAAAGGTGTGTGTGTTTTTTTAAAAAGTTTGCTATGAACAGTTGTTGAGATTTATAATGTAGGAATTTGGCTCAGTGCTGCGCCAGGTGCTTCGCTTCAGGGGCTGACCAGAGGCAATGAGGGGGCGCAGATTGCAGTGAGATTGTAGATGCCGAAGAGCGATTTGTCACCCTTTAATCAAAGCTGCACCACAGTAAAAAAAATAAACTGAATGGAGCTGTATATACACAGCGGAGCCCCACTCACTGATCAAACCAACCAAGGAGCGGCTCCAAATGTTACCTCTTGACACCACCACACAGGTTCTTTCAAAGGCCCAGGGCTGGAGGTTTTCAAGAAGTACTTGACCCTTCCAACAAATCAGTGCAGTTACAAAAATAGAAAAATCCTGAGAACTTAGTGCTTGTAAGTATTAAAGAAACAGATGGACGCGTCCGTCTCTACTCTGTTTAGGAAATGCTTATGTCTGAAAGGGGCTTTCATCAGACAATAGTTTTCAAAATGATTTGGCCAGCCCATCCCCTTTTTCATTCCAGTTTTATAAAGTCACACTTCATTTTTTCCATCGAAAATGCATTACACTGAATTTGGAACAAGGAGAAAACTGTACTCCATTTCCTTTCCATTCCCATCCATTACACGGCCACAGGTGGGGATTTCTGTCTGACACATTTACTCCCTTCTCTGTTTGACCCCACTCACTTAATCTTTTTGGTGGGTTTGTGATTTTGGTGAACTGAGAGACTACCCTAAACACTATGGACTGAGACGTTTTAAGGAATGGGCAAAGTGGGCAAAGTGGGCAGTTGCCCGGGGCCCCCACCTTCCAAGGAACCCCTGGGAAAATGAACTTTCTCTGTGTTTCACGTGTCTATTTGTCCAGCTCAGCATTTAACGTTATTATTCAATACTTTTTGGAATCATAGGGCTTGTTCCGTAGAAGGCCCCTTAAACTATGCCTTGCCCAGCATGACACTGACCTGAGGAGTAGTGGAAGCGCCTGTTTTTGAACCTTGCCCAGTATGGTAGGAATCACCTTTAGAAGATTAACTAACACACGCACACGCACACACACACACCTGTTCTTTTATTTTAACACGCCAGTTTAATAAGTTAGTTCGTAGTTCACTGGGTTCACAGTACTTTCTCTGTACTGGGGTGAATGTATGACATTGTTCTGCATTCTGTCCATCAACTGTTGTTTTTGCATTTGTCTCCCAGAGTGGGACGGGTATGCCCAGACGTGGGTCCCGTGCTCTCCATGCCACTGGAATCAAGCTATCCTGGCTGAAGAGGGGTGAAACCCCGAAACCGGTCCTAGGATGCTTGTTTCCAGTCCAGGGAGGACCTGGCTTGGCAGTTCGGGCTGGACTGTTCCCATGAGGCACAGGGTCAAGACTGATTTGCATATGGCTGGGTTCAAACTGGAATGACATGGTGAGCAAAAAACGATGGATTTAGGCCCAGATCTCTGTACTGGGGTGAATGTATGACATTGTTCTGCATTCTGTCCATCAACTGTTGTTTTTGCATTTGTCACCCCGAGTGGGACGGGTATGCCCAGACGTGGGTCCCGTGCTCTCCATGCCACTGGAATCAAGCTATCCTGGCTGAAGAGGGGTGAAACCCCGAAACCGGTCCTAGGATGCTTGTTTCCAGTCCAGGGAGGACCTGGCTTGGCAGTTCGGGCTGGACTGTTCCCATGAGGCACAGGGTCAAGACTGATTTGCATATGGCTGGGTTCAAACTGGAATGGCATGGTGAGCAAAAAAACGATGGATTTAGGCCCAGATCTCTGTACTGGGGTGAATGTATGACATTGTTCTGCATTCTGTCCATCAACTGTTGTTTTTGTATTTGTCCAGCTCAGCATTTAACGTTATTATTCAATACTTTTTGGAATCATAGGGCTTGAATCAGCAGAAAATAGGTAATAAAATGCAAAGTTGTTCCGTAGAAGGCCCCTTAAACTATGCCTTGCCCAGCATGACACTGACCTGAGGAGTAGTGGAAGCGCCTGTTTTTGAACCTTGCCCAGTATGGTAGGAATTACCTTTAGAAGATTAACTAACACACGCACACGCACACACACACACCTGTTCTTTTATTTTAACACGCCAGTTTAATAAGTTAGTTCGTAGTTCACTGGGTTGCCCAACTTTCGGAACAAGAGCATCAGCCCATTTCCTACAACTGAACTCTAGTGCTCTTCCTTGCCATCCCCATGCCCAGTGTCTTACATGTCCGAATGGATCCAGGTGGTTGTTGGTCAGTTTCAGCTTCTGAAAGGAGACAAGCTGCCGCATCCAGTGGGCCCCCGTTGCAGGGGAGTCTGGGTGGACGTAGAGTCTTCCGGGCATGGCAGGCTCGGCCTTCCCGGCAACCATCCTGCAAAACAAAGGAATTTGGTACCTTTATATTTAAAAAAGTGCACACAAGTAACTGAATCGTCTCTTGATCTTTAAGTAACAGGTCTTATTATTAATCAGTTCAAGTATTCCTCTTTTATTAACCTCTTCAAGATGAAAGCTGAGCTGGACCAGCAATTTGCACCATGCAAACTAATCTCTGTAACAGGCACTCATCCTGCTGAACTATGGTACTGGCCAGTTCGTAATTTAAATCTGGCCTGTCACAGGGAGATCTGAGAGTACGAACTATGGTAGCTTCACTGAGACTTAAATTTACTTTAAAAAATTAATTTCATAAACAATTTTCTATACTCTGATTTTTGCAGTAACTAATGCTCCAAAGAAAGCACAACAACTTTAACAGGAATTGCCTGCCGATCAAATATAAGAAATCATCCGGGATAGCTAGAAACATTCTCTGAGTTGATGTCAATCAGTGATAAGTAAAGGCAGGCCACCAAGATATCTCCCCATCTCTCTGCAACCCCTCACCCTTCAACTTAGTCTGCACAAGGGACGCATTACAGTTCACTCAGTGAGATACAGCATTTAATTGCTTTCAACTCCAGTGCAGAATAGTTTGGGTGTTTTGCTTTTCAGGTTATGTGCTAACTCATATCTTGCAATGTTATTATGTCTGTTACTTTTCGTATGTTTTCCGAGTTTCACTAGTCAATATAATATCTAAATCAAAGCATTTAAAAAGGAGAAAGGAACTGCATACGTGTTTAATGAAACTCCACGATCCCACACATTTATTTCCAAATCACAAAAAATCTCTTCTAATGCCAAATCCTGGGAAATGAAACATTGTGTGGCAACACAGAATACCAAAAGAAAACACACTGCCTTATCAGTCTCTTGCACTGAAGGGTACTACTTTGTATTGTGATGTGCGCCTTATGAAAGAGCAGAATGCTGTCACTCACAGGGAAGTTAGCCAGTGGGTACAGAGGGCTGACCCATCACCCTATACCATGTGTTGTAGTGGACAGAAGAAAATGTGAATGTCACCACAGCAGACTGATGGATGAAGAGGGTTAGCTGAAAGCCCACATATATACTTAATTGTAGTGAAATCAAAAGGTTTGGCTAAAAAATACCTACAAATGAGTTTTTGTAGCCTTTTGGGGAAACAGTCTCAGGTCGGGGAAAAGTGATTTATAATTGCCTTTGATCCTCATCACATATAGCTACTCTTATTATAAGCATTAGCAAAGCAAATAGGTCTGGCTTTAATACAGACCTGCCAACTAACACAATGCCAACGTGTGTTACATGATATCAGCTCCCCTCACACTGTCACCCAGTGGGGAGCTGATATCACATGGTGGAAGGGAAAACACCTGGAAACCACTGCAAAATAGTGACCTTTCAGTTGTTTTTGGAGGCTCTGAGTAGCTGATGTCAATTAAGAAGTGTGAAACCATCCCAGGACATCGGTGGCAGCAGCATCCGCAAGGTTTTGTTTCTTTTTTTTTGGAGTAGTGGGCAATCGACGGTGCAGAGTGCCTCTTACAGAAGCAGTGCTCGGCACGAGGCCCCGCCCCTTTCACAGCCACCCCTCTCCTCACCATGTGAAATGTTTTATTAAGTTGGCAGGTTTGTCAATGTGTCAAGACGTAACCATGGGTATTCAAAAATGCCGTTTACATGTATGGCACACACAAATGGAGATTATCAAATAAAAGCCTTCCCGGTTGGATTTGCCAATGCTGGGAAAAAGAAGCAAAAGGATAGCTTACTGCATAGAATGCATTAGTGGATAAAGCACTAATTGTGACAAACAGCATGACTGTTTAAGAAGCCAGGAGATCAAATTCCTCTGCTAGCTGCTCAAGTTGGAGTGCACTGGCTCTGAAATGTTGGAGGACCTAGACTACTGTGTTGAAACTGTAACTTGATATGTTTGATAATAGATATGAATAGAATGATGTCATAGTGAGTCTGAGGGGGGACTTAGCTTTTAGAACCTTTGACATTTGTATTCCTGGTACTCCTCTGTGAGAAGATAAATTATTCTTTGATTTCCAGGGCATAGGCACAACATATCTCGAAGAGAAGTCTAATGGTGTGTTGGATAGGTGATTGTCAAATCCTGGCTTCCTAGCAGGTCTAATAATACACATTTTGTAGTGTTTTGTTTTAAGGATGATGCAAGGGGAACAGGGTGGCTAAACCTAGAGGCATTTTGGAAAAGATATCTTTGAGGTATGGTACCAGAATATCATCTGACATAAATATTGTGCCCTAAATATTGTATACAAAAATATTGCCATGTTGGGGTTAATAATAGAAAATATAAACGCAATGTGAAGATATTTTAGTAAACTATATTTAGAACACTATATTTATGTCGAACGATATTTCTGTAGCCCATAGTCTAACATAATGCCATTTATGGTAAACACTGGAAACAAGCCACCAGCAGTGAAAAAGTGCAAAGTGTGGTGAGGGATGTGTCTAGAGGGAGGCTTTCTGGTAATTGTTTGATAGGTTATTAAACCTAGTTGATCATGATATGGAGTTGTAAAAACTACCATAACGGAAAAGAAAGGCTTGTAAGTATGGAACTGGCCTTGAGACAAAACAGACATACTTGCCAACAATCTTTGATCAAAAAGAGGTAGGATCAGTTTTTAATATTGCTATTTGGCATAATGAGGACCAGAAATGATATCACATGACCTTTTTCACTGTGATAGTATCAGTGTGCACAGCATCATATGTAAGGATGACTTGGTCCGGCATGAGGGGCCGCTGTCAGGCCCGGCAATCACACCGCTATTGGCGGACGCTCTACTATAAAAATCGAACACTGCCCATGGCCGCCAGGGGGCCCCCCTGGCATCCCTCATACACCATGACCTGGTTTGCACATCTGAAGCCTCTTTTTCCGCTACTCTTCCACCTTTAGCGGTACTCTGCCATCACCCCTGTTTCATGTACTGGCTCATAGAGCAATGGTTTGGGCGTGCGGCCTTTGGCTGCAGGCTCTGGTTTTGGTTATGGTTTTGTTGTTTGATACCTGTTGTTTTCATTCCCATTGCTCGAGCGACAGTTGTTTACTCTTCTTGTAGGCGTGGAAAGGATGAATGGTAAGGGTACTCGACTACAACTCCCCCTTCCTTCCCCACTCAAATTTGGAATTTCCCTATGGCCACTAAACGCACCATATGATTTCTCACACTAAATATACTGGGGATACATTCAGCACACCGCTGTTACTCAGTATATGCTTACATTAAAAGACAGCAGGCATACATTAGTTTTCTACAGGAAACACATCTCACCAGCGATGAACCACAACACCTTAGTAGGCGATGGAGTAGTACGGTCAACAGCACAACATATTCTGCATTCGTCCGGGGTGCACTGTTAAGGATGAGCCCTGGTACCCACTTTTTTTTTTTTTATAAATCTTTTTATTGACAAAAAAAACAAAAAACAAACGTACGGCAGCATAGAATAAAGTGATGTAGTGCATAAGTACCAAAACCAGCAGTAATTTGTCTTCAGAGTCCAACATCTCCTTCACATTACAGAACAGTAATTTTAACATCTTGACCAATGCTATCATGGAGTCATATCATCTTGTGCGGAGGGGTCGAGAAACGGTTCACACAACATTCCCCTCGCTTTATTTCAGTCACCCCAAATCTTGGTCCATTTCTGGGGGCAATCCCTCCCTTCGTAGACCACCCTCTCTGTCTGCATACACCAGTCCATATCCGTTTCCCAGTCACGGAGGGCGGGTGTCACGTCCCCCTTCCAAGTTCTGCCAATATTGCGTTTTGCAACTACATTCCCAAGGGAGACCCAGGTCCTTTCTTTAGCCGTCAGGTCAGTCGCGTCCCATATATTCAAAAGGCAAAGTCGGGGGGTGACCTCCATACTCTTCCCACAAACTTCCCACATCTTTGAGGTCACTTTCCTCCAGTATCGCCGTATGCTTGGACATTCCCACCACTGGTGTAAGTATGTGCCTACTTGCCCACATCCCCGGGGACACTGCGGGGAACCCAATACGCCCATCTTAGATAATGCTATGCCTGTATAATAAACTCTGTGGAGTTTAAGCTGGATCAATTTAAATCTGGAGCGTACCGCAACCTCTCGAGGACATGCCAGCGCTTCCTGCCACTCTTCATCATCTAGGTCTCCCACATCCTCCACCCTTTTAGAACGGATCCTCCCTAAAGCATCTGGGGAGTTATTTAAAATCTTCTTATAGGTAAGTGAAATTACTTTCTCTTTTAAATAATCATCCAGTAGCCTACCTTCTAATGGCGAGGCTGCCAAAAGGTCGGTGCCCATGGGAACGGGCTTATACAATGCGCTGCGCACCTGCAAGTACCAAAAGGTTTCCCCCGGATTAAGATCATGACGACGTTGCAGCTCGCTAAAAGGGACCCCCCTGCCTTTTGCCCATAAATCACCTACTGTGGCGAGCCCAATGAGATCCCACTTACGAAACCCAGGGCTATGAGCCAGAAGTCCCAGACGATCAGAATCAAAGAGGGGGGTGGCCAGGGTAATCTTGTTTTTCCAGCCTAGAGCGGCGGTCGCAGCGTGCCACAATGCCACCGTAGTTGCAGTCGGGGTGTATACCGGGGCATTCTTCCGCCCCCCATAGAGTGCTCGCTGATAAGAGCCATTTGCCATATTATACCTATCCATCCTATAAGCAGGTTCATCGACCGGCCAATGTACCCAATGGTTAGTGACCGCTAGTTGTGAAGCCCAATAGTAGCTCCGGAGCGCCAGCAGAGCAATTCCACCGTCGTACCAGCTCTTCGTGAGCTTATTCAGGGAGATACAGGGTTTCCAGCGCCCCACAAGAGGGTCCTAACCTCTGCTTCTAAGGTCTGAAAATATTTAGGCGGAACGGGGAAGGGCGTATTTTGTAATGCGTATACAAAACGGGGCAGTGCCATCATCTTAAATAGAGCCGCCCTGCCCAACAGTGTGAGGGGCAGCGACCTCCAGTGTTGTACATCAGCTAGTAGACGGGGTAGAGGCGGGGCCAAATTATTCTCATAGAAGGCCACTGGATCCGTCGTTGCATAAATCCCTAAATAGCTAAATCCCTCCGTGGTTGTTTTAGCACCACAAGACATGGGTAGTTTAATATCTCTCCCAGACAGAATGTAGATTGAGGGCTTATCCCAATTTATTGTGTACCCAGAATACTTCTGGAACAGAGTGAATATGTGGAGTATTCTATGGATGGAGTGATAGGGCCGGGCCAGATACAATAAGGTGTCATCTGCATAGAGGGAGATTCTATCTTCCCAATCCGGCGACCAGTTCAATCCTCTAATGAGGGGATCCCCCCTGATCCAAACCGCCAATGGTTCGAGGACCAAGGCAAATATCAAAGGTGAGAGCGGACATCCCTGACGCGTTCCCCTATGCAGAGCAAAGGGCGCCGATCGGCCGCCATTCACCGTCACTCTTGCCAAGGGTTCTGAATACAGCAGCCGAACCCAAGACAGAAATTCCGGGCCAGATCCGTAGCGTTCTAAAGCCGCAAAGAGATAGGGCCATTCTATCAGATCAAACGCCATGTTTGCATCTAGCGACATAATTACCGGGTCTTCCTGTATAGTCTGTGCTCTACCCAGGACCCCATGAAGCGCCGTACTCCTGCCCGGCATGAATCCCGATTGGTCGGGATGAATCAATTTATGGAGCAGAGGCGACAAACGTGTGGCCAGAATCTTGGCCAATATTTTCACTTCTGGATTCAATAGCGATATTGGCCGATATGACCCACACCGGTCAGGAGGTTTGCCCTGTTTATGGATCACCAACACATTCCCCAGCCTTTGTGCTTCAGGAAGGCAGCCGGCAACCACACTCTCTTCATACATATCTATTAAATAAGGGGCTATTGTAGGCACATTAAGTTTAAACAGCTCGATTGGGAGACCACACGGACCCATCGCCTTTCCCGATTGTAAGGCACCAATTGCCTTGGTAACCTCTTCTCTGGACAAGTCCGACTCGAACTCCTCCACTTCCGAGCCATCCAACACAGGGAGTCTTAGGGTGGACAATAGCTCTTCCGCCTCATCTCCTGAGTATATACTCGCTGAGGTGTATACAGTTTGGAAATATTCCCTAAAGGCCCCTGCTATACTTTCCCTGTCTTTGAGGCGACCCCCACTCTCCGTAACAATCTCTGAAACCCACCTGGAGGCCTGTTCTCACCGGTCCAGCCACGCCAGAAGCTTGCTCGCCTTATCTCCTATTTCATAGACCCGACACTGCGTGGCTCGATAGTAAGCCTTAGCCGCCTCTTCAGCGATATCTCTATACTCCTTCTGCTTAAGGAGCAACTTATGTTTAAGTTCGGGGGACATTGCAGTCATGAGGTCCTTCTCGAGTTGGGCTATTTCGTCTTCTAGGACAAGTGACTGTTTCTGCCTTTCTTTCTTGTGTCCAGCAACCATGGACACACCCTGTCCCCTGACAACTGCTTTATATGCCTCCCACAGCGTGGAGGCAGAGTCCACTGAGCCCGCATTTTCTTTTAAATAATGTTCTGTCGTGTCAATGAGGCCCTCCCAAATCTTAGGGAGCCGCAGGTACCAGGGGTTAAGTCGCATTTCACCTCGACTCTCGGAGGGACTATCACCATACGTAGCTATCACCGGGGAATGGTCTGAGATGCCTCTAGGGAGATGTCCCACTTCACTAAACAAGGAGAGCTGGGCTGTTCTGCAAAATATATAGTCTATACGGGACAAACTCGAATGAAAGGTATTTTGGAAGGAGGATGGATTGTGCGCTCTCCAAAGGTCCAACAGACCCATTGCTATTAAGAATTCCCCAAGTGCTCTCCCAGCCGGTTCTTCCGGCCTCGCTGGGCACCTGTCGCATTCGCCATTTAATGCCGCATTACAATCACCCCCAAGCAACAACTCACCCTCCGGCAAATTGAGTAGATGCGTACCCAAGTCAGTAAGAGTCGTGAGGTGAAGTCGAGGTGGAATGTACAATGAAGTAATGTTAAGCAGTCTACCCTACCAGGTGCAAGTCAACGTTACAAATCTGCCCAAATGGTCGCGCGAAACGGCCCGGACCTGAAAGGGGGAAGATTTACGGAGAAGTATCCCCACCCCTCTAGAACCTTTAGTATAGCCTGCATGCGCCACCAGCTTGTACCCCCACCTATTCAAAGCACAGTATGTGGAACCTTGTATGTGAGTTTCCTGCAACAGGACCACGTCTGGCCCCAGACCCCACACTCATACAAAGACGTCATGTCCCTCTTTACTAGCAAAAGGATCAGCAACATGGTCAAGTAAGGATAAGTTACTTACCTGTAACCCTAGTTCTCTTCCAGGGGTATCCTCATCAAAGTCATAAGCACATGAATATTCCCGCCCATGCGCGGGACCCCGGAAACACATCACATATATGTGAAAAACCATATATGTAGCTCTATATATATATCCATATACATATAAAAACACACAATGTAGCCTCCCATAAACATGCTGAGCAATGTTGCAAGGAATTCTCATGCACATAAACATATTCCAATAAAGCAGGGAGAAAGAAAACTTTTGAAAACTGCTTTAATATACAGCAGACAACACAATCCTGCAAGGAATAGTGAAGAAAACATTGCCAGCACATAGGCTGCATTGTAGAAACATTAGTGTAGAAAGCTGAAAAGCTAACCCACATAAACACTCAGATAAACTGGCACCGTGCCTTTAAGGCAGCCATGACCCCTAGCTTCCCATCATGCCTCAGGGGTGACAGTTAGGTCAGTTGTTCTTTGCGGATATCCGCAGACCTTTTTATAAAGAGATGTATGTATCATGTTCACTTGCCCGGGGAGGCGGGTGGGTTGCTTATGACTTTGATGAGGATACCCCTGGAAGAGAACTAGGGTTACAGGTAAGTAACTTATCCTTCTCTTCCAGGGGATCCTCATCAATAGTCATAAGCACATGAATAGAATAACAAGCCCATCCCCTCATCCTGCGGGCAAGTAAACAGAGTACCATCAAGACACATAAACGCCATAAGGCCTATACAGACTCCAATAGGTTAGCATTGGAACAGATTCCTCAAGGAGGCCTGGCCCACTTGTGTATCTGCTCTGGAGTCAGAATCCAGACAGTAATGTCTGGTAAACGTATGGACCGATTTCCAAGTTGCCGCCTTGCAAATCTCGGCCATCGGTACATTATGTAAGAATGCAATCGTAGCAGCCTTGCCCCTAGTAGAATGAGCTTTAGGGGAGGCAAACAGAGGCTTATTTGCAATTTGGTATGCCAACTTTATACAAGATACTATCCATCTTGAAATGGATCTTTTAGAAGCTGGGAAGCCTGTTCTAACAGAGCCATAGTTTACAAACAATTGATCAGCTTTTCTAATGGATTTTGTTGCATCCAAATAGAATTTGAGAACCCTCTTGAGGTCTAGCGAATGAAGAGACCTTTCCGCTGGTGTGGATGGACTGGGAAAGAAAGAGGGTAGAGAAATTGTCTGATTAACATGGAACTCTGACACAACCTTAGGTAGGAAGGAAGGGTGAGTTCGCATAACCACCCTATTATGGTGGAAAACCGTATAGGGTTCTTTAGAACAGAGTGCTTGTATCTCACTCACTCTGCGTGCTGATGTAATTGCTACTAGAAAAGCTACTTTCCAAGAAAGGTGTTGCAATGTAGCCTTATGAATGGGTTCAAATGGAGGTCCCATCAATTTAGACAATACCAAATTCAACTCCCAAGGAGGAGAAGGAGGTCGAACAGGGGGATAAACCTTTTTCAACCCCTGCAGGAAGTCCTTGACCACCTGAAGCTGAAAGAAAGAAGGCTGGTTAGGTGATTTATGATATGCTGTGATAGCCGCCAAATGCACTTTAATGGAAGAATATTTCAAACCAGATTTGGCCAAATAGAGCAAATACGGCAAGATTACCTCCTCTTGCCCGTTAATTGGACTCCAATCATTACGGATATACCACAAGTAAAACCTTTTCCACTTTAGAGAGTATGAGTATCTTGTGGAAGGTCTCCTTGACTCCCTTAAAATGTCCATGCAGTCCTGAGGGAGGTTCAAATGTCCGTACTGCAGGACTTCAGGAGCCATGCTGTCAAGCTGAGCGAGGGAAGGCTGGGGTGCAGAATCTTCCCTCCCATTTTGGTGAGAAGGTCCGGCCTGCACGGAAGTCTCCGATGCGGGCGAACCGAGAGTTGCAAAAGGTCCGGATACCACCATTGGCGAGGCCAGTCCGGTGCTATGAGTATCATCCTCATTCTGGATCGCAGAAGTTTGGCCACCACCTTCGGAATTAGAGGGAGGGGTGGAAAGGCGTATGCAAACGTCCCTGACCAATCTATCAAAAGAGCATTCCCTCTCGTTCCTGGTCGGTAAAACCTGGATGCGAAGGCTTGGCATTTTCTGTTTTGATCGTCTGCAAAAAGGTCGATGAAAGGATGACCCCATTGATGAAAGATGTCTGCCACCACTTCGTCGTTGAGCACCCAGTCTTCTTGCTCTTGGAAGTGACGACTGAGGGCGTCTGCTCGCACGTTCTGCTCTCCCGGTAGATGGATTGCCGTGATCGATAGGTTCCTGGCTAGCAGCCAGTGCCAGATCGCCTGGGATTCGAGAGACAGAGGGCGAGAGCGTGTTCCACCTTGTTTGTTCAAGTAATACATGGTGGTTGTATTGTCCGTTTGCACTAGGATCGATCCGAGCTGAATTGACGGTTGAAAAGCTTTGAGGGCTAAATGAACCGCCCGCAGTTCCAGCATATTGATGTGATACGTCTGTTCTCTGTTGGTCCATCTGCCCTGAGTTTGCAGATGACCCAGATGCGCTCCCCAGCCCTGAAGTGATGCATCCGTGATCAGGGATTGTTCTGGCAGAGGTTGGTGAAAAGGGACTCCCACCAGCAGGTTCTGTGGTTGCAGCCACCAGAGAATGGACTTCTTTGCTGCAGGAGAGAGGATAATCCGGTCGTTCCACTGACCCGAGGATTGATCCCATTTGTCCTCGAGATCTTGCTGTAACGGTCTCATCCTCAATCTGGCGTTGGGTATGAGAAAAATGCACGAGGCCATCGAACCCAGTAGAGAAGCCACCTGTCTTACTGACGGCTGATGAGCCTGAAGGATGATGTTGCCTTTGTCTTTCATTGATGACAATCTCTCCTCCGAAGGTAACACTTTTCCGAGGTCGGAGTTGAGGTTGGCGCCCAGATAGTGGAGTGATTGAGTTGGGTGAAGGATCGACTTGTCCAGGTTGACATGCAGGCCTAAGCACTGAAGGAGATCTAGGCAGGTGCGAAGGTGTTCCTGCACCATTTGAGGAGAGGGTCCCTTCAACAGCCAGTCGTCCAGGTATGGATATACGAACAGGCCTTGGCGATGTAATGCTGCCGCTACTACTGCCATGCATTTGGTGAATACCCTCGGAGCTGATTTTAGGCCGAAGGGTAAGACTTTGAACTGGTAATGTCTTGTTCCCACCGTGAATCGCAAGAACTTGCGATGTCGTGCTTTGATTGGGATGTGAAAATACGCATCTTGGAGATCCACCGAACACATCCAATCGCCTTTCCTTAGATGTGGAAATATTTGGTGGAGCGCCAACATCCAAAACTTTTCCTTTTTGATGGACTTGTTCAGAGAACGTAGATCCAGAATTGGTCTGAACTTGTTCGGTTGATCTTTTTTCTGAACAAGGAAGTATCGTGAGTACACTCCCTTTCCTCTCTGCGCTTGAGGGACCTCTTCTATTGCTCGTTTTTCGAGAAGGGTCGACACTTCCTGACGCAGGAGGTCTATATGTAGATGACGAGATTTCACAGGAGGAATGTCTCTTGGGGACGTCCAAAAACGTAGTGTGTACCCATTTTTTGTATATTTAGCACCCACTGATCTTTGGTTATGTTGCGCCACTCTTGAATGTAACTTGAGATACTTCCTCCCACTGGAGTGTGCAACGGTGCTAGAGGAAGCAGAAACTCATTGCTTCCCTGGAGTTTTTGATGCGGAGGAGGACTGCTGTTGATGTCCTCCTCTTCCTCTCGAGGAACGGCGGCCTTGATACTGGGATTTGCCCTGTTTGTTTTGTGACCATTGAGGGGTTTGAACCCTCTGTTGGTAGTTTTTCCGATTGTAGGGCCGGTATCTCTTCCTAAATTCCTTTTTCTTCTCTAGGCCCACAGCCTTTAAGGTGTCCAACTCGGCCTTCATCCTCGCCATTTCTTTGTCTGTGTGAGCACCAAACAGTGAAGTGCCAGAAAAAGGGAGATTCAGGATGCGTTGTTGTGCCTCCGGTTTTAACGCTGTGAGGCGCAGCCAGGAAGATCGTCGTGCACATATGCCATGTGCATACGAGTGAGCCGCCAGGGACGCACCATCTGCTGCAGTGCTGATTACCTGGTTAGCCACCAGAGCACCTTCATGAAGGATTTCAGAGAAGTCCTGTTGATCCTCCTTTGGGAGCGTGTCCTTGAAGCGCTCCAGTGAGTCCCATAGTGACCTGTCATAACGACCCAGCAGAGCCGCAGCGTTGGACACTTGCAGAGAAGACGCTGCAGAGCCACAAGCCTTCCGTCCCCAAGAGTCTTGTGCTCTACTCTCTTTATCCGGAGGAGCGGAGGAGGAAGATGCAACCGCATGCATCTTTTTCGCTGCTGCAATAATAACAGAGTCCGGAGGTGGGTCCGATCTAAGGAAAAGAGGATCCGATGCAGCTGGCTTATATTTTTTAAGAATCCGAGCTGGAGCTGCTTTAGCCGATGCTGGAGCGAGGAAGAGATCCATTACCGGCTCGATGATACCAGGGACCAAAGGAAGCAATGGTCTAGTCGCAGACCTTTGGTGGAGAGTCTAAAAAATGAAGGACTTGGTTGTCTGAGGAGCTGACATGGTGATGCCCAGCTTCTGAGCCCCTCTGGTGAGAACATCATGAAAAGTGTTCACATCATCAATAGGCGACACTCTGGAGGGAGGACTATCCGTCAGGGTAGGTGAGTAATCCCTTTTGGATGAATGTGTCGAAGAGGAAGACCAAGACGGTGTAAGCCGCCTCTTGCGATGTCCCTGAGACGACCTGCGTTCAGGGGATCTGCCTCGGTGTTCCCTGGCCCGAGTGGTGGGTGATTTGTCGACTTCCTGCACAAGACGCTGCAATGGTGATCTGTGCTGCGGACTGGAGTAGGTCGTAGGCCGTTGAGTGTGACCTGCGGACCCCGTCTGCCAATGATGGAGTGGTTGAAGCCATCTGGGAGAGAGATGGATGGAAGGAGATCGCTGTCTCCTTGGAGAACCTCCTGGCGGTGCTTTTGTAGGCTCCTGCGAGTGAACAGAAGCACTGCGTGATGACGCAACCGTCTGGAGTGAGCTCCGAATGGAGTGAGAGGACTCTCTGCGGCTTCTGGAGCATGATCGGCATCTGGATGAGCGATGTGACGTCGATGGGGTGTGTCTCGACGTCGACCTGCTCTGTATCACCATCACTGGTGAATTTCTCCTCGACGTCGACCTCTCAGTGTGTCTGGAGCCCATAGACCTCGCCTTCGACGTTGAGCGTGGAGACCTCAACGATGAGCGGGTAGACGGAGAAAACCTTCTCGACGTCGATCTTTCTCTCGACGCTGACCTTCTCGCCGTCGACGGAGACCACCGTCTCGACGTCGAACGACGTTTGGTATATTTCACTCTTGGTCTTGACGACGAATACCTCGCCGTCGGAGAGGATCTTGCCTTTGACGTCGAACGCCGCCTGGACAACGGCGGAGGCGATGAGTGTCTAGCCTCAGGTGACGAGGTGTGTCTCGACGCCGACTGTCGTCTGGGTGACGTCGACTGAGATGCTTGCTTCGACGCAAAACGCTGGAGACCCTGCGACGGCGGAGCCTGTCTCGACGTCGAACGCCGCATTGACGGCGACGACGGAGATCTGTCTCTCGACGCTGGGCGAGCCCGCACCAACGGAGAGCGACTCCTCGACGCCGATCGTCGCCCGGTTGACGACGGCGGAGGATTCGACGTACCTGCGTTCTTCGACGACGACCGGTGTTCTCTCGACGGCGAGCCCGCCGTCAATGGTCTTCTCGTCGACGTTTTTGTTGCCGATGAAGGGATTTGAGGCGCCGAGCCCGACGCCGATAGAGAGCATACTGGAATCTTACTTGTAGATGAGCTCTCTTTCCTCTTCTTCATCGGAGGCTTGTCTCTAGAAGGTGATTTTCTCTTCTCAGCCAATCCATGGAGACGAATCCTTTCCCTGTCCTTTAGAGTTCTGTTGGACAGCAGCCGGCAATGCTGGCAGGATTTAGGATTATGTTCAGAAGGAAGGCATAGAATACAGACAGGATGGAAGTCTGATTTGGCCTTCTTCTTGCCACAGGAAGGGCAAGGGTCAAAAAGAGAGGGCATTCTGCTGTAAAACAATGCTCAACTCTCTAAAAAACAGTAGAGAAATACTTCAACACCAAAAAGACGTCGCAGTAAGAGGTTTTTCTCAAATTGAAGAATTTTCTGACAGAAAATCAGAAAAAAGAGGTAGAGCTGAAGTAACCAGGGTCCTGACAGAAGGAGCCGGAAAGAACAGCTGACCTAACTGTCACCCCTGAGGCATGATGGGAAGCTAGGGGTCATGGCTGCCTTAAAGGCACGGTGCCAGTTTATCTGAGTGTTTATGTGGGTTAGCTTTTCAGCTTTCTACACTAATGTTTCTACAATGCAGCCTATGTGCTGGCAATGTTTTCTACACTATTCCTTGCAGGATTGTGTTGTCTGCTGTATATTAAAGCAGTTTTCAAAAGTTTTCTTTCTCCCTGCTTTATTGGAATATGTTTATGTGCATGAGAATTCCTTGCAACATTGCTCAGCATGTTTATGGGAGGCTACATTGTGTGTTTTTATATATATATGGATATATATATAGAGCTACATATATGGTTTTTCACATATATGTGATGTGTTTCCGGGGTCCCGCGCATGGGTGGGAATATTCATGTGCTTATGACTTTGATGAGGATCCCCTGGAAGAGAATTAACGTGATCTGGTGTCGGACGTTCTATTGTCAAAGTAGGTACTTCTCTTGCACTGTCAAAAAACAATATGGCCAATGAAAATAAACATATCACAACAAAACAACAAACCCCTGGAAAACCATCCAACCCCTCCCCCCTCCCTGCCTCCCTGCAACGTGGACTCCAAACTGCCCACCCCCCAAATGTGCAGAGCGCCTGTTCACCCAACCACATAAAACTTATGTAGAGGGAACGTGGCCCTGCCAACCCCAGCCCAAGATCTTATGACACCCCAGTACAAATGAGAATGCCCATACAGGAAGGCTTGCAACCCCCCCGGCGAGAAGCAGACTGCATAACGTGGAGAGGGAGATACACTACGGCATCATCACAGCAAAGATTGTTACAAGCCCAACCGTCAACAGTGTACCCCCTTCCCCGGCCCAGAGTTACTTGGTAAAGAGCTACTGCATCACTGAGTCCCAGTCAGGTCCGGACAGCACCCATTCACAGCCACGGGAAACAGCAATCGACGTCGTGGGCCTCATGTCGATCATCGGGTCCTCGCTCCCGCCGACATGAGTCGTGTTGCGAGGAGCCCTGCGCCTGCCATTGTTCGAACCAGTCCCACGTGTCCTCCGGGGACGAGAAAAAACAGACTTTCCCGTCTGTCGTTGCTCGAAGTTTTGCCCGGAAAAAGCATGGCGTACTTAACATTCTTTTCCCGGAGCACCCTTTTTACTTCCAAAAAGGACCTCCTCATTTTCTGGACCTTGACTGTGAAGTCTGGGAAAAAGGTTATTGTCGAGTTTTCGAATTTCGTGGGGGGGGGGGGAGCGCGCAGCTTACAAAATCATATCCCTGTCCCTGTAATTGAATATTCTAGGTAGGATAGGGCGTGGAGGGGCGCCAGGTTTGGGGGGACTACCAGGCACCCTGTGGGCCCCTTCCACAGAGAAATAACGGGAGAGTGAGCGGGGCTGCAGGGGATTCTGTATTAGGTCTTCAACGAAGAGGTCAGCCGCCGGACCCTCCGCCCGCTCCGGCACACCCAAGATGCGGAGGTTGTTCCTGCGCGCCCTCCCCTCGTGATCTTCCAGCCGGGCCTCCATCTCCTTCATCGCGACCTGATGTTTCTTTACCTCCTTTTCCAATACTTTAGTAGAGGACTGTAGATCCGACACAGAGTTTTCTGCGGTCTTCATCCTCTCTCCCAATGTCCGCAAATCAGCATGCATTAGGGTCACCTCTGAGGTAACAGAGTCTATCTTGAGCTCCAAAGCGATACTGAGCCCCTGTATGGCTTCCATTATATCCTGGAGGGTGGGGGCACCCCCATCAGCTTGCTTCCTTGCGCCCAGATCCATCAGGGCACATATAAGCGACCTTCATGGCAACAGCACTTCATGCCCCAGGTGAGCCCAGCGTAGCCTCTGCCACCCGTCCAAAATGGCAGCGGCGTATCACTGTGCGCCGATCAAATGCAAAGAAAATACAGCCGGGCCTCACACCAACACCGGCAATAACAGGTCCAGCACCCCTCCCAGAGTCCAGCAGGGTCCATTCAGGAGGGTAGAAGGGGGAGGAGGCGCAGACCAATATTGTAAGTGCTGCGGTCGGAAACACTTTTTTGGCACCGGCGGTCGCTTTGTCACGGCTGCAGCCTCCCCGCTCACCGCAATACAGCAAGTCCCACTCCAGAGGCCCCCCGGGGCCCTCGGCATCGCTGTCCAACTCCTCTGCGAAGCGGTCACACGGAGAGCGCCACGGGCGACTCTCAGCTGCGCCGGCCCCGACCGCACTTCCAGGGCTCACCGCGGCTCCAATCCACGCGAGGCCCCGGCTTCACAGGCCTCTCTCCGCCGGCACCGCCCAACACCGATTACTCGTTGCGGACGAGCACCGGCACTCCGCTTTCCGCACCGGGCGGCCAAGGGTCACGTAGCAGACAGGTACACAGCTATTCGGGCGTCCAACAGGATAATTAACGGATATATGCGGGGTGTTAGACCGGCGGGACGCGGAGCTCTACTCGAGCGCCGCCATCGCAGTTGCCGGTCGGCCACGCCCCCTCCTGGTATCCACTTTCAAACCCAAAATATAGTCATCGATAAAGAGGGCGGGTTTGTTCTTGTTGTGGGCTGGTTAGACAGGGAGCCTGTCCTTCTAGGTTGCATTTACGCACCAAACTCATAACAAAAGGCATTCTGGACAACTCTATCAAGAGTCCTAGCCCAATAGATAGGTATCCCATGGGTACTTGATGGCAATTATAACAACGTACTGGATGTCTCTCTTGACCTTTACCACCCCCCACTCCCTTATGTCCCAGCTCACCAATATTCCAAGCAGTTCTCTGATTGGGCACAACAGTGCCCCCATCGCGATTTGTGGAGAACCCATAACCCACACCTACGTCTTTACTCTTATTACTCGACCCCGCACAATCTTTATGTCCGTTAGACCCTTTTATGTGCTCCCAGGACATAGTTCCACGACACCTCCACTCAGATTATTTAGGTTGTGCATTATCAGACCATGCCGCACATACAGTAGACATCGAGTGGGGTACTCCTCACCTGCCGGTTCCTACTTGGAGGTTGTCCAAAGATACGCTGGACAACCCGATATTTTGTAATACCCATTTTAGCCACAGAGCCTAGTACTTTGAGGAAAATCAAGGCACAGCCCCCAATCATGCTGTTGAATGGAATTCCTTTAAAGTGGTCACTAGGGGCTTCTGCATTCAAAACATAGCTGGGGTTCGCAGGGAGTTGACTAGGGCCCTCTGAGACATGGATAAGGCCATGACTGTATTGGATAACTGCCCCCTTCTTGATGACCTGATGCGCCAAGCCCTGATAGATGCCAAGAAACAACAAGCTGCCTTGGTAGAACGCTGCCGCTGTTATAATCACATAGAATACACAGCTCGCATACACGCTGCAGGGAATAAGCCCGGTTGTCTATTGGAATAGCTGGCCCGACGGGAAACTTTCCTGAATGACGGAAATTGCTCCAGCCTCGGGCCTAATTTTGAGATCCCAATCAGCTATACTACAAGCATTTAGCCAATACTATGCCGAGCTATATAAGGTACCTCCTGTTCACCCCCCTGGCATAATTAGACATTTCCTAACACCCTCCCCCTGCCCACCATCAACGCTTTGCTACAAGAGGAGCTAGACAAACTCATAACTGTGGCTGAGGTTAAGAAAGCAATACATGACCTTGCACGTAATAAGTCCCCGGGATTAGACGGGCTTCCAACTGAATAGTATGATTGGGTTTCTATCAGCCTGGCCCTACATCTAGTCGAGGTGTACAATGAAGCCCTCACCACTGGCGTGCTCCCAGCTTCTCTCCAGGAGCCTCTTC
Organism: Calotriton arnoldi; assembly: GCA_963921515.1. Classification (NCBI taxonomy): domain Eukaryota; kingdom Metazoa; phylum Chordata; class Amphibia; order Caudata; family Salamandridae; genus Calotriton; species Calotriton arnoldi. The sequence goes on from CAWUFW010000289.1 coordinate 3,912,868, forward strand.
TAGTGTCCCTAGTGAAGCCTGATAGGGAGTCCACTAGCCTCTCCTCCTACCGCCTTATGGCCATTTGGGCGTCGATTATAAAATACTCGGCAAAGTCCTTGTGGATCGGTACTTGAGACTTCTTCCTATTCTCATCCACCTCGATCAAAATGGATTTGTACCAGGATGCAACCCATCTAATAATATTAGACGTCTCTTCCATGTGATGGATCAGGCCTCACTGGGATACCCACAGGCAGCATTTCTCATACTGGACCTCGAGAAGGCCTTTGATTCTTTGTCTTGGGAGTACCTAATCCAGATCCTACGGGAAGAAGGCCTGGACCATCGTCTGCTGACCTATACAAAGCTTTTGTATATAAATCCGACATTTATGGAGCTCATTGGTCTCTTGATTTCATCCCCCTTTCTAATAGGCCGAGGTACACGTCAGGGCTGCCCTCTCACCTATACTATTCACAATCGCCATGGAGCTGCTGGCTCATCGCCTTCGTGCGGAGGGTCAGCAGTGGGGGCTTTCCCTAGTCGGAACCACACATGCGGTGTCACTCTATGCGGGTGATTTGTTATTATATATTCTAAATGCTTCAGCGGACATGTCTTCAATATCAATTATTTTTCGGGACTTTGCCGAAGTTGTTGGTCTCCAGATGAACTGGGGAAAATCATGTGCTTTTCCATTTTGAAGTGATGCACCCTCACAGGTAATCCAAATGGGAGATACTCCGCTAGCCTGAAGGACAACTACGGTCCGTTATTTAGGAGTTCATCTATATCAATCATAAAAAAACTTGTATAAAGGCAACCTGAAACGAGCCTACTTAGCTCTTGGATCTCAAACCTGCTTCTGGCAGCAGCTTCCCCTTGCATTCACAGGCAGGATAGCACTTTTTAAAATCATTGTCCTCCCCCGCCTCCTTTAGTATTTTGTAAATGTTCCTGAGTTCCCACAACGTTGCTTTTTCAGCGATTTGGATCAATTTTTGGGGGGACCTATTGCAGCACGATGGGAGGCGTTGTATGGCTCTTCAAAAACTTCAACTTCCGATGGGTCAAGGAGGGCATGGGGCGCCATCCATTGAAACTTATTACCTAACAGCACAGCTCTAGTGAGTATCCTGATAGCTGGCAGGAAATAACCTCTATGAGACAAGCACAGGAGACGGTCCTCTTCCACCCTATATAATACGCCAGCTCCTACACCTCACCAGTAAGATACATCGCTCCTGGTCCCTACATGGGTGGATCACACGAAAATGTCTAAATAGGGTTTTCCAGCTCATGAGTAAAATGACCCCATAATTCTCCAAAATCCCTCTCCAGGGCATACCGGGCCCTTTAGATCTGGTTAAGGCAGACCAGCTATCGGAATGGCATGCACACTCCTTAGAAATGGTGGGAGACCTCTTCCAAGACGCACAGATCCTTTTATTTGAGCAAATTTGCCGGGGCTATAATATCTCCCAGGGACAGTTACCAACATACAAACAATTGCAGATGACACTCTGTTCATTATGGGGAGCACTGAACGAACAACCGCCTACCCACGCAGTGATACATACTCTTTACCTTATGGGAGGAGGTTGACATCTCATCACATAGCTATACAAACTTTTAGAGAACACACAGGCATTCCTCTGGTTCACCTTCTACACCTTTGAGAGGAGGACTTAACAAGACATCTTCACAACAACGAATGGTCTAGAGCCCTGGAGTCCCCTAAGACTGTTTTGAAGAGCGCTCGTTTTAATAACATCCAGTATATGATCCTTCATAGGGCATATCTTACACCCTCTCAATTAAATCGTATGTTCCCCGCTTCAAATTTCACTTACCCCAGATGTCTCACCCAGGTTGCTGACCTTCAGCATATGCCCTGGTCCTGCCCCAACATAGCAAGCTTTTGGCACGCAGTACATACTTCATTAATCATGGTCACCAAACTTACCACATTGAATTCATGGGGGACTACCACTTTAGGTATTTTCCACAGACAAAAAAATTGCAGGGTGAGGGTATGCTTTGCCAACCTTGCCCTCCTGTTGGCAAGTGTCCCCCGGCTCTTTCCCAATGACATAAGGCGTTACTCAGATGGGGTGAGGCAGAAAGTTCTGCTCTGCATTGGGAGGAGGCCTGTCGTATACGCCGACACCCTGTAGCTAAATCCTGGGATATCATGCTCACACAGTACAAGGAATTGGCTGAAGAGGACCCCCTTCCCTCACCATCCCTGATTTAAAGGCCTTTGGTCCCCAGATACCCTCCCCCATCACAATCAGTCAGAGTTCATACCCGCTCTACATACCCCCTAATTTCTGTTTCACATTATTATACTGTTGTCGCTTGTGCTCCCCCTGGTTTCTTCTTCCAAGTTCTGTAAGCCATCCCTCATTATTCATTGGGCTCCCCTTATCCTTCTAGGACACATAGGGAGACATGACAGAACGTAGCTGAAGTATTCCGATATTTCTTAGTATTACGAGCCAGTGCATTTCATTCCTAGTCTTCATTGTGTTGCGCAAGCTGAAAATCACATTCTATTGTTACTTGCTATTTGTTTTACATGCTATTTGCGCTGATACTGAAACAAAACTGGTTTCATTCATGTATCAAAATTGAAATGTACCTAAAGAATACTACCTAGTTTTTGTTCTTATCCTGCTGTAACTATTAATGTCTATAGTTGATAAAACCCAATAAAAATTGTTTAACAATCAGTGTACACTGCATCATGACAGTCAGGAAGGAGCCTCCCTGGTCCCGTGCATGTTGTAGAGACAGTGGCTGGCAGTAGCTATTCTGGCTACATAACAGTTTCAACAATCTTTCACAAAGCTAATAATTCTGGCCATGACATGCTGGTGCAAAAGTTACCTTTTTATATATTTTTTACTGCAAGCATATGCCACAAAAATTACAAGAAAATAAAGGAAGACAAGCATGTGCTTAACCATGGCAACCATAAGCCTGCAATAATAAAATCAAATTTAAAAATAATTTTGCAATCACATATCTTTTTAATAGAACAGTATGGATACTCCCTGGCATGCAGGTGTACTTAGAAGAGGTACTGAAACCTTTTCAACTTTTGAATTACATCACAAAAACATATGATTTTTATTGATACAAAGAAAATGTGCTTTGAATTCCAGACCTACTAGAAGCGCTGATGTCACAGGGCTGTTGAACCACACTAAAATGTTGTGATAAAAGGCAGAGGCCTCTTGAGGTAGGGGTGGGCAGGTAGCAGCTTCATGCTTTACTGTGCTTTCTTGAGGTCAGAAATCTGCACAGTGTTACTCAAAAACCCAGTTCCTGAAATAGACATTGCCTTTCGCAAAGATTAAATCCAAAGTGCTTTACAGACACAGGGCCTGGTCTAGAGCTTGGTCAACAGTACTCTAGCCGTCACGATGGAGGAGGACATTAACCCTGACACACTACTGTCCGCTGGCCCAGCGGTCATGGCGGATTCTATCAAAGTACAAAAAGTTTGGTGAATGGCCCGCGTCGATTTTGAAAGCTATCCACCAAACGTTTACCAACTTTTTGTTTTTGCAAAAACAAAGTCCGCAAGTGGGAGTTTGTTTGTGAAAAACAAAAAACTAATGGTCCACACACACGGGGAAGTTTATTTTTAGTCCCTCACCGCCCACTCTAAATAGGGCGGGCGGTGTAATGCCCTTCCTCTAATGGCCCCTACTTCGCTGGAACGTTGGAGGTAGCTTTACATCGGTGGAGCCAATAGGGGCTCAATCAATGAAGTACCCTGTCTGCCAAACTCTAAATTATCCTCACAGTCCGGTTGTCTTCACTTAAACTATCCAAGGTGATATTTAAAGTGACGTGAAAAAACACAGTCCGCCCTTCACTTTCGCTCACATCAATACCCTGCTTTCCAGTCAGACATCAAGACACTTTTAGTTTCACTTTCCGGCGATGCTTCTACATTTAACTCCTGTTGCCTTCGCTAACCATTAATTTTATTTATTTCCCTGCAGTAGGGGCATTGAATTGTAGGGGCTGTAGGTTCAGAGGCTGCTATTCGTATGCGGTAGTAGTGAAGAAAAAGCGGTAGCCTACCCCATAAATCAGTATGGTTGGCAAGTATGCACACTCATATACACAAAGGAGGGCAACACAGGACAGACACAGATCCATGAATGCAGTCAGGTTTCGGATTTAACAGGTATCTACAGAGTCCCAAAGAATCAGAGTCAGTGTTTCCACATTGAGCACACTGGACCATCAGACAATTTTCTAAATGCTGTGGCTGCCTTCACGTATCATTCTGGGCAGAGATCATTTAAGAAAGACCACTTTAAGAAGCACAACCTAAACTTTCTCAAGGATGACTGCCAAGATGGCCTGCAGTTAAAAAAATTCCCTTTCCAGGAGTCTTCTTGAAGTCCTACTAACAGCATCACTGCACACTACACATGATAGGGAGTCAACCAAATAACTGAGTAGGACAGAGACATCCAACTGGACTGGAAGAAGCCTTAAAGTCTAAATACCCTTCTTATTGTCATCACTCCGCTGAAGGGTGGAAGTTCCACTAAATACTCAACTCTAGCTTGAATCAGATGTTTGGCTCTGACTTGGCCCTAGGTCCTCTAGAGATCTTGGGCCAAAAATGGGCCAAGCTTTCCTAGAGCTTTTCTCATCCCCTGCCTCCTGTAAGCACTCACGTTATTCTAAGAGCCACCTGGGATCTGCAGAGGAGGGGCTTGGCTTTGAATTTTGGTTACCTCCATAATCAAAATGGTAAAAGCCACAGGCACAGACAAGCCCCTCCCTGCACGTAAGGGAACCTCAGATTTAAGAGCCTTTGTTTGATGATTTTGGGGCAATCATCATCATTGTAACTTTTTTGGTTATTAAAAACCATTCGGGTGCACAAAACATTAAAAAAACAATACAATAAAACGAGTACAATTCATCAGGATGAGGTGTAATAAAAAAGCAGTGCAAAGCTAAAACGTCATAAAACCAAAGGTGAGAGAAGAGCACAATGTCAGGTTATCAGATAGGACAGGTGGCTATACAGCAGCATATAAGAACTAAAGTGCAAATGCATGTGCGAAAATACAGGAAAGTGCAACAGTAATACATTTTAAAAGAGTTTACGTTAAAAGACTTGTCCATTTATACCATGCACTTTGAAAATACTTCACTACAGCATGTACAGCAAGTGGGTCTTGTCCTTTCTCAAAAGCGAACAGCACAGATGGCTGATCTAAAAGGCCCAACTTATGACATGCTATGAAAATCCATTTGGAGCGGCTTGCTGAGTATGCTGGTCTCGTTATAATAAGAGCAGACATGGCATACAGCCGAGCTCCCGGTGTTGGCTAACCAAGTGCTTGAAAATGCTGCAAGGGGAGGAGTGCGTAGCAAAATTTTAAGTAAAGGGATATAGCGGAAGCAAGGCAAATGGTATCTAAAAACTTTTCATAAAAACAAGACACTTTAAAAAGTAAAAAAGACTGATTTAACACACCTACAGTTCCAGGGGCTGTATGTGTAGCATAGTGCCTTTCCCAAAACCTAACTTTTACCAATTTCAGGATGCCTTGGTCAATGAGTTCAGGTGAATTCCAGAGATATTCCAAGCCAAGCTCCTTCAAGTTCGCCTTGATGGATCTTAACCAGGAGATCTTCCTTAAGACTCCAGGCCTTCCAAGGATGTCAGCAAGACCCTCCCTGTATAGTTTCAGTGCATCCAGCTTCCAGATATGCACCCAATAAGCAAATGGGCGTAACTTGGCTACCAGGCCCAATGGCCTTAACCCAACATCAAGAAGGTATCAAGGGCCAGCTCTGGGGGAGAAGTATAATGACGCACAAACTTATTTTCCTCACATCCCAGTTTAGTTAAATCGGGAAAGGCCCATAATTTACTTCCATATAATGCTGCAGTTAGAGCATGTGCCCTATATATTTGAAGGGGAGGGATAATAGGGTATGACTTGGCAGGTTTTGCAAATCTAAGTAAGGCCCCAGCCCAATGTTTTAATATAGCAACACTCATTTGTATCTGGGTCTCCCACAAATTAGAGTCAGATATCCGTAAACTAAGCTAATCGAAATCTCTCACTCTATCTAGGGGGGACTTCATGCAGCGATAAGCTCCCCCTAAAGTTTTTACATGGATTAAAGACCATTCACTTTCTTAGCTGTGTTCAATTTAAGGCCACGCTGATCACAACCCTGGGGAACCCCTCTTTCTACAGGAATACACCTAGTCAGTTCTCCATTAGGGCCCCCATCTAACCTTGGCATTAGTGCCCTCGTGCAATCTAAGTAGAATGTCTTAATTTCATGTTGCATCCCCTAATCCCTCAATACGCCCCTCAATTTCTCTCTCGGGACCAAGTCAAAGGCGAAATGGAGGTCCACGAAAGTGACAAACAAGTTGCTGCTGCTGATCTCCATCGTCTTCCACTTGGTATATGGGGCAATCAAAATACGAATAGCCTGTGGCACTGGCCAGTCCCTCCTCGGATGTACCTGATGGGAAAGCACTGCAGGCTTATTACAACACAGGGAAGATCATTTATAAGATAGAGGACATCATGAATGGCATCTCCTGCATTAGACATGGCCATCTCAGTACTACCATGCTAAAAAGTCGGTAGACTCTACATGTGATTACATGAATGTTTTTTTTCTATGCTGCCTGTCATTGATTGCACATGGACAGGGAGAGAGACAGACAGATGAGAAAAAGAGAGAGACGAGAAATGGGGAGGCTGAATAAAAGAGGGCGAGAGTGGCAACAGGGAAGAGAAATTCTGAGAAAAAGAGAGAAATTAATAAAGAATTAAACAAATTCATGAATTCATGACATTTATAGAGCACGCACCTACCTCAAAGGAGGCTTCCCGGCGCGAACGGGTAGCTCACAAGTAAAGGGCCAGTAAACGTTACACAACCTTAAGACAGGTGTCAAAAAGAAGGGTTTTAAGATTAAGACTGAAACCGATTCTGAGGGACTGCAACGCAAACTGAAAGGCAGCCCGTTCCAAAGTTTGGAGGCCAGATAAGTGAAGGATTGCCCACCTATTCTATCTTTGCTTATGCAGGGAACTAGGAGCAGTGTGAGTTTATTAGATCTCAGAGCTCTGGAAGGGAGGTTGGGCTTAATTCTTCTCCTCAGGTAAAGAGGACCTTTATGAGTGAAGGCTCTGAAGACAAAAGTGTGTGCCTTAAACTGGATCCTCTTATGAACAGGAAACCAGTGGAGATGCCAAAGGTGATGAGAGATAGGCAAGCGCAGGGGAATCTTCAGGAGAAGGCGCTTGGCAGAATTCTTGATGATTTGGAGCCGCTGGATTAACAAAGCTGGTAGGCCCAGGTATAGACTGTTAGTGTAGTCCAACTCTGATGTAACCAGGGTGTGGACAACAGTTTTTCTGGAGTCTACAGGGATAAGGTGGAGCATCCTTCTAAGAGATCTAACGGTAGCAAAACAAGTAGCGGATAAGGACTTAATTTGGGGCTCAAAAGTGAGATTAGCATTGTATTTTACCCCAAGGTTTCTGGCCACTGTGCTGGGAGGGGAGCAGCACCTAGTTCAGGTGGCTACCATAGACTAGCCTCTGGGAAGGACTTGGTGCCAAAAAAGAGGATCTCAGTTTTTTCAAGTTCAATTTGAGACAGCTTACCTCCATCCATTCCACCAATGCCTTCAAGCAGAGCTTGAAGGAGTTCAGGGTTGCTGGTGTGTTCTCACGGAAGGCGAGGAGGAGCTGGGTGTCACCTGCATAGGAGACCAACCGCATCCCCCAGAACTCCACCAGTTTCGCCAGTGGCTCAAGGTAAATATTAAAAAGGGTAGGGCTGAGTGCCGAACTTTGAGGGACATTGCAAGTCAGAGGTTTGGAAGAAGAGGTGAAAGGAGGAAGGAAGACAGCTTGGGAACGATCAGACAAAAATGATTTTAGTCAGGGCAGAGCCTGGCCTCTGACACCAATTTTCTCGATTCTATCAAATAGTATGGTAATGAAAACAGTTTCAAAGGCAGAAGACAGATCCAGCAGCATGACCATAACTGGAGAGCTCTGATCAAGCTTTTCCTTAATGAATTCTGATACCTCGAGTAGAGCAGACTCGGTACTGTAGCCAGTACGGAATCCTGATTGGGAGTCATGCAAAGAGAGGAAATATGACAATTGCTTGTTGACCCTTTTCTCTAAAAGTTTGGCAACAGTAAGAAGAAGAGAAATAGGTCTATAATTGATGAGAACCTTAGGATCAGCCAACGTATTTTTTTAGCAGGGGAAGCAGTAGCTTGTGTTTCTAGCAAGCAGGAACAACACCCAATTCTAGAGAGTTATTCAGCAACTCATTGATGACGGGGTTAACCACATCAGAGTCCAAATGTAAAATAGACAGAGGGCAAGGGTCAAGAGGGGATCTCGACTTGCAGCTAGGCAGTTCCGACGCTGAGTCTTCTAAGGAAATAAAGTGAAACCTCGTGAGAAGATAACCTGATTGAGTGACAGCGGAGGTGCCCACATCAGGTAAAGTCAGCAGTATGGTTTGATCATAGAGGTTTTGAATTTTCTTATGGAAAAAATCTGAGAGATCTTGACAGAGTTGCAGCGAGGGGGAAAGAACATTCATAGAAGAGAGAGAGTGTGAATGTGTGCAAGAGAATAAATTAAATGTGTGAGAATATGATTATATGGCAGAAGGGGGGCAATCTTAGAGCATCACCAGTGATAACAATCAGACATTCTCTTTTCAAGCTGGCATTGCCAGTGCTGGGTTCTTTTATGAACAACAACTGATTAACCTAGTCTACTAACTTAATATAAAGCTCAGTAATTGCTTCTATTACTTAATTCATAATTTCATAAATTGCTATGTCTTTAAGCAAGTTTCAGTTTCCACTATCGGTGGCTGATTGTAAGGAGTGACACTCATATGTGGCTCCTCTGAATTCAAACTACAGTTTGACACATGCTAAGAAGCATAAGTGACTCAGTGCTTCAACTCTGCCAATTAAAACCCAGGTTTCCCATCATACCTTGGTGAAAAAATTAAGGCATTGCTAGTTTCATTATCACATGCTATATTTAAAAGTGAATTGTATGACACACATCTGGTGATTCCCTATTAACAACTATAGTGTGTCTCAATCATACAAGTTCAGACTGTAAAGGAGTAATATGCATTAAGACGCATAACTATGTAAATTCCAAACTTTCCTGGAATTCACACTGAAGGGATACAGATCGGAAGCTGCAACAGTCATAGATTCCCATTAGTAATCATATTTGTAAATATTTACACAAAGCGAAAGGTAGCAAATCGTTATTTCTGCCTGTGGAGATGGGAGTTCCATAAGGAGAAATCCCTTCCTGTACATCTTCAACAATTTTGGGTGTGTCATCTCATTTCCAGGCAATTGTTCGAATTGGTGGGTGTAACCAGGGTTCACACACAATAGGTCATGACCCAAATGCGGGTTGTGGCACAAACCAAAACGGTGGTTTCATCCAGATACCACCTGGATCAAAGTAATGAGCTATGTGATTGGTTTTCTGCTCTTCTAAATATGGATTTCAGGGGTAATTGAGTCCCCAAATTCAGTTCTAGACGTCATATACACTGAGAAATTGAGTACTCGTCTGTGGTATTCTTTTCTTTTTTATTTGAAGACATGTGCAGAGACAGAGAAACAGCCGACACGTGTTTCGCCCGAGGGCCAACAAGCCAGGGCTTTCTCAAGGCAGGATAATCTTATGCGGTTGGTGTAGAATATAGGTCAAAATCAAAAATGCACGATAGCAAGCGTCATCTGCTAAGTCAAAATGCGGTCACTTGGACCTCATTTTGACTTAGCAGGTGACGCTTGCTATCGTGCATTTTTGATTTTGACCTATATTCTACACCAACCGCATAAGATTATCCTGCCTTGAGAAAGCCCTGGCTTGTTGGCCCTCGGGCGAAACACGTGTCGGCTGTTTCTCTGTCTCTGCACATGTCTTCAAATAAAAAAGAAAAGAATACCACAGACGAGTACTCAATTTCTCAGTGTATATGACGTCTAGAACTGAATTTGGGGACTCAATTACCCCTGAAATCCATATTTAGAAGAGCACAAAACCAATCACATAATTCATCTCATTTCCACCATGAATACAGATTTAAGATCTCAAAGTAGGTGATAAAGGACGGCATCCTATTCGGTTCACCTCACTCATGCTGGTGCAAATTACAATATGGCTGGTCTGCTTAGAGCAGCTCCTTGAATAGCATGCCCTCCAGCATTTCCCTGTACTGGGCAACCATCTACAGGCCCTTAGATTGATATGTCCCTGCAGTGACAGGATACAAACGCTCTCTTCCACTGCATAGGCTGTGATAGCTTTTTTCCTATGGTAAATACCTACTTGTGAATAAAAGTTATTTTTCATAAATCCTCTTAGGAAACAGCTATATTAATAGGCCACATGCATTTGTGATATTTATTAAGATATATTTGAATGGTGAGCACAGTTCTTTTTTAAAATTCTCCAAAGATTATTTTATTAAAATTAGCTTTTGCTCAGCCGGAGAACAGGGACTATGATTAATTCAGTTCTGCCAGGCTCTCCCTTCTCTAGTGGCACTAAATAACTTTTAGATGTGCTGTGATTTACCTTTTGTTGAAAGAACGATAGATTGGTTTTGCCAGCAATCTTCTGGCAGGAAAGCAGGGAAGTGGAAAGTTTTCTAGGAAGGTTTACTCATTTTGATAGGACAGCCCCATGGTGGGAATTCAGTGTCCACACAATGACACAGTGGTCCATCCACACTAAAAGACCTGAGAACAGTTCTTTCTGGGATTGTTTGCAGTAAAGCAACAGGAAGCACTGAAAAGAAGGCTGGTTTGGCTGTGGGAATATTCTTGGGATCAGATTTGGAGGTCGCACCAATCACTGATCAGTGTTCACTATATGGAAGACTTCTCATCTCTTGCATTTTGTGAAAAAAACTAGAACTAGACTTGTAGAATAAAGTAAGAGCGAGAACCTGCTGTGTGTAGCTCTCTGGGGAAGGACTTTCTCACTAGTAATCAAGAACTGGAACTGCTTCTCAGGTGTCAGACCAGCTGATCTTTTGTGATCCCAGAGGCATAAAGGATATGAAGGGCATATTTCCATAAGAACCAGAAGACCAGTGGACATTGGGATATGTACTGGAGCCCTGGCTGGAGTGAGTGGTTGAGCCTGTCTTCAACAGCTTTTGGGGACCTGCTATCCTATAAGCTTCCTATAGCAGTGAGTAGTTAAATGGTGACTGGGGAGGGAGAATCCAGCATCTGAAGTAGTGGAGACTCCTGGCTGTAGTGCTAAGGAGACATTCAGGAGGTATATCTGTGTCCCTGGAAGGCAGGGGACACCATTGAAGAACTCTGCAGATCAGAGAAACAAGACTTTGGCTAGCAGGAGTATAGGGTTCTATCACCTCCGCCTTGGGAGGGACTGTAGCATGAGCCCCCTCATAAGAGTGCTGGGAAGACTGTAAACATTTGAGTATGCCAGCATTAAAGGTAGCTGACTGTGCCACATGTCATCTGTGAAGCAGAACAGTACCTCACACATAGACTAACATTGATTTTTATACCCTCAATTTCCTATGGGTTAATTTCTACAACTCCCTCTAGCCAGTGTTTGCTGTTTAGTCTTGTTTTGCTAATTACATTGTTAAGTCTCGCCTACAGTCAGCGTTTTAGCTCTCTGTTGCCTATTGTGAACAAACCAATAATGACAGGAGACTTTGGATCAGCCCATTGCTTTTCATTTGTGGGCTTTCTTGTCAATCCCATTTGCTTGCTACTTATTTGATGGTTTTTCTTACTCTTCTTGGGCTTCCCCTGGAACATAGCTTCTTTACCATCCTTGCTGTGCGCGGTGTAGGTGACAGTGTCCAGGATCACATTTCTTAGAATGACCTTGAACACAATGCGGGTCTCCTCATAGATGAGGCAGGAGATGCACTTGCCTCCTCCACGGTGTGCTAGGCGGCTAATGGTAGTCTTGGTGATGCCCTGGATGCCGTCTTGAAGCACCTTCCTGTGCCTCTAGGTGTCCCCTTTGCTGAGACCCTTCCTGTCTTTTCCGTGTCCAAACATGCTCTTCTCTTGCTCATAACAGAACTAAGAATACATTTGGCTGGATAACTTGTACCCTTCCATTGCTCACATTCAGATAACTACTTTTTTCTTTTGCCTTTAGCACTTCATGGGAGTGGATGTTTTTTCCTCCCCATTTGTAGTTTCTCCCTCACATAACCGCCTCCATGCTGCTGCAAGATCTCCTCTCAAGTACTCAGACGTGGTTTAGGGTTCATGTGTCTATATTGTTGTTGCTCACCTCCTGACTTTCCAGAACTCAGACTGATGCTTCTTCCCACAGCTGATGGTCAACAAACTCTGCAACTACATACCCTACCCTACCAGTGCAGAGCAGCATGTGCCAAACAAATGGCATGAAAGAATACTTATGAACTGCAACAGAAAACTAAATCAGGTACTGAAATGTGCTGTTGAATACAGTCAAACCTGTAGCGTCCTCACCAGCCTGGGAGCATGTAACAGACCACGCCACATAGGGAGCTCTGGTTTGCACGTCTTTATTCGTCAGCAAGCAACCATTTACTGAACGCACTGCGTCACAAACTTTATTAACCAAATCCAGTCACACCCATCATATTACGTAACCCTTGTAAGGAGTCTCCCAAGGGTCACTAGAGTGTTCATGCACATAAGCTCAGGATACAATATCTCCCCCTTTGTTAAATAAAAAGTATGAACAAATATATATACACATTACAACTCTTTGAGCCTTCCAGGTCTACTTGTACGAGATAGAGGAGGGGCGCCTTCATCTGGCTTCTCTGGAGAACAGCTGAATGCGTGACTTGGGCACTCAGGTGTACTTGCCTCACTCGCGAGGTCTGGAGCTGATAAACATCGAGGCAAAGGCTTAAAGTGTGACAAGTCCCTGGTTATGGATTTTCCAGGTTGTTGGGCAGTTAACATATGTCTTTGCTTGCCACTACTCTTAGCGATTCAGCCTCAAACGGAGTGTCCGTCTTGCGTGTCCACTTTTGCTGAACAAAAACTCGGTCTCCTTTCTCGAAAACCGTGGCTCGGTCATGTCTGCGCTTGTCGGCGTAGGCCTTCATTTTGCATTTGCAAAAGATGTCAATGACACGAATCTCATCAGGGTCTATAGACCGGCTGGTGGACCGTTGAGATATCTTCGTTACATGAGCTCTCCCGAACAGCAAGGTGGCAGAACTGTCATAGAATATGGAGTGGAACGGTAGGAATGAAGGGCTGGGTGCAGTGCAGACTTGAGGTTGTTGCCTTCCAATGAATGACTTTGAACCATCCTTTTCCAAGTACTCTTAAATCATTCAACAACGCCATTTGCCTGTGGCCATAGAGGTGTACTTTTCTGATGTTTGATGTTCAAACGATTAAGAAAGTCTTTGAACTCTCTGCTATTGAAGGGTGGACCGTTGTCACCCCATGTTGTGAAAATGTCATCCAGCCTTTCGATGACTCTGTCATGTGTGGTTGATGATAGGTCTTCCACTAGAGGAAGACATGAGTACTCATTGACAAATACCATGAGATGATGTCTACTGTTGAGAACTGGTTACCACCTCCTTCTTGGAGTGGGTAAAATATGAATATTTCACTCACAGTGAAAAAGTACCAAGAGCAATAGCTGGCCATCCCCAAGAAGGATCGCAGCATGGTCACATCTTCTGGAGGGCAAGTAGATGACAATGCCTGTACCTTTTAAGTGTCAGAAGTCACCCCCTCTTCAGAGAAAATATGCCCAAAGAATTTAAGTCTGTTTTTGTGAAATTCACACTTCTCATCATTTAGTGTGAGTCCTTCATCAGTAAGCAGACGGTATACTTGTGTGAGTGCTTTGCCATGTTCCTTTCATGTAGCCCCAAACAACAATATATCAACACTGTAGTTAAAAGCATGTGTGACAGGCTGAATTACTCGATGAATGACATCTTGAAAGATTTCTGCAACTGACGACACACCAAAATGAAGTCATTTATATCTGAACAAACCAATATGGATTGAAAAAGTAGTAATGTACCTACAGTTTTCTTCCAGTACAAGTTGATGGTAACCTTTGTTCAGATCAAGGCTGGAGAAGACTTTGGTGCCATTCACCTGTGTGATCATGTCTGCAATGTGTGTACTTGGATGTCTTTCTCTTTCAATTGCTTTGTTGACCTGTCGCATATCAACACAAATGTGCACTGAACCTCCACTGTCCTTTTTGGGCACCACCACAATCTGTGAAACCCACGGTGCCGTACCAATAGAGCGCTCGATTATGTCATGCTTTAACAGTTTTTCTAGTTCTTTCTCAATGGCTTCCTGTAAGTGAAAAGCAATTTGACGGTGTCGGTGTGGAATGGAGCGAATATCTTCATTAATGTGAAGCTGCACCTTCATTGTCTTAAGTTTCTCAAGTCCATGAGACAATGTCAGGAATTGACTCACTATTTCAGAATGGACATTCAAGGCTTTTTTTACCCAATAAACTTTATTGGTTTTTGGGCAATGTTACATAACCAGTGTGGTGTAGGAGTTTCACTTTAGTACATAGTGTCAATTTCCACTGCTCAGTTTCTATAAACAAAGATATAGACAGGAATTTCAAATGCAGTACAGGTGAATCACATGTTATTCACAGCGGAATTCGGCAAATTGGAAATAATCGAACAAGAAACATGTTTTACAGGATCTGGTCTGACACATACAAGTAAGTAAGATCCCAGGATGGCATCAATAATAGTTACAACTGAGCATCAATGGTAATATGAGTCAGGCAGGTGTCCATATAACAACACTAAAACAAAAAAATAAAAATAAAACTAACCCCCCAACTTACCCTCGCTCTTGTGCATAGTCCCCGTTGCTGATACAAAATAATGCCATGATAAGTGGTGTGGGGGTGCCCATGGTATAACTCTCCATAATCTAGGGTGTTTTTATTACTCATTTCAACCATGTTAGATTGTATGTAGTACTTCATGTGGGCCCGCCTCTGGGGGTGGCCGGACCCTGTGAAGTCAAATTGGACAGAATGGCCAACCAAGCTCTCAGGCCATCTTCAAGCGTGTCATCTTTACACGTGTCACATGCGTACCTCTTCCGCAATCGCCCACTCAGAAACATCATTCAACCATGCCAGATATGTTGGGGGTATTGGGCTAAGCCATCTTTTCGCTATACGGCTCTAAGCAAAGACTAAGCAGAGGCAACAAACTTTCAACTAAATCTTTTCGAGCAGGAGAAGGAAGCAGGCCCAGTAACACCTGATGGATCTCCAGTGGCACTGCCCAACCTGAGGCCCTATTCAGATTAGGTATAATGTCGTGCCAGAACGGGGATAAGAAGGGGAATGACCATATCATGCGTGTGAAGTGTGCTGCAGGGCCCCATAGCATGCACAGCAGTCAAATTGGGTAGGGTATATAGCGTGCAAGGTCTGCAGAGTAAGATATGTTTGATTTATAATGTTACATTGCAGAAGCTTGAATCGTGTGTTGGAACTAACCGTCCGCACTCCCTTGTATATTTTTCCCCATTACTTAGCCGCAAGAGGATCTCCCAGTATTTCCTCCCATTTGGTCTGTACGTTGAGAGACTGGAGTGGCAGATCATCGCAGAGCGCCCTATATATGTGGGAGATTAGTTTACGGCAATGGGCATTCAAATTGTAGTTAATAGAAATCAGTCCCATGTCAGCAGCAGCGTTGAAACCTAATAAGCACACACTCAACAAAGTACCTGGGAGTACATGAATCGGTGCTTGCACTATCGTTTTCTTGTGCTGCATGGTCTCCACAAAGGATCCCTTACTCCGCAAGGATATAGAAGCTGACCAGGTATACACCTTGGTTCTTGATGGTGTGAGACGTGGTATCAGAGACAAGTCTTTGTACTTTCCTGCTGGCATGATGTTTATCGATCCACCATTGTTTATAATGAAAGTTGTAGGGCACCCATTCACCTTGAGTGTGAATTTAGGACAATGTCCAAAGGAACTTTGTAGCTTTAAGTGGTAATTCTTTTCTGACTTGTGTTTTTTCTTGCAAGCGACCAATCCTACATGCGCACGTCGATCTGTGACCGACATTATCATCGCACATCCATTTTCCTCATCATCACTCGATGACATCAATGAACTGCTGGACGATGAATATGATAACGATCGACTTCGTTTTGTTCCCACTTGCCTTAGTTTATGTTGCCATTTGGCCTTCTGGGAGTGACTAGAATGCTTCTGGAACGTTCGGTGTACATCTTCTCGTGTCTTTGTGACCCACTTAGTTTCTCTTTCACTTTGCAAACTGTTATGGAATGGTTTTCCTTCCCACAGCCTTTGCATATTTGTCCGATAGCAGGACATTTACCTTCATGTGGAAAGGAGAATCTGCGGCGGAAACACAATTTCTTTTTCTTCTGACACATCACTCTGTGGGCCTCTGCCTTGTGTTCCTGCTTACTTTTCATGATTCATCCATTTGTATTGTGGTGCTTTACTCTGTTCAACAGCCTTCATTCGTAAAGGCATAGAGCTCCAACACTGTTGAAGCCATATCATTAGCAGACTGCAGCTAAAGATCCTTCTCAGATGTAACATAAATACTAAAAATACCACAGTTCAACTGGTGCACTAAGGCCTAAAGGTACCATAAAGTTCAGAGTGTTCTCCAAAATGCATCTCTTTTTATATTTTGAATACCCATCTCCTCTTTAGATGGTTTAGTATGGTTTCCGAAACTATGAACTATAATTGAGCAACAGTGGGGCAGATGTACAAACATTAGGAATAACAATTTCCTAATTGTGATTATCTCCAAATCACAATTAGTAAATCAGTATTTCTAATGTAAACATTTTTGTATTCCCAAATAGCGATTCCTAGTAGGTAACAAATAGACTTACCTCATAAATATTAATGAGGTAGGTCACAATTTTCAACCCATTAGGAATCGCTGCCATCACTGGGATGGTGGCCTGCTGAGGTCAGCAGACCACCATGTCTGTGATTGCTTTATAATAAAGCAATCTTTTTTGATTAAATGCAGCCCACTGTCCTTAAAGGGAAATGGGATGCGTTTAAAAAGAAAAAATGAAACTTTGAAGTTTCATTTTTTAAGAGTAGGCAGTGGCCTTTAAACATATTTCACAACATTCTCTAAAGGGGAGGAATGCAAAGGTGAATGGGTTACCACCACTTTTAGGGCTAGATGTATGAAGCATTTTTGTATTCACAAATGGCCCGATTCGGGCCGTTTGAGACCGCAAAAATGCTTTTTCTGAGGTACAAATCCCAAATTGCCATTCGGTAACTTGTTAGCGAATAGCAATTTGGGTTTTGCGGTTCGGTATATGTAGGGGTGTGTTAGGGTGTCCCTTCTTAATACCGATTGTATTGATATGTACAAAAGTTTTGCAACCAAAATCCAGTTTCAAAACGTTCGCAATTTACCCCCAACTCAAAGTTGGAGGTAACCCATTCGCAAGGGGAAAGGGGTTCCCAAGGGGCCCCTTCCCGTTTGAGAATGGGTGGGAAATATTTTTTAAGAGCAGTGTCAACTCTTAAAAAATGAAACTTCAAAGTTTAATTTTTCTTCTTTTTAAATGCATCCTGCTTTCCTCTAAGGAAAACTCAATGAGTTTTATCCACAAGGAATAGCGATTTCCTAATCGCGATTAGCAAAAAAACGCAATTAGGTCATTGCTATTCCTATTTCGCACATCAAGCCCTCAAAATGGTGGTAAAGTATTACTGTTTTGCGACTGGAATTCGGTCACAAAACAGTAATACATACCATACTGATTCAGTATTTGGAAGGGACGCCCAAAACACGCCCCTTCTAAGTACCGAATCGCAAATGCAAATTGAGATTAGTCGCATTTTGTACATTTAAAAACACATTTTTCCAGTCACAAACTCGGGCCGTTTGCGATCAGAAAAATGCTTTGCACATCTGGCCCAATGTGCTTGAAGGCTAAATTATTAGGTGACACAGTAAATGGCATGATACTTATGTGGGTAGTGTTTTTATCTTCACCCACTGTCACGTTAACACCCTGCCACTTTCCTCCAATTAAAGTATTCCTTAGGAATTCAACAAACACACAGCAAATTCTGTATTACAAGTTGCAAAACTATGTAATTAGATTATATGACTAGTGTGTAACTAGACACCCGGACAAGCATGTTGCAGCTTGCTCCCTGTTACTATAAAAAGTGCTCTGCTATGCACTATATAAATACTCCCAATGAAACACATACACAAAAAACTCTAAAATAAGAGACTATGAGCTAAGATTCTCCATCTGCTCAGCCAAACAAAATCTATTTCACTTCCACGGTATATGGTAAAGTCGAATGGTATTTTGTATTATCAGTAACCATCTTTGTAACTCTGCACCCCCAAACCAAGGTGAACCATATTTAATTCAAGAGAAATTGGAAAAAAATCTTGCCTTTTTGATACCACCTTTGAGGTCAAGGATTGCCTAGAAAAGATACAGAATGGTATGTATAGTTACACAGCCAAGCAACAGAGCAGCTGGTGTGGTAGTGGCAGCGCCTCCCCACCAGCCACGGGCAGCCTGCCTCATTTAAAATTGCCCACTCTGGTCACTGCTCATTCTCGCACCTGCATGATGGGAACTGCTTCGATGCTATGCCGGCATGATGGAGCTGCCCCTTCTGTCATTCCAGAAGATGGATTTCCAGAGCACAGGGCCCATCTTCACTAATTACAAAATTAATGCCCCCATGCGTCAGGAGATTTCTCTCACCACATGGGGGAGATTTGAAGTTTTTCTTATGAGATGATTATGATGGTGGTCATAGACAGAAATAACAAAGGCTGAAATACTGTAAAATGGCTGCATTATGTTGGGTAGCAGCTCCAACTTAATTCCCACCTGCAACACCGCTGCAGAAAGAGTATTTCCAACAGCAGGGAGGGCAGCGACTCCGAAAATCAAAAACACTACGTTCCCCCACATGCAGAAGGAGGCAGGGGACAGAGAAGGTGGGAAGATGGGACGTCTGACCTTTTTTAACAGACGCCCTGCACTGCCCCCGTCTAAATCAGGCACACAGTCTGGGTTGCTGCACTGCACAGGTTTCAGCACCAGGCCTGCTCTGACTAGCAGGGTAACCTCAAAATAGAGGTCAAAATGTACAACATATTAATGGTGGGGCTGCAAGTACATGCAGAATTTGAAATAAAAGGTATTGGCCAGATTAATTTCGCCTGATGATTAATCATTTTGGAAAGCTTTGGGAAAGATAACAATCGTCTAAGATATAAAATTAATTATTGAAGACACAAAATAACCTAAACAAATTTGCCTACCCCTTGGACTTTCTGTTTTAAAACTATTTGCAGTAAACATATTGTCACCGTTTTGCCATATACATATATAATAATTACAAACTTTTAATTAATTTAATTTAGAAGCAATGATTTACATTTAGCAAACTAGGAACTTTATTTTTAGATACATGATCAGAATTAAATTTCGGTTGGATTATCCACATTGTGTGCTAATCTTAATTCCTGATAGCGAGAGTGAACCCTTTGGTTCTGATGCACAACACGCATCAATTGTGCATTTTCCTAGTCATTTAAAGTCTGTCTCAGTTTACTTCCTTTATTGTCTTGCCTTGAGTCAATATTAATGGGCCACTGGCCGTGCTGCAAGACCACCTACCACATGAGTAACTCTTACGATTTACCCAGGTCTAACAACTGCCTTCTGCTCTATCCTTTCAAGATCATGTCCTGTGTCTGTGGCAACCTTCCGTTATTGTTTCCCAAATTCAAAACTGTGTGTGTCTGAATTTTCATGCCATGCTCTGTCCAAATTGCAGCTGCCTCGGCTAATTGTACGGCTTTCTGATCGTGGAAGACATTCTAGCACCAACCCAGGCGTTCACCTCTTTGAGGCATATTCTCGGGTGTCTTATGTGTAGAGGGAGCCATAACCACATCTAATGAGACGCAAATTTGAACGGACTATTCGCTGCCAGAATAACTTAGCCCATCTCCTTTGTCAGAAGTGATTTTCCTTGATTAAGTCTAAATTGTTTTAACTGGACACCAAAGCAGACTTTGCCATAGCTTGATTAACTGGTTTGGCATTGCTTACTGCCAGGGACAGTGGGGCATTCCCCGGCCTCTCGTGCTTCGATTAAATGTTCAGCTTCAAGTATGTTGTTTACCCTCTCGTTTGCCCTCATGGGTTTACTTTAGTTCTGTACAACTCTTCCAAATCTCAAGCTTACTGCTCTTTCTTGTTCATGAAGTGAAAACTGGGATAATTGACATAAAAAGCACAGACATCTGGGAAAATAATATTCTTTTAGTCCACTGTTTGCACTGGGACAAACTGACCCTAAAGCATCCCATTCGATGGCAACCTTTCCAAATGAGATCAGGAGAATGATAAATAGAGCTCTTCAGTGCTGTCCATTGCGAGGTCATCTGGTATGTTCTGCAGGCACAACTGGCAAAGAGAAAACCTCTGGACCAAACTTTAAATACATTGATGACACAATCGAGGCATAATGTGTTCAAGTGCCCTGATGTAATGCTCAGCTTAAAATATGAGTCTTAGGGAAGAGGGGACAACATGTGCTAATTGAAACTATCCAACCAGGGATTCACGTTTCCTCTGGGTCATGAAATCTGGGTAAAAGTATAAAGGAGGTCGAAAATAACCCGGCTAGCATAATCTTGCATTTATCACTGTAGAATAACAAGTTAGACGAAGTTTAAACTCAACATTAACTAAAAATAAAAATCCCATGGAAAAAAGAATATTTTGTTATTTTGGAGCTCCTTACCATTTGTTGTCACAGAATTTGTACCGATGATCATCCGCTGGAACAATGTCGATCAATAGAATGTACTTGGTCTTGGGGTTCATCCCTGTGACTTTCACCTTATAGCTGGGGAACATCCTCCTTAAAGAAAGAAAAGAGTTCTAAAGTAAGTACGAGATGTCATTCCAACGTAAGGGCAAATTTAGCTCGATCAGTGGAGTCAGCACCATATAGCATAGGTTCGCATAAGATGCTAATCTGCACTGGTTATCTGCCAGCTTTCATGTCACTGAAGGGATGATGTGTTACCTAGAAATTATTTTATTCAAGTATTCAATGACTTATTTGATTTTTACAACCAAACATAGCCCTCGCTTCTGCTTCCAAGAGCTTTGTTACTAATACAACATTTAAAGACCATGAGTCCATATGGTTACGGTAATATGTATATATCAGGTAATATATGGCTGCATACCGGATTGGGGTAATTTCAGTCCAGCGTGAGGTGGTGTTGGGCTTCCACATTGACAAACTCCCACAACTAGGATTATTGTCAATTGCTTGTGCATATAAACAGCAGTCAAGGTATGGTTAGCATTACAATACTGTGAAATAATGCCCCACTGTATTGTCTCCATGGATTCCCCCACTTGTCTCTTAATGTTGTTGAAAGGCTCATTGAAAACACATCATTTTTAAATAATTCCTAAAGAGCAGGGGTCAGGTAGAGCTCTCATAGAAAGACTGAGAGCATTTCAAAGAGGATTACTCCAACATGATATATCTGGTCCGCGGAATTCCAGGGCCCAGTGTTAGCCGTACCATCTCAGAAGAGCCACTGAAAGCAATCTTCTACATGGAAAGGCAATGATTTAGGATAACAACTGGAACCTGGTTATCTGACATCACTGATTGGATAGGCACCGCCATGCCAAGCTGTTGTTCAGCACAGGCTGCCCTATCTACTCCAACAGCTCGCCATTGTCCAGAAGGTCCAGCACAAGCTTGTGGTGTGACATGCTCGGTGGCCCAAGCACATATCTTCAAAGAACTCCAGCTCTTCTTGGCCTGCAACACAGACAACCTGGCCTCCTGTTTCCATGGGCACCACCACAATGTCACCTCCTTCACTGCACCAATCAAACCAGTCTCTCACCGTCTTCCACCTCCAAAGTCCTATTAATTATGATACTGTGAAGACAGCATTTCTCCAGTCGCTCCACCTACAGGAGACCACGATCAGACGTTGCCTCCAAGGTTCGGGGAAATGTCCTACCTCATTTTTGTTCATTACCTAGCATCCATGCACCTATGCCACCAATCTGGCTTGGAAGCACTACTGAATTTACCACATTGCCTCCACATTCCACCTTAAGCAATCTCCACTGCTCAAAGATATCACTCAGGGGCACAACTCAACGTCCACGCAATAATGGCAGTAACATTAATAAAATAATCAAAATCATTCACTTCACCTTCCAATCATCACTGAGACCTATTTCAAGGGTGTTAAGGTCATCGCCTGTACAGACTTTTACTGTTGAACTATAATATACTGTGCAAAAACAGAGCTGTAGCAAGTGGCGGCAGAGCCGCATTGGTTGTATCAGGTGTGATAACATGTAAGGAGACGTTAGGACCAAGCTTTGACCATTGAGGGACATAATGGGACGATCAGCACTTCTTTCATGACCACAGTCATGTACAATTTTACAAGCACAGAGCAGAGTTTTCAGGAGAACTTAAGGATCTGTTGCACATATAATCAATATCTAGCTGCTTGTGCGTTCGAGGGGTTTTGAGCATCTCTGCGGATGGCCCTACAGATATAGGGTGCTTTGTCCTTACATGTTTTGCTAGTAAACCACCTACAATGGCAACAACAATCTTAATTTAAACACTGTCACACATATACTTCTCTCTATTACCATCCTTCCAAGATGTGCTCTGGCCAGGATATTCAATGCTTTAAATATGATGCCATGAATCAAATGCGGCCAGTCTAAGTCCAGCAAAGCCTAGACCAACAAATCATTCGGACATCCCTGGCACTCTGAAAGATCATGGTAGGGCTCTGGAAAGGTGATGATAGAAAATCAGTTCCCCACTTGCTGCAAATTCTGCAACATCCATGATAGAAAGCTATAAGCTTGACGTTCGTATATCCAGCAAAGCATATCTTCAAGACAGATTGCAATTGCTGAAAAGTACTTAAACAAATTATTCCTCACAATTAAATCTTCATCTTTAAAGAGCTATCACTCTAAACCAATCCCGATGTTTCTGGCCTAATAGCAACAACTAGGCATTATTTTCAACTGACGTTTGAATGTCACCGGCCAAGTATCACTTCTCCCACTCTCACTCGACATCCAGCTTATCTCAGACCTTCCTTTCTGAGATCTACCCTATCCTGGAATTCAATGATGCAAAAGACTTAAGTTCTTTATCACCCCACTGTGACAGTTGTAGCTCCAGAGTGACTGAGATCAGCCTCTTGTTATTATTCTCCTTCCTGGTCTGACTTATCTACTTATAGTCTCAGAGAAACTCCCTCAACCTTACGCATGCAGTGATTACCTCATTCTTGAAAAGCTTACCATTGCATTATTTAGTGTCCTGTAACCTTCAAATCTAAACCTCTGTGCGGTTAAACCTCTGAAACTATTGTCAGTGGGCAGTTCTGCTGCTATCAATTTAGCATTCAACATTTTGCTGCACTGAAACCACTCTCAAGTCATCATAGAATAGCCATTCACCGACAGAGAAGAGGGAGGTGCATATATCCTAATCATGCTTGACTTATACACAGCCATCCTTAAGGCTGAAGAGAGCATCTTTCAACCTCGACCATGGCACTCCAAGAGCATCAACAGAACAACTCTGCAATGGACCATCAGAATTGAGATCCATGTTCAGGATCAACATGGAAACAATGCTTAATTTGTAAAAGAATAAGTGCCGGGTCTCAAAGGTTTGCTCAGAAGCCTGTGGTCAGTGTTATCGAAGGTCGGGTGCCGGATGCCAAGGCTGCATAATCCTGGTTCCACCTCATGCCTCTTTAATCTACCACCTTACACTTTCTGCCTCTTTATTTCACCCTTGTTGGTTTCTTTTTCATCCTTACTTTCTAACATTGTCACTGTTTTCTCTCTTTCTCTTCTCCCTTCTTTCACTCTTTTATGTTTTTCTCTCTATTGCTCTGGATCAAAATCTGTTCAGGAAAACTAACTTCCTGTCCACAAAAATGAGTGCCAGTAGGCCCCACCTGCAACCACTTGCTCAGATTAAACACTGCATACAATATGTGCCTGGTGAGTTTTGTCTGACTTAATCAGGGACATTTTCACACATTTCACACATTTTAGTGCGAGACTACCATGCCTTCCATGAGGGTCCTGCATAGTAGGGTCGCAACTGGAAATGCAATCGGATGAGCTACCTTAAAATAAGCTGCCTGTCCAACTCCATTTCCACTGATGCCACATTCACTAAATGGTTCTTCTTGAAAGAGGAGACCATGCTTTTTAATTGCAGCAAAGTCCCTTCTTCTAAATCAGATCCTTACAGTCTCCCTAAAAATGACTCCAATGCAAATCAGTTTTTTTCTTTGACTTCATCATGTAGCTGTACTTTGGGAGTAACTGTCCATGTGCCAGCAAGACAGCTCAGATTTAATTATTTTTTGTTTAGACTTAAGAAGATTGCTCAGTGCCCTAGTACATCCGCGTCTAAAGAAAGGCATGCAAAGAAAAATGCAACGTTAATCTTCATGGCGGGTAGTTAACTACATTTTTCATCAGGTTGCACCTGGGTAAATTTTTGCTAGTGCATCTTCTACTAACGAACAAAATTAAGCATGCGCCAGGATTCACAAAAAGAACTGGCTCAACTGAGAAGGGACAGCCACACTTCGCAAGGAGAGTTGCCTTTACTCTGTACAAGCACCTTGGTGTATGACTTCTGCATGCATATTGGTCCCCTGTCACCACATGGATCAGGGACGGCGGCCTGCTAGAACCAGCAGACTTCTGTTAGTCAGTCCTGATCCTTGTAGGGACCTTCGTCCAAACATCTCAGGTAGCTATGAAATAGATCAGTACTTCTTTGAACAGTGTAGAACTAAAGAACAAGTTACTTACCTTCGGTAACGATGTATCTGTAAGAGACATACATTAGTTATAGATTCCTTACCTTAGAATTACCCCCAGGCGTCAGACTGGATCCGGAGAAATTTTTTCGTAGCAGTACCCCTGTGTGTAGGTAGGTGGCGTCGGTCGACTCCGCATTCGTTATCGGCGTCGTGGTAGACGGAATGACGTTGCGGTGTCTACTTAGATGCCGTCCCTGCGCTCTGACGTCAGTTCTGACACGACTTCCAAGCCAGAAGCGCAGAGCCATGCAAGACACTGACCACTGGTGCACAAAACTAGGGCCCTGCAAGGGAGTTCCTATCCCTAGAAGTCAGTTCGCAGAACGGGGAGGATTGGTGGGGCGGTAAGGAATCTATAACTAATGTATGTCTCTTACAGATACATAGTTACCGAAGGTAAGTAACTTGTTCATCTGAAAGAGATCATTAGTTATAGATTCCTTACCTTGGAATAGATACCCCAGCAATACCAACCCCGGAGGTGGGTCTGCGAACTAAGTTCACACCAGGAAGTCCTGGCGAACAGAACGGCCGAAAAAGCAGTCTCTCTAGACTTGGCTGTCCAGGCAGCAATGCTTAGTAAACGTGTACAGGGATGCCCATGTGGCTGCCCTGTGCAGATGTCAACCAGCAGAACTCCACGTCCCAAAGCAGTGGTAGCTGCCATCGCCCTGGTAGAGTGGGCACGCAGTCCTACTGGAGGTTCCTTTTTAGCCAAAGAATAACAGATCTTAATGCATAGGATGACCCATCGAGAGATGGTACGTTTGCGCACTGCCCGACCTTTCTTGGCGCCCACATAACCCACGAAGAGTTGATCGTCCACCCAGTAGTCTTTAGTGAGGTTAAGGTAGAAAGACAGCGCACATTTTGGGTCCAGACAGTGGAGTCTCTCCTCCTCTTTGGAAGGGTGGGGAGGCGGGAAGAAGGTGGGCAATGTGATGGTCTGACCTATGTGGAAAGAGGTAACCACTTTGGGCAGAAAAGAGGGCCTAGTAAGAGGACTACTTAGTCTGGATGGACAGCAAGAAAGGGAGGTCTGTAAAATAAGGCTTGAAGCTCACTCACTCTGCAAGCAGAGGTGATGGCAAGCAAGAAAGCAGTCTTTAAAGTAAGGAGACGAAGAGGACAATTATGTAGTGGCTCAAAGGGAGCACACATAAGATAAGTGAGGACAAGATTCAAGTCCCACTGGGGCATTACAAAAGGAAAAGGAGGAAAGAGATGAGTAATGCCCTTCAGAAATCTGTTAACAATAGGGGACTTGAAAAGAGAAGGTTGATCAGGAAGGCGAAGAAAGGCCGAAATGGCCGAAAGATAGCCTTTAAGAGTGCCCAGAGCAGAGCCCTGCCTGGCCAAAGAAAGAATGAAGAGGAGAACCTCTGAAAGAGGAGCAGAAAGGGGATCCACAGCCTTTGCTGTGCACCATGCCACAAATTTGTTCCATCTACAGGTGTGTACCGTTTTAGTGGAGGGACACCTGGCTGCCAAGATGACATTACAGACTTCAGGAGGAAGGTTGAAAGCTGTCAACTGTTGCCGCTCAATCTCCAAGCAAGGAGGAGGAGACTGGACAGGTTCGGGTGGAGGACCGTCCCCTGCTGCTGCGACAGAAGATCCTCCCAAAGAGGCAGTCTGATCGGAGGATCGATGGCCATGCTCAAGAGCTTGGGGTACCAGACTCTTCGGGCCCAGTCCGGAGCCACAAGAATTACTTGGGCCCGGTCGCACTTGATCTTCTTTAACACTCTGGGTAGAAGTGGTACAGGCGGAAAGGCGTACAGGAGGCTGCAATTCCACTTGCGACAAAAGGTGTCGCTGAGCGAGTGCCGCCTTGGAAACTCCAACGAGCAGAACTGCTGACATTGCGCGTTCTCTTCAGTGGCGAATACATCTAACTAAGGCTCTCCCCACTGCTGAAAGAGACCTTGTACCACCTCCGAGTGAAGACGCCATTCGTGATCCATCATGCACCGGCGGCTGAGTTTGTCCGCCCTGGCGTTCAGGGAACCTGCCAGGTGTTGAACCACCAGGGATATGACCTGATGTTCCAGCCACGTCCAAAGGCGAAGAACCTCTTGACATAGGGTCCACGACCCCACCCCACCCTGTTTGTTGCAGTACCACATGGTGGTGGCATTGTCCGTGAACACCTGCACTTCTCTTTGACAGAGGGAAGGCATGCCTTCAGTGCAAGATGAATCGCCCGGAGCTTCAGAAGGTTGATGTGGAGCCCTGACTCCGGCGGAGATCAGAGGCCTCTGATCTCCGCCTCCCCCATGTGGTCGCCCCATCCCACAAGTGACGCATCCATCACTACTGTAAACTCTGGTTGGGGAAGGGAGAGGGATCTGCCGCTGACCCAATCCTGGTTCGTGAGCCACCACTGCAACTGACTTGCAGTCCCCTCCGAGATCTGGATGACATCCGAAAGATTCCCCTGTTGCTGCGCCCACTGGAACTTCAGGTCCCACTGCAGAGCCCGCATATGCCCTCTAGAATGATCTACCAGCAGGATGCAGGAGGCCATGAAGCCCAGCAGCCTCAGGGTCATTCTCACCGAAATCCGGGATAGAGGCTGAAACATCGGTGTCATAGCCCGAATATCCCAGACTCGCTGCTCGAGAGCATAGACCTGAAACTACGCTGTGTCCAGAACTGCACCGATGAAAAGGAGCTTCTGAGAGGGAATCAGGTGCGACTTCGGCACGTTGATAGTGAACCCTAGCGAATTCAGGAGGTCCGCCGTAGTCTGCAGGTGGGAGACGACAGCCTGGGGCGAGCCCGCCTTCAACAGCCAGTCATCGAGATAGGGGAAGACTGGAACCCCTGATCTGCGCAGCTGAGCTGCGACCACCGCCATCACTTTCGTGAACACCCGAGGGGCACTGGTAAGGCCAAAGGGGAGCACAGTAAACTGAAAATGTTCGTGGCCTACCGTGAACCGTAAGTAACACAGTGGGCAAGCAAGACAGGGATGTGAAAATAAGCGTCCTGCAAGTCCAACGCTACCATCCAGTCTCCAGGGTCGAGGGCATACAAGACCTGAGCGAAGGTTAACATCTTGAACTTCTTCCGGAGGAAGCGGTTAACGTCCCTGAGGTCTAAGATAGGATGCAGGCCTTTGTCCTTCTTGGGTACCAAGAAGTAGTGGGAGTAGAAACCACGACCTACTTCTAGCACAGGGACGCGTTCGATAGCTCCCTTGGCCAAGAGAGCCGTAACTTCCTGGCGGAGAACGGCCAAATGATCCTTCGACATACAACGGAGTGTAGGTGGCATGGAGGGAGGGGCAGTCTTGAAGGGGAGGGAGTAGCCCCTTCAGACTATTTGCAAAACCCACCTGTCCGACATGATGTTGTGCCAGTGGGGGAGGTGATTGTGGATCCTGCTGCCCACTGGCAACTGATGGCCCTGAAAGGTCAGACTAGGAAGGTTTGGAGGCTGCTGCAGAGGGGCATAGGTGGACTGGCCCACACTCTGGCCCCCAGACCCACGACGCTGGGTCCCACGTCCCCGGCCACGCAGAGGTTGGGCAGCTTGTGGCTCTGGGTGGAACGTGGTGGGGCACCCCTTCCGTAGCCATGAAAGGGGCGAAAGGCAGACTGCATGGGGTGAGAAGTGGCTGCGAGGCCCAAGGATCTGGCCGTAGCCCTAGAGTTCTTGAAACTCTCAAGCGCGTTGTCCGCCTTGTCACCAAACAGGCGACGGCCATCAAAGGGCATGTCCAAAAGGGTAGATTGGACATCCCCAGAGAAGCCAGACGTTCTCAGCCAGGCACAGCGCTTCAGGGCTACCGACGTGGAAACAGTTCTACCCAGCGAGTCGGCGGTATCCAGCCCACTCCAGATGGTGAACTTTGCTGCATCTCGACCCTCAGCAACAGCCCGGAGCACGGCCCGGGCCTCCTCCGGGCACTAGGGCAGCACTTGTGCGACCGTATCCCACACCGTGTGTGTATAACGGCCCAAGAGACATGCAGTGTTCACTGATCGCAGTCCTAAGCTGGCGGAAGAAAACATCTTCTTCCCAAGATGGTCCAGCTTCTTGGATTCCCTATCTGGGGGAGCTGTAGGGAATGCACCTTTTGAGGATGAGGCTTGGACCACCAAGCTCTAAGGGGTAGGGTGTTGTGAGAGGAAAAGTGGGTCGCCCGGGGCCGGGCGGTGGCATCAGGCAATCATCCTGTCCACAGGAGCCCCTGAGCTGGGCTTGGGCCAAGTGCCCAGAAGGATGTCGATTAGGGCTACATTAAAAGGCAGCAGGGGTTCCGAGGCGTAGGAAGCTCCCTCCTCCGTAGCCACGATAGGGGGAGAAAGCATACCAAGGTCTGGATTGCATCACCCAACTCCTCTCTCCATTCAGGTTCCTTGAGTTGATCTGCTAGAGGGTCAATAGACCCCTCCTAGTCCTCCTCACCCTCCTCTGGCTGCCACTCAGGGCGGTAGGGAACGCCAGGAATGAACAGTGGGACAAACGTACCCTCCGGCGCCGATAACGACATCGATCGACGTCGGTCCGGCGCCGTGTCCACATCGAGGGTGAGGCTGGGGTCGACGCCGGTTGGGGGCACAACCGGCGTCGGGGGCATCGTCACCGGTTTCGGCGCCGGGGAAGGTACCGTGAAGTGGACCAGCACCGATCCAGATCCAGGCCTGGATCCATGGGGGCCCTGCGGTGCCGGAGCCGCTGGCATCAAAGGCCTAGGGCCCCCAGCTGAGTCAGTGGGGCCCGAAGGCGCGCCTGCGGAGTCGGGCTGCCAAAAGATGCTATGCAGCGCTTTGTAAAATTGACAATGCTGGCCAGGGGACGCTCCGGCTCTGGAAAAGGGAGGGAAGCGCGGAGCCGTCCCAGCGGGCTCCAAGGAAGGAGCCAGACAGCGACGATGCTCCGGGTCCCGTGTTGCGTTGGCAGATGGACGGGGAGAAGGCGAAGAGCGATGATGCTTCTTCGCCATCTTCTTGTGCTTCGACTTACCCGAGGAGTGCGAAGACTTCGATGACGAGTGGTGATGGCTCCGTGACTGGTCCCGCGACATTCCCCTCAACCAGGACCTTGAGCGGCGCAGAGCAGACTGCCGGGCCTCCAAAAGCTTTCGGGACCGCTCCTGCAAAGACTTCGGGCTCAGGGCCCGGCAGTCGGAGCACGACTTCGGGTTGTGGTCGCACTCCAGGCACCAAAGACACACGAGGTGTGGATTGGTGACCAACATCAACTTGTGACAGGAGTCACAAGGCTTGAAACCGGGCCGACGGCTGGACATCCCTCGCCGTCGAGGAGTCGAAAGACCAGGAGTCGAAAGACTCAAAAGACGTCGTCAGAAAGTCGAAAAAGGTTAGTCAAAAAGCGACTAAGGGGCATGCTCTCTCCGGATCCCTCCGGACCTGCGCTGGCTGGCGCGGAAAAAGAAAGAACTGACGTCAGCACGCAGGGGCGGCGTCTAAGTAGATACCGCAACGTCATCCCAGCGACCACGACGCCGACGACGAACGCGGAGTCGACCGACGCCACCTACCAACGCGCAGGGGTACTGCTAAAAAAAAAATTCTCCGGATACAATGTGACGCCTGGGGGTAATTCTAAGGTAAGGAATCTACAACTAATGGTCTCTTTCAGATTTGTGTGATACTGCGTTCATGCTGGGGTGGTGCACTACACAGGAATCAAGGGTGACCTGACCTCTTCATGCTAAACTCTAAAGTGTCTGCTAGTGCATTGCAGCATGTAGGAGTGAGATCTTGGTGAATTCACTGCAGGCTAATTCATTGCTGTGAATTCTCATGTTCACTGCAGCCATGATTCAGGAGTATTCAAACCTCTGTGCAGTGTACGGTTAATAGGAGACTGCTTGTTGTGACCACCCATCATGCTGCCCTACCCCAGCCATTGCCGCGGCTCTGAAAAGGGGCAGCACCAAACATGACCTGCCCTAGATAGCACCCAAAATGAGCTGGGAATGTACTCCCAACCTCAACTGTGCCCATCTGCCCTCTGCAGGAAGTAGAGGACAGGCAGAAGAGTGTTGCTTCTGTTAATCCCTTGCCAGGAGGAACCCTTACCAGCATCTGCTGTGTTCATTGTAGGGATTTCCTGCAGTGGCCAAGGGATCCCAGATGTCAACTCACCAGTCCTCTTGGGAGCATTCAATGTAGCTCCATTTCACCTCAGTGAATAAGAAATGAGGAACGGCTGAGCCAAAACTATACTCACGTTCTATAATCTTTTTGCATTGATGTGCAAATTCTTGTATTTTTTTTACTTCACCAATGTTTATGTAAATGTTGTGACTGAGTTACTGAGGTTTTACACATTTTCAAAAATCACAAGAGGCATTTATCATGCTTGTGCATCCGCTGTTCCTTAATGGATGTAACAAAGTCTTTTATTATGAGTTCCTATTTTGAATGCACAAGCCTCATGCAAAGGCAATATTTGAAATAAAATGGTAGAGAGTAGCTACTTTTGTGGAAGTAATGATGTGTACTGCATGAATCGCCCAAAGTGATTAGCCGATTCAGAGAACAAGCCTCCCTCCGCCTGCCGGATTAGTCTTCCCGCAGTATCAGACTTCCCCTTACCCCCATCAGCTTTGTAACAGTGAATAGCATCACACTGAATGCACTGGTATATCTCTTACTGCAAGCACATGAAGGCTTTGATCGAGCCTCACAGTGCCTTAATGTTTAAAAAAAATCAAACTGATGTCACATCTAGTTCAGGCAGCATGGTAAACGGAGGTCAAGTGCTTCCTGCTTGCCTTCCACTGAACCATTAGCCCCCACACACGTCTATATACTGTGCACTATACATTAAACCCTCAGTCTATAAAGAAAGCAGTGATTTATGGTCCAGAGTTTCCTTAATTGACAAACCTCACTATATCAAAACACCTTCAAAGGCACTAAAGAGCCCTCGTTTTAGAGGGGCTTAGGGATGAAAGATCACGGATGCTGCTGATCCCCTGTAAGGAAGCCTGGCTCTCCAGGTCAGCCTACAGACAGGCAGGCGGCAGCCAATTAGGTACTTGAATATCCTGCCCATCTGAACTATGCCTGCATTAAACATCTCATAAACCCGGACCCAATGCATAGACACAGAAATACTGATCAGAGATCTAAGGTTCAGCAGTTCACCGGAGTGAAGTTGAAATGTCTGAACAGAAAAGGTCTGAGTCCCAATTTCATCCAGGTTGGATTATTAGTTTAGCAGAGTATGACCATGGTTTTCCCACCGTAGGTCCTACCGACTGCAGTGCTTTCAAGACACTGCAGCACAACTGTAAACAGTGGCAACTATTGACACATTTCCCCTGTTCTTGACTGTCTTCTTTGGTCAGCCATAACCCAGTGTGGTAAATTTTAAAGTTTATTCGTGGTGCACAGGACCTGCATAGGGGACAAACTAGTCAGCCTGGTGAACAGGTTATAGAATTATATCCTTGGCAGGGAGCTGTGATCAGCTAACCACTGTGTGGTCAGGTCAGTTAATTCTGTAAAATATATATATACAGGCAGACACGGGTGCAGGCAGTGAGGTTGCGGAAATCCTTCCCTCTGCGCCTGTGTCAGTAATCACAAAGTGTTCTGTAAATTTTTTTTATTTTTTTTTTACAAATTTACTTATTTAAAGTTTTGGTCGCTGTAAATGTCTGGGTAAAGTCACCTCTGGGCGCAGCACTTCATCCGAACAGAACAGGATCATGTGTCTCGCATTGCAGCAACAGTGTCGGACATACAGACTATGAAGAAATAACATATAAAATGCAATCTTCTGAAGTGTTGAGTGATTGCTGTTAGCTCTCAGCAAATGTGCAGTGATCAGTAAGTCGGTATTCAGAATGTGACTTAAAGCCAAATGGTAAGCGGAAACTCTTTGAAACAAATAAATATTGTATAAAACTTCAAGTGTGAGACTAAGTTTAGGTGAACGTGGGCATGGAGATTTGGCCAACAGTGAGATGACACTTGATGGTGGAAAGGTGCACTTCAGTTGTCAGTACAGAAACTCATGATAGAGTTCGGGGATTGGTGTTCCAGGACGAGCACGCTCCAAAGTGAAGCAAGGTGGGAGCAGGGTGCCAGTGGATGTGGTGGCAGGAAATGAGTGTGGCAGCTTTCACCAGTGCTCCAGTATTTTTCACCTGGAAAACACATATTAAAAAGCTCACCAAAGAAATCCAGACCAGGCAGGCTCTGAGCCAACCTCTATGGCCTTTGCATCATGCCATGTTGTCAGACAGACGATGCACTCTGTCAGAAAGATGAGAGAGGAACGGAGAGGCTAGGTACCAAGGGATATAAAACAAAAAATATCTTGATACTTCAGTCAAAGAACTTATAAAAGAAAACAACCACTCTGCCTATTGTATTGCAATTCGCCACTCTAAACAGGGAACTGTATTTTTCATGCGCTGTGAAAATGTGCAATTGAAAGCCATGAACCTGGAAATCATATTCGACTCCCATCTCTGCTCAGTTTCCCAGGCCAATGCTGTGGTCAAAGTCAACAAAAACTTGAAACAAATACATAAAATCATTGAAAAAGTGAATGAAGAGACGAGTATAGCGTAACTGTTGGACCTGAATCATCAGATGGTTGTGTCTTGTTACTACTTATTAATGTATCAGCACGTGACTGATTAATTCTTAACCTTTTGGAGTTGCGGCACCAGTCTGGTGCACGCTACTGTATCGCTCACTGTAATTGAAGTTTGATTTGGTATAATGCCACAGTGTAGACAGGGTGTGTGTTAATGGCTGACACTTTTGGCTGGCAAGGCTATACTCCCTCTTGAGCCGCAGCGTGTTCTGAGCTTACAGAGCACATTTTGCAAACTCCTTTCCAGTCATCACGAGGACATTGACATTTATGGTCAGATTTATCCTCAATTTTCAAGAAAGGTGTGAGCGTGGCTCGAGCTATGTATAAAGCGATCACATATGGCACGACGTCCAGACGTACCCACACAGATGGCAATCCACAAATATGGACTTCATTTTAAAAAGCTAAGGAGCCTCCTGGATCACTTGGCCAATTTCTTGTAGAACTCGCTGTGAGGGTGGCACAGGTCCAAGCCCACCGGAACTGCGGAGAGCAGCCAAAGAAATCCACCCAGGACATGGGAGTTCTCAGAAGAAACCTGTCATTATCTTAATGATGGCGCACAGTTTACACAGCTCGTTTGTTTGAATGCTCCAGGTGGAGCCACTTACAAAGTAGCACAAAACTATAAAAATTCTTGACACAATTCCACAATAAAAGTTGAGTTTTCCCTTTCACGCTCAAGTGAATAGAACTAGTGGCAGAATCTAATAGCACCTGTTTTATTATGTGCAGACATTTATGCCGAATTGTTTCCCTTCACATCCTGCCAAGAATCTACAAATGCATTTTACCCATTTTCTGTTTGTATCTGGTTTAACTGTAACTCAGATGTATTTATATTTCAACATTCGATCCGCATTTTGCACCACCAGCCATTTTCAATTTTGCAAAAAATCAAGCATATGCAGTCACGATGGACATTATCTACATAGACACCATTACAAGGATAGTAAATTGTCCCTTATACATCTGCTCTGTAGGATGACCTGTCTAGAAGTGCTCCGGATGTTTGCAGATGAAAACACAGAGGCACGAGATTATATGATTTGCCCTCGATCCCAGAATACAATTAAGTGGCGATCAGAATTCAGGACTCTTAGCTTCACAGTTAACGCCTTAGTCACCCCACGTTAGGTGCACATTTTGGCTTATAGGAAAGTGGCAGCCCATAATGTTTGAAAATGTTGAGATGTTCAAGTGTAATCTCTGAGATTATACCCATCACAAGGACTCCTTGTTTATCTTTTGCCTTTAGTGGAATTAAGTCAAGGCTTACTTCTGTTAACCCGGGTTCCCTATAACCAGAGACTTTGGTAGATTGCCTTCTTTTTGGGAACATTTTTTGGTGATTTTGGTGCTACTGGGTTGTGCTGGATGTGGAATTCTGAAATTATTGCAACTATGGGGAGGTGTTGTCTTTTGGTCAAGTTATCAAATGAGAAACAAGTAGATCTAAAATCCACTTCCCCTCTTAACCAAATTGTGAGAGCCCAGAAAACTCCCTTTTGCCCCTGTACTCCAGTTCTCCTGTATGCAAAAGTTGGAAGTGCTTAGAAACAAACAGAGATTAGACCTGTATTCAAGGCAACATGAACAATAGAGGCTAATATTTACAGTCCTTCACCTACCAACCGAAGAGGGACCACAGGAGCACAAGCATATACATTCTGACCAGTGCTCCCTCAACAGTGCTCGGTAGCGGGTCCAATCTAACTAGTAGGATAGAGACTGATTCAAATATCAGCCAAAGATATGAATGTGACCAGCCTTTCAGAAATTGATGTCCATCCTCCAAATAGGCTACAATCACCGGTGCCCAAATCACTCCATTTCCAAGGCTACTCCCTCTTGAATTCTCTAACGCAAAACACCTCTGCCTCAAACCCAACTTGAAAAAGGCAGAAAAAGTCTGAAGGCCCACCTGTTCCACTTGCCTATGGATCCTTGTATGTTGAACTTTGCTAAACATTCCCCTGGTCTGCTCCTCTGCTGCTCTACCCATTTCTTCACAGTAACTGTGTTGGCTATTTAATCACATTACAAAAAAACACAAAATAAAATTATTTCCATTAAGCCTTGACCTAGACGCCAAGACCGCAGTCAAGGGTACCAGCTAGTATTACTTTTTAAATTGGGAAACAAATAGCAACCCATAGTGAAAATCCTATTACATTTTCAACTGGACAGGCGTCTCAAAATCTGTACATTGTTTGCTGAAAGTCATATTTTTATTTTAAGAGGCTATTAGACCTTTCAAACTTTGGGTTGTCTTCCCCCAAACTCCCCTCTTATTTTTGCTAATCTCGCTTTGGCTGGCCTTAAGGACTCTGTGCACTTTACCACTACTGACCAGTGCTAAAATGCTTGTGCTCTCTCCCCTAAACATGGTAGAATCGGCTTATAACCAACTGGCATATTAATTTACTTGTAAGCCCCTAGTAAAGGGTGCCCCATGTACCCAGGGCTTGTAAATTAAATGCTGCTAGTGGCCCTTCAGCACTGATTGTGCTACCCACTTAAGTAGCCCTTCTAAACATGTCTCAGGCCTGCCATTGCAGCCTGTGTGTGCAGTTTTAAAACTGTCATTTCGACCTGGCAAGACAAACCTCTTGCTAGGACCAAACCTTCCTTTTTAATACATATAAGTACCCCTAAGATAGGCCCTACACAGCCTAGGGAGCAGGCTGCAGTGTATTTAAACAGTGGGACTTGTACTTTTAAGTTTGACATGTCCTGGTAGTGAAAAACTCCCAAATTCGTTTTCTAGTACTGCAAGGCCTACTTCTCCCTTAGGATTACATTGGGTTACCTTATTACATTTCATAAGTGATAACTTTCAATTGGGAGCATGTACACAGGTCGAGTTTGTTGTCTAAAGAATAGTAATTAAAAGCACTCTTTAATGGTAAAGTCGGATTCTTAGTCACAATTGTGAAAACACCACTTTTAGAAAGTTGACATTTTTTTGTCCCAACCATTTGATGTCTGCTGCCTGTATCCTGGGTCACGCAACTAGATGTAGTTGACAGTTGTTCTTTGTGTATTGCTCCCAGACAGTGAGACAAAGAGAAGCTAAGTGTTGGCAGGATGGGCCACTCCGAGTTAACGAGGGGGAGGAGCTGTCACCTATCACACTTGCACAAAGGGTTTGACAATGGTCTATTGTGACCCTAGACAATCTGGGGCAGGGCAGGGAGGCAGAGAATTCCAAGTACCTCTGTGGGACTGGGGAACCTCTAGAAGCTTCTCTACTTCAGAGTGGGCACCAGGTATAAATACTGGACCTCAGACAACCAACTCTTCAGTACACATCTGGACCTTTGAAAGATCCAGAAGAAGGACTGCTGTGTTGCTCTGCTGCAAGAAGGACTGCTACCTTGCTGCCCTGCAGTGCTGCCCTCCTGCCTGAGTGAAGGACTCGAATTGCATCTTGAACCCAGGACCATCACAATAACTCTAAGTGCTAGTTGGCTGGCCTCCTGATCAGAAGCCTTAGGGACAGATAAGCTTCCTCCATCTTCTACCCAGCATCTGGACTCTGCCCGCTGTAAGTACTACCCTCCCAAATGGTCCCACCCCAGTCCTAGACCTTTAGAAGTTGGCCTGAAGGTGATCTACCGGCCCTAACTGTGGTCCCAGCAGAACCGATGCATCGGAGCTGCAGCATGACTTATCACCGACCAGAAAATCCATATCGGAGTATCTAGGCGATGCATCGCCTCATTAAACTCCGCATCGGGCCTACTGCATGGTTTGTCTCCCGCACAGGAATTTGCATCGCTGCCCGCAGTCTTCCAGAAACCGCCACTGTGAAATGCATCCTTGACGCAGGCCTTCGCATCGCAAGCCACTCATCGATGGCGACTCCACATCGCAAACCCTGCAACTTCTTCTGAACTGGCCAGTGCGCGATGCAACTAAACGCAGGACTTCACGTTGCAAGCTCCTCGTCTGCAGCATCCTCGATGACCACACAGCTTTGCAGCTCTTAGGAATCGCCGCTGCGGATCGCATCCTCGACGAGGGACTCTGCATCGCTCCGCAACCTGGATTTAAGGTACTCTTGTTCAGCTGGATACCTGTAGTCAGCCCATGCTCCATCGCGTTCAATCTGAACCTGTGACTTTGTCCTGGTCTGGCGCATTCAGATATCCACAGTTGGCTCGTTGCACTTTTTGGCACTAGTTTCACTTAAATCTTTAAAATTGCATATCTCCGGTTCTGTGGATTTTTGTCTTTTTTGGTCTTAAATTATTTATAAAATTTAACTAATGTGGTGTGGGTTTTTCTTGTGTTGTGTTTCACCTGATTACTGTTTGAAATGCTGCATAAATAGTTTACAGATTTTTTCTAAGTTGACAAGGATTGTGGTTGCTGCATGAGTGGCGTTTCAACCCACCAACCATTAACCCAATCTGTTACAGAAGTCATTAAATCGATATAACAGACTGAATAATAATTTAAAAAGGAGTTTTAGATAGGACAATCACAAATCAATGTACTTATTTATTAGGCCTTTTTTTCTTTTTTGATGTTTATCTTGCTTTAACCCCATTGTGCGACATTTGCCTTTACATTTAGGCCACTTGTGAAAATAAAAACAGTGTACCTTTTACTCTCTTCATAGGACCTCTATTCAACATTGTAACTCGACGATCATTCTTGAGGTCTTCATGTTTGTTTCATACTTTGGATGTTCCAGCCTTTTTCCAAATGTTATAGCTTCTATTCAATGGACGCTTGTTGGACTTGGCCCTTTTTGCAGAGTCATCCCTGAACTTTTTGCCTTCCTCCTAGTATTTTTTCTGACCTGGTGTTGGTGGTTTTAGGACTCTGGGCACTTTATCACTGCTGTCCAGTGTAAAGTGCATGTGCTCTCTATGGTAAAACGTGGTAAGATTGGTCTACACCTGTTTGGCTAATTTAATTTACCGATCAGTCCCTTGTAAAGTGGTATCTAAGATACCCAGGGCCAGTAAATTAAATGCTACTGGTGGGCTTGCAGCGCTGCTTGCGCCACCCACCAAAGTAGCCTTTCAAACCTGTCTCAGGCCTCTGCCATTGCAGGGCCTGCGCGCGCAGTTTACTGCCGCTGTGACGTGGCACATAAAGTGGGTGCCACGTCTGTGACTCCCCTTTTACTACGTATCAGTCACCCCTAAGGTAGGCCCTAGCTAGCCCTATGGGCAGGGTGCAATGTAGGTAAAACATAGGACACGTGCCTTAACTGTGTGGCATGTCCTGGTAGTGACAAACAGCCATTTTGGTTTCTCACTACTGGGAGGCTGCCCTCTCATAGGAATGCATTGGGGGTTCCCTGATAAGTGTTTCAGTGGTAATTCCTGATCTGAGAGGAGTAGCGTGATCAAGTTTGGTATGTTTGGAATAGTGGTAATAAATGCAGCATAATGGTGTTCGCAGATTTATTATAACTATGTTAGAAATGCCACTTTTAGAAGTGGGCATTTCTGTGTGATATGTGTCTTTGTGCCTGCCTGTTGTGTATTGCATGTCTGGCTCTGGAGTGACAGAGACTGGTGAGGTGCAGTGGCTCCAGAGGGGCTGGGTGAGTCAGTGCTAGGCTGAATGGGCCTGATCTGCATTTGGAGTAGTGGGAGGAGTAGCCCCTGAGCCGGAATCGGTCTGTGCCTGCCTTGTACAATGCTGGCTCCGCCCCCCTGTGGTGTGTCTGGGGCCAGAGCCTACACTGACAAAGGAGGTTGTTGTGCACTTTAAAGATGTTTAGAAGTGCCCCCCAGAACTGGTTTGGTCTGGGCTTAGGCCTGTGACAGGGGGGTAGAACAAAGA
The DNA here is from genome assembly GCA_963921515.1 of Calotriton arnoldi. Taxonomy (NCBI): domain Eukaryota; kingdom Metazoa; phylum Chordata; class Amphibia; order Caudata; family Salamandridae; genus Calotriton; species Calotriton arnoldi. Next base: position 3,952,339 of record CAWUFW010000289.1, read on the forward strand.
CATTTGCACTATAAATATTGGGGCTGTGACCCCATGTCTGCTGCTTTTTCTTGGGAACTGGATCTGAGGAACTCACTGCCAGGAGGAACCGCCGTGGGACCCAGCTACTGCCTGCTAGGGGGTTGGAGGGGCTGCCCTCTGCTGGGAGGCCCTGCGTGCTGGCCTGCCTGTGCCCAGCTCTGCCCTTGGCAGTCTTTGGAGAAAAGCGCTGCCTGCTCCCTGTTTGTGTCTTCAGGTGGAAGACAGGCTGAGTGCTTCATTTTAGTTTCAATTGCCTCTAAAACCAGCGCGTGGTGAGCGCTTTGCATCCAGTGGCCGAAGCCCGGGGAGGAGGTTCACTCTACCCGCATACTGGAAAGGAGCGCCTTCTCATCGCAGTGAAGCGTGTGTATCACTGCCCTCTCCTCGAGGTGACTGCGCAGATAGAGGGGAGAGCTACAGGAGAATCTGTACTCCCCCCTTCTCCTGCTTCCTGCATCTTGATCGGGAGCTTATCGGCAGCTGGGGATCTGCTACGATGGCCCCAGGCTGCAAAACTGCGCACCAGTGAGGAATCTCGGCCGGGGATTCCTCAGCGTTACCGGGGCAACGCTGACGTCAGCGAGGGGGCGTGACCCAGCCGCGGTAAGCCAGGAGTGAGGGGAGCCGAGCCGACGGAGACTTCGCTCCGTATCCCGCAGCACGAAAGGAGCCGCGAAGAGGTGCTCCCTTATAGAGGCAGAACGGCTGCACCGCGTGGTTACGGGCAGCCGCGGTCGGAGAGCAGAAGGCCCTGCCCTGCATAAGGCCTCCTCCCCAGCGAGGTCCCGCGCCACCGCTCTGAGTTGCTGGGAGTGCCCGCAAATGCCGCAGTTGTCTCCCCGGTACTGAGGGGCCAGGGTGGACGTGCCTTTTTGGATCTTGGCTGCATTCTGCCGGGCTGATTTACCAGGCCCAAGGGGCCCTTTTGAGCTCATACCTGGGTGCCTCTGGAGCACCGGGATAATTACCGCATTCACTGTGGTAGGAGGGCAGACAGCCCTGTAACCTACATTTGGGGGAGTAACCTGACGGTATAGGGGGTACCAGAAGCACAAGAACGCTGTGCTTTCTGACTTTATGGTACTCCGAGTTGTCCCCTTGTGACAGAGGGTGATTCATGTGTTGGCTCTTCATTACGAGCTACATGTCCCATTCAGGGCGAGATGTTGGTTTATTCCCTGCACTGCTGACGAGGAATAGGCCTAAGGAGGGCCTGATGTAATGCTTATGTTTTGCATAATATGCTATACTAAGAAGTGCTAGGATGCCCACGCCGCAGATATTTATGCTACATGCAATGTTACCAGTAGTTAATTGTTGTTTTCACTAATTCTGTGATGTGATGGGTTTGACAGTGGCCCTATTGGCCCTAGGTGTATATAATCCCTGTAAAGTAATACCTAGTGCCAGGTTGCACAGTGTATATATGTAATTATGCTCTAATGTGTTTTATGAGTAATACAAAGGCTATTTTTATATAACCTTGTGTGGAGTTTCTTTTGTGATGTGCCTAGTGTGTTGCTGCTGTGTGAGTGTGTTGCGCAAACGCTTTACACATTGCCTCTGGGATAAGCCTGACTGCTCTGCCAAGCTACCAAGGGGGTGAGCAGGGGTTATCTTCGGTGTGTAACTCCCATGCCCTGACTAGAGTGGTGGTTTTTGCCTGGCTTAGGCGCTTGCCCTAGCCAACCAGAAATCCCATTTATAACAAAGCTGAAAATCCTCCAAAAGGATTAGGCCGCCTTTTTTTCAACAGTTGGGACAAGGTTGTCCACTGAAAACCCTGGACCAGTTCTTTATCACTACAACTTCTCATACCAAGATACTCTAGTTACATATGAAGCTATACTTCGGGTTTGCACAGGATGGAATAAACACTGGCAAAGAGTGGGTCTCAGAAAATACCAGTGAGATGGAATTGACAACTATCCTGAGCCAATGTTGTCCATAGACATGTTCTTGATAGTGTAGTCAAAGGATGTGCTTGGGGTTCTATGGAAAATATGAGGTGCGCTCCTCCCACTGGTGTAGCTGGAAAGTGGTTGTACTATGTGCGAAATGGCTCAGCGTGCAGAATTACATAGCATGGGCGACTGGCTGCCCTAGCCCTTAGTAGGCAGTGAATATGGTGGCACAGTGTCAGAAGAAGTGTACACTGCCAATCAACATCAGGCTTTTGTAAATACCCTAGAAGGTACTGGTGAGTAGGCAGGACAATCTCTTACTACTTTCTTTTTTTTTTTTGTAAAGCGCATGGCTGCCCCAGCGACGGGGCGTCCCAGCGCTAAGACTAACAGGTGCATACAGGGATGTTATAACTAGAGGTTAGAAAAGAGCCAAGTTTTAATCAATTTTCTGAAGGCCCAGTGGTCTTGCGTGCCCCGAGCAGCAAGAGGGACAGAGTTCCATAGGGCGGGTGCCATGGCCCTGAAAGAGCGACCCCCTGCTCTTAGCCTGCGCACTCGGGGGGTACAGGCCAGATGCAGATCAGTGGAGCGCAGGGCTCGGGTCGGTACATACGGTGAGCACAACCCGTGCAGAATTTGAGGGCCTTGGCCATGCAAGATCTTGTGCGTAGTACAGAGGGTCTTAAAATAGATTCTCTGTTCTATCGGCAGCCAGTGGAGACGGCGAAGAAGGTTAGAGGCATGGTAGTGCTTAGGTAGTGCAAAAAGCGTACGTGCAGCCGCATTCTGTGCTACTATGAGGAATCACCAGGGGTCATTTGAACAATTTGTAGACAAACTTTTTGATCCCCTACTGAGGACCCATTACAAGAGCTCTGGATTGTAGGGCCGGTAATACTGCGCCTTGTGTGACATACTAAGGCTATTGGTAATTCAGGGTTCTATATTGCTGGGGATCACAGTTCGATTCCCTATAGTTACCTAAGGAATAAGGAATAACATAATGAAATCAGTACTACTTCAACGATTTCTGCATCTTAACTTTTAATCCCAATCCTTTTAATAGGGAGGGATGGTGAAGCTCATTTGCATCTGCTATGCACTTTTAAGGATGCATCACATGGTACATAAGTGACCTCTGCAGCAGTGGTATTACATAAGGGGCCACAAGTCAAATGAAAAGTAGGTTTGGTGGAAAGTTTGGTGAAGGGTTGACCCCTGTTTAGTGCCATTCATACTTAGCGTAATATGGCCTTTTGGTTAGTGCTCTCAGGACCAACATTCAAAGATGCACTTCATTGTGGACTTACTGTGAAAAAGAAGAAGAGACATACCCAGGCAAAATCCTCCCCTCAGGACTTTGCAGTAGGAAGTACACTTCCCCCACCATATATGTCTCTGCACTCACCCCTTCTGTCCTTGATTAAGAGTTGCAATGGTGAAGTCTGATTGGTCAGGTCCATAAGAGTACTACATTTCAGCATTATCGACACATTATTAACTCAAAAACGTGGCAATCACCAGTTAAAATGAATATGAACAAGCCCACTCCGTCTGCCTTGAAAAGATTTCCTGATTTCAAAATAAACAAAAAAGTGAGAGCAGGGTTAAGGCTGAGAAGAAGTAATTTATTTTGGGTAGAAAACATTTTTAAGATGGAAGTTTCCCTTAAAATTGTATCTTATATCGTACATGTTATTTAAATTGTAGCATTGTCAACTGTTCGGCAGTATACAGTCTACCACGTATGCCTTAGTCTCCCCTTGTAGACTCTTACCTCACTTTCCACCTATCTAAATAGTTTCTGACTACTTCAGTCACTATCGCTATTCAACATCAAGTTAACTGGTTTCATTATGTTGTGCCATTTAAACTTCATAATTTCAGAAGTCACCAATGCTGCCCGATCTTCATAAAAGGCTGATGTACTAAGACCTGTTAAGTGCTAATTGAACACCAACCGATTTGCAAACAGGAATTCATTTTGCAGCAATGACTCTGATGCAGTTATCAGTTGCATTGCAAAGTGTACATTTGCAGAGGTTGCAAAGCCTCCTGTCTCATCAATATTACTGATGCAAGCAACATTTTTGATTCCTTGCGAATGCCTGCAAACGTAGCAAAGGATGCTTGTGGGGGACAGCAGACACGCCACCCTAGCGTTTGCAGTCTCTGAATGGTGCCAATTTTTTTAAAGCAGCCCTTTCCCTTAAAAAGAGCATGCGCTCTCCCTCGCACCCACCCTGAGGACCATGGGGACAGGTTTTTTGGGGAATTTTTTTTATCTGCTTTCACAGGTATCTGCTCAATAGTTTGCAACTGCAATTGCGGTTGCAAACCATTGACTCATTTCATACCAAATTGCAAAGGATGGCGAATGCTCTTACAGGCCCCTTTCCTCTGTGATTCAGTAAGGGTTGAAAAGTATACGTTGTGGATTTGAAAGCGTTTTCCAACTCACAATGTCACTTTTGAACTTTTCAGCATACTATTTTGAGGTTGTAAAGCCTGTGATTTTGCAAGTCGCATGCTTTGGGACAGCAAAATAGTTTTGAACATTGTGCCCAAGTTGTCAGTATATTCTATTCTTTTATTCCTCGATTTCTTTAAAAACAGAGCCAGGCAACCATGATTCCCTGAATTATATGTCAATCAATCAATCAGCATTTTAGCACTGTCACCCCTAAGGATATCTGGGCGCTGAGGATGCTGTGTCTCCTCCGAAAATCCAGGTCTTGAATCTCTTCCTGAAGTCCGCTAGGGCGGGTGATGTTTGGAGGTGGAGGGGCAGGTCTTTCAAGGTCTTCGCGGCGATGTAGGAGAAGGAGCAACCTCTGCTATGGCTGCAACGGATGTGGGGGGTATGGGCGAGCGCAAGTGAGGAGGAACGCAGGTGTCTGGTGGGTTGATGGAATTTCATTTGAAGGTTGATGTAAGATGGTCTTTGATCATGGAGGGCTTTGTAGGTATGCATGAGTATATGTGTAATCGATAGAGTATCATTTCTTTCCCGAGCCAGACTTTCTCAACTTTTTTGTTATTTACCCTTTCCTGTTATATAGTGACACATTCTTAGAAAATAAGTCAACGTTTCGCTAAATGGAGTATGACACATACACTTGTCTTCGTCACTTATTATATAAACTATTTGATATCTTTATCACCAGGATCATATTTCTCCTGGCCCTGGACTTTGGGACATTCAGTTCAGAGCTATCACAAGAAGATCCACTTACACAATGAACCACATTCCTCTTGTCAACAAGAGATCAAACACAGACTCTTCACTTATCAAGCTTATCTGACAAACTCACCACTTAGCTAATCTGGGAATATTCCAAGCACACTGTGAACATATTTTGATTTGCGGGAGTGTATACTATTCACATCTGATTTTGCACAATGGTGATTTTTATACGGTATGCTATCCTTAACCAGAAGCATTGTACTTAATTTTACTCTTGAGGTTCATAGATTGGAAATAAACTAATTCATATACTGACTCCTGTCCGGAAAATGTAATCGTATGATAGCCACAAAGTGATACCCTCATGTGAGATTATTTCCAGGACCTTAGTCATCACAACTGCCATGAAAAACATACCACTTATTTGACAAAGAGTAAACATAGGCACAAGGAAGAATCACAGAGGGCAAAATCAAAAGAGAAAAAGCAACAAAGGTAATAATAAAAAAGATAACTAGATACATTACAATATTCTTAACTGTTAATTTTCCAACTAGGATTGGATTTGGCCCCAGAGGGTCACAAAGTCATTAGTCAAAAGATTTGACACAATATTGCTTTTTCCAGTGTGAAAACATTTTGCAAACGCATAGCAGCACCAAAGCGAACTTAGGCGTTCCTTCCAATTTTGTGCAATGTTGAGCACTTCAACTGTAGTGATAATTTTATTAAGTAGAGAACAAATCTCTTCATTATACTTTGTCCCTAGCATTCAGCTCTTTCTTAAAAACATAACTGAGTTTCGAAGACTATTACAGGTATGTAGGTTTTGAGTGTAAATACTATAGTTTCAAAATAAATTAGTAAATTAATAAATGGAGGGCACAGTACAGTCCTTATAAAGATTTCAACTGTGCTGATATCGGAGTTTTATGTTTCTCAATCAGATCAAATTGGAAGGCTGGAATTGCTATTTCAGTTGCATCCTACACCCACACCACAACCTGGCCTCCTTTGTCATATCACCAGTTCTGCACGCCATTTTGAAGTCGGGAACCACTGAATGACTGCCAGTGAAGCTTCTACTGTCTCTGTTGGCAGCCTTTCATTGGAGGTATCCTGTCTCCCACATAGCTGCTACTTAATTTGTAATAGAATGAGTGCTTGTGCCCAAAGCTCTGCTCAGAAGCCCGCGAACGGCGTTATTAAATGTCAGCGTGCCGAATATCAGGCTGGTAATCTTGAATCCAACTCACACCTCTTTAACCCACTTCCAGACTCTACTGTTATTGTTAGAAGGAAAATATTAAAATGATATACTTTTTCGTTATAAGACTTAAGATAGAGCTAAAAAATCAATACGAACACACCAAATGTGAACTGGATCACTGGGAGCTCTCCTGTGCCATACTACATGGGAGTAGGCCCCTGCTTTTGAAATGTTTGTATTTCAGATTGCAACAAGCCTCGATATACTATAGCACAGGCAAATGGATATTCGTGTTGGTTGACATGTGAGTAAGGTTTAAAAATTGCGGTACCTGAACCAGAAAACACTTTCGTATGCAACAGAGGAGGGCACAAAGGGATCGTCGTACCACATTGTTGCCATGATCCATACGCAGAGCTCTCCGTCCATTTTAGGGAATTTTCTCATTTTGTTTTTCACATCTCTCTTCGGACCACTATCCACACTCTGAGAAATTTTCACAATACACAGTCCAGCCTCACCCTGCTTGATATTCTACTGAGGCACAGGAGTATAGCCAGAACTCGCCCCACCTGCAGGATGGGCAGGTTGAGGAGTGCTGCTGGATAGGTGTTTTCTCTTAGTTGGCAGGCCAGAAGCCATCAGTGCGTATCCTGTGCGAATCCTATTATTGCTGTCCTCAAACTTGGATCTCTGTTTTCCTGTATTTGACTGATGATAGGGGCTCCGGAGAGGGAGTTCCATGAAGAGTTTTTAAGGTGCAGCGAGGCACGAACTATGCTATCTTTCTTGGACATGTTTGTCTGTGCCACTTATCCCCCCTTCTGAAAGGCTGGCTTCCAGCACACCCCGTGCTCCTCACAGGACATCTATGCACAGTTACAGCCGATGGCAGCCCCGTGGTTTGATGCCACTTGTTGATTGACCTGCTCTCTGTTGGAGGAAAAGAGGGGCAGTCAACCATGGGCTGTGAAGTGTGCCGGTCTGAATACATCGACAGCCACGAGGCGCTTTCCTTCTGCCCTGTTTCTCTACATTTTTGCAACAATGTTTTTTGATTCAATTCAATTATCTCTGTGTTTTACATGGCAATGAGGAAGTAGAATCTGCCAGATGCTCTGCTACTTGCAGCTCTACAAATGTGAATATGGATAACGTTCTTGCAGCCAAGCAGCCCTGTGCCAGCAGGGGATATTAGGCTGAGCCACTGTGAACAAGGGTAGCTGCTCGGTGGCTTCCAGCACCCTACCAGTTTTCATTTCTTGTCGGGTGTTCTCACAAGGAAGCACAGAGCACAAAGTGAGTTTGGAGTGAAATAGTAAGGACACCCTTGACAACAGCGCCAAAGTCGTCACTGCTGAGTCAAGTCAAATGTTTATATTACTTTGACTTTGCTCAGTTCTCTTTAAAAAATAATCATAAGTAAAGTATCCACATTTAGTATAATAAGCAAAAGTTCTAATCGGCCAAGTCCACATGAAGGCAAAACACACAAAATGACATTGAAATACTGTGCTTAATCGATGAGAGCGCATGCCATGCAGACTAGCATACATAATGCGTGCACTTACACGGATTAAGCCTGCTCGATATTTTGCTCTGGAGGGTAAGCACGTAGTTAAGGGTACATGACGTTCTGTGGTGCCAATAATATTTCTACGCCCTGTATCTGTTACAAACAAGCATTCATATCAGCAATTGTGAAGCAGACTCATCAAAACAATATAATTAAAATCAGTGACTTGAACCAAGTGAGACCAACATTACTAATGATTTTTTTGATTTTCGAGCGAGTGAAACCTTGTCTTTTATAAATATGTTTGCAGACAGTTGTTATTTTTCACGTGCGAATTATGGAGCTGACACCATCTGAAATGTCATTGCAGTTTGTACGATGGAGCCCAGATGAAGCAACGGGCTACTCCTGCCTGTGTTGTATGTATCATACGTAACAGCCTGCAGAATGTGAAAACATTAACCCACAAAGCTATCTTACGTAAAATACAACATCAAAGACGTACCTTGCAAAAAATAAGCAGGTGAAACTCCTATGAACATTAACTCATGTAAGAGACGGTACTGTTGCAATAACAATTAATTTGTGAACATATTTTGTAAACACTGCAAAACAGTCTCTGGCAAGTTTTTGTGGCAGAGAAAATTATAGACACTGATAGCCACAGTTTTTGAGAATTTGGGAAAACACTGTAACATGCCTACTGGATTTCACGAATAATAAATACTAAAAAAAACAGGAAAGCCCACATATCACCCTCCCAATCAGGCGAACAGTATAGACACTTCAAGACTCTCGTATTCTGGGGTTCCCTCAAATAAAAATGTACTCAGAGGCAACATTTTCACTCCCACCCTGGCCCTTACAGGTTTCAACAGAAACACCTGAATGTAAAGGTGAGTACAACTTCTACTGAAAGCTCCAACAACAGGATGCGCTTCCATCTTTGACATAGTCTTATTACTGGTTTGTGACATGCCTTTAAGGCATCCTGGAATGGTGATTTGTTTAGTGTTCTTTGTTGTTTCGCCCTGAGTGAGAGTTTTCCAGTGGTCATCTGGAGAGCCAGGGCCTTATGGGTCATCGTTACATTTTTGGTGACAAGTAGGCCAGCAGCTCAGGATACCGCAACCTAGGAGGTGATGCAGAATTATATGCTGAAGAAAGTTTACAGAGGAAAAAGGACAAATGTGCATACTGAAAGCACATGACATACTGCCTGTCTTAGAAACTGGTCAGATACAGTGTATTATAGAGCAGCACCATTGCTTACAGCTTGCAGCATATTGTGGATCCACCATAATCAATTTAGGGCCTCCGGCAGACTCCGGCATAGGACAGAGCTGATATCTGTGTACAAGGCTGCACAAGGTTGCACTATCTCTGGGACACTCAGTAATTGAACCATGTTACAGCCACAATGAAGCTCTGTGCACCAGATCACTGTGCATGAAAAGTTTGAAGCGACATTCAGATACTAACCGGCACACTGACGCTCACTAGCACTATAGCCCTTTGTTATAGAAGCAGGCAGATGACTCCAGGAGTCATCCTCTAAGCGCAAGGACATCCAAGTGGAGGGACACTCTTATATGTTCAATGTATCTGGCATAAGAGGATCCAAACCTCGCAGAAGACATTAAAAGAGAGCGCCTTAGCAGCAAGGACTAATGCAGAAGAGAGACTACCTGTGTAAGGCTACACCTGGAGGAAATTACTAAAGCAGATAATGTACTCTTGAAGGTTTTGTTTAAAATAAAAAAGAGAAAAAAACAAACACTAATTGTTGTTCACACATAAATGAGCACAGAAGAAAATATATACATATTTCTATTTTTAGAATAATATGGAAAATCATACTATTATTATTCCCCCACCATGTTTTTTATGCAAGCAAGAAGGACCACAACTGATCAAATGGGAGCGGTTGGAATTTTTTGAGAAATACTTCGAGCCACTAAAAGGGCAAGGCTTCAGACCATGGCTGAAAAATAGCTTCACTGTTAACTACTTTAGGCAATGAGGGTCAACATATCTTCAAATAATTACCAGTTGTTGGGAAAGAGAATGGGCAACTGATTTTACACACACACACACTCACACACGCACACACACACACACACACACATATATATATATTACACCTCAACAGCCTCCATGAGGAATCACCGCACACCAGGAGAATTTGATTTAAAACTTTTTGACAATTTATTTGCAAACGTGCAAATTTCACCATTTACCACCACCAACGCGTTTTAACCCCCACGGGTCTTGTTGATGGTCATGTGAGTCGATCTTTGCTTTTACTTATATACTTCTGGACCATTTTTGCCCACCATGAGGCATTATGGGACATGTAGTTCCTCATATCTGTCACCAAAGTTGTTATTTACAATTTTTGATTTCTTGATCCCAATCAATGTATTCTGGGTGTGTTATGCTATTATTCCTGTATCAGGTGTAGGGTTGTGTGCACCAAATCTGGCAGTTTGTTGATAGTTCACATATGACACATATTGGAACCCTGCTCGCTTATTTTTACTGAGTGTGGGAGAGAGGTTGTGGCATTTCGATCAGGGTAATATGACCAAGTGTATTTGCGACTCCAGGCTAAGTGCCAGCATGTTATGGTGTCTATATCCCACTGTTTTTACTATCGCAATGGCACTATTACGGCTTCATGCCCCTTTGTAAGTTATGCATCGTGCATTTACAGTTTTTTGTTACTTTTACCTTCGTCCATTATTATAGCTTAGTGCCCCTTTGCATTGTGCTTCATGTTTTTCGATTGAAAATTATGCCGTTGTCCTCCATATATTGCAAGCTCACTGCTCCGGTCCTATTTCAACCAGCCTATAACACTCCCATCAATGCTGTTCTCATGGTGTATTCTATATGTCATATGGTTCTTCCGTTTGCCAGCTACGTAGTTCGATTTTATTGGACATTATGCTTTATAGATGAACGTACAGTTCTTCATCTCCATTTAATCCATATGGGGTTTTAGTTCTGAATCTAATGATCATCCTGGATTCCAGCCTCCTTAGTTTCAGAGTTCTGTTGCCCCCTCTTTCGTGTTTTTGAATTGTTGCTAGACCAAAGTACCTGATGTTTTGCAAATCTTTATCTTTGTGTGTGATAAGGTGTTTAGCAATGGCATACAACATATCTCCATTTTGGATTGCTCGAAGGCGCTCCAGAATTCTCTTTTTGAGAGGGCATATGGTACTTCCTATGTAGCGAAGTCCGCAATGGCATTCGATTACATACACTACATAGGTTGACTCACATGTGATTCTTTCATTTATATTGAAGCTCCTGCCCCTGAAGTCTTTGATTTCCTTTACGTTTTTGCCTACCTTGCAGGCTTTGCATTTTGTACAGTGTATAAATCCCTTTTGTTGTTTTGATAGCCAGTTGTTTTTGGGATTTGATGCAAAGTGGCTCTTGATTAATTTGTCTTTTAATGATGGTGCTTTACGATATGTTACATTTGGTCTCTCTCCAATTTTATTCCCAATGTCCAGGTCTTTCTTCAGAATGTTCCAGTATTTTTGGAGGATATTGATGATTTTGTAATTCTCCTTACTGTATGTGTGTCCCTGACAATGTGAGTGTCAGTCTGATTATGTTGTCCTCCTTCTTTTTCTTGTCCTCTTTTTTATTCGTGAGGGTAGATACTCGTGTCAGGCATCTTGCCCTTTCTTTTCCTTGCTTTACATCCCGATACTTGTATACTCTTTGCAAGAATCTAGTTTCTGTCTCTGGAAGGTGTTCTCCATTTCCACATCGTCTGAGCAGTTCCATCTCATCCTTATAAATTCCCCATAAGGAATGCTCTTTTTGAGCTGGTCGGGATGGAAACTGTTTCCATGAAGTATGCTGTTGGTTGCCGTTGGTTTCCTGTATATCTTGGTCTTGATGTAATTATTCTCTATGTAGACTGTAACATCCAGGAATTCTATTCACTCTTTGCTGATGCTATGTGTGAATTGCAAGCCCACATTGTTGTTGTTGAGAATATGCATATACTCCAAGAATTTCTCCTGACTTCCGTTCCAGATCAGGAAGAGATCATCTATGAAGCGCACCCATAATGCCGTTTTGGCTGTGTATTCCTAATTTTCCTCTCTCCAAGCTATGGTTTTCTCCCACCAACCCATGGTGAGGTTAGCATAGCTTGGAGAGAAGGAAACTCCCATTGCGGTCCCGCACGTTTGGGAATAAATTTGATTGTTAAGAGGAAGATGTTATTTCTCAGACACAGTTCTATCATTTCCAGGAGCATCCTGGTATGTTGTAGTTCCTGGACATTTCTTTGTTTTAGGAAGTAACTGGTGGCATTCAAGCCAACTTGGTGCACACAACCCTACACCTGATACAGGAATAATAGCATAACACACCCAGAATACATTGATTGGGATCAAGAAATCAAAAATTGTAAATAAAAACTTTGGTGACAGATATGAGGAACTACATGTCCCATAATGCCTTATGGTGGGCAAAAATGGGCCAGAAGTATATAAGTGAAAGCAAAGATGGACACATGACCGTGAACAAGACCTGTGGGAGTTGAAATGCATTGGTGGTGGTAAATGGTGAAATTTGCACGTTTGCAAATAAACTGTCAAAAAGTTTGAAATCAAATTCTCCTGGTGTGCGGTGATTCCTTAGGGAGGCTGTTGAGGTGTAATCCGTATACGAGGGCCAGTCCACCCTCAACACCAGCACCTACTGTGAAACAGAGCACGCTGCCAAGGACTAATTGGTGGTAAATTTTTTTTATATATATATATATCCAAATCAACTGCTTTCTTTATCAGCTCCTTGTCAAACCAAAGCAGGCGCGGACCACAAGGTAAGTGCTTCAATTATTTATTTCATATCGGACATAAGGCGTTTCGGTCCAGCCGGACCTTGATCACATGACAACGCCTATGACTTTTTACACCCTTTTTAACCCCTTCGATGCTCATGACGGAATGGTTCCGTCATGAGCATCGGTGCTCCTGTGCTCATGACGGAACCATTCCGTCATGAGGCCAGGGCACGAAATCCTCTGCTGCAGACAGCAGAGGGATTTCTCTTTCACCCCTGTGACCTTGGCAGCTGGGGAATTGCTTCCCCAGCTCCCGAGGCCCCTCCCTGGTTTCAGTGCCATGAGGATCAGCGCGCACGTCGCGCTGTCCTCATTGCACAGAAAACGAAACTGAAATGAGCCTTTAGGCTCATTTCAGTTTCACTTTCTATGTGCTCAGGAGGCTATCTCAGCCCCCCGGGCACGTAGAAAGACGGGAGAGGTATCATTGGAAAGGGAGAATCTCCCTTTCCAATGGTACCCTCCCAGTGGATCTCTGCTTGGGGATCGCCCCAGGAGGGCGATCCCCAAGCAGGATCCTCCCACTAGACACCAGGGAGGGGGTTGCGGCCCCTTGGGCAAGGGCTTTTGCTCCCCCAATTTGTTTTTGGGGCGATTTAGACTTTTTGCCCCCTTGGGGCAGATGGGGCAGTAGCCCCCAATCTGCCCCACCGGGGGCAAAAAGCCCACTAGACCCCAGGGATATTTTTCTTTGCCCTATTAATTTATTAGGGTGGGGGCTGCCCATAAAGGGCATTGCCATGCCCCCACCCCGCAAAATTTACAGCCTTTCTGCCCCCGGGGGCAAAAAGCCCACTATAAGCCAGGGATTTTTTTTATTATTATAATTTGTGGTGGGGCTGCCCAATAAGGGCATGACCATGCCCCCACCCACCCCCGCAAAAATGACAGCCTTTCTGCCCCCCTGGGGGCAGCTGGGGCATTAGCCCCAAATCTGCCCCGAGGGCAAAAGCCCAGTAAACACCAGGGATTTTATGGGCAAATTTTAATTAGGTTGGGGGCATTGGCATGCCCATTTTGGGCAGTCCCCACCTAATTAAAATTTGCCTAAAATCTCCTGGCGTCTAGTGGGCTTTTGCCCCTGGAGGCAGATTGGGTGCATTAGCCCTCAATCTGCCCCGCCAGGGGGCAAAAAGCCCCTAGTCGCCAGGGATTTTTTTGGCAAATTAGTATTAGGGTGGGGGCTGCCCAAAGTGGGCATGCCCATGCCCCCACCCCTCCCTGCAAAAATTACAGCCTTCCTGCCCCCTGGGGGCAGATGGGGCAGTAGCGCCCAATCTGCCCCCCGGGGGCAAAAAGCCCACTAGACGCCAGGGATTTTCTTGGGCAAATTTTAATTAGGGTGGGGCATTGGCATGCCCGTTTGGGCATCCCCACCCTAATTAGAATTTGCCCAAGAACTCCCTGGCGTCTAGTGAGCTTTGCCCCTCTGGGGGCAGATGGGGGCATTAGTCCCCAATCTGCCTTGCCTGGGGGGGCAAAAAGCCCACTAGACGCCAGGGAGTTTTTGGGAGCAAATTTGAATTAGGGTGGGGGCTCCCAAAAGGGCATGCCCATGCCCCCACCCCTCCCCCGTAAAAATAACAGCCTTCCTGCCCCTCTGGGGGCAGATTGTGGGCTAATGCTCCCATCTGCCCCCGAGGGGGGGAAAAAAGCCCACTAGACGTCAGGGAGTTTTTGGGCAAATTTTAATTAGGGTGGGGGCATTGGCATGCCCGTTTTGGGCAGCCCCACCTAATTAAAATTTGCCTAAAAACTCCTGACGCCTAGTGGCTTCCCCCTGGGGGCAGATGGGGGCATTAGCCCTCAATCTGCCCCACCGGGGGGCAAAAGCCCACTAGATGCCAGGGAGTTTTTTGCAAATTTGAATTAGGGTGGGGGCTCCCAAAACGGGCATGCCCATGCCCCCACCCCCTCCCCCACAAAAATAACAGCCTTCCTGCTCCCCCTGGGGGTCAGATGGGGCAGTAGCCCCCAATCTGCCCCCCCGGGGGGGCAAAAAGCCCACTAGACGCCAGTGAGTTTTTTGGGGCAAATTTGAATTAGGGTGGGGGCTGCCCAAAATAGGCATGTCCATGCCCCCACCCCTCCCCGCAAAAATTACAGCCTTCCTGCCCCCTGGGGGCAGATGGGGCAGAAGCCCTCAATCTGCCCCCCGGGGGCACAAAGCCCACTAGACACCAGGGATTTTTGGGGCACATTTTTATTAGGTTGGGGGCTGCCCAAAACAGGCATGTCAATGCCCCCACCCCCCACCCGCAACAATTACAGCCTTTCTGCCCCCAATCTGCCCCCCAGGGGGCTAAAAGCCCACTAGACGCCAACGATTACACTGGCTTTTTTATGTGTGGGGGTGGGGCTGCTCAGAATGGGCATACCAATGCCCCTACCCCCAAAAAAATAGCCACAGAGTTTCTGCCCCCTTGGGAGCATATCGGGAAACCCCACCCCGATATCCCCCCAGGGCGGCAGAAAGCCGACTAGGAACAGATTTGTTTTTAGCAATATGCCTACCTGTGGATTTTGGGCCCTAGCGCAGCCGGCACATAGGGAAACCTAGCAAACCTGTACATTTTTGAAAATTAGACACCCAGGGAATCCAGGATGGGGTGACTTGACTGGCTCTCACCAGGTTCTGTTACCCAGAATTCCTTGCAAACCTCAAAATGTGTATAAAAACACATTTTCCTCACATTTCTGTGGTGGAAAGTTCTGGAATCTGTGTGGATCCACAAAATTCCACTCACCCCGCATTCCCCAAAGTCTTCAGAGAAAAATGGTACCTCACTTGTGTGGGTGGGTCAAGTACCCGCGACAGGCAAGGGCCCAAAACGTATTGAGGCGACATCAAAATTGCCTATCACAAAACCACCTGGTTTTGCAAGGGAGTCCCATGACTTTTGGCCCGGGGCTCGGCGGCCACCTAGAGAAACCTACCAAACCCACACATTTCTGAAAACTAGACACCGGGGGATTCCAGGGAGGTATGACTTGCGTGGATCCCCCAACGTTTTCTTACCCAGAATCCCCTGCAAACCACAAATTTTGCCAAAAATGCACTTTTTCTCACATTTCTGTGGTGGAAAGTTCTGGAATCTGCGTGGATCCACAAATTTCCTCCCACCCAGCGTTCCCCCAGATCTCCCGATAAAAATGGTACCTCACTTGCGTGGGTGGGTCAAGGACCCGCGACAGGCAAGGGCCCAAAAGCTATTGAGGCGACATCAAAATTCCTATCACAAACCAACCTGGTTTTGCATGGGGGTCCCATGAGTTTTGGCCCGGGCTCGGAAGCCATCTAGGGAAAACTACCTAACCCACACATTTCTGGAAACTAGACACCCGGGGAGTCCAGCAAGGTATGGCTTGCGTGGGTCCCCCATCATTATCCTACCCAGAATCCCTGCAAACCTCAAATTTTGCTGAAAAATTCACTTTTTTCTCACATTTCTGTGGTGGAAAGTTCTGGAATCTGCGTGGATCCACAAATTTCCTCCCACCCAGCGTTCCCCAGGTCTCCCGATAAAAATGGTACCTCACTTGTGTGGGTAGGCACAGTGGCTGCAACAGGAAATGGCCCAAATCATACTCTGGAGACTTCAAAATTACCTATAGCAAAACTACCTGGTTTTGGGGGGCACCTTGGGAAAGTACCAAACCCAAAGATTTCTGAAAACTAGACACCCGGGGAGTCCAATGAGGTATGGCTTGCGTGGATCCCCCAACGTTTTCCTACCCAGAATGCCATGCAAACCTCAAATTTAGCTGAAAAAACCACATTTTCCACATATTTTTGTGTGGCATCACCGTGCCGGCACAAATGTCCTACCACCCAGCGTTCCCCTTGTTCTCCCGAGTAAAATGATACCTCACTTGTGTGGGTGGGCCAAAGGCCTGTGGCTAGGAAGAGCCCAAAACATAGGGATTTATAGTATAGCACCAAGAATTCTAAGCGCTACATCTTTTTAAAAATACGTTTTTAGCCAATTCTGCTTTGGACACCAGCTAAATTTAAGGTTTGCATTGCATTCTGGGTAGGAAAAGGTTGGGGGATCCAGGCAAGCCATACCTCATTAGACTCCCCCGGGTGTCTAGTTTTCAGAAATGTTTGGGTTTGGTACTTTCCCAAGATGGCCACCGAGCCCGGGGCCAAAATCTCAGGTGCCCCCCCCCCCAAAACCAGGTAGTTTTGCTATAGGTAATTTTGAAGTCTCCAGAGTACGATTTGGGCCATTTCCTGTTGCAGGCACTGTGCCTACCCACACAAGTGAGGTACCATTTTTATCGGGAGACCTGGGGGAACCCTGAGTGGGAGGAAATTTGTGGATCCACGCAGATTTCAGAACTTTCCATCACAGAAATGTGAGAAAAAGTGAATTTTGGGCGAAATTCGAGGTTTGCAGGGGATTCTGGGTAGGAGAATGATGGGGGACCCACGCAAGCCATACCTTGCTGGACTCCCCGGGTGTCTAGTTTCCAGAAATGTGTGGGTTAGGTAGGTTTCCCTAGATGGCTGCCGAGCCCGGGCCAAAAACTCATGGGACCCCCATGCAAAACCAGGTTGGTTTGTGATAGGTAATTTTGATGTCGCCTCAATAGCTTTGGGCCCTTGCCTGTCGCGGGTCCTTGACCCACCCATGCAAGTGAGGAACCATTGTTATCGGCAGACCTGGGGGAACGTTGGGTGGGAGGAAATTTGTGGATCCACGCAGATTCCAGAACTTTCCACCACAGAAATGTGAGAAAAAAGTGAATTTTTCGGCAAAATTCGAGGTTTGCAGGGGATTCTGGGTAGGAGAATGATGGGGGACCCACGCAAGCCATACCTTGCTGGACTCCCCCGGGTGTCTAGTTTCCAGAAATGTGTGGGTTAGGTAGGTTTCACTAGATGGCTGCCGAGCCCCGGGCCAAAAACCCATGGGACCCCCATGCAAAACCAGGTTGGTTTGTGATAGGTAATTTTGATGTCGCCTCAATAGCTTTTGGGCCCCTGCCTGTCGCGGATCCTTGACCCACCCACACAAGTGAGGTACCATTTTTCTCGAAAGACTTTGGGGAACGTGGGGTGGGTGGAAATTTGTGGATCCACGCAGATTCCAGAACTTTCCACCACAGAAATGTGGGGAAAATGTGGTTTTTGACAATTTTTTAGGTTTGCAAGGGATTCTGGGTAACAGAACCTGGTGGGAGGCAGTCAAGTCACCCCATCCTGGATTCCCCTGGGTGTCTAGTTTTCAAAAATGTATAGGTTTGCAAGGTTTCCCTAGGTGCCGGCAGAGCTATGGTTCAAAAACTACAGCTAGGCACTTTGCCAAAAAGGGTCATTTTTCACTGCGAAATTGAGGTGTGTCCATGTTGTGTTTTGCGCCGTTTCCTGTTGCGGGCACTAGGCCGACCCACACAAGTGAGGTACCATTTTTCTCGAAAGACTTTGGGGAACATGGGGTGGGTGGAAATTTGTGGATCCACGCAGATTCCAGAACTTTCCACCACAGAAATGTGGGGAAAATGTGTTTTTTTGACAATTTTTAGGTTTGCAAGGGATTCTGGGTAACAGAACCTGGTGGGAGGCAGTCAAGTCACCCCATCCTGGATTCCCCTGAGTGTCTAGTTTTCAAAAATGTATAGGTTTGCTAGGTTTCCCTAGGTGCCGGCAGAGCTATGGTTCAAAAACTACAGCTAGGCACTATGCCAAAAAAGGGTAATTTTTCACTGCGAAATTGAGGAGTGTCCACGTTGCGTTTTGCGCCATTTCCTGTCGCGGGCACTAGGCCGACCCACACAAGTGAGGTACCATTTTTCTCGAAAGACTTTGGGGAACGTGGGGTGGGTGGAAATTTGTGGATCCACGCAGATTCCAGAACTTTCCACCAAAGAAATGTGGGGAAAATGTGGTTTTTTTGACACTTTTTTAGGTTTGCAAGGGATTCTGGGTAACAGAACCTGGTGGGAGGCAGTCAAGTCACCCCATCCTGGATTCCCCTGGGTGTCTAATTTTCAAAAATGTATAGGTTTGCAAGGTTTCCCTAGGTGCCGGCAGAGCTATGGTTCAAAAACTACAACTAGGCACTTTGCCAAAAAAGGGTCATTTTTCACTGCGAAATTGAGGTGTGTCCACGTTGCGTTTTGCGCCGTTTCCTGTCGCGGGCACTAGGCCAACCCACACAAGTGAGGTATCATTTTTCTCGGAAGACTTTGGGGAACGCGGGGTGGGTGGAAATTTGTGGATCCACGTAGATTCCAGAACTTTCCACCACAGAAATGTGAGGAAAATGTGTATTTTTTGACAATTTGTTAGGTTTGCAAGGGATTCTGGGTAACAGAACCTGGTGGGAGCCAGTCAAGTCACCCCATCCTGGATTCCCTGGGTGTCTAGTTTTCAAAAATGTATAGGTTTGCTAGGTTTCCATAGGTGCTGGCAGAGCTAGGGTTCAAAAACTACAGCTAGGCACTTTGTCAAAAAGGGTCATTTTTCACTGCGAAATTGAGGTGTGTCCACGTTGCGTTTTGCGCCGTTTCCTGTCGCGGGCACTAGGCCGACCCACACAAGTGAGGTATCATTTTTCTCGGAAGACTTTGGGGAACGCGGGGTGGGTAGAAATTTGTGGATCCACGCAGATTCCAGAACTTTCCACCACAGAAATGTGAGGGAAATGTGTATTTTTTGACAATTTGTTAGGTTTGCAAGGGATTCTGGGTAACAGAACCTGGTGGGAGCCAGTCAAGTCACCCCATCCTGGATTCCCCTGGGTGTCTAGTTTTCAAAAATGTATAGGTTTGCTAGGTTTCCATAGGTGCTGGCAGAGCTAGGGTTCAAAAACTACAGCTAGGCACTTTGTCAAAAAAGGGTCATTTTTCACTGCGAAATTGAGGTGTGTCCACGTTGCGTTTGCGCCGTTTCCTGTCGCGGGCACTAGGCCGACCCACACAAGTGAGGTATCATTTTTCTCGGAAGACTTTGGGGAACGCGGGGTGGGTAGAAATTTGTGGATCCACGCAGATTCCAGAACTTTCCACCACAGAAATGTGAGGGAAATGTGTATTTTTGACAATTTGTTAGGTTTGCAAGGGATTCTGGGTAACAGAACCTGGTGGGAGCCAGTCAAGTCACCCCATCCTGGATTCCCCTGGGTGTCTAGTTTTCAAAAATGTATAGGTTTGCTAGGTTTCCATAGGTGCTGGCAGAGCTAGGGTTCAAAAACTACAGCTAGGCACTTTGTCAAAAAGGGTCATTTTTCACTGTGAAATTGGGGTGTGTGCACGTTGCGTTTTGCGCCGTTTCCTGTCGCGGGCACTAGGCCTACCCACACAAGTGAGGTACCATTTTTCTCGGAAGACTTTGGGGAACGTGGGGTGGGTGGAAATTTGTGGATCCACGCAGATTCCAGAACTTTCCACCACAGAAATTTGAGGAAAATGTGTTTTTTTATCAATCTTTTAGGTTTGCAAGGGATTCTGGGTAACAGAACCTGGTGGGAGGCAGTCAAGTCACCCCATCCTGGATTCCCCTGAGTGTCTAGTTTTCAAAAATGGATAGGTTTGCTAGGTTTCCCTAGGTGCTGGCAGAACTATGGTTCAAAAACTACAGCTAGGCACTTTGTCAAAAAAGGGTCATTTTTCACTGCGAAATTGAGGTGTGTCCACGTTGCGTTTTGCGCCGTTTCCTGTCGCGGGCACTAGGCCGACCCACACAAGTGAGGTATCATTTTTCTCGGAAGACTTTGGGGAACGCGGGGTGGGTAGAAATTTGTGGATCCACGCAGATTCCAGAACTTTCCACCACAGAAATGTGAGGGAAATGTGTATTTTTGACAATTTGTTAGGTTTGCAAGGGATTCTGGGTAACAGAACCTGGTGGGAGCCAGTCAAGTCACCCCATCCTGGATTCCCTGGGTGTCTAGTTTTCAAAAATGTATAGGTTTGCTAGGTTTCCATAGGTGCTGGCAGAGCTAGGGTTCAAAAACTACAGCTAGGCACTTTGTCAAAAAGGGTCATTTTTCACTGTGAAATTGGGGTGTGTCCACGTTGCGTTTTGCGCCGTTTCCTGTCGCGGGCACTAGGCCTACCCACACAAGTGAGGTACCATTTTTCTCGGAAGACTTTGGGGAACGTGGGGTGGGTGGAAATTTGTGGATCCACGCAGATTCCAGAACTTTCCACCACAGAAATTTGAGGAAAATGTGTTTTTTTTATCAATCTTTTAGGTTTGCAAGGGATTCTGGGTAACAGAACCTGGTGGGAGGCAGTCAAGTCACCCCATCCTGGATTCCCCTGAGTGTCTAGTTTTCAAAAATGGATAGGTTTGCTAGGTTTCCCTAGGTGCTGGCAGAACTATGGTTCAAAAACTACAGCTAGGCACTTTCTCAAAAAAGGGTCATTTTTCACTGTGAAATTGGGGTGTGTCCACGTTGCGTTTTGCGCCGTTTCCTGTCGCGGGCACTAGGCCTACCCACACAAGTGAGGTACCATTTTTCTTGGAAGACTTTGGGGAACGTGGGGTGGGTGGAAATTTGTGGATCCACGCAGATTCCAGAACTTTCCACCACAGAAATGTGAGGAAAATGTGTTTTTTTATCAATCTTTTAGGTTTGCAAGGGATTCTGGGTAACAGAACCTGGTGGGAGCCAGTCAAGTCACCCCATCCTGGATTCCCCTGGGTGTCTAGTTTTCAAAAATGTATTGGTTTGCTAGGTTTCCATAGGGGCTGGCAGAGCTAGGGTTCAAAAACTACAGCTAGGCACTTTGTCAAAAAAGGGTCATTTTTCACTGTGAAATTGGGGTGTGTCCACGTTGCGTTTTGCGCCGTTTCCTGTCGCGGGCACTAGGCCTACCCACACAAGTGAGGTACCATTTTTCTCGGAAGACTTTGGGGAACGTGGGGTGGGTGGAAATTTGTGGATCCACGCAGATTCCAGAACTTTCCACCACAGAAATGTGAGGAAAATGTGTTTCTTTTATCAATCTTTTAGGTTTGCAAGGGATTCTGGGTAACAGAACCTGGTGGGAGCCAGTCAAGTCACCCCATCCTGGATTCCCCTGGGTGTCTAGTTTTCAAAAATGTATAGGTTTGCTAGGTTTCCCCAGGTGCCGGCAGAGCTAGGGTTCAAAAACTACAGCTAGGCCCTTTGCAAAAAAAGGGTAATTTTTCATTGTGAAAATGTGGTGTGTTCACGTTGGGTTTTGAGCCATTTCCTGTCGTGGGCACTATGCCTACCCACACAAGTGAGGTACCATTTTTATCGGGAGACTTAGGGTAATTCAGATTTGTAAAGCAACTGTTATTACCTATTGACTTTCGATGCATTCTGCCTTCCAAATTAAAGACATTGTGTAAAAAAGAAGTAATTTTAAAAAATGACCGATAATTCTCATGCTAGTATGAGTATTCCCAATTTCGGAAATGTGCAAATATCTACTGTTTCTAAACTCTATATTTTGTTCCCATTTCAGAAATACATAGGTGTCTTTCATACCGATTTTTCCATGTATACATTTTCCCACAATAATTGCTATATACCCGGTACATAATAAAAAACCATTGCAAGACGCTGCTCAGTTGTTGGCTCTGGGTTCATCGGGTTCTTGGTGAACCTACAAGTCCTATATATCCCCACAACCAGTAAGGTCCAGCGGATGTAACGGTATATTGCTTTCAAAGAGCTGTCATAATTAGAAGAAGTTACAGGTGAAAACTTTGACACAAAAGGCTGTTTTTTTCAACTAATTTTCAATTTTTCCTATATTTAACTGTTAGTTTCTATAAAGAAACCTTGATGGATCTACACAAATGACCCCTTGCTGAATTCAGAATTTTGTACACATTTCTAAAATGTATAGCTGTCTAGGATCCATTATTGCTTTCATACCCATTTCTACCATTAACTGGAAGGAGGTTGAAAACACAAAAAATAGCAAAAATAGGCTATGTCCCAGAAAAATGCCAAAACTGTGTAAAAAATGTTGGTTTTCTGACAAAAGTCTGTCATTCCCTAAAAGCTGGGAAAATGGTGATTTCAGCCCCACAAACCCTTTTTGATACCATTTGCAGGGAAAAACCCAGACGCTTTCATTTGCAGCCCTTTTTCGCATTTTTCCCAAAACCCCCAAAATTTAGCTGTATTTTGGCTAATTTCTGGGACCCCTCCAGGGGAATCCACAAACCCTGGGTACCTTTACAATGCCCATGATGTTGGAAAAAAAGGACGCAAATTTGGCGTGGATACCTTATGTGGTCAAAAAGTTACAGGGGCCTAAGATCGCACTACCCCAAATAGCCAAAAAAAGGCTTAGCACAGGGGGGGAAAAGGCCTAGCAGCGAAGGGGTTAAAGTGACTCGTGCTCATTGCCATTGGTAGTAGAAAATAGACATAAAGGACATACTGTTTCGTGAAATTTGGGTGTAATACAGCCCAGATCTTTTCCTTTTTGTTCTTTTCACACCATCATTATGAATGCTTTTCTAGACAGTATAAAATGTCAAATACATGTAGCATCTCAATAAGAATCAATATTCTTTAACCCATATAAATATACGTTTAGTTAATAAGTTATGAGATATTAAAACAGTATTAAATATGAAATACTATATAAAAAAAATTATATATATATATATACCTCTCATATTATAAAATTCCAATGATTAGAATAGTCAAATAAATAAATATTCATTTAAAAATTATTTTCAGAGAAGCCAAACATAATTAAAAGACAATTTCTTTTTGATGATAAAATCCTAGCTTAAATGCATAGTTTCTACTGTGCACTGGTTCCTGCTACCATTTTCACCAGTAAATGGTCCTACCATCGGCTCCCCTAGGTTCCGTCTGTTCCTGCTCAGTGACCTATTCTCTAAAAGTGCTAGTGCTCTCCTACCTGTGAAAAATACACAGATTCCCTTTTGGCAACATGGTATTTTGTCTACAAATTTTAAGGTGCTCTTAAAATTAAAAATTAGATATTAAAAAAACACTATTCTTGTGGTTGAGGTTGGTTCGGCGGCCTTCAATGTTTAAAGTAAAATACTCTTACAACTTGTTTCGCTTCTACAAATAAGACCTTCCTGCACCCCTCCCAGTCTTGAATTTGGTAAGTCTCCTCTGTTCTAAAAATTATTACTCTGGAAGGGTATCCGACTTTGTGCAGGGGTCAATTTGAAAGTCTAAAGAATCTTAGGAGTCACTATAGACAGGTGTATAGGTCCTCTGTCATGTTCAAACCTCCCGGGGTCTTGCTATCAAAGTTGAGGATGTATCTGGTTTCCAACTTCCTAAGTTGCCCCTCTCTATCACCACCCCTTCTGTTCATGGGTATGGTGACAATTAGATAGTATGTGAGATCTTTAAGGTTGCAATCATGCACCTCCCTGAAATGTCTAGCAACTGGGTACGTTTGATCAGAATTATTGATCGCCCTAATGTGTTGCAAAATTCTTTTATGTGCAGGAAGCTTGGGGCATATAACTCCAACTCCTGGCCCGTCAGTGACTCAACAGGACCCCCAGGCACGAACCTCTTGTACGCTTCAAGTAATAGACAACTCCAATGTTGCTTGTTCGCAGTACTGTGATTTATTCACTCCTAAATTATAACCTCCAAAGCTGTTCAGGCATAGTGCCTGCCATGACGCGTTTCGATCGCCTCACGCGATCTTGATCACATGACAGGGAACAGATTAAATAGAATGTGCGCACTATTACCTATAGAAAGTAATTTGCCAAGTTTAGTGAAAAAGAAAACAGACTGTCAAACATCTAATAATATCGTCATCATACCTATATGTATCTATGTTGTTTAGTACATTTAAATAGATCAGTTTTTTTTTAAACATTATTAAAAACCACGAATAAAAGACCATCTACAGGTTACAACTATAAAACCTTGAAATATATGTGCAAAATACGCTGATGGATGTAAACAACATAATGAATAGTTACTATTGCTGTGCTTACTGTGATACAACTTTACAATAGTCGACAGTGGAATTGAAGTGCTAATGCTGGTAAACTGCCTCAATACCACCAATTTACTGAATAAAATCAGTCATATTCAAACAAGATCAATCATCCTCTTATTACGTTCAGTATTGTAATTAAAGTGCTAGTGCTCAACTATACTTCGATTTCTTTGTCACATAAACCATTATTTGTTGTATACAAACGAGGTACCCGAAATTATTACTATCTGAACTAAGTCAATATAGGAAATAAAGTGCTAGTGCTAATACTTTATCTGATTAATCCTTGCATTGTCATGGTTGATATTAAAGTGCTAGTGCTGATGCCATATTTCAATTCATCTGTCTCACTAAAATATCTCATTGATATGTATAAAAAAAGTAAACACGACTTTCAGTGCCGGTTTGACTCTGCCATATTTGGCCCTACATATAGCAGCCAATTATCGATATACTTGCAATTCAAAATTTGTAGTTTGTTTTAGCTTAACCTTATATCATGATCCTCTATATAGAACAGTCTGTGCAATGATAAAAGTGCCGTGCTCTGTGCAAAAAACAATTGACCAGTGCAAATGTGCTGTGCAACTTACATATTCTATAGCAGTGTAGACATTGAATATTATCCAAACCTGAATTATGATAAAGTACACGTGCCGATAACGTAAATATATACAAAAAACAGAGAGAACCTTATTAATTACAAACACAGGACATGTTTTCAATAATCATTCGTTGATACCTTTGGAGACTTAAAACCATTTCATTACTTTACATCACACATGATTACCCGTGGTGTATACTGACTAAGATGCAATTATGTGCTACACACCTAGAGGAAGTTATGCATATCCTCGCTAGTATTGAGGCCGTTAGGCATTTTGGTGTCGAAGGCCAGAATAAATTGGGTTTCAAGTTGGCGCAGGCTCTTTTCTCGGTTCCCACCCCGGCCGGGTGTGGGTACTGCTCCTAACACAGAATATTCCAAATCCTTGAGCTTATTCTGGTGTACCAATTTAACATGTCTGGCAACAGGATAATTTGGGTCGGAATTCACAATTGCCCTGATGTGCTGTAAAATCCGTTTGTGTACAGGGAGCTTAGTGCTCCCTATGTATTCAAGACCACAGGTGCAACGTAGTTTATAGATTGCAAACTGGGTGTGACATGTCAAATAATCCTTTATTGGGATCAATTTGTCACTGAATGCTGTCACATAGTGTGTTAAATTTGTGGCAAATGTACATGCGCGACACGAGTTGCATTTGAAAAAACCTGATTTGGCCAGCCAAGTACTTTTAGGTGTTATCTCAGGACTTGTTTTTACTAGGGCATCCCGCATAGAGGGTGCCCTCCTGAATGTGATGGCAGGCAAAGTTGGCAATATTGGTTTCAACGTCACATCTGTTAAGACTATAGGCCATTGAGAATAGATTATTTTTCAGATTTTATGCTCTTGCTGGCTAAATGTAGTGATAAGTCTAATACAACGTTTATCACTATCATTTCCTTCAGCTGGCGGGACCTGAGCCGCAAGACGTTCTCTTTTAGGTATTAGTAGTTCTTCCCTAGGATGTACATTCGCTTTGTTTAGGACACGAACCAACATAGACCTGTTATAACCCCGCTTAGAAAACGGCCAAAAGCATCTTGCTGGCACTCCTGTAAGTCAGTTTGCGAACTACAAATACGGCAAATTCGCACGAACTCACCAAACGGTATGCTCTGAATTAGGTGGCGGGGATGCGAACTTTCTGCATGCAGAATTGAGTTGCCCGCAGTTTGTTTGCGGTGCAACTTCGTGTGAATCTGACCCTCGCTAATATATAGGAGAACGTCTAGAAATTCAACACTTAAATCACTGATAGTTGCCGTGAATCTAAGATTATGCATATTGATGTTAATAGCTGTTACAAAATTGGTTGCTGCCTCTCTACTTCCATCCCATATCAAGCATATGTCATCAATGTATCGCCAATAGTATTTTACATGGGTTTCCCACTTCACCCTGTGCTGTGTCATGAGGACATGCTCCTCCCACCAGCCAACATGAAGACATGAATAGCTGGGGGAGAAGCATGCCCCCATGGCGACACCTCTCAGCTGTTGATAAGCTTCCTTATTGAACAGAAAGTAGTTGTTAAACAGGCAAAGCTCTATCATTGTGACCAGCATGCAATTGTGTTCTTTTAAATGAATAGCTCTATTGTCCAAATAGTGCCTAACTGCAGCTAATCCATCAGAATGATGGATGCATGTGTATAGAGATTCTATATCCATAACTACAAGCAAAAGATTAGGTTGCCATACAACTTTCTTGATTTTTCTCAGGAAGTCAGAGGTGTCTTTCACAAAGGATGGTAAAGTGATGACTTGGGGCTGTAGAAAGTAGTCCACATATTTTGATATCATTTCCATCATGCTTTTCCGGGCCGAAATGATAGGTCTTCCTGGAATTGGGACTACTTTTTTATGTACTTTTGGAATGAAATAGAGGACAGGGGTAACAGGATGATCCACTTTCAAGAAATTCAATTCTTCCTTAGTCAACAGACCCTGCCTCTTCCATTGCGATAACTGTTGTGCCACTTTGTCCTGAACCAAGCGTATTTCTTGTTTTGAAGCTTTCCTGTAACACAAAGTGTCTGACAAGTGCCGGTTGGCTTCTGCCAAATTTTGGTTCTTTGGCCATAATACAACATTCCCGCCCTTGTCGGATTTATTCACAATAATGTCATGATTATTCTTTAATTTCTTGATTAAGGCATGGTGCTGGGCCTGTTTGAATTTCTTGTGTTGTTGTTGTTGCATCATAGTGCTGTTAAGGCGTTTTAGTTCCTCCACTACTCTGTCGCTAAAAATATCAACAGCATCCTTTGGCATGAGTGGTAAGAATGTAGATGGAGGGCGAAAAGGGCTTAATGCTGCTTTACTGATATTAATGCCCATTTCTGTCATTGCTTGATGTGTCGATTCACACACGGTACTGTTTTCATTAGACAAAGATTGTAATGTCTGTAGAGTTGGAATGTCCTTGACCTGTAGATTGATAACAGGATCGCATATACTTGATGTTGTATTAGAGGGAGTTGGAGATTTATTGAGTTGGAAATACTTGATCAACTTCACTTTTTCGAATAAATTTAAAAACATCAATTCTCGTTTAATTGTATGAAAAAGTACTAGCAGGGTAGTACGTTAATCCCAACGATAAAAGCGGAGTTTCTGCTGCAGTAAGCACTGTCTCTGTGAGATTGATGACTGTATTGTTGGTAGTATACTCTACCGTCTCCATTTCCTGGTTGTATTTCCTCTGTTGGTATTGCTGGCGGTACTTGTGCCGCCTCTCCCTCCTGCGTTGGTTACTGCTTCTCCTTGCTGTTGTTGAGGATTGCGGGGGCGCAAGGTCTGCCTCCGATCCTGTCGGAGAAAACTCAGTTCCTCTGCTGGAGTAAGATTGCTAGCACCTACGATTGGTGTTCCTGATGTGCCTGAACGACCATCATCAGACTCACTGTTAGAGGTGAGAGAGTTTGCATCAGATTCCACATCAGCAACCAAATTCATAGCAGATACACTTTAAACTGATTCGGACGTTTTGTGTACAAGGGCCTGCCTTTTATAATTGTCGAATTTTCTGGAGAATGTAAAAATTCTCCCTGTGGCATTGTCGTTTTGATCACGTACAAACTTGAAAACCTTGCGTGCCTTGATGGTGTTCTCATGTTTTTTAATTCGTACATCTATATCGGCACGCCCCTTGTAACCGTTTCCTGTAGTCCTGTGGCATCTAGCAACCCATTTACTCGGTCAATTTCAAGTAATAGTCCTTCACGGTCTATCTCCGCATATTTAATTAGTATATGTACCATGTTCATCGACGCCTGCAGATTATTCTCCACCCACTCCTTTAACATGGCAGGGTTCGGATTCTCAAATGTCGGGGCAATGAGGACTCGAAGACCCCGCAGTACCCGATCTGCATCCCGATATTTTTCCAGGGACTTCTTTTCCCACCACTTAGTTAATTCATTTCGGAGCAATTTTTCAAGTGTCCTTAGTAGTGATCTCACGTCATTATTTCCTGTGCTGTTTGATTGTCCTCTCTGTTCAACGTTTATACTTGGTAAATTTTGAAACAATGCCTCAGCCGCTGCTTCTTTGTCCCACAGCGCGTCACTGGTCGACATTCTGGAGAACGATTAATTGACTGCGATATACTAATTTCGAATGCTAGCATATGATCCCACAACCCGTTCAAATCATAACTACAGTGCGCGGCAGCGACTCCTCTTACCGGCGCTGAACTCGCAGTCCCACGAGTCCTCCGACCACACAGGTTATGTAGCTCCTCGCCGAGAATGGAGAAATCCGGTGCTCTCTCGCTGGTACGTTGACGTGGGGCACAGCCAGCGCTTACTCCTTCTGAGTTAAATTCAAACGCAGACGCGTGATTGGCTGAAAAATAGACTGTGCCACTTCGCCATGGGAGGGTCCGTGAATCCGGAATCAGCCTTGCCCCGGATAACTCGAATTCAATAACTTCAACACCTGG
This sequence comes from Calotriton arnoldi, assembly GCA_963921515.1. NCBI lineage: Eukaryota > Metazoa > Chordata > Amphibia > Caudata > Salamandridae > Calotriton > Calotriton arnoldi. Next base: position 3,981,566 of record CAWUFW010000289.1, read on the forward strand.
CCCGTCAGTGACTCAACGGGACCCCCAGGCACGGACCTCTTGTACGCTTCAAGGAATAGACAACTCCAATGTTGCTTGTTCGCAGTACTGTGATTTATTCACCCATAAATTATAACCTCCAAAGATGTTCAGGCATAGTGCCTGCCATGACGCGTTTCGATCGCCTCACGCGATCTTGATCACGACGCACCACATGACAGGGAACAGATTAAATAGAAAGTGTGCACTATTACCTATAGAAAGTAATTTGCCAAGTTTAGTGAAAAAGAAAACAGACTGTCAAACATCTAATAATATCGTCATCATACCTATATGTATCTATGTTGTTTAGTACATTTAAATAGATCCGTTTTTTTTAAAAACAATATTAAAAATCACGAATAAAAGACCATCTACAGGTTACAACTATAAAACCTTGAAATATATGTGCAAAATATGCTGATGGATGTAAACATAATGAATAGTTACTATTGTCGTGCTTACTGTGATACAACTTTACAATAGTCGACAGTGGAATTGAAGTGCTAATGCTGGTAAACTGCCTCAATACCACCAATTTACTGAATAAAATCAGTCATATTCAAACAAGATCAATCATCCTCTTATTACGTTCAGTATTGTAATTAAAGTGCTAGTGCTCAACTATACCTCGATTTCTTTGTCATATAAACCATTATTTGTTGTATACAAACGAGGTACCCAAAATTATTACTCTCTGAACTAAGTCAATATAGGAAATAAAGTGCTAGTGCTAATACTTTATCTGATTAATCCTTGCATTGTCATGGTTGATATTAAAGTGCTAGTGCTGATGCCATATTTCAATTAATCTGTCTCACTAAAATATCTAAATGATATGTATAAAAAAAGTAAACACGACTTTCAGTTCCGGTTTGACTCTGCCATATTTGGCCCTACATATAGCAGCCAATTATCGATATACTTGCAATTCAAAATCTGTAGTTTGTTTTAGCTTAACCTTATATCATGATCCTCTATATAGAACAGTCTGTGCAATGATAAAAGTGCCATTCTCTGTGCAAAAAACAATTGACCAGTGCAAATGTGCTGTGCAACTTACATATTCTATATCAGTGTAGACATTGATTATTATCCAAACCTGAATAATGATAAAGTACACGTGCCGATAAAGTAAATATATACAAAAAACAGAGAGAACCTTATTAATTACAAACACAGGACATGTTTTCAATAATCATTTGTTGATACCTTTGGAGACTTAAAACCATTTCATTACTTTACATCACACATGATTACCTGTGGTGTATACTGACTAAGATGCAATTATGTGCTACACACCTAGAGGAAATTATGCATATCCTCGCTAGTATTGAGGCAGTTAGGCATTTTGGTGTCGAGGGCCAGAATAAATTGGGTTTCAAGTTGGTGCAGGCTCTTTTCTCGGTTCCCACCCCGGCCGGGTGTGGGTACTGCCCCTAACACAGAATATTTCAAATCCTTGGGCTTATTCTGGTGTACCAACTTAAAATGTCTGGCAACAGGAACATTTGGGTCGGAATTCACAATTGCCCTGATGTGCTGTAAAATCCGTTTGTGTACAGGTAGCTTAGTGCTCCCTATGTATTCAAGACCACAGGTGCAACGTAGTTTATAGATTGCAAACTCCTTTATTGGGATCAATTTGTCACTGAATGCTGTCACATAGTGTGTTAAATTTGTGGCAAATGTACATGCGCGACACAAGTTGCATTTGAAAAAACCTGATTTGGCCAGCCAAGTACTTTTTAGGTGTTATCTCAGGACTAGTTTTTACTAGGGCATCCCGCATAGAGGGTGCCCTCCTGAATGTGATGGCAGGCAAAGTTGGCAATATTGGTTTCAACGTCACATCTGTTAGGACTATAGGCCATTGAGAATAGATTATTTTTCGGATTTTACGCTCTTGCTGACTAAATGTAGTGATAAGTCTAATACTACGTTTATCACTATCATTTCCTTCAGCTGGCGGGACCTGAGCCGCAAGACGTTCTCTTTTAGGTATTAGTAGTTCCTCCCTAGGATGTACATTCGCTTTGTTTAGGGCACGAACCAACAAAGACCTGTTATAACCCCGGCTTAGAAAACGGCCAAAAGCATCTTGCTGGCACTCCTGTAAGTCAGTTTGCGAACTACAAATACGGCGAATTCGCACGAACTCACCATACGGTATGCTCTGAATTAGGTGGAGGGGATGCGAACTTTCTGCATGCAGAATTGAGTTGCCCGCAGTTTGTTTGCGGTGCAACTTCGTGTGAATCTGACCCTCGCTAATATATAGGAGAACGTTTAGAAATTCAACACTTAAATCACTGATAGTTGCCGTGAATCTAAGATTTTGCATATTGATGTTAATAGCTGTTTTATATATATATATATATATATATATATAACCTAATGGTGGTCGCCAGTAGGTAGTTATAGGTAGGAAAAGCTTTTTTTGTTTTGCCATTAACTTTGTTGCCGTTTGACGAATCTTCACGAAATTTTCTAAATTAGTACAACGCTTAGCATAGCTGCTGTGTTGAAAGGTTCGGGGTGATCCGTCAAGCGGGGCCGAGAAAAAGGGGGGATCTCAAAACGCATTTTCCCCATGTTAATTGCCACAGAGATTTTAGACACGGTTATAGCCCACACGCTGAACGACTGGTGTGATTGGTTGTAAATCCATTCAGTAGTTTTTGAGATATTAACTGTAACCAAATTTGTATATCTAGGGATGCGGATCTTCAGCAGATCCACGCGCCAAAGCAGGTCCCTGATTGACTGGCTACAACCTGAGAGAAAAGTTGCAGCCACCACTTTATATCTTGGGAAACGGTCTCCGGGGTTGAAAAGTTGCTTGCATACTAATTGAAGGGTTCAGGTGAGAGCTTTCCTGACCTCTTGTACATGTTATAAATTAGGAGAAAGCATGTTTAATGGGCAGTAAAATGCTAGAAAATTGTTTTTTTGGCCATACGTGAGATCTGTGGATCCACCACAGGGCTCAGCGCCCCCCCATGTAAATCCGCGATGGATCTGCAGATCTCGCTCATGGCCCAAAAAATACAAATGTACTCTCACATTCTCTGTGACACCTATACAGACACTCACACCGATTGACGCACCCATACAGACACTCTCACACTCACTCACATACCCATACAGACACTCTCACATCACTGACACCCATACAATATCACACCTACTCACATACCCATACATGCATTGCCGCAACCACTCTGACATCCAGACACTGTCATAACCACTCACACACCCAGATAGACACTCTCACACCCACTCACACACCCAGTACACAGATCCACAAAGGCACTCACACACCCACTCACAGTGCTATGCTGGCACTTTCACACCTACTCAGAGTCCCACACAGGCAGCCACACACTCACTCACACACCCATACAGGCACTCATAGACCCATTCACAGACCCACTCGGGCACTCAAACACCTACTAACAGACCCACACAGCCACTCACAGACCCACATAGGCACTCTTACACCCACCTATTCACAGACCCACACAGCCACTCACACACCCACGTACACACACACACAGGAAGTCTCACACCCACTCACAGATCCACACAGCCACTCACACACCCACTCACACCCATGCAGGCACTGACAGACCCATTCACAGACCAACACAGGCAGTCAGAGAGCCACTCACACACCCACATAAGCATTCACATACCTACTTACAGACCCACATAACCACTCACACACTCACTCACAGATCCACACATGTACTCTCACACCCGCTGACAGAAGCACACAGGCACTCACAGACCTACTGACAGAGCCACACAGGCACTTACACACCCAATCAGAAATCTATGAAAGCACTGACAGTACGACTCACACACCCACACAAGTACTCACAGACCCACTCACAGACCTATGCAGGTACTCACACACCCACTCACTGACCCACACAACCACACACATGCCCACAAAACCACTCACACACCCACAATACCACTCACACACCAACTCACAGACCCATACAGTCACTCACACACCCACTCACCAACCTATACAACCACTCACACACCCACTTTCAAAGGTTACAGGTTAAAGTAAAGAAATAAAATTCAAAAAACCTTAGAAATTCACTAAAAAAACAAAGGCTACAGGGATGTTCTAGTTAGGAAATAACATTAAAAAACCATAGAAATTCACCCAAAAAAACAAAGGTTACTGGAACATTATAGTTAGGAAATAGAATTTAAAAAAACATAGAAAGTCACTGAAAAAATAAAGGTTACAGGGACGTTATAGTTAGGCTCAGATTTGACCTGTTTAAAGCCACTGAAATTCAGCAGTTATAGTTGCCTGAGCTAACTATAACTTACGACCCCGTAATGCACTTCTTATGACCGCACATATTACTCATGACATGGTCAGTGACATCACTGACGACATTTCAAATGACATCACTGATGACATCATCCAGTGAGTGTAAGTGTTTTGAAAACGTTTCTGAGAGTTAAAGATAAATACTAAGCTACTTCATAAGTTAAATTTCTATTCTTTCTGTACTACTGATGAGTGATACTATTTCTAACATATGTCATCTCAATGGCTGTGTGACTGTCTGAATCTGTGTGTGAGTGTGGCTGTGTGAGAGGCTGTATGGGTGAATTAGTGGCTGTGTGAGTAGCTACACTGGTGAGTGAGTGGGTGTGTGATGGGCTGTATGGGTGAGTGAGTCAGTGTGTGAATGGCTGTATGGGTGAGTGAGAGGCTGTGTGAGTCTCTGTACGGATGAGTGAGTGGGTGTGTTAGTGACTTTGGGTGAGTGAGTGAGTGACTGTATGGGTGAGTGTGCACCTGTGTCAGTCAGTGACTGTACAGGTGAGTGAGTACATGTTAGTATCTGTATGACTATGTGAGCGGGTGTGTGAGTATCTGTGGGTGAGTGAGTGGTTGTGTTAGTGATTGTATGGGTGAGTGAGGGGGTGTGTAAGTAGCTGCATGGGTGAGTATAGGAGAATAAATGAGGGTAAGATTATCTGTATGGGTGAGTGTGGCTGTGTGAGTGGCTCGATGGGTGTCTAAGTCGGTGTGTGAGTATTTTATGGGTGAGTGACTGAAAGGGTGTGTGAGTGCCTATAAGAATGTGTGAATGGATGTGTGAGTACTTGTATGGTTCTGAGAATGGGTATGTGAGTGGTTGTGTGGATGTGTGAGGGTGTGAGTGGGGGTGTGAGTGATTATGTAGATGATGTCATCAGTGAAGTCATCAGTGATGTCACTGACCATGTCATGAGTGATGTAATATGCGAAATCATAAGCAGTGCATTGTGGGGGCGTAAATTATAGTTAGCTCAGGTAACTATAACTGCTGAATTTCACTGGTTTTGTACCAGTGAAATCTGAGCCTAACTATAACGACCTGTAACCTTTGGTTTTTTCAATGAATTTCTACCGTTTAAAAAAAATTCTATTTCCTAACTATAACGTCCCTGTAACCTTTGGTTCTTTCAGTCGCCAGTAGATAACTATAGTTATGGACCCAGATTCCATAGGAAAAGCATTTTTTTGTTTTACTAAAAACTGATGCAGTTTGACGAATCTTCACAAAATTTTAAAAACTAGTTTGCCACTAACTTCAGCTGCTGTCTGGAAAGCTTTGGGGTGATTCGTCAAGTAGGGGCCATGAAAAAGGAGGGGGGTCCCAAAATGCTATTTCCCCATGCAATTTCCCATAGGGATTTTAGACCCAACTACAGCCTGAACTGTTCAACGGAATTACATCAAATTTGGCACAAAGCTAGATCTTGGTCCAGAAAGATATTTCTTTGTAATTTGGTATAAATCCATTCAGTAGTTTTGGAGTTATTAAAGAAAAAAGATTTATGTATATAGGGACGCGCCAGGTCCGCAGAGCCGACAGATCACATACTGAGATATGATTGGCTGCCACCACTTCATCCAGGAAGTGGAAGCAGCCATCTTGGGACTCGGCCGAGTCCCATAAAAATGCAAAAAAAAACAAAAAACACAAGTGGGCAGGGTAGGAATAACTTGTTCTCCTATGCCTGGGCCCAAAAACATTTTTTTTTTTTTTAAATTGATGCGAATTTGCAGAGGATCTGCAGCAAAAGTTTTTAAAAAAACAAGCATGGTTTCCAGCGTTTGTTTCTTTTTGCCCATCGGGTGGGCCACGTCCCGGGGGGATTAATAAATAATAAATGGGGAGGGGGCGCATGAGGCATCCCACTCCAGGCCAATTTTAGCCCCAGGGACCCCATCCCCGGGGCCCGGCCAAGATTGAAGAGGGGAGGGGGGCCTATGACCCCCCTTCCCAGGCCGATTTCAGGCCCCGGGTACCCCATCCCCCCGGCCACGCAGCACCCACCCCCTCCTCGGGTTGATTTCGGCCCTGGGGACTCCGGCGGAATAGCAAAGGGAATAGCATTAAAAATACCATTCAAATTCACTGAAAAAACAAAGGTTACAGGGACATTATAGTTAGGAAATAGAATTAAAAAAACATAGGAATTCACTAAAAAAACAAAGGTTACAGGGACGTTATAGTTAGGTTCAGATTTTACACACATAAGACCATACAAAAATTCAGCAGTTATAGTTAAAGTTGTCTCAAGTAACTATAACTCGTGCCCCAAAGTGACTATAATTCACACACTCGCCACGCACTGCTAATTATCCCACATATTACATCACTCATGACATCATCTATAAAATCATTGATAATATCACTGAAACACTTTCAACACTCAACATTTCAAATTATTGTTGAGAAAACTATGCTAGGCGGGCCACGAGTTAGAGTTACCTTTGGGCACGAGTTATAGTTACTTGAGATAACTATAACTGCTAAATTACATTGTGGTTTTGTGTGTGTAAAATCTGAACCTAACAAGAACGTTTCTGTAACTTTTTTTTTTTGTGTGTGAATATATATATATATATATATATACACATATATATATTATCTACTGGCGGTCGCCAGTAGATAGTTATAGTTAGGACCTATTTTCCATAGGAAATTCACAACATTCTATTTCCAATAACTTTGGCGCCGGTTGATGAATCTTCGCGAAATTTTCAAAACTTGTGGGGCGCTCCGGTTTGCTCCTATCCTGAAAGTTTCGGGGTGATTCGGCAAGCGGGGGCCAAGAAAAAAGGGGGGTCCCAAAACGTGTTTTCCCCATGCAATTTTCCATAGGAAACTTTAGACACGGCTACAGCCCGAACTGCTGAAAGGAATTACACCAAATTTGGCAAAAAGGTAGCCCTTTTCAGTAGTTGCTGAGAAAATCAAAAGTAAAAACACATATATATCTATGGCCGCGGAGGATCCGCGCACCCTACAGATTAGGATCCGCGAACCCTGCCGATCACGAGCTGCATTGTAATTGGTTGTGAACACTCTAAACCAGGAACTGTTGGTAGCCATCTTGTGCCTCGGTAGAAGCGAGGCACAAGATGGCAGTAAAATGAAGGCGTAAAGAAGAAGAGGGGGCAGGGTTGAAACACCCTGACCCCGTAGGTCTGCTTAGGGGGTCCTAGAAGGACTTCTAGGGCTAAAAAAAGCATTTTTTTTTTAAACACCGCGATACGCGTAGGGTGCGTGTATCAAGCCGCAAAAATGAAAAAAAAGAAGCGCGGGCTCTCGCGCTTCGTTTAATTAAAGCCCCCGGGTGGGCCAGGTCCCGGGGGCATGTGAAAAAAAAGTGTGTGGGGGCGGCCCTAATCCCCCCCCACACTGCCCCGGGGACCGCCACCCCCGGGGCAAAGTATGAATATTTGCGGGGGCACACGGGCCCCCCTGCAGCCCCGGGGACTGCCACCCCCTGGGGCTTTAATTAATTAGTATTGTGGGGGGGCACTCTGCCCCCCTGCAGCCCCGGGGACCGCCAAAACAAAACCCTTTCAGGCATAGAGTGACGAATAAATTATGCAAAAACAGAAGCAGAGAACTCTGGGTAGTTCTCAAGTTTAGGTGGAAAGCAGCTCCAGTAAGATAGAAAGGGACAAAGTCTTTTGCCATTTTAAAAATGGCAAAAGACTTTGTCCCTTTCTATCTCGGCGTGGATAGCACTGCACTAATCCTATGCTTAAAGACTTTGATAGAAAAGCAGACATTTGAGGTGAGCAAATTTAGAGTGTCACTGGTGTTGAGAGAGCTCTTACTGGAGCTGCTTTCCACCTAAACTTGAGAACTACCCAGAGTTCTCTGCTTCTGTTTTTGCATAATTTATTTGTCACTCTATGCCTGAAAGGGTTTTGTTTTGACTTATACTGGGTGCTCCCTTGTGTCTGGACAAAGCTATACCTCTCTGAAGAGCTCTAACGAGAGCGAAACACGTGTCAGGGGTTGCTTTTATTCATTTCAGGTTGGCTTGGATGGTATTTTACCAATCCAAAGCTGTAATACTGTGCCTGGAGTGGTAAAAGGCTTTGGCCATTTTACAGCTCGGCAGGGATAGTACTGTGCTAATCCTATGCGTAAAAATGGCAAAAGACTTTGTCCCTTTCTATCTCGGCGTGGATAGCACTGCGCTAATCCTATGCTTAAAGACTTTGATAGAAAAGCAGACATTTGAGGTGAGCAAATTTAGAGTGTCGCTGGTGTTGAGAGTGCTCTTACTGGAGCTGCTTTCCACCTAAACTTGAGAACTACCCAGAGTTCTCTGCTTCTGTTTTTGCATATATATATATATATATATTATATATATATATATATATTTCCCAACAATGATCCTTCAGTTCCGAAAGCGCTCACCAGCGGGTGCTCTGCATGAGGGCCGGATCCAGGCCCAATGTATTTAATCGCAAAACAAAGGATGCGGCACTCTTAAGCAGACTTTTTCATGCCATATACATTTTTTTAAACTTAAACGTGGTACTATACCATGTTTAAGTTTTAAAAAATGTATATGGCATGACAAGTTTTGAACTAAGCAAACTGAATTATTCAAGATATAATGTTACATATGACTGCTAATATGGTTGACATAAGGCGCTATGTGTCTTTCTTATATATATGTATAAAGTTTTATATTCTTCCAAACTACAAATCCCACAATGCCACCTGAAGGCCATGTGGGGCAGTATAAAAATGTTTGTAGAAGAAAGACTCACTGACCGTGAGAAAAGCCGAGTGAGGCTGAAACGCGTTGGTGGAGTGACGATCTGAAAATAAACCTTAACGAAAACGTCTGCTTAAGAGTGCTGCATCCTTTGTTTTGCGATATATATATATATATATATATACATATATATATATATATATATATATATACAGGTGAAAGATATCAGCATAGCCATAACTAGGCACATATTTTATACCAAGCCACTGAGACAGGGTGAATCTGTTGATGACTTTGTAGAATTATCTATGAAATGTCAGCAATGATGGAAGGACTCATTACAGGTTAGTGAATTGTGCATCACCAATCTACAATAACCTTCAGTGTATTTCCTGTACATGTCGGCAAACTCCGAAAAGCCCTTGATACCTTTCACACGCCTCCATTTTGCAAATTCTAGCATAGTTTGTAATTTGGAGTAATGCATAGCTATGTTTCCAGGCTAGGAAACATAACCTAAAAGCTCCACCTGCTGTATGTGGAGCTCACACTTTCCTAGCAGAGTATTATCCCCTCACATTATCAATCAGGGGGTAACATAGCTATCTGCGCATATATTGTGTGAGTTATTTATATTCTTCTAACAATATCACTTTGCACCTCCCAATACATTGCTCGTTGGAACAGATGGTGAATTAGCAGCATGCACCACACATTTGCCTCCATTCTCTAAGCACTTATTACATTTGTCCTTAGAATTAAAGCATACTTCTTGTTTTGCAATACATAAGAATCATGTCTTGGAAGTCAAGTCATGGCATTCCCAGAAGAATAGAAAAGAGAAGTTCATCAATCATACCATTAATGCACAATTTGTATGTGTAATGTCCTTGTCTGGTGGGCTGTTATTCAAAATGCTTCTTTCTTCCCATCCTCTGTTCTAACAGCTCTGGTTTCCCTTTCTCTTCCAATGGAACATTTTGTTTTTGTACATCTAGTGAACTAGTAACATTTCGGTCTGCCTTATGGATCTAACAATGCCAAACTCTTATTTTCTGCTTTCCCAACAGTAAACTATGGTACCAAAAATTGCCTTGAGCTTAGTTGCAGAGTTTCGCATGATAGGACCACACTTGTTTTCTTGTGCCATGTATTACCCACACTGAATGCTGAGCACTTTAGTTTCTCAATGGCAGCCTAGAGTTCTCTTCCACAAAAGTAACTTTATACCCATAAAAAATACGTAACAGTTGTCTGAATTTCTCGGCTGGCAATTAAACACCCTAAATATTAGTACCCACATATACATATTTTACATTCTTAAGGCTTCTGGTTCGAACAATAGAATATCATTAGCTCTAGTTTACCCATTTTCAGAAGTTAATATAATGTGACTGCGTTGCTAATTAACTCATCTTCTCAATACAAACTTGAAATCTAAGTTCTAATATCATCTTTTATTTTTTCTAAAGCGCAATGAATGCATTTTTTAAGATGCTTCTGACCAATGCACTTTTCCTTGAATAAAATGAATCGCAATAAACAACAACACTTGACTACTTTAACTTGCATGACACCAACCAGAAAATGTGTCTTGAAATAATTTCAAAAACATATCATATTGCTGAAATACTGCATTAGTGTCAAGGACTGGATGCTGAGAAGCTCTGTAGAGTCCACTTCTTGATTGCCCTAGGAAAGAGCGACCTCTTTCAAGTAGTCAATGTGCTACTCTGCACAGAATAGTGCATGGGAAAGGTGTCAATTGTGTCCTTAAGAGGGTCCCCGTTATGAGGAACAAACTATAAAGGGTGAAAAACCTACTTGGCAATCTTGTAGCACTTGACTGGAAACCAAGATGAAGATTGAAGCGTTTATCAAGAAACTAAACTCCAACCCCCCTGTTGCTAAATATTTGCAGCAATAAATCTGTTTGATGAGCAATGAAAAAAATACTTCAATAGTATCATGGGTTAGTAGTGAAAACTCCATCTAATACAGGGGACATGGGAGTCAAAATTACAATTGTGAGTATACTAACTGACTCCAGCAGCAATATTTACTAAGTAATATTGGGCTTTAAACATGAACATGCAGATCCATTCCATGTCATTCTTTTTCAGGGTGTGTATCAAAAGTAGCAAAATAATGGGACCAAATGTCACAGGATCCATCAGTCAATCTTCCATCCACAGGCCCGATTCACTTTTGTGTAAGTTTACGTTTTTTTGTCTTCACAAACTACGAGTTAATAGAAAGTTTATGACTGCGGAGTCTCTGCAGTGGGGGCAGAGAACTCCGTTCATAAAAAGATGGGGCAGGCTCATCTTTTTCTGTGCCGTGTTCTCCGCCCCAACCTTGGAGTTTCCGCACTCATAAACTTACTATTAATTAACTCATAGTTTGTGAATACAAGAAAAAACATAAACTTATGCAAAAATGTAAGTTTACATTTATGAATCAGGTTCCATATATCCATCCATGCATGCCACCGTAATATTAACAAAAAATGCTTCCATCCACCCACCTAATCCATCCACCAACATATTCATTCATTAATCCATCTGTCTGTCCATCCATCCCAAACAAATATCTCTTCATCTTTTGATACAACACAGATGTACCTAACTCTCGGTAGTGCCAAGATAGCCGTGATTTTATTAAAAATAGTGATAAATATTATGCTTCTGATCTTGCCATATGTTTTGTTAGCATCCGGGTCTTGAAAGTGGACATATTTCATCAACTCAAAGCTATGTAGCTGTCAGGCAGAAAACAATACCATACCAATAAAGTATGGAAACCTGCATGCGTGCCAACAGCCAGTAACAGGGCGACTTTTCTTATCTGAGAACAGTCATTGCAGGTGAAACATTGCTATAAACATTATTAGTATAAATACTGAAAAACTCAAAATCAAATATCACAATCACAGCTCAGATTGACTGGGGGATATATAAACTTTCAGAAAGACAATATGCAGGTAAGAAATACAGACACAAGTGACTGAATGCTTGCAACTTTGTCTTTAATATACAAGCATTGGCAAAGCCAATAGATCGGGCTTTAATGTGCTAATGCAGGCATGCACAAATGTACACAGACTATTTGCGTCATGTCACTGAATAACTTCTTGCACGGCACTACAAGCTTGAGGAATAAAAAACAGGGCACATGCTTAAGAAGTACAAAAAGATGAAGAATGCATGGAGAGAGACAAGGCCCAAATATTCGGAATACCTTTGTTTACATAAGTTAGCACATTTCCAAATCAACTGGTTTTGACAGTGCTTGTTTTTTTAATTACTTTCCATATTATTGGAGAACTAAAGACCAGAAGAAAAAGTGGTCGCAAAAACCAGTCCCAATTTACATACCAAATTTTTGTCGCCGCTAAATTATTTTGCGAACTAACCTTTGTACAAATATGCAGGTTCACAAAATAAGGAAACAGAGTGGATCACAATCCTACCTACCTCATAAATATTCATGAGGTAGGTTGCAAATTGTGACTCATCACAGGGATTGTGGCCTGCTAGAGTCAGCAGAGCACCATGCCTGTGATCCCTTTTCAATAAAGTATTTTCTTTTCCTCTTGAAGGAGATGGGCTGCATTTTAAAAAAGTTTTTTTTAAATGTTTGGAAATCGTTTGTTTGAAAGATGGGTGTGGTCCCCTGGACCACTTCTTACTCCCAAACAAACATTTTTTTTACATTCACAAACGGGAAGGGTTCACAAGGGACCCTTCCTTACTGCAAATGGGTTTCTGCAACAATTTAGGAGTCAGTAACTTTTCAATGTTTTGCAACCGGATTACGGTAGCAAAACATTGATACATAGGGAACCAAATTAGTATTTGGAAAGGATGCCAAAAACACACCCCATTCTAATAACAATTTGGGATCCTTTTTGAAACACATTTTGCGATTCAGTAAAAGTTTTCTGAATTGCTATATATGTGTAGAATATAAGGAAAAGGGGTTTTGCATTCGCATACTCTCTGATTTACTGATTCGGAGGGTTTGCGAATGCTGAACCCTTCCTACATCTGGCCCTATGCGACTGTGTCAACATATTTCCAGACTTGGAGTTTTCTTTCCAAACCATTGTAATTTGGTTCTTTAGTTTCATAGCAATTACCACGTCTGGAGTCATCAATTTAATTCATTTTACTTGTCTGTGATTATTATGAGAGATACTTATATTTGGAGGCTAAAGCCATGTTTCAGAGGTCTGAGCATTTCCTAGTAATCAATTAAAAATTGCCTTACTATCACTACTAATAATGGTAATAAAAATAAGTATATTCTCAAAGTTTTTTTGCACATAATTGAAATTAGGTGTGCAAATACCTTCATTTATGAGTATAAGCTCTTGTTTAGTTTTGATAAAACACAAATTTTTACATGCTAAAAAGATTTATTTCCAGCATGGTGTAAATTTATGCATGAGTAAATATTCTCACCGGGCCAGATTGCGGATAGTGCATGGTGGTGACGCCTACCTAAGTAACACCAACAAACCTACAAGTGTGACACAGACTTTCTGAATCTGGTTACTATTAAAGATTTGCTCCTGGCAAAAACAGAAGTAAAACCCTGTCTAGAGTTGATTTTTTTTGGGGGGGTCACACCTCCGAATTTGGTGAGTATAGGACAAAAGGCCTCTCCGTCATGAATTATTTTCCCCTTGAAGAAACAGAAAACGGGCAGCCAGTGCAAATGCCCCTGTGCATTACATTTCTCACATGTAAATGGACACCTCTTGCAATTGTGATTGGGGAAATACCAGTGGCGTAGGTAGGCACTCTGCCGCCCGTGGCGGTCCCTGCCTTTTGCCGCCGAGCGCCTAAGAGGGGGGGGGTCCTAGCGATAAATTTACCTGCCGCCCCGAAATCTCGTGCCGCCCGGGGCGTACCGCCCCCTCCGCCCCCCCCTTGCTACGCCAGTGGGAAATACGCATGTGAGTTCTGTGGGATATCTGTGACAGGCAGAGCTTGCCAGCACTACTCTTGGAATTATTTGCAAAATCTAAAAACATTATAAATTTACTCCAAGTATATCTCTTCCTTCTTTTGTGATTCCGGCCAAATAGTAGTCATCATAATAATAATGATACTAATAATTATAATAATCTAACAGCAGGTGTTTTTAAATAAATATGCATATTCACAGTTTATGATTGTGGCTGGATTATGTTCTGCAATCTATAGCTAACAGCTGTAAAGAGGAGCATTTCCCAATTCATTTTATTTATATATCCAGCAGCTACTAATCCATACAGAATTTTAAATCAGAATATTTTCGCACTGTGAAATTTTAGGGGGTTGGGACGTGTTTGATCATGTAGGTGCTACATATTAAGGCGAAGAAGAATTTTTCAGTGATCCAAAGGTATTTCTGTTATGTGATATTCTTTTATGTGTGCAAATGTTAGCTTCATTGCCATTAATGAGGTCAGGTCATATCATCCTTGCACCATTTTGCTGCTTGCGTGATAAGGAATGTAGAAATCTGATTTTGCTCCAGCCCATATAACTGACCGGCATTTATGCACCATTGCAAAACTGGACACTAGGGATTTTGAAATAAGTGCAAAAATATTCAAGGATTTTTTTTCTGCTTACAAACCCCTCTACAAGTTTAATTAGGAGCTCTCTCGTATGCCTGATGTCATCAGCTATGTTAGGTTGTGTCTAATTTCTTAGCGCCAAGAACCCCCCCTCTCCCCCGAAGCGGTAGTTGCAGTGCTTTGTAAGCTTTATAAAATAACACAGCAATACAGTTTTTAAGAACGAAGCATGTTAGACCCTTAATAACCTTTGTTATAAAATTGAATATACTTATTTTATATAATTTATCCCGCATTCATAACAAGAAACGGAACAAAAGGATTTTGCCTCAAACTTACCTTCATCTTTCACATTATAAATTTGGGGGGAAACTATTTGTTCAATCCCTTACTAGGTAAACACAGCAAAAGAGAGCAAATGCTTCAATTTTTAATGTTTTGCCATAGTACAAACATATTTATGTAACATATACTGCTCAATATCTGATTAATAAGATGCAAAACTGTGCAAAAGAGCATTTGCACCATTATTGTAAAGCCATAAAGTTTAAGTCTGGCCCATGGCCACCACACAGTACTTTGTTAAAAGTTTTTTATTTCAGAATTAAAGCAAAGGCAGCAGCTTTGGTCATGAGCAGACTCAATGAAGGCAGTGATGGAGTTGAAACGGGCCTCAGAACGAGAGAGAAACAGAAGGATCAAGCAACCAGGAATACAGGTGGCCTGGAAGAGAAAGATATGGTATTAGCTTGAGGAGGGAACCCACAGTGGGTAGAAACTGAGATCCTTTCGGGCTCAGGAGCCAGTTCCCCTGTGGCAGTGTCCAAGTGGTGAGAGGCCCTTCAAACTTGGAAAAATATAGACCCACATTGCCCAGTGGGTGGCAGTGAGATATGCCACTGACAAAGATTTTTTGGTTCTGCCCATGAAGGGTGGGAAGTCAGGCTTTAGGGAACAGGCTACATACTATTCCCCACTGCCACTCATAGCCGCCCTTAGCTCGGAGTGGCACTGCCCATTTTTTGCTTGCCTACCTGCACTTTACGACGGTGACAAAGGTTAAACAGAATTTTTCAAAGTCTTTTACTTTGCAACTTGTCACACCCTTAAACCATATTTTACTGCGGTGCCATGTGTTACACCATCATTCTGTTGATTTCTATATATTATATATGATTACAGATATCTGTGTAGCAAATTATTGTCAATATTATGGTCTTGTTGCATTTCCTTAGCTAGGGAGTTCCTCTATGTAGGCGCCAAGGCTACCAATTAACTATGTAGAGGATGCTTAGTTACCAGGTTGTTGGGCTAAGTGTGACCTATTTAGGTATGGACTGGTGTTGGCGCTGATAGTCTGCTAAGCGTCGTGCATCATGTGGTATCTGAGTACAAGTGTACTGGATGATATGGTTTGTTCCAGATGTAGACGACAAGCAATCTGATCTAGACTAGATACACAATTACCATGGAGTGTGGATGAGGTTGACCTATGTCAGCAGATATTATAGGTTGTGTGTGATGGCATGCAATGCGTCCTGGATCTTGTAACATACTGTGAAGCCTTACCTACTACATGCACATGTATCAGAGTATGGTGTTGAAGCAGAGAGCATGCAAGCTGCAGCCAAATAAGTGAGTCCCTGCACAGGTGCTTGGATGGAGTGCTTCCCATGCTGGATATATCTGGTGTCCTGTGTGGTGGTCTACAAAGTGTCATGGACTGTAGTGTGCACACTGTGCCACTGAGAGAAATGCATACATATGCAGGCACATCGAGGGTTAAAGAAATTAATAGTTGTGTGCTACTGCTGTGCTTAGGGTAGCCTTCAAAAGTTATGAATTTCAATGTACGCTGATGTTTGAAGCACTGGCGTCTAGAACAAATAAGCAGCAGTTTCATGTCTTACTTACCTTTAAGATCTTCTCCGCTCTGCTTCCCACATCCATCAGATAACCCTGCCTAGCAAGGGCAACACACAGGACATAACCTTTAACACTCAACGTCTGACAACTTGACTTTCACACCAGGTACTGACTAATGGTCACAAACCTAACTCTAATTTTTACAGAAACTTTGACCCTATGTAGGTATTAGGTAACTGCACACTGCTGTTGTTCGACTTTTTAGAACTGTAATGTCTTATTCTCTTAATGTCTGCGTGCTGCTCTTCCCTGCCTACCCAACTGTGCGAAGCTCTGCATGGTGCCTTGAGTGATCTGTGGTCTGTCTTTCCCTGGTTTAATGTCTTTGGATGATAGCCAATTTTCTTTTGATTGTATGTACTATTTTTAAAATAAGTTAGTTATAATATTAAATGTAATATATAATAATTTAATGTTATAAATTTGAAATAATTAGTTAATATGATAATTTGTAATGTTAATTATATAGGAAATAGTTATTGGGTCAGAGGGTGATATAATAAATGTTTTTATTTTTTAAGATGTTTTACGTTGGAGTATGGATAGTAAATGTAACCCCTTTAGTGTCCAACAGCTTCCCCAAAATGGTTTAGATTGGAGTGGGAATAGTAAATGTAAAAACTTTAGTGTCCAACAGCTTCCCAAAATGGTTTAGATTGAAGACGGAATAGTAAATGCAACCCATTTAGTGTCCAACACCTTCTCCAAAATGGTTTAGATTGGAGTGGGAATAGTAAATGTAGGCAATTTATTGCCCAACGCTTTCCCTGAAATGCTATGAATTTGATTAGGAGTTTATTGTTGAACGCCTTACACAAAATTGTTGCGACTGTAGTGGGAATAGTAAATGTAAACCCTTTAGTGTTTAACATCTTCCCTAAAATGGTTTAGATTGGAGTGGGAATAGTATATGTGACCACTTTAGTGTCCAAGACTTTTCCCAAAATGGTTTATATAGGAGTTGGTTTTGCAATTTTCACATACTTAATTCATATTTATATTTGTTATAATAATAAAGTTACATAACACAGTTAATAAATTTTACTTATTTTTTATATTTATGTAATATATATATATATGTATAATTGTTTTATTATATATATGTATACACAAGAAAAATTATTTCATAGTTAATTAAACAATATTTTAGTACAGTTTTAATATTAAATACTGATAATATTTTTTAACATTAATACAGTTGTTATACATGCATTTTGTATACTATTTTATATTTTTTTTTAAAGATATCCTAAATAATGCTATATTATATTTATAGTTCTATTTAGTTCATAATTTAAATAATTGTTTCATATTTTGATATCACTTTTATTTTTAAACATGTTTTACATTATTTACACATTTTTTAAACAACCTGTGCAGCTCCTTGCGTCGCCCCCCTTCCTACGGACCCTGTACAGCTCCTTGCACTGAATCTGATCATCAAGCTCTATTGACAACATTTGCCAATCCTAAAGCCAAGATGCCTCCTCGTATTGAGCGTTGGGGGTCTGAAATTACAAGAATACAACTACACAATTGTTCACCATCCAGGGAAAGATAGAAATCCTGCTGATTATTTTTCAAGAGTTACAATTAACAACAGAGAGCGACCAAGTGCACACCGATTTCATCCAAATATTTCACTCTGAAATTTATTCATTGTTTGAACTTTTTTGCGTGCAGCCCGGAATCGTGGTCTGCCCTACCACCACGCGCTTGTGAACACATCAAAACTCGATCGCAGTAACACTCCTGCCCCGGAAAACGTCAACATTGCGTAAGGAGAGATCATGTTGGGAAGGAGATTACCCTGACAGATGATGAAGGGATTGGAGAATGTTGACGTTGTTTTGCTCACGGGTATTGGTTAACTTGGAGTAGTGTTCAGTACGAGTTGATGGAGAACTGTCACTGGGGGTTCCAAATGTGAATGTGGAGGCAAAACACGGGAGGGTAATGAAGTTTGGGAGAGGCCTGTTTGGGCACATTTTTTTGTAGCGTGTGGTCACGCATATAGAGGGAAAACGCTGATTATGGGGGCACTTTCAAAACAAGGCATGAATTTCTTGATGTATTGTTTAATATTCTGAACGCACTGAGGTCTAAATATATAATCTAATGTTGATGTTTTAAACTTGTAGTGAACCCCTGACGAAGGGCTATGGAAAGCCTGAAATGCATTGGGTATATAGGACCAACTACTGAGGATGATTTATGTATGCTTCGTGCTCCAGAAAACCTGGATTGGCATATCTGCCGCATTAGAAACTTTTGAATACATAAATGCCTCTCATGTGACATGATAAATGAAACGAGCAACATGAAATTTTCGGATTACATGGAATAAAAAAACTTTTGAAACTTGGACAAATTTTTCAGTATCTTTGTTATGAATCAAGGATCAAGCTGTGCGTCCGGCGCAGGAGTGTTACTGCGATCCAGTTTTGATATTTTTCAAGAGAGCCATTACAATGCCCTGGAACCCCAACTAAGACAGCTTAAGCCTACATAAATTTAATTGTAAAATAAAGCACACCAGCTCCCATGTCATAAGAACAAACTGTCACTGCTATGAGCCAACATAGTGACATGCTGAATCTGAAAGACATTATTGCTCACCAATCTTGGAACCAGCACTCTCGACTGCTCACCAGTGACAGTGAGTACTTAAAATTCAGAAATGTCAGAGATAAACTGTCTGTAACTCAGGAAGGCCTCATCTTGCGAGGTACACAAATTGTCATTCCGGAGAGACTAAGGCAGCAAGTAATTGAAGTAGCCCATGAAGAAAATAGAGGAATAGTTGCCAGAAAGAGAGCTTTTCGAGACAGAGTCTGGTTTACTCATCTCAACGAAAGGTTTGAAAGAGAGTTAAAGGCCTGTCACTTATCCAACTGTTTCTCATCACATCTTACTCAGCACCCATTAAACAAGTCAGAATTGCCTAACCATGCTTGGGAGGGAATTGCTGTTTATTTCTTTGGTCCTCTTTAGAATGGACATCATCTAATGATCATTGTTGATTAATACTCCCATTTTCCACTGGTAGAAGATCTTTCATCCATCACTCATGACAAGGTTATTGAAAGATTATATGGCATCTTTGCAACATGGGGTGTCCCTGTGATCCTGAAACCTGACAAAAGCCCGCCCTTCAATAGTCGAGAGTTCAGAGACTTTCTCAGCCATCTCAACATAAAGCATCAAAAAGTGCTTCTCTTTGACTCAGGCCAATGGCCTGGTAGAACAATTCATGAGTACTCTAAAGAAAGCTGTGCAGCCTGCTGCCTTAGAGAACCTCGACCTCAAGGTTGTTTTGAATACCACTCTTCAAGCTTACTGATTGACCCCTCACTCGACTACAGGGGAAAGACCTTCAACCTTAATGTTTAGGAGAGCCATGAAGACCAAGTTATTTCAATGGACCAACCTCAGATCAAAGACTGAGAAAGACATTTGCACAGAAGATTCTGGCCGCAAACGGAAAATGAAAATCTATGCCGACAAGCGACGTTATGTGAAAGATATAATTCTCAAGAGAGGAGATTGAGTCCTACTTCGACAATCCAGAAAACGAAAATCTGATGCTCCTTTCAAGGCTGAGCTCATTACTGTCACAACCACCAAAGGACACATGATGACTGCCCAACATCCTGGGAAGTCACTTACGACTGATTCTTCTCACTTCAGACATGTGGCTCATTACTCACCAAACATCAATGTCACCGTAAAGACTGGGTCCAGACAAACAGTTAATGATTCTGCAACTGCTGTTGTTTCCACTTCACCTATGCAGATCACTGACACTTTGACTGCCAGATCTTGGTTTCGGATGAACTGATCAGGACATGTGATCGAAGCGCCATAAATGTTTATTGATGAGTTGTAAGTGAATATGTATTTGCAATTATTTGTGAATTAATGTATTAGTTTATTTATTTAGTGTAAAAAGTTATAACGTTTTATCTAACAAAGGGGGAGACATAGTGTTGTGTAAATAAAGAATTACAAAACTCTTGGTTCCTGATGAATTTCGTAGACCTGTGACTTAAGTGTTGGAGGGTAATGAAGAGAATGCAGGTTTAGAAAGTTGAGGTTTTGGTTACACGCTGAAGACTAAAGACGTGTATAACTACTCTACTAGTGTGATGTAGTCATTGGCGAGCCGCGAGTAGCTGGTCTGGGCAGGTCGCTAAACCACCTACAGACAATCAAACCAGCCTTATACCTTCCACTGCCATTATAAACAGACTATAAAATATGCCTTTATGAACAAACAGCTCCCAGTTTTTTATTCTACTGTGGTCACTCCACCTACTAATACCTGTGGAATTCACTATTACACTCGATTTTTCTCTCATTTAGTCCTGTATCTCCATTTTGTAGAAAAGAGCGAAAGGGTTAGAATATAGTAAAGCGGAGAAGTCTGTATGAAGTGAAATAGATTCCCAGACCTGTGTAATCGCAGTCATTGCGTGTCAGCGATATACGATCTGGCCACAGAGATCGAGTTTCATATTTTTATTTCGTTTAAAAAAGAACCGAAGGGCACCAGAGTAATCTTCACAAAACTCTAAAGAAGTAACCTAACACAAAACGTATCTTTAAATCGTAGGGGCCAAGATAATAACCTGTAATTACAGCACGCATTTGACATTCTATCAAATGTAATGTAGTCCAAAAATGCGTGTGCAGTATTTAAAATAGGAAAGGAAGCTGCAGCAGATAGGTCCACGCACTGACAGTTATGAATGAAGACGTATCAGCGGCAAATCAGCCCTTACCGTATTTATGGACAAGATCCTGGGCCATATTTTTTGCTTGTTTTTGCATAGAGAAAAAGTCCAAGCTGCTAAAGTGGCAGGACTCGTATAATTGTTAAGTGCTTTTTTAATGGCATTTAAAATTAAGCTGCGGCATATGGAGCTCATAGAGCGCTGGCCTGGCCTCTTTTATAATGTTTCTAAGGATCAACCTCTTAAATAAATACAAAGAGACTAAGAACCACCATGTAATATACACAGTTTGAATTCTGAAATGATAACACAGACAAGAGCCATCTGAGAGGCGGGGCGCGTTGCTCAACTTGCAGGAAGGTTTTCATATCTCGCAGAGGCGCGCGGTCCTCGCGCAGCCAGACGCCAACTCTAATGCGCGCGCTCTTACAGGAAAGAATCACGGGCCATTGGCCGAACCAGGGAAAGTGGACGGCGTGGAGCTGTCCAGAATCCCTTCGGTTTAATTGTAGTAGCAAAAGCCTATTAATCGCAGTTTAAGCTTGTGAGACAGCAATCATTGGAAGAATTGAGATTAATACTTTTATTCTATTTTTGTACCTAGATAGTGGAGATGGCTTGTTTGGTTCCGTGGGAGAGAAATACATATTAAGTCTACGCTTTCAGTTTTCACTAGCGCACTGAGTTCAGATGGGGCAGATTGAGAGACTTGCCCAACCATCTAACATGTATCCCAGATTCCTGCTGCAAAAGTCTATGAGGGTGGGAAAAAATGCGTGATAGATCTTTTCTCATAGAGGCAGAAGAGTAACACACATGCCCCCGCGGTACGGGGGAGGGGGGGGGGGCAGGGCTCGGCTGTAAAGCTGTAAAATATGCACTGGCTCGCATGGCAAGCAAAACAATTTAAAGCCTGTGGAAGCCGATGTGATTCTCCGATCAGAAAGTCATTAACCCGTAGCATTTTCTCATTTAATGTTGCAGGTTGACATGGCCTCATGAAAAGCCCCCTCCCCTTGTGCCTCTTGCTGATAATAAATATTGTAAGGGGACTTGGAAAACACAGCAGGAATTGGATGACACAGGACCGCGGGAGATAACAAGGGGAGCAGCAGAGAAGGCATGCAAGAGGAAGAGAACAAGACAGGTTAGAGAGGGAAAAGCGGGGGAGGGAGAGGCAGCGAAGAGAGAGGGGGAAGGAGAGAGCGAAAGTGAAAAGGTGAGAACGTGATAGGTGAGAAAGACAGCTAACAGGTGATGAGAAGACAGGGGTGTCCAAGAGTACGAAAGAGGAAAGGTTACAAAGAAAGAGGGAAGAGACTAGCAAGATGGCTAGAAAGACGAGAGGAAAACGTCAGGAGAAAGAGAAATGGGGGGATAATTGAGGTGGTGGGGAGAAAATGAAAAAATGAGGGAAAAGAGGGAGAGAGATGGGTGGAAAGTGAGGGAAAGAAAAAGAGGTGAGAAAGAGGGAGAGAAAAAGAGAATAACAGATGTGAAAGACAGCAGAGAGAGGGGTGACAGGTGAGAGAGAGAAAGTGAGTGAGAGAAAAAGAAGCGAGGACTGCGGGGAAGAGAGACAAACAGAGAACAAGAGAGCTAAGAGAGATGGATGAGAAAGAGACAGCTAAGAGGTGACACAGATAGGGTGACAGAAAGGAACGTGATAAAGAAAATGAAGGAAAGATGATGATGAAGGTGATAAAGAAAATAGAGGAAAGATGTCCAGAGAATGGAGACAGGTAGGAGATGAGAGAAAACAGGGCATGACACATTAAGAGAGTCCAAGTCAAGGACAGAAGTGAGGCAGGACAAGGGGAGATGACGTAAAAAGCAAGAGAGAAAGAGACAGACAAAGAGAAAGAAAGTAATAGGACAACAGCGAGATTAAGGGAGAGAGATTTAGAAAGGAAGAATGACAGGAGTTAGAAAGTATATTCCATTTGCCCGAGCCTTTAAAACCAGTGCATTGTCATGCATGTAAGTCTTAATGTGCACTGGTATATTACATAGCCAAGTTTTAATGTCATTCTTATGTTACAGTGGAATGTTCATAAGCTTTAATATGCATGCTAAGTTTTATAATACTTCTAGGTTCTGTAGCCATTTTATTTAGTGTTGTACATTTGCACATTTTTTGCATTCCATAGTAAAGTGTATACTTGCTTCCAATTTTGTCAATTAGAGCTTGATTTGAGAAAGTAGTGTGTTCAGAAGTATGTTTCAGGGGCGGCTCCTCCATTAGGGCGGAGGAGCGCCGACCCACTGCTTTCTCGCAGTGCGAGAAGCAGAAAATAAAATGCTATTTTAAATACCATTTTATTTTCTGCTTCTCGCGCTGCGAGAAAGCAGTAGGCAGGGGTATGCCTGATTGGGGGCGGGCGGGAGGATATGCTTGGCTGGGGGTGGGAGGGTGGGCGGGTCGGGGAGGAGTGGCTTGCACCACTCTGAGAACCCTGACTGTTTGGTCGGCCCTGGGGCCGACCAAAGCAGTCATGCGCACTCTACATTTTCTCTATGTAGGCTGCATGCAGCCTACATAGAGAAAATGGCCTCCCTACAGGTGCCCGGCTGGGCGTTGTCCGGGACTCCGCACCAATCACAACGCTGCCATTGCAGCGTTGTGATTGGCTTACAGGAGGGGAGGGAGCTTGCCTGTTCCTGTTCAGGAGCAGGAAAACGCGGACCCGGCCCAGGAGCAGGGGCGGCGCGGGACCGGTCAGGTAAGTTTTATTTTGATTTTGATTTTACCCCAACCCCCCTCGCAGTAACCCCCGCGCGATAACCCCCTCGCGACCCCCCCACCCGCGAGATTTGCGAGCCGCGACTGAGTATGTTTATGTATCACTATCTGCGTGTGAAGGACTTTTCGCTTTCTTCTCGTCAGAAGATCCTGCCTCATGTTCATTAGTTAGTTTCGATGAAGTTATAGTTTCCATCACATGATCAAGTTCCAAGTGACTTGTTTTGAGAATAAGGCGTGTAAAAACAGGTGTAATTTGAGAATTTAGCATTATGTGCTTCAGCTGGATTCTGAGAGGATGCTCTGGCCCATTGAATTGACAATAATCATTTGCTGTTTTGCTTGGCTGCTCGCTATTTTTGCATTAACACTTGTTAGACTTTAGCCTTCAAAGTGCTGTGTAATAGTTTACAGCGGTAAGGGAAAATGTAAGAAAAGAGAGACAAAAATAAGTAAATAAACATGCTCTTGTGAAACATATTGGCATAATCTGGCAGAGCATGATGGGTATGGAGGTTTTCTTATGGTAATGTACTGTATGTACTCTGCTGTAGAGTGATACAGAGGGCATGTTTTCTGCGTTAACTATAATGTACATTTATTCTGTGGAAAATCATGGCATATGTCATAGGCATTGAAAAGGTTCTGCATCGAATGGAGCATCAGATTTTCTTCTCCGTATCTGTCGTGTAAGCGCTCGATCTCCTTTCCTAAAGATAATGTTCTTTGCACGTTGTCTTTGGTCAGCATATCTTTCAACTTTTGTTTGTTCACCAAGTCTTTGTCATGAGTTGCTTTCTCATCTCTCTTTCGCTAATTGGTCCTGAACTTGGTGTTCATTGCTCTACCGAACATCAATGTCGCAGGACATTCACCTGTGGTCAAGTGGGGTGTTGAATGATAAGCTCTCAAGGTAGAATTCAACACAGTTTTCAAATCGAGCTACTCAAGAGTATCACATGGCACTACTTTCTTTAGTGTACTGGTAAAAAGCTTAACAAGTCTGTTGGCCTGCGGCCACAGAGGTGTGCTCTTCTGATGCTTTATATTCAAATGCTCCAAGACATTTTAAAACTCTCGAGGATTGAAAGGCGGGCTATTGTCAGACTTCACTATGGCTGGAACACCCCATGTCGCAAAGATGCCATCTATTCTATCAATGACTCGTTCTTGCATCAATCAATCAATTAATCAAACAGCATTTGCATAGCGCAACACTGTTACCCCTAGGGATATAGGGGTGCTTTGTCTCCGTCGAACAGAAAAGTCTTGAGTCTCTTTTTGAAGTCTGCTAGCGAGGGGGCTGCATGGAGCGGTCGAGTGTGTTGGTTCCACGACTGATGTGTAATTATATCATTCAGCTTTAACATGTCCCTATCATGACTCGTGGCAGTGATAGTCTGAGCTAACGAAATGGCAGCTGGTGCGTTTGATTTTACAACAAAGTGTAAAATCTCAAAGTGTGAGTTTTCTGCATCTGGCAGTTATCCACCTTCCTGAAGCAGAAACAGATACAGACAAAATGGCAGACCTAACTTAGAAACCTCCTAACCATGAACAGCAGAAACTGTAGTCCCACCCCTACCAACTAACAAATGGCAGTGCTCAGGAAGAACTAATCAGCAGACCCTTTTGTTATTTTATTTATTATTATTTTATTTGTTTTCATTCAAATTTTGCTATTTCCATTCACATTTTGTTGAACTACCTCTGTAAAGGTTCCAGTCTATAGCGAATCCTACTGACTTCACCACAGGCGTAATTGTGAACAAAATTCCTAAGGATATTGGTGAACTGTTGTATTCACATTACCTTCCATATCTGTCAGTGGCTCGATGTACATGTTAAAGAAATGCAGGGAGAAGGATGACCGTTTTGGCATTACGAGACGGGTCAGTGATGTTAGGAAAGATTGACACCAATGTTATCTGTTATCGACTTATTTGGCATTAAAACTAATAATGTTTACATCTTTATGTTGTGATCAAGATCTCACATAGAACCCAATTATTAGCCTAATTGTAGTTTGCGGCGTTTCCTTATTTTTCTAGGTCTGTAACCTTGTGTAGTTTTTCCATGCAAATGAGTCCCATTTCCTTGAGAGCGCTAGTTGGCACAGAAAATGAATTTGCCGCCAACTCACTAGTTAACTTTAAAACTGTTTTTCTTGTGACTTTGATTGTTAGAAATCTTTTTTTTTTGTCGAAACAACTTAAAAGGGGTGCTAGAGTCCAGAAATAAACGTGTAGCTCCAGATGCATAAGATTTGGCAGACTACAGCTAATTACCTTAGCTTTTGTACAATTTATGGGACGTTTGTGAGAGAAAAGGTAGGATTTTTGCCCAACTCTCATTAAAATGCACACATTTCTACAGAAGGAAATTTCCCAAAACCAACTGGGTTGCAGCCTACAGAGAAAGGTGGATCTCTCCCACATTATGGTTCTGAAATGTTGAGGGGTAAATCTCTTTGGCCTTCAATACAAGTGACCCAGCTGGGGATGCGATTGTTATTCCACCTTTTGAAATCACAGGGATTGGAATTAAAATGGTGCAATAACTATCACCTGTTACAAGTTGTGCCCTTTAAAATGGGGCATGACATGCACATTTTGGTGATTTATGCACAAAAATCCACATGTACTGGTATTTACCAGCCATTTTTAGTATATTTTGGCAAGTTTGATCTGGCAAAATTCACCTCAGGAAAATTGAGAGAATGCAAAACTTACTGTGAAACTCGTTATTTCGATCCTTGAGCAAACAGGTTTGTGCAGAGATCAGAAAACAAACGGCCAACTGGTAATGAGGTCAATAAAGTCTTTCAAAGCAGATCGGGGACAGTAGTGAGCGCTCCATCAGAAAACACAAGGCGTGTGTACACGCTGGCACAGCGTGCACACACTCATGAATTAAAAGATGCCAACATGTAACTTACATTCCATACATCAGTAATCATTATTCACACCACTGAATAGTTTTTTTTAATTGTCAGTCAAGGTGTTTCATAATGCTGGAAAAGACAGTTGCTACCCCCGAACTAAAAAAAAAACACGCTAGACTTACGCTGGAAGGATGAAAGTGTTGTTGAATTCTAACTTATGGCCTACACATTGCACATATACCTACAGCAAATGTGTTCACAAGCATTGCACGTTTCAGAGTTCTTTTTGATAAAGGGATGTCATGAAGGTTCTCGGACCTCAAATGCTGATCCAGCTTGAACTTTCCATTCAATGCAAGTCACCGGATAGATATTTTGAGGGAAACTGGGCACTGTTTGAATCAAAATGAGGGTAATATGAGGGCTGAACCCTTCAAATGAGGATCACATCCTTATATTGCATATTTTGCAAATACCCTTTGCTGGTTAAACTTCCTTTAATTTTTCTATATGCTAATGTCTATTTTTGACATTATATGAAGCAACTCATAAAGTGAGGACCTGTGCCATATATAACTCTGTGAGTGACTGAGAGAGTATTAAAAGATATCCATTTGATGGCAAACTGGAGCCTCTGGATGGTTTGTAAAGCTGTGGTTCATAAGAGGCAAAAGCCGGATAGTGTTTTGGTTGAGTTTTGTATCCCTTGAAATATGTAAAGGAGAAATGCATATGCCCAAGATAAAGTTGGTAGGTTTAGTCCAAAATGAGGTTGATGATCCTCTGTACATATCGCAGGAATCCTCATCTGTGGGGCCAAGGTGAGGTTGGAGGCTAGAATAACTACAAGGTTTTTGGCACTGCTGACTGGTGTAGGAGTGTCTCTCAATTCTTGCACTGAAAAAACAGTCTTGGGGCATGGTACAGTTTCCGCATGATGGATTTCAATCTTAGTGGGGTTAAATTTAATGTGGTTTTAGCTTAACTCTTAATTAAGACGATGCAAGGTCCTAGAGAGTGACCATTAGTGTAGGTTTGTTTTTACATGTGCAGGATGATTTGGATGTCATCCGTGTATTTGTAGCATTGAGGTCATTATACCATGTGATAGGCTGAGATGGGCCTTGAAGAGTAGCGGAGCTATCATACCGCCCTTGGTGCACCTGAAAGGATATCCATCAGTGAGGAATATAAAGAGGAGCAGGCGACTATCTGTATCCTCCCAGAAAGAAAGAATATCATCCATGTTATGGCTTTCCCCTGAATGTACTGTGTTACAGTCTATCGAAAGAAGCAGAAAGTTCCAGGAGTATGAAAACTACTGCCACATCCCTATCCTTAACTTGCATTTAGCAACCAGTCGGTAGTTTACGGAGGAACAGGTGTCCAGACCATGTTTTTTTGTGAAGGATTTTCATGTAAGAGGCTTGTGGTCCCATGGGAAAATTAGTTTTTTTTAGTGATTTATCAAGTTTAGTCCTCTTAACAGCAGCAGATAAAAACAGGGGGACAAGTGGGATTCTGAATTGCTGCTGGAAGCAGCTAGCTCCAGTACGTGGGGGCGCCATGAAGATTGGTCTGCTGGAAACACCCTTAATTTCTCCGCATTCTAAGTAGTTGAGCTGGGGCCTGCGATCTTAGTAATTCATACAGCTCTTTGGCTTTGTCTAGGAAGTGAGGTGCTAGTAAGCCAGCAAACTTTAGAACCGGAATTACATATTGTTGTGTGATGCTGTTGGATTCTTAATTTCAGAGTAGAGATAACTTTGAAATTCTTCATCAAAATGCAAGATATTCCCAGTATACTGCTGGAGCAGTAATTTAGTTTAATTTTCCTTATGGACATCTTCAGATGCTGCAGATAGAATATATTGTCCGTCTGATTAGTCCCATTCACCTTGTGCCATACAATTGAGCATCAGTAGCTAGCAACTATAAGTGTGGCTGAATCTATTGTGGGTCATGTTAGTGGACAGATTCTAGACATTAAGCACCCGGCCTCTAGACATTAAGCACCCAGCCTCTAGAGGAACCAGTGAAACGAAGGTGGCAGTGAGTCAGCCATCCACAATACCAATAGCTGGTTTTAGACAGGCAATGCATTCTGAAGCAAGTATGGGCGGGGCCAGTTTTTCACCCAGACCAATAAATGATAGGTTTTTCCAAGCACAGCTGGGATTCATAGCTTTCTGCACAGTAACATATCTGCTCTTGGTTGATAATAGGGTATCATATCGGTTTACAGAGTGTGCACGCCAAGCTAGTTTATATTGTTCAGAATATTGTCCTATATTGCCAATTAGTTTTTCTAGTAACATTACAGGCTTCGAAGCCGAAGGATGAGTGGTTTGTGAATGTCACCAAAACCTTAAGTTGGCACTGGAGAACCATAATACTTTATGCATTGTGTTTTAATAATGCGTGTTTATTTTGTGGCAGTTAGCATGAAAAGGATGTTTTTTCAAACGGGGAAATGTTTAATGAAAACATATTTTAAATCAATATTTGACTGTTTGTAGAAAAAGACAAGACAAATACTTAATTCAGTAGTTAAGAATGTAGAATTTGAGGAAAAAACAACTAATGCTTTGCTAAAACACATTCTTCCTGTAGAAGTGAGAGACAGGTGACACTACTCTGTGCAAGGTGCAGCTAACAATCAACACTGATGAATGAAATTAATGAATGATTTATAGAGAACACAGCTACTCCACGGAGTGTTCCAGCACTATAACCACAAGAAGGGTATTGCAGCTATCCACTAGAGTGATGCAAATAGGTGGGCCTTAAGTACTTTTCCAAAGGAAATTTTATGGGAAATGGTACAGAGTGAGTGAAAGCTGATTTCAATCTTTACTAGCTAGGACCATTAAGAAGCGACCTTCTTTCCTAACCCAATTAAATTTAATTACCTTGACTAGCAAGGCAGAGGCAGATCGAAGAGTTCTGGGTGGATGATAATGCACAATTCTACCGACCAGATACTAAGGGCCGAGCTTGTAAAAGGCCCAATGAATGAGAGTAAGAGCTTTAAAGATAATAATTTTCACGATAGAAAGCCAGTACAAATGACAAATCTGATGAGAAATAGACTCCTGCTTGGGCACGTCCAAAATAAGGCATGCAACTGAATTTTGTAATACTTAGAGCCTTTTATTCCATCTTTCTGATACGCCAAAGTATAAGATATTCACAATATTCACATAGTCCATCCTGGAAGTTATCAATGAATAGACAACCTTACTATGAGCTGCTTGTGGGAGAAGATCCAGGAACTCTCTGATCGAGTGGAGCAAGGCAAAGCAGGTTCCCACCACAGACAGAATCTGAGGTCAAAAAGAAAGCTTATCATTTAGCTTAACTGCAAGATTCTTAGCGAATGATGTGGGTGCTGGAGGGAGAGGGAGGTCCTTAGGCAAGCAGGTGTTTAGGCAGAGCTCCCTCACTTGTCCAAAAAAGGAGAATGGCTCTCACACACCTAGTGCAGGACATCCATCAGACAAGAAATGAAGATGGTAAATGTGACTGTGGAAGAAGGAACAAAGGTGAGGAGCATCTGGGTATCATTGACATATGAAATGGTTACCAAGCCACATGATTCGATGAGTCATATATATGTTGAATAGTGTTGGGATCAGAGAGGAGCCCTATGGCTCCCCAAAAGCTAGCCGCTTGCTCGACGAGGCGTATGGAGCAATGCATATGTCTTGCTCTCTCTGTTCAAGGAAGGATATTGGCCAGCACCAGGAAGGGTCTCCAGTACCCAACTCCATCATAGGCTGTAGCAGGATAGAGTGTGAAATGTTATCAAACTGATTAAAATTAGAATGTTCCGGCTTTGTTTACCATTAATGAACAGTTTTTCTCTTGAGCAACTGATAGATGGGCTAGGATTCTGATTCCGAGTTTAAAACGTACCATAACCTAGGTCCCAGTACACTGAGTACTCTTCCTCCATACTTCCTTAATTGAATCAGTTTTTATAAAACAGTATCAATATTATTGTGCATTGAGAATCGTAATAACCCGCGGTCAACATAATCCTCTATCCAGAGTTCCAGGACAAAAGCAAGGTACAAGCAAAGGCACAGCTGGCAACATTTTTAACATAGAAGGCACAGATATCCGAAAGCCAGGAATCAAACACTTTCTGGTTCCTAGTTATCCGACCATATGCTATTTCAAAACACTTTTCTGTCCTGGCTACTTTTAAATTGTATTTTAACATTAAGAGTTCTGTAAAGCTAAAGGTTGGCAAAAAGAGAAGTGTTCTTCAAAGGACAGTTTTTACTTATTCAGGACATTACTGGAAACAGCTTATCTATGCCTCAGTGGCACTAAATTTGGCATGTATGGAGCACAAGCCACAAATTAAAATTGTCTTTAGGCACTTCAATCTAAGCTGTATCAATTATCCAATCGAAGGGTACCTATTTTTTCTCAAAAGAATGATACACCTAACTTCACTTCTATATATATATATATATATATATATATATATATATATATATATATATATATATATATATATATATATATAGTCATGGTACTTAGATATAGTGTTAAGAATAGTAAATCTATATTTCCCTACATGCTCTTAACTTTCATTGTTTTGTCCCTCAATATTTTGTCCATGATATTAGTGTGCCACAATATTCTTGTACTTGATATCCCAGTGTACCATCCCCCGGCCCAGTGCTTAATTTGAGCTGGTGGTTTCCGGTGCTCAGCACCGGCACCTATTGCCAGCACTGGGACTTATGGCAGTTTGCCACATGTGGCGCTGTCTGGCTACTTTTGATGTGAACACAACAGCAGCCGTTTATTAGTTAAATTTACATTTACAGTGACTAATTCCTGCCTCCCAAGCCATTCTTATAGCTTTAGGGGCGTAGAATAGAGTGAATTGTCACACTTGTAAGAGTGTGACAGTTAATAGCTGTGCTTGTACTGTCATTGGCAGCTGGCAGCTGGCTGGGGCAATGTGTGGTGCAAGCTGCAGTGGCCTCCCGACGAGAGACCCAGCATTTATTCTTTTACAAATTAAGCACTGCTCCTGCCTCAGTATAGAAAGCATACATATCTCAATGACACTGCAATACATGTCATATATCAGCCAGCTTATAATTTTAGTTTTGGCCTAAAAGCGTTTCTAACCATCTACTTGCTGAAATTCATAATGACAAGATGGAGGGTGGGGGCGGAGGGGTGGTGCAGTGGCATCGCCTGTGATGGCAGGCTGTTATTGGGGTGTTGGTCTGGTTTGAAATGTATGCCGTCCTGACCACTCCTCACATTCTGGTTGACAGAAGTATGTCACACCAAGAGATAGCTTCTTAATGTTGGGCCACTGGGAGTGATTCACTGGGAGGAGAGATAGCTCTGTGGAAGATGTAGAGTTGAATAAGCTGGAGGCGGGCGTTCATGGAGACCTTCTTCTGGTAGGCTCGCACCTGGGCCCACTCCTTCTCATGAAGGGCTCTACCAAATCCCCCTCTCACACCTCCCTGGGGGTCTGTAAGAAGATCTGGGAGTGCTCTGTGAGGGTTCCAGAGATCCAGATGATCAAACGGTGACCACTCCCCATGGTATATAGTGTTTGAAGGAGGGAGTATGAAATGGGATCATTGCCCTGAGCCCCCCAAAGATCACGAAGTGTGGAAGTCAATGCAGCATAGAGCAGGCATTGGCCTTCATGAAGTCCAAATTGGTCTTTCAGAACTGCAAAAGTTTGGGACTGGTCATTTTACAACAGGTCCCCAAGTGTGGTCAGCCCAGTCTGGGCCCAGGGATGCATTTGGTGGGTGGTAGCATGGCCATCACGGTGCAGAGACCCAGTTGGGAGATAGCCGCAGCATATGAGGTTCCCTAGGCAAGTAAGCTGTTGCACTTTATGTAGACACTGGAGGGCCACTCGGTGCAAGCTTGCAGGGTCTCGTGAGGGCCGGGTCATGGAAGAAGTTACTGAAAGAGAAGCACTGGGGTAGTGGAGGATGGGACGCGGCAGTGTATGCAAGGTAGCAGCCCACTAACCAAAATAACGTCCACTATAATTGGACCGTTCAAAAATAATGTTGAAAGTTGGGGGCCCAAGGTCGCCCCACTCAGAAGGGTGTTGGAGTTTCGAGAGGGCCATGTGCTTGTGCTATCTATGCCATAAAAGGTCCTCGAAGAGAGTGCATAGTCCCCGGAAAAAATGCTCGGGAGAGAGATGGGACGGCTTGCAAAATAATAAAGGAGGCGGGGAAGCATCACCATCTTGGAGACTGCAATCCTACCCATTACAGATAGGGGGAGCGATCTCAAGAACACTACCTGAGAACGGAGGGTCGTCACCGCTGCTGATAAATTGGCATCTAAAAGGTCAGGATGGTATGGATTACCTGGATACCTCGAGATCTGAAGGAAGTGGGTTCCCAGCAAATGGTACCCTCTCTTAGATAGACAGGTCTCAGGGGCGCCACCGGGGTCTGCAGGAAAATGCAAGGTTTTTACGAACTGACACAAAGGCCTGAGTGATCGCCATACTCAGTCAAGAGTCAAACAGTTGAGGAATGATCAGCTGAGGCACCTTTGAAGTAGAATAGAACGTCATCTGCATACAATGAGATGGCGTGGGTGTCATCTGGGAACGGTATGCTCCATTCCCTGCCGCGTTGCCATGCCCGAGTCTCCAGGGCAAAGAGCTGGAGGGATAATGGGCCCCTCTGTCTTGTGCCCCTGCTCACAGGAATATACCTAGAGAGCTGTTTCCCATAACGCACCCCAATCGTGGGATCCTTGTAGAGTAAACAAATGGTGCAAGTGAGATGGGATCTGGCTCTGATCCGCGCCAACACTCAAAGAGGAAGTCCGAGTGGAGAGTGTTGAAGGCCTAGCAGAGGTCTACGGTCCCCGTGTGGCCTCTATAATTCTAGAAAAGCAGCGTTGGTTAAGAAAGGTGTTCCTGCCAGGGACAAACGCATTCTGGTCCACATAAATAAGGTGTGGGAGTAGCTATTGGACATGGTCAGCCAGGATCCTGCTGAGTCCATATTTAATATGGCAATTGGGTGGGGGGAGGCAACATCAGTGGGGTCCCTCCCATGCTTTGGCATGGACACGAGGGATGCCTCCTGAAGGGTGGAAGGAAGGGAGCCCTCACCGCTGGCGGCAGTGTAAAGTTTTGTCAGCTTAGGGGCCACAGTGCCTGCAAATGTTTTGTAGAACTCCGCCAAGAGGCCATCTATCCCAGGGGTCTTCACCGTAGCCAGTCCTGCAATAGCCACATGAACCTTTTGGTCTGTGATGGAGAGAGGTGGGGGAGAGGTGTGGCCGCTGCATCGGAAGTCCCATCGTGGGGAGCATATAGAGTAGAATAATAAGCGTTGAAGGCACTGTGGATCTCTGACTGGTTGCGAAGCAGGGTGCCCTCCGGGTAATAGACAGAAACGATCTGAAGAAGTTGGGATTCATTATTAACTAACCAGGCAAGAAGAGGCCCTGACTTGTCTTCCTCAAAATGCGTGCCAGCCGTGTAGGACGTGTAGTCCAGGCATCACAAGTGTTCCAAAAGTTGGGCCTCAGTTTCCTGGAGCTGGAGAAATGAGGGGGGCAGGGAGAGGGCCCTCAACCGCACCCTGCGCTTGCTCTATATATTGTTTCTCTACATTGTCCAGGGACTTTGAAGGCCTCTCATTCAACTAAAGGTGAGGAGGCTGTAATACTATCAGAGATTAAGTCTCTGAAGGCTGAGACCTCGAGGACAGAGGGTTGTAGTAGCCATGCACATCCAAACCGTAAAACTACCGCCATATATCCCGGCTCCCGTTTTTGGCTAAAGCTACTGAATACTATGTGAATTCCATCCTCACGAAGTTCGTAGAGTCCAATGAGATATTGGACTCCTCACAAAACGGTTTCAGATCACGCCACAGCCCCGAATCTGCCTTGCTGGCAGTGACGGAGCAATTACGTAGCACTTTGGATGAAGGAAACTCCGCGGCTTTGATTCTCCCCGACCTCAGCGCCGCATTCGATACGGTATCTAAAGAGATCTTACTGCGCTGTTTGCAGGAAGGAGTTGGGGATTGGTGACATGGCCCTGGCCTGGTTTAGATCATTTCTGGAGGGTAGGACATTTCAAGTTACTACACCCCCTTACTGTTCTCGTGAATACACTGTTCATTACGGAGTTCTGCAGGGATCAATGCTGAGTCCTATGCTCTTTATTGTTTACTTACAACCTTTGATGACAGTGGCAAAAAACAGAGGGCTGTCATTGGTATCCTACGCTGATGGCACCCAATTGGTTATCTCTTTTTCCAAAAACTGCAAACATAACCTCACCAAATTTCAAGAAGATATGAAGGCAATAGCAGGCTGGATGACAGCTAATTGTCTACAGCTGAATGCCAGCAAGTCTGAGATCTTGCTGCTAGGGAAAGATAGCCATCTGTGGACAGAACAATGGTGGCCAGGTGCGTTGGGGCCCGCACCCCCGCCCAAGGAAGCTGTGAAAAATCTGGGTGTTTGGGTGGACAGCCTTCTGTCCTTTGAAACCCACACAAAAGCGGTTGCAGGGGCATTCTTTGGGCTTCTACGTGGATTCAAGCCCCTGTTAGGGTTCTTTGACCCGCAAACCCGCCAGATCATTATACAAGCGACGATTTTATCTAGACTGGATTACTGTAACTCTCTTTATTTAGGCACAAATAAAGCCGGGATTCAGTGCTTACAAGGGGTACAAAATGCAGCAGCATAATCTCTTTTTGCTCTTTCTAAATTTTGCTCGGTATCAAAACACCTGCCCACATTACATTGGCTGCCAATTGATAAGAGAATTTATTTTAAGACCTATGCGTTGCTCATAAAATTGTCACCAAACAAGCGCCTCCTATTCTCTCCGGTCTGCTAGTGCCATATTCACCGCGACGCACGTTACGCTCAGTGGATCGGCACTTAGCATACATCCCCGAGTCGCAAGAGCCGGGGGTCACTCTTTCAAAGCGTTGGCAGCAACACTCTGGAACTCCCTACCTGTGTCCATTAGAAGTATTGATAACCACCTTGCCTATAGAAAGGCCATAAAAACCTGGCTTTTCCCGAACTATTCTCACAGCCCCTATGCTTTCCATCCTGCAATGCTAGTTCCTGTATTTTTAGCGCTGGGACGCCCCGTCGCTGGGGCAGCCATGAGTATTAATCATCTAACATAACAGGTAGGGATGGGGGAGAGAAATCTTTCACAGTCCATTACCTCGACCAATGGGCTGTTGTCTGACAGTTCCCAACCCAGATAGTCTGGCGAGGAGACAGAGGGGCATAGTCCCTGGGCTCCCACCAGTCAGTCCAGATGAGCACACACGTCATGTACAGGGAAGTAGTATGAGTAGAAGTGTATTTCCGGATTATGATGATGCCAGATGGCTGCCAGGGACCACTGGTTGAGCCATGCCGCCAAGCTCTTGGTGTTGACAATGGTTGAGGTGTTAGGAGAGGGGGTGGGAGCGGTCCAACAAGGGGTCCAGGACACAATTAATGTTGCCCCCAATAGCTAGGGCAAGTGGGTTCAGGTGGCAGGTGGGAGGAGAGGCGGCGGACGAATTGTGGTTGGTTAGAGTTGGGGGCATATATGCTTCCAAAAAGCAGAGGGGAACCATCCAAGACAGCCTCTAAAAGAAGAAAAGGACCTTTTGGGTCTATTACCTATGACAACCCCCTGAGAGCGGTTCCCGGCCGCACCCAAATCAAGGTGCCCTAGGCATATGTGGAGAAATTAGTAGTGAGAACCCGACCCCTCCAATGTTTCTGAAGTCAGAGCCCTTCAACCTGAGTTGCATGAGCTCCTTTTAGTACAGCTATCTGGATGCTGTGCCGCTTTAGGTAAGTATGTACTTTGTAGTGCTTGGAAAGGGTATGCATGCATCATATATTCCAGGAGACGATTGGGTAGGACTGTTTACAGGTCATTCTGTGAGAAGTGTTCCCTCTAGATGGGCCTGTGAGAGGGAGAAAGATTTGGGCAGGAAGCTGTGTAGGGAGGGGGCCGAAACGGTGGGTAGGTGAAGTAGAGTGGGTAGGGCCGAGGGGAAGGCACCGGGGGCGGGAATATATGAACCAGAACAAATAACAAAGACGACAGAAATAACACCTTGGGCAGGAGGTCCTAGTCCCGCTGCCCAGACTGTTGAACCAATGTTCCATGTAGGGACGGAGAAGGCTTGTCAGTACCATTAGTGAGAGGTGGTCTAGGCTCTATGATGGAGGATGACTTGGGGGGCTGGGTCATATACAAGCAGCCAGATGGATTCTCCAGGTGGTTCATGGTGCAGGGTAATAGGAGGGGGGGGTGAGGGGAAAAAGAGGTACAGCAGGGGGGCAGTGGTAAGAGTCCAAGAAATCCGGAGGCGGATCTCTTCAAGCAACAGCGGTGGCCCCCAAATAATCAGGGATCCCCAAATAGACCCAATTCCCCATCACAAAGCCAGGCATATTATTAGGTTTTATAAAGCACAGGCTACCCAATGACGGGCTTTCCATACGGCGTAGCAGGATGGGCAAGGCCCATCACATCAGGTCATCGGCCATATGGGAGGTCACCCTGGGGGGCAAATCCTGATCCTGGTGAGGATTCAATGCAGATGCCCTGGAGTCAGAATCCTCTGATGACGAGCTGGAGGAGATCACAGGAGGAGTACGGAAGGCTGCAACTACATCAAGGGGTGACTGACGGCTGTTACGGAACTGGTCCAGCGAAGGGGGTCGCTGGGGTCGCGGAATGTCCCTTTCTGGACCCGAAGCGGCAATGATGGCCATGCCTGGATGCCGTCTCCCGATGCTCTACAGTGTTGTTCCAAAAAGAGAGGGTAGGCCTCCACACAGTCTCAGGCATCCAAGGGGTCGGTGAAAAAGTGGGTCTTGTTGACAGACATGATTTTAAACTTGGCTAGGAATAAGAAGGCGCACTTAACCCCCAGTTTGTGCATGTGTTGTTGCTTGACTCTGAGGAATGATGCCCGTTGTCTCTGGACTGCCAAAGTAGAGTCCAGGAGTATGAATATTCTGTGGTTGCCCTTCAGTCGGGGTTCCAAGACTCGTGCCTACTTTAGGATAGCATCCCAGTCTTTGTAATGGAGGATTTTCACGACTATCGGACTTAGACGGGTCTTGGAGGAGCTCCATCAGTTGATTTTGGTTACTTGTATAATAGTTATAACACCTTTAGGAGACTTTTAAAAATGGCTTCAATCTTAGCCAATCGAAACACTCCTAGCCCCATTTGTACAGACCTGCCAATTTGCTGCAGTAGACATCTATAGAAACAGACAATACATCTTCATAGATAAGGGTAGCACATGGACTCATAATGCCTGATAATCCCCTCAAAGCCTTATTCAACTGAGCAAAGGGAGCATCTTTTGAATTATGGATCCTTCTTTCTCTACTTGAATCCACCAGACCTCTGGGTTTTGTTCCCTCCATTTCCTAAGCACCTATCACACTGAGCATGAGCATTCATATTCTGTTTTAGGATGAGGTTAACACTGTGGGCTATTTAAAAAGCTAGCTGCAAGAGGGAAGGAGTGTGCAATTCAGATGTCTAGTGCACTGATAGGAAACAAAACAACCTAGTTCTAATAAACTGGTTTCAATTCATAAATATTTTTCTGTGTTTAGTTGCGTCTTACTTCTTATGTGGGTGTGTGAATCTCTAAGCCAAGGGTTTTTAGGAAGCCAGGGTATATAGGCGGTCTGCTAGATAACGCAAATTTGAATATCAGTGACGTTACTTGGTGCTGCTAGGAGAGGGGATAAGCCCTATAACCCCACCATTTGAGTGAGGGAGAGTCCCTCACAGTTAACACAATCCTAACGAGACCTAGGCACACAATAAGATAATAAACAGTATGTAAAGTTCGTTACAAAAAGTCCAATTCAAGATCCTAATGTGCTGGACTCAAGGTATCAGTGGTTGTGTCCCCAACCCGGAACACAGACGATTGCCGTGAGGAGACGAGAGCACACACGCTTCTAATTTCCCAAGACATGGGTTTGCCGTTTTACTTATGATCCCCCTCACGGCACCTCGATTTTAATACTTAGCATTACTACGTTTACCACTGATACCTTGAGTCCAGCACATTAGGATCTTTCTAGTTAGCCAGTCACTACTTCACCGGCAACGTGGCGTTCTTTTATAAGAATTGACCACCGTTACTGCCTAGCCCAGCCGGGTTGGAATTATCACCGGCAGCGCGAGTACAAGGAGTATAAACTGCGTTATTCAGCCCTGAGGAAGTCGCGGAATTACATTCCACATGCGACGAAACACGTGTCGGCTGGTTTCTGTTGTGGCTCAATGAAAAACGAATTAAAGATACAACGAGATTGCAGCATGATTATGGAATTCTTTGATTGAATTGGACTTTTTGTAACGAACTTTACATACTGTTTATTATCTTATTGTGTGCCTAGGTCTCGTTAGGATTCTTATGTGGGTGTGACTTACATCTGAATTTATAGCAGTAGGAAACACTTTAAAAAAAAAGGCTTGTGAATCAGTTCTATTGTCTTTCTGCCTGTTCTGTTATATCATTGTTTGAGCACCATGCCAAGTACATCCCCATGGGTTGTCATGTGGCATTCGGGTCACAGACACAGATGACAAAACCTTGTACCTTATCTCTTACCCAACCGGTTCTATGGCAGAATCCTTTTCTAGTCCTAAGCATGTTTCACATCCAATTTTCCCTAAAAAGCAGAGTTCTCAGAGATTTCTGGAACTGACATGATCTGTTTCACACAGCAATCTCTCTGGGAGAGAATTGCACAGTTTTGCATCACTTACACTAATTCTAATCTCAAGAGTGATTTCCGTTCCTGCAAGCATTGAATCAATTTTGCGTAAATCTAACCAGAACGGATATTATCTCAACAGTTTGACTGCACAAGTATCTCATGCCGCTAAATCTCTAGGCTTCCACACTGACATTAAAGTCCGCTTTAGAGCAGGCATTGCAAAGAAGACACAGATTGTGTGGCATCAGCAATTCCTAATCTGCTGTCAAGACATTTCTATCTGAACCGAACTTCAGGACGACTGTCCAAGCTTTGATCCTCTGGCATCTCACTGAAGACAAGCCCATACTAGCTGGCACCCAAGATTCCCCCTTGACTACCTTGAAGAGCATCCTTCAGACTGCAACAAGTGTACAGCCGAAATTACCTCACTTTACTAAAGCCTAGAGATCACATAATGATTCTATGCAGGTGTAAATGCATTTACTACTGCCTGTTTCTCCGCCATGAATAAAATGAAATCTGCAGCATTTTTTCCCCAGAGTTTTATATAGCGCAAACTTGATCCGAAGCTATCAGAGCGCTTTACATGAACACCAGCTGTGTTACACATTCATTTTCTTAGGCACGGGGAAATAAAAAGTGATTTGCCCAAAATCACAGGATTGAGCGTCATTGCCGAGACTCGAAGCCGGTTCCCCAGATTTGAGATCAACGCCCTAGCCGATAGACTACATCCTCTCCCCCAGCATTAAATCCCACTCAAGGGGTGGGAAGTGGGTTTTACAAGGCATGGTTTGCATTAAACGTTTGGGCATGTCCACAAACACGTATGTATGTGGGCCATATCATACTTCCATCCAACCCTCTGCCAAACATGGAAAGGGTCAGAGATTTATTTACTCTAGTCAAATAATGAAGTACCTTCACTTCCAGGATAGGAAGGGGGAACAGATCATCCCCACATTTAGTGGGCAGTAGAAGAAAGGTTTTCTGCATGGGGAAAATATTTTCCCCATGAGAAAAGAAACAAATGTGTGGGTTAACACAGGAGCTCAATTTCCCTCTGTGGAATTCTACACTACATAGAATTCCACACAAGAAGAACAGGATATGCCGCGTGACAATCCCAGAATTATGCCTGGAAACCTGCGGCTGGCACTGGTTTCCAGGCACTCTTCCGGGAATGTCTGTGAACAGTAAAACCTCCAAAACTACGGATGGCGGAGAAGTAAAATATCTGCACAGTTTCTGAGGTGTTTCGTGAATGTGCATGCTTAAGATAACAAGATTTTGGATCCTGACAAAGAATATTCAGCCTTCCATCCTTCTGAGGTGGCTACTATGAATATCAGGCATTGCGAAACAGTAACATCTGTTAAGTACAGTGCGTAGACACAGGAAAAGTCCTTATGAAGTGCTGTATACGTACAAGTTATAAGTAATATTAGTGAAGAGATTTATAAAAGTTTCTATGTAAGGTGACATTGGGTATCTGTTCAGTGGGACTTTCGCAAGAGCTCCCGCTCGAGCGTAGTCCGTCTGTCTCACAGGACACCTCACAGCTCTAAGCTATCCCGTAGCCATCACGATGCTCTGAATGAAAGTGCAAGACAGCAGAGGTATCGAGACAGCCATAGCTATTCTCACGCGAGGTACTGCAGAGTTCAACCTTCGGCAATCACATGAGTCAGAAATGTAATCCGGTGACACACGGCTGTTCTACCTCCCAGGAGCCCTGGAACAGACAATGAGAGCAAAACAACCAAAGCCGCTCTCTCTGCTGTTTATTTAATTTCATTCAGTGTCCCTTATCTATTTTATATTAGCACAATGTTTGCGAAATGAGCTGTGCAGGATAATCGCCTGGTGGGGGCTGGCCTCCGTCCGCAGAATGTTAACTCCCTCACTGACCACACAGACATTCGTGGAACAAATCCAACTTCTCCTGCTATTCACATTTTTCTACCCCTTTCCATCTTCCTTCTTTCTGGCCGTTTAAATGCATTGTGGCTCTACTTGCACTTCTCTGTCTTCTGATTGCCTTTTTCCATGATTCTTTTTCACTCTTTTTTCCAACCAACTTTCCTGTCCCCTTGTTTCAATCCTTATTTCCCCTTTTTCTATTTTTCTTTCTCGTCCCGTTTTTTTTGTTTTTCTTGTAACTGTAATTGCATTTACATAGCCCTTACTACCCTTGACGAGGCGCGAAGCACGGTACTCCGGATCCCTTCTGTTATTCTTTTGTTCGTTTTTCTGATTGTTTATACTTTTACTATTTGTTTGTCAAAAGTTTTCACTTTTTTTGGTTGTTCATTCTTTATTTCATCGTTCATTTTTATTTCGTCCTTTAACTGTCTATTTTGTCTTTTTTTCTCTCACTCTCTCTTGCTCTCACTTCCTCTATCTTTATTTTTCATTCTTTCTTTGTTTCTCTTTTCTCTTTCATCATTCTCTTTCTTTTAATAGTTCTTTCTTTTTCCGTGTTCATTTTATTCACTTACTAGTTGTTTCCTTTCTCCTCCTTTTGCTGTACTGTCGTCCCGTTGTTGTCCCTTCTTTTCCTGCATCAGTCAGTATCAACCAATCAGGGAGTTGTAAAGCATGGCAAATCAGTATCAATCAATAAGGGATGGGGCGTGGCCTGACATCATGGCCGACTAGTCGAGCTTCTGTG
This sequence comes from Calotriton arnoldi, assembly GCA_963921515.1. Lineage (NCBI taxonomy): Eukaryota > Metazoa > Chordata > Amphibia > Caudata > Salamandridae > Calotriton > Calotriton arnoldi. The sequence continues at coordinate 4,023,968 of CAWUFW010000289.1, forward strand.
TAGCTCCTGCCCCACCGAACGAAATCCTGCGGCGATCCTGGCGGAATCGTGATCCCATCCCCAATTTCCGACACCGGGGCGCCCCCTGCCCCTGCGACTCCTGGTTGGGCTGTGAGGAGGCGGCCTGCAGCCAGAGGAGCCGACTTTGCACCCCCGGAGACATCAAGGACGCCGTCTCCCCCAAGATGGCGACCCCGGTAGGCCCGGTGGACTAGACGACCGCGGGGAGCTGCACCGGACCGCCGGGCGGCGGGGAACTGTGCCCGGGACCCCTTGGGAGTGAGCGGCTGGTGCCCGGAGAGACCGAGTTGATACCGGAGGTGAGAGGGCCGGTGTGCATAATCGGACTGTGAGGAAGCCTGTGGCCCAGCTGCGTAGTCTACGCGAGCCCGGGGCTGAGCGAGCGCCGTGCCCGGCCCTCCCGGGCTCCTAATAGGCACGCATCCGACCGCGGCCCTGAGGACGACGTGGTGTCGGCGGTGCCCGGCGGCCATCGGCGGGCTGGAGAGACGATCAAAGTGGGGTGGCCTCAGTCCCGTTGCGGGGCTAATTATCAAAATAGCGGCCTTGGCCCAGATGGTGGCGGGTCGCCGGTGGTGTCCCCAGATTGTGGGTTCTTGAGACCCCCAGCTCCTAATCGGCGCAGGCGGAGATAGACGGCGAAGGAACAGGTAGACTGCCTGGCAACACTGAAAGGCTAGGACTGGGCCGTCTGCTCTGGAGGTGAGTCCGCCCATCCATCCTTTGAGAGGCCGCTCAGCCACGGGTGTGGGGACACGGGCCCTGACGGCTGGGCCAATTGCTTTGAGGGGGCCGACCGTGGACCTGACTTACTGGCCTGAAGATCTGGTGTGGGGCCCGGGACGGGAGAGTAGCCGGCGTCCCCTTGTGACGGAGCGTCCTGATCCAGAGAAGACGCAAGACGAAGGTGCGACTATCCCGGGAGGTGAACATCGTGCCGCCTTGGGCATCCCTGGCCAGTAGGGGAGGAGACCCTAGTGATAACCCTGCATACCGGCCATGGGGAGAGACAGACCTCTTAGGGGCGCCCAGTCCAACAAAATCGTACAGTACACCATACCGGGCCCGACCTCCGCTGACCGTATTAGGCCTGACCAGGAGCAGACGGCCCGTGACACGTCTGACATTCTGGAGGCCATAAGGGAATCACGGACGGCGCTGGAGTCCAAAATGGACGGAATGGCCATGGACATAAACCATCTGCGCCTGGATTTACGGAAAGTGGCAGACAGAGTCACCACGACAGAGGGGGACTTGAGCACGCTGCAGACCGAGGTCCAACAATTGCGTGCGACTGTTTTTGCGCTCCAGGAACACACAGCACGGCTAGAAGACAGAGCAGATGACGCGGAGGGGCGATCAAGGAGGAACAACCTCCGCTTTCTGGGCTTTCCAGAAAAATCAGAGGGGCCGGCGGCGGACCTGTTTCTGGAAGACTGGATTGGTTCTGCGCTCCCGGCCCTCAGGCTCTCTAAGATGTTCGCGGTGGAGCGGGCCCACCGCACCCTCGGACCTCCACCTAAACCAGGAGCCTCTCTTCGGGCGCTGATCGCGCGCTTGTTCAATTTCAGAGACCGGGACATGATCCTCCAATTTGTCCGCACTAATGGCCCACCCAAGTTTGAAAATCAGGCCATCCACATCTACCCTGACTATACCAAAAAGGTGCAGGACCTTCGAAATGACTTCCTAGGCGTCAAGCGACGATTGCGGGACCTCAATATCAAATACAGCCTAATGTTCCCGGCCCGACTCCGCGTACAATATGAGGACAGGGTCCACTTCTTTGGTACTCCGCAAGAGGTGGCTGATTGGATGGACTCGCTGGGCCTGGCGGGGCAGGGCCCCAATCACGGCTGGCAGGAACAGAGACGGAGGAGTGGACGGCAACGGAACCGGCAGCGTTCTACCGGAGAACAGCGACCCAGGCGCCGGGACCTACAGGACGGAGGTCGCATCATGGTAGGGCCGGACGGCACCCTCCAAACGGAGAGGGAGGCGATCCCGACACAGAATCAGTTCTCGCCACTGTGTCTGGTGCAGGAGACGCAGTCGGAGCAGGGGGTGCCGTCAGCCCAGCAGACATGGAGCCCTGAAACCTTTGCAGGCCAGCCCACAAACTGAATTTTGGGGGTAACTGGGCACCGGAACTGTAAGTACGAGATTGGGCCCGGATGGGTCTTAACTTGGCCATGGTGCTCCTACTGGAGGGGCCCCGGGGACAGTGGACTGAGGCGGAAGAGTTTTGGGAGAGATGGACACCATTCCGCCACTCTACAGTTTTAGACGTTCCGACTGTGGTGCGCTGAGGCGGCCTCGCTAGACCATTGGTCGGGTGGGGACGCACAGTGCCAGACAGTTTGGCTCTATATCTATGAGTGGGAGGGTTACTTTTCTCGAGCAAGTTTCTTTCCTTTCTTGAAAAGTGATAGTTGATCTGGGTTGGGGGGGTGAGATAAGGGGAGGGTGGCAACGATGGGGCGGAGTCCTGAGTCCTCAGACCACAGTTGGGTTGTGAGAATGCAGTGCTACTGCCTGAGGGAGGGGGTGGAGGGGTTGGGAGTGTATATTGTTTCGTTTTACAGTTTTATGCCGGTACTATGCTCTGTCATATCAATGTTTGGTTTATGGGGTTCCAGCGCACCGGGTTACACGATATAGCAGACGGGATCCTCCCTAAAAAGACGTGGGCCGTCATGCCACCGGATACTACACTCATGGCGGGTGATAATCAAAAATATAAATTCATAACCTGGAATGTCAGGGGGCTTAATAACATGGTCAAACGGGTGAGGGTGGCGACCTATCTACGAAGATATGGGATAAGTATAGCCTTTCTTCAGGAGACGCACCTCTGGGGAGACTGCCTTAAGTATGTTCAACGTAGATAAGGGGCCAATTTTTTGCAACTTCATATTCAGGGTTCGCTAGAGGAGCACTTATATGGATAGCGCCTGGAGTCCCTTTCAAGGCAGGGAACACTAGAATAGATCCTGATGGCAGATTCGTGGTGCTAACGGGGACATTAGATGGACGACATATAAGTTTGGTAAACATATATGCCCCAAATAGTGATGATGGGGAGTTTCTGGGACGGGTTCTGGGTCAGGTGGATCTAGACCCCGAGGTAGAGCTAATTATCGCAGGAGACTTTAACTGTGCCCTAGACGGAGAGCTGGACAGACACCCCCCCAGACTAGATACTAAACCAAAAACGAGGGAGGCCATGCGTCAGATGCTTCATAGTTACCACTTATTAGATGTTTGGCGCCACCGCAACCCACAGGGGCGAGTGTATTCGTGCCACACGCCTGCTGCCAACACGTACAGTAGACTTGATTACTTTTTTCTCCAGGCCCAATCGGTTCCCCGGGTGGAGGAGACACGATATCTGGCCCGCTATTTGTCCGACCACTCCCCCCTGATGATGTCGTACACTATAGGCCGGCCGCGATCTAAAGTACCGCTGTGGAGACTGAACACCGACGCCCTGACAGACCCAACATACAAAGCTGCGATAACGAAAGGGCTGGACGACTACTTCGATCTGAATTGGGGTACGACTGCCACCAGGGCGCTTGAGTGGGATGCGATGAAGGTGGTGATGCGGGGGGTGTGTATGTCTACAGAGGTGGGGGTCAGGAGAGTGCTGGAACGAGATCTGCGCCAACAAGAGGAGAGCCTGGCGGTTCTAGAAAGAGAGCTTCCCACTGCTGAAGGGGGACCGGCCGAGTGGGCGGCTCTGCGCCGGAGGTTTGGGGACATATGGGACTCGCTGGGCAAATACAATAGAACCACGAGTAGACGTCGCTGGTACACGGAGGGGGATAAAGCGGGACGCCTGTTGGCACACTTGATTAGAATGGAGACGCAGCTTCTCCCAATTTTATCGATTAAAACGGAACAGGGCCACTTAGTCTACACACAGCACGAGATCAATAAAGCGTTTGCCACCCATCTACAAAAGATATACTCGGAGCCCAGGCCCCCTGTGGCGCCCCAGATGGTGGAGACCTACCTTGGCGAGCTAGAGCTACCATGTTTGGACCCAGAGAGTCAGGAATCTCTAGGGGCCCCCTTTAGAGACGAGGAGATTAGAACGGCAATCGCCCACTTGAAGACCGCGAAGTCCCCGGGAATGGACGGCCTGGCGGCTGAGCTTTATAAGGAATACGGAGGGGTCTTTGTCCCTAAACTCCTGGAAATCATGGTGGAAGCAGGCGAGACGGGCTTGCTCCCAGATTCCATGCGCGAAGCACTGATCGTTATGATTCCCAAGCCAGGGAAGGACCCCATGCTCCCCGGTTCATATCGGCCAATCTCAATGCTGAACGTGGATCTTAAAATTCTTAGCCACGTACTGGCGGGCAGGCTCCTCCCGTATCTTAGGCAGCTGGTTCATGACGACCAGTCCGGTTTTATACCTGGCAGGAATGCGTTGAGGAATATCCGTCGTCTCGCTCACGTTATGCAATCAGTGGGGGGCGGCCCATCAGGCTACCCTGGTATTCCTTGATATCGAACAAGCGTTCGACTCAATTTGTTGGGAATACTTATGGCAGGTGCTTCTAAAAATGGGGTTGGGGAGGGCTTCGTGAATTGGGTAAAATTACTATATGCCCATCCGCTGGCAAGGGTCCGTACGGGTAGATACATGTCTGATATAATCACAATAGAAAGGGGGACACGGCAGGGATGCCCGCTCTCCCCCTTGTTGTTTGCTCTGGCAATGGAGCCACTGGCTTGTCGTCTCCGTGGGGTGCTTCGGGGGCAGGGCATCCGAGTGGGGGGAGCGGAGCATATTGTGTCATTGTATGCTGACGATGCTCTGGTATACCTGCGCCGACCGACCCAGTCTATGTCAATGCTATTTGCGGTTCTGGAACAATTTGTGGGAGTCTCCGGACTCCACATTAATAAATTGAAATCACAACTGTACACGATCGGGCCGCCAGACGACGGGGGATACGCCCAGCCCCCTATGATGGGGCTTCCCTGGGTACCGGCTACACTCCGGTACCTCGGGATATGGATAGCCAGGGACAAAGATGTCTTCTATCACCATAACATGGGGCGGATTATTAGGGGTCTTCGGGGAAGTATTACCTTCTGGAACACGCTCAAGCTTTCACTGATGGGGAAGATTGCCTTGATAAAAATGGTGGTTTTGCCTAGATGCCTCTTTACAATGCAGGGATCCTTCTTTGAGCTCCCCCATCGGGTATTCAGGGACATAGACGCACTGCTTATTCGGCTGCTATGGAACGGGAAACGGTGCCGGGTCAGTCTGGAGGTCATGAAACGCCAATGGGGCAAGGGAGGTCTAGAAATTCCAGACTTAGAACTTTACTACTTTGCATCGCAATTGCAGCACGCTGTGGCATGGCTGGACACTGATCCTTCCTGGGAGAGGACCCTGCTGGCGGACACGTATGGAGGACGTCAGCTGGGGACACTCCTTTGGCGGACGGGTGGATCCCGGGAGCTGTGCTCACCATTGATTCGACTATTAACGACTATCTGGAATCGTGTGATTAGGAGACTTGTCCATGTGTGGCCGTTCGCCCCAGAGGCCGATCTCTGGCTTCTGCCGCCCTTTGCTCACATGGAACGGGTTATGTCGACTGACAGATGGAAGGACGGGGGATGCCTTATGTTATCCGACCTATACCCGGAAAACAGGTTCATTACCTATCAGGAAGCGGTGGCTACCTTTGACTTGGGACCCGGGCAATTCCTGCAATTCGCCAAGATCGCGGCCACGGCACGGCAGCTATGGCCCTCATTCCCCAGGGCCCCGGAACCCACCCATGTCTTGGTTACGATGATAGCAATGGCGGGAGGACGGAGATTCGTCACCCATCTATATAGGGCGCTGAGGGAGGATAAAAGGCTTAAACCCTTAAAAGTAGAAGAAAAATGGCAGCAGGTGTGTCCGCAGGAACTCACGCCCCGGGACTGGGAGAAAATCCATGAGAGCGTACGCAAGGTATCGGTCTCTAACAGATTCAAACAAATACAGTATAATATAATACACATGGCCTACCTTTCACCTAGGCGACTCCATGTCATTGACAGCTCTAGGGATCAGGCGTGCCCCAGGTGTCGTCATGTTCGGGCAGACTTTCCGCATATGGTATGGTCCTGCCCCTTAATTCAGATGTATTGGACGGAGGTCCTAGAGGACCTATGTAGAATAACTGGTTGGGAGATTGCCATGGAGGCGAGCTCATGTCTCCTCGGCTTAATTCCCCAAGACCCTAAACGAAAGACAAGTAGACGGTTCCTGATGCTGGGACTCGTAGTAGCTAGGCGGCGGATAGCAATACACTGGCTGGCGCAACAGCGGCCACAGATAGCAAGCTGGCGAACAGATCTCCGAGAATGGGCACTGGCGGAGGAGGGGCATATACGCGCCACCAGACGAGATGACAAACTGCCGGAGGTACTGCTGGCCTGGGGGGTGATGGTACAGGAGATAGAGGGGCAGGCCCTGCAATCCACACAGGTATCGCATGAGGGGACACATCCCACGGGGCGGAGGCCCACAGTCAGGAGGGGGAGCTAGATGGAGACCCCAGACGGAGCTTAAGTTAAAGAGACCTAAGGTGCATAGTACCGGCAAGAGGGCGGGGAGGGGGGTTGAGGGTGTTAGGGGGAGGAGGGAGTTTGGGGGGGTTTCTTAGTTAAAATAGGTTTATTGCGCAACACATCCTAGTTTAGAGTGGTATACAACTCTCGAGGAGCGTACATGGATATAACCCTGCGTTCACACCTGGTGGGCTCTTGGTGTCAGCTGTTATGTGGACAAAATGTATTGCATATGAACATGACCTGTACATTCCGAAGAATACAATCAATAAAGAAATTTTAAAAAAAATCAATCAATAAGGGATTCGTAAAGCGTGGCAAATCACCTGTGAGGGTCTCAAGGTGCTGGAGTTGCTAGCTGCTTCGTGGTGATCTGTTCATTCGAACAGCTGGGTCTTGAGTCCGTTCCTGATTTGCTGGAGCGATTAGGCGGTCCTGAGGTGCGGGGGAAGATCGTTTCAAGCTTTGGTCGCCAGGTGTGAGAAGGGGCGCACTCCATGGGGCCTCAGTGGATTCGGGGGGTGCCTGCGAGGAAGAGGGAGATGGATCGTAGGTGTCTGGTCGGTTGGTGGAAGGTAATGCGTTTGTTGATGTATGCTGGTCCCTCGTTGTGCAGCGCTTTGCATGCACGGGTCAGCATCTTGAACTGGCATCTCTTCTGGATCTGGAGACAGTGTAGTTTCTTGAAGTGGGGTGTGATGTAGGTTCCTCTGTAGAGGTCGAGGATGAGTCTGGCTGCTGAGTTTTGTATTGTCTGTAATCTCTTCAAGAGGTGTGAGGTGATTCCTACGTAGTATGTGTAGTCCAGGCTGCTGGTGATGAGGGCCTGCGTGACGGTCCTTTTGGTGTTGGCTGGGTGCCACCTGAAGATCTTGCGGAGCATGCATAGAGTGTGGAAGCAGGTGGATGAGACTGTGTTTACCTGTTTTTTCATGGATAGCTTGCTGTCCAAGATGATGCTGAGGTTGCAGGCGTGGTCTGTCGGGGCGGGAGATGGGCCGAGTTCAGCAGGCCACTAGGTGTTGTTCTATGGCGAGGTGTTGTTCTCAAAGATGAGGACTTCCATCTTGTCCGTGTTGAGCTTGAGGCAGTTGTCCTTCATCCAGTCATCGACGTTCATTATTCATCTATGGAAATTGGCTCTGGTGGTGGAGGAGTCTTCTGATAGCGAGAGGATGAGCTGGGTGTCGTCTGCGTAGGAGATGATGTTGAGTCCGTGTGATCTGACAGTGTTGGCCAGGGGGGTCATGTTCGTGTTGAAGAGGGTGGGGCTGAGGGGCGATCCTTGGGGGAAGCCGCAGATTATCTTCTTAGGTTCTGAGGTGAAATGGTGGGAGACGGATTCTCTGGGTTCTTCCGGTGAGGTATAAGGCAATTGATTTGAGGGTGTCTCCATGGCTTCCGATGTGGTGTAGTCTGTTGATCAGGATGTGAAGGGAGATGTTGTTGAAGACAGCTGACAGGTCAAGAAGGATGAGGGCTGCCATTTCGCCATGGTCCAGAAGGGCTCTGATGTAATCAGTGGCTGCAATCAGGGTTGTCTCTGTGCTGTGGTAGGCTCCGAATCCAGATTGAGAGGGGTCCAGAAGATTGTTGTGTTTCAGATGTTCGGTGAGTTGCTAGTTGATTGCCTTCTCGAGTACCTTCACTGGAAAAGCGAGCGTGGAGATGGGCCGGTACTTCTACGGTTCTACTGGTTCGGCGGATGGTTTCTTTAGGAGGGACCTCACTTCAGCATGTTTCCAGTCCTCAGGGAAGGAGGCCGAGGTGATGGAGGTGTTCTGGACTTTCTTCTTGAGCTTGTTGCCAATTGTCTTGCTGCCGAGGTTGAGGATGTGGTGGGGACAGGGGTCCGTGGGTGCTCCTAAGTGCACAGAGTTCATGATGGAGATTGTGGCTTGAGTCATGAGAGGGTCCAAATGGGTGAGCAGGTGTTCGGAGTTTGTGTTCCTGGGTGTGAGCACCCTGATGCTATTGGCAGCAGAGGGTTGAGGTTCAAAGGTTTCGCAGATGACTGAGATCTTGTTGTGGAAACAGTCCGCTCATCGGATGTCACACAGTTCTTGGGAGGGGGTGATTTCGTTTCCGGCGAATACAGGGTTGGAGAACTCCTTCACAATAGCGAAGAGCTCCGTGCTGCGGTTTGTGCTAGCTTCTATGCGGTTTGCTAGGGCGTTCTTCTTTGGTTTTTTTAGGAGGCAGTGGTACTGGTTGAGTGCTGTCTTGAAGGTGGTGTGGGCTCCTGTCTCTTTGCTAGTGTGCCACTTCCTTTCTAGTTGCCGGCAGTTGTGTTTGGTGGATTTCAGCTCCTTCTGGAAGATCCTTTGGATTTGGCTGGTTTGGCGGGGGCGTTTGTGTCGGTGTATTCTGTGATCCGCTGGGAGAAGATCTTCGCAGCCTGTTCTGGGTTGGATGTTGTGCCTGGGAGGTGGGAGTTGAGAGTGTTGTTCCACTGGTCTTTTGATATATTTTTCCAGTTTCTGAGTGTGAAGCCCGCAGGCATGGTGCCAGCGTTGGTAGATCCTGAGATGCTGAAGTGGACGCTGTAGTGGTCAGTCCAGGTGAGTGGTGAGACATGGGTGTACTTGACTCCGTCACTGGATGTTAAAATGGGGTTGAGCGTGTGTCCTGCAATGTGGGTAGGGTCGGTGACAAGTTACTTGAAACCAATTTTGCTCATGCTTTCCAGGAGGTCAGTTGGATTTGTGTCGCTGGGGTCGTCGAGGTGGAAGTTAAGATTCCCTAGGAAGATGTAGTGCTCGGAGTCAATGGCGATTGGGACGATGAGGTCAGGGATGGTGTTGCAGAAGCTGAGGCGTGGTCTTGCTGGTCTGTAGGTGAGGGTGCCTATGATGATGCTTTTTCATCTGTGTGGAGTTGGAAGTTAAGATGCTCCATTATCAGGGTCGAGCCATCTGAGGAGGTCGTGCAGCGGATGGTGTCCTGGTAGATGATGGCAATTCCACCTCGGTGTTTGTTGGTTTGGTCCCGGTGCATTATCTTGTGCAATGGCGATGGCCGGCGCGGAGGTGGGGTTCAGTCAGGTCTCTCTGGAGAAGATGACGTCCTGGGTGAGGGACGAGATCTTGTCCCAGATCTCTGTGGCGTATTTGCTGAGCGATTGTGCAACTGGAGTTGTGCCGTGGCGGTCTTGGTCAGCGTGGTGGATGCAGTCATGTTTGTTGTGTCTACGATATTGTTGGTTGCTTTGATGTTGCAGGTGAAGCGGCAGTGCTGGCAGGATAACGGTCCTCTGGTGGTGCGTGGAGATGTACGGAGCAGTTGTTGTTGCCGATGTGCCCGGGGTCCAGGGTTTGGAGGTCTGTGGTGGTGTAGCTGCGAGGGGTGGAAGAGCCAGGGTTTCTGGCTCTGGGAACAACCCAGGCACGGACGAGCGCAGACAGGAGTGCCTCTGGCATGCTCGCTGTGCAGCTGTGCTGTGGCCTCCATTAAGTAGGTCATGGGGGGAAGTATCCACACAAGAACACCTTTGTTATAAACTCCGAACTATTAATTCTTAATAAGGAAGATCCAGTGTTAAGGCATGTGACACTGAAGGCTATTGTATATTTTGATTCAGGTAGGTTTGAGGTAGACCAGCCAGCACTTCTGCCCTTGAAGTCTTCTGAGACTTACTGAAAACTCCTTTGATCAGATCTGTCATTATTTGCCAACTCCTGAACTCCAGTCACTCGGGCTTGTGACATCATGCCTTTTACTGTGACACTCAGCAGCACCTCAGACCACAACTGCCCACCCAGCCTGTCCTTACTTACTCCTTGGAATACTAAAACGCCCACTTAAAAAAGAATCCCCGAAGAAGTGCCTTGGGACCAGAAGTAAATCCATACCTACTGCATCATAGGCAGTGCATTTGTGAGAATTTATCCCCTTATGGATCTCGATATGAAATGTTGTACATGGGATCAACAGAAGTAGTAGTCAGGAAAAAGGGGTTGGAGAGAGGTGGGTGAGGGCATAAACAAACTGTGTGAAAGCAGGAACTGAAAAAGTACACTACCATAACACAGATTTAAATACCAATGTTATGAACCTACTATCGCACTTAGTGCTGGTAGGCATTGTATATGGGGTTGTTAGACCTGACAGCCTTTGGTGTGGTATTCCTCCAAACCTTTTGCTTTAACATCTCCTGTTTGCTGAATTTCGATTTAGTTGGCTTCAAGACTCTGTGCACTTTACCACTGCTAACCAGTGCTAAAGTGCTTGTGTACACTCCTTTAAACATGGTCAAATTGGCTTACAACAAATTAGCACATTAAATGTACTTATAAGTGCCTAGTAAAGTAGTACTACATGTACCCAGGGACTGTAAATTAAATGATACTAGTGGGTCTGCAGCACTTATTTTGCCACCCACTTAAGTAGCCCTTTAAAACGTGTCTAAGGACTGTCAGTACAGCCTGTGTGCCCAGACGTGGGTCCCTTTCTCACTGTGCCACTGGATTCAAGCTAGCTTGTCTGATGAGAGGTAATACCCCAAAACCGGTCCCAGGATGCTTGTTTCCGGTCCAGGGAGGACCTAGCTTGGCAGTTTGGGCTGGACTGTTCCCATGAGGAACAGGGTCAAGACTGATTTGCATATGGCCCGGTCTAAACTGGAGTGGCATGGTGAGCAAAAGAACGATGGATTTAAACCAGATCTCTTGACTGGGGCTGAATGTATGATTCATTCAGCATTGCATCTATCATTTGTTTGTGTAACACTCTTCACCCTCAGTGGGATGGGTATGCTCAGACGTGGGTCCCTTGCTCATTGTTCAAGGGACAGTGGATTCAAGCTAGTGTGGCTGATGAGGAGTAATACCCCAAAACCGGTCCCAGGATGCTTGTTTCCGGTCCAGAGAGGACCTGGCCTGGCAGTCCGGGCTGGACTATTCCCATGAGGAACAGGGTCAAGACTGATTTGCATATGGCTAGGTCTAAACTGGAGTGGCATGGTGAGCAAATGAATGATGGATTTAACCCAGATTTCTTGACTGGGGTGAATGTATGATTCATTCAGCATTCCGTCCATCATTTGCTTGCGTAACACTTTTCGCCCTAAGTGGAATGGGTATGCCCAGACGTGGGTCTCTTGCTCACTGTGCCACTAGATTCAAGCTAGCCTGGCTGATGAGGGGTAATATCCTCTAGTGAAAATAAAAATTCCCTTCTGTGTCACAAAATACTCCTAATCGAATATCTCTATTAGTTTACACTGAACCAAAGGAATGCACTTAGTTATTAATTATCATCACACAACGTCATTCAATCGATTCTTTTACTTTATTAAACACATTATAGGCCCTATATTAGCCATAGCTTAGAAATACATTTCTAAAAACATTTATAGAAACATTTATAAAACCATATAGACATAGGTCTGTTATCACAATTTATCAAAACACTTGCCAATTTACAAGACAAGATACATATTAATTTGACATTTCTACTTGAAGTACACCCAAATCTTTTCCTAAACTTCAAGTACAAGAAAACTCCTTGTCATAAAGTATTTTGTTACTCTCTTGCAATAATTTACACCACTGCTAACACAACTACTCTACTTTTTATGCACTTTTTCATATGGTATAAGGTACTTCAGTATTATATAATACATACAAATCGTTAAAAACAATACATTATTTAATCCATATGTTAGTGTGGCTGATGAGGAGTAATACCCCAAAACCGGTCCCAGGATGCTTGTTTCCGGTCCAGAGAGGACCTAGCTTGGCAGTTTGGGCTGGACTGTTCCCATGAGGAACAGGGTCAAGACTGATTTGCATATGGCCCGGTCTAAACTGGAGTGGCATGGTGAGCAAAAGAACGATGGATTTAAACCAGATCTCTTGACTGGGGCTGAATGTATGATTCATTCAGCATTGCATCTATCATTTGTTTGTGTAACACTCTTCACCCTCAGTGGGATGGGTATGCTGGCAGTCCGGGCTGGACTATTCCCATGAGGATCAGGGTCAAGACTGATTTGCATATGGCTAGGTCTAAACTGGAGTGGCATGGTGAGCAAACGAACGATGGATTTAACCAAGATTTCTTGACTGGGAGTGAATGTATGATTCATTCATCATTCCGTCCATCATTTGTTTGTGTAACACTTTTAGAAAGTTGGCATTTTCTTGTTCTAACCATTTGGTGCCTGCAGCCTGTGTCCTGGTTCACATGACTGTGAATACTTGGCAATTGGCCTTTGTGTATTCCTCCCAGACAGTGAGACAGGCAGGATGGACATTCCTGACAGAATGGGTGGGGCAGAGTTATTCCCTGCCCCACTTACATTTTAAAGCGCTGCCTCCAGTATCTTCACATAGGATCTTGACACCAGCCTTTTGTCACCCTAGAACTTCTTGAAGCCTGGGCAGGGGAAGAAAGGGGAAGGAAGGACGTTTCTAGAACCAGATGTGGGGGTGGACTAGAAATTTTCATCACTTCAATGGGTGGTACCAGGTATAAATATTGAACTTCCTGAAGCACTCATCAGTACACTCCTAGACCTGTGGTCAATGCAGAAGGACTTCCTTGCTCCCCAGAGGTCTGCCCTCCTGCTTGAGGTCTGCCTTGTTCCCTAGAGGACTGCCCTGCTGCATGAGGCCTGCCTTATTCTTCAGAGGACTGCCCTGCTACTACCAGAGGAATGCCCTGCTGCTTGAGGCCTGCCTTGTTCGCAAGATAATTTCCATGCTGCTTGAAGCCTGCCTTGTTCTTCAGAGGACTGCCCTGCCACTCAAGGCCTACCCTGCTCTCTGTGAAGGAAGACTGGACCAGCTCACTTCCCAGGCTAACCTGAGTGACTCCAAGGGTCAATTGGCTGACCTCCTATTCTGAGCTACAGGGACACATCTAACTCCAGAGGCCTCCCTGAAACCGCCCGCTGACCTGCTGCAACTGGCCCTGCCTGGACCTGCAACTGGACCTGTCTGAGCCCTGCTGGCCTCTGCTTGAGTGAGTTCCTGATCCCTAAAAGGTGCCTTCCCAGGTCATGAACTCTTGGCTAGCACCAGTTGAGCTCCACCTGTGAAATCCCCAAGTTTTTAACTCTGCCTTTAAGAAGGTAACTTTTTCAGTAGGACTAACCTGGTCCCTCTATCCAGCCCGCTCTCCATCACGGTCGGCCTAAACTTGTGACTTTGTCTTTGTCTAGCATGACCAGATTCTAGCAGTTAGCGCTTCCTGGCGCTATTTTTACTTAAACCTTTAAAACTGAATATCTCTTTTTCCCCTGATTGTTTTTTTTGTCATTTTAGTCTCTTTTTATTAATTAAAATGTTCTCTATTTTTCGAAATTGGTGTGGGAGTTTTATTGTGTTGTTTTAACTTTATTACTGTTTAAGTGCTGCAAAAAATCTTAACACATTGTCTCAAAGTTAAGCCTGACTGCTTTTGTGTCAAGCTACCAGAGTGTTAAGCACAGGTTAATTTAGTGAATTTTGTGGTTCACACTAACAGGGATGGTAGTTGTTACTTGAGAAGGTTCTTCACCCCCTTGAATCAAAAACCCAATTTCCTACAGGGGTAATGAGATCAAGGAACAGGAACATCACAAGTGTGATGGCAGCTGGGGCTCTGTGCCCCAGGCGATCGCTTTTTGGGGCACCTTGAATCTGTTACAAAAACACAATGCAACGGTACAGCCACACCACTAAGTGGTAACAAACACTGTGTTTTCCCTTCACCACGCAAACCTTTTTTTTAAGCACACAGTGCACCTTTCGTTACAAATCAGAGAGTGGACCCGTAAAAGCTTTTGCTCCGTGTCACACAAAAAGCCTTCTGACAAGGCTGCTAAGGACCATTTCTAGAACTTCGATGGTATCCTGGATAGCATATATTATGCTCTATGTTGCATGCCCCAACCACCTGACTGTAGCAAGTCAATATCTTCATTCTGTAAAGCCTGGTAGTATCCTGCTTGCCCAGCCGCGGCCCGTGCAGGTAAGAGTGGTGGGGCCGGGTGGGGGGGATTTCGACAGACGACAACGAGGGAAAATTTATTATTTATTTAATTTTCCCTCGTGGACGTCTGTCGATCCCCCTCCAACCCGGCCCCACCGCTCTTACCTGCACGGGCCGCTGCTGTGCCTACCACAAAAATGCAAAACTGATGAGTTTAATCTAGCTTGGCTCTTTTTCAGGAGGAAAGGCCCAGGACACCTAATTTCGAAGTCAGACCAGGAGCAGCTTCGGGTGAAGTTTTGTAAGCAGTGGGTGAGCATCAACTGTCCATCCTCATGAGGAATCCAAATTCAATTTGTGCAATGAAACTCTTAGCATCTTGGTAGCCAGGATTATGTACCTGTGCTAACCCACTATAAGGGATGGAAGCTTTGAGTGAAAGATGATCCCTGGTGGAGGCAAAACATGCAGTGATTCATGCGTCGCAGGTACGAGCTAGTGTCCTGGTCTGTATTGACCCCACGCCCACAACAATGTCTGACGCTCACCCCTATATACCCTCTCGGTTTACATCACTCAGCACTTCTCAGACATGTCAAAATAAATAGTTTTTGCGGCAGCAGAAATGTGGCATTGAGTGCCGAAGGAGTGCAGTTTTATGCAGTGCTAAACTGATGCTATGGTACAAAGGGGGAACCTCGGATAGGACAGGTGGCTGCTTCCACGGCTGGAAATCATGAGATGGGTTCCAGCACAAGTAGCCCTTAGGGATGAGCACACACATTTCAAACAGGCACATGAGTCCTTTGCTGCTGCGAAGAAAAAACGCTCCTGTGAATTCTGCCAGGTCCAGAAGGATTGCAATATTACTTGACTTTCTCTTCAAAACCGTCTGTTAAAGCTATGGGCTTTTTTTAGCCATCGACTTTTAGAAATTGTATTGTAAAAAAACTTGTTTGGCTCTGTTTGAAAATAAACATTTCTTGCGCCAGAACTGCCACAAAACCGCGGCATAAAGCGTTGGGACCAAGCTTGCTAAATTACCTCACTCAATGCAATACGTTGTTGTTACTAGACCAACCCCTGCTTTATGTACGGTTTTCCCACCAAAGTGATGCATGAGTCTTACAATACCTTCATCAATCACAGACAAGGTTAATCAGTGTTGGAGACATATAGGAGCGATTTGGTTGACTTCCCAGAGAATAGTTAAGCCGACTGAGAGGCGGTACTGGCCTAGGCCTTTTCAGTTTCTGTTACTCAGTAAGGCCTTATCATCCTGCTGTAAGGTGGTTCTGTGTGTATATCAGCCTTTCTATAAAGAAATGCTTGCCATTGTTGGTCCTAATGCCCCCCACCCATTCCTTCATACAGCTAGGATATTTAAATGTCTCTTTCAAATCTCTATTTTAAACCTCCACAGTAGTCCTATTCCTGAGGTTCTTTAATGTCTCCTCTTTACCACCTCTACAAGTATTTATACACCTGGGATATCTAAATGTCTCTTTCGTATCTCATCTTTTCCCCTGCACGCGATTCTTACTCCTGGGGTACTTAAATGTCTCTTTTGTATCTCTACCATCGTCTCAGTATTCTTACTCCTCAGATTTTTTTAATGCCTCTTTCGTATCTTCTTTTTACCACGTCTACAGTATTCATGCTCCTGGGGTATTAAAATGTCTGTTTCATAGCTCCTATTTACCATACCCCCTCAGTATTCATATTCCTGGAGTATTTCAATAGCTCTTTCACATCCCCTGTTTACCATCTCCAAACGTATTCACAATCCTCTGGTGTTTACATTTCTCTTTCATAGCTCCTCTTTACCGCCTCCATAGCATTCATACTCCTGGGGTATGTAAATATCTTGTTCATATTTCTTCATCACCTCCATAGTTTTCATATCCCTGATATATTTAAATGCCTCTTTCATACCTCATTTCTATCACCTACAAATTATTCGTACTCCAGAGGAATGTAAATGTCTTTGTCATATCTCAAATGTATCATCTTCACAGTATTAATACTCCAAAGTTGTTTAAATGTCTCTGTCATATTTTCCCTTCCTTCACAACTCCTAGACTGTGTACAATAAAGTACATCCATCTCCATTGACCCATCACCACAAGCCTGTTCTGCAGCCTTTTATCGAGGTTTTCAACCAATGTCTGGGTCCAAAACCAGAAAATTGTTTCTGCCAATATTTATCTGCAAAATTGCCTTGCAATAAGACCCCACTATACAATTTGCTAATCAGTGCAGCTGAGGTTGTGGGAAGTGGTGTGGGGTACCACTGGAACTTAAACTATATGAGACTTGTGTTCTTCTAACAAGTCCAACAATAGATCCCATGGCTTTCCTCTAACTGCACAAAAGCATCAACAACCCTGCAACATCAAGGAGAACAAAACTATTGATTTAGTAGTAGTAATAACAACACCACCACCACCAACGAGCATTATTATTATTTAATCGTATTGTTTTCTCTAACCCTTACAAGGCCTAAAGCACTTTTGGGGGGTGTAGAGGGGTGGGGCGAGGTGTGGGGGAGGGAGGGGTGTTTTAAACTTTAGGGAGGACAAAATCAAACACAGTACCTGCCATTGATTCGCCTCTTTTGTCTGTGACTCCACTATGGTTTAAGGAGTCCAGTCTGTAGCATCAAAAGACCCAACACATTAGAGGCACTGTTGTGTCACAAAGGAAAAGCTATTTAGAGTCCACTCAGGAGCGATGGAGTCCTCACCCATTGGTGGTGCAAATAGAGTCTGCCCAAGAGCCACAGAAGTCCCATCCACTTGATGTACCCTGAAGCAAGTGGGAGGGGTTGGTGGCAACACGCCACTGGAAGATGCTCTTTTTCTATATGCTCCGGCTGGCGGTTTCAGTAGGGAAACCCACTGAAATCACAAGCCCACCAAGCCGCGAAGAAGGGAAAGACAGAACATGAACGTGCTAAATCTCCTGTTTTTCTTCCAGCAGCAGCCACAAGCATTACTTCTTCACAATGCAGATACAATTACAATCAAGAGAGATCCACGAGTGACCCACGGTGACCTTTTCCCATCTTATGATCCTCTGTAGAGGTAGGCTAGGGCACTTCCATCACACTCAATTACAATGCACCGGCACAACGTCTCTTACCATATAATATTAATCAACATAATACTAATACTACTACTGCTACTACTACTACTAATTATTATTATTGTTACCGTTATTACAATTGATATTATCTCTATTACGTGTTTTGTTATTCGTCTTTCTCTTTCTGTTTTTGCTATTATGTTAGTACTGTTATTATCACTAATAACACCACAGCTGCTATTACTAAAAATAAATAAGTGTATAACAATTATAATGTCATTATTGGTATTTTTTCTCAAAGCTGCTAGTATTAGCAATAATAAAAACAACAATGATAACAAGGATGCTCATAGTAGAAATAGGAATGGTAATAACAACAATACCTTTTATATTGTAATATATAGTTCGGTTAGTCCAATGAAAGATAGGAGGACTTGACGAATTTACATATTTGAACTGGACTAAACCTATCAACATACCTTTTCTTGTGCTCATACCGCAGACCCAAAACTAAAACCCCTCTCGGTGCCTGAATAACTGGTGATATTACGTCCTAACCCGAACCTATGTTATTGACCAGGACGGATAAAAGCCCGAGCTGGCCCAACCTGGGCTCGAACTTGTGACCTGCAAGTTACACAAACATTCGAAATAAGTTATCTGACCAGATAAAGTACCACGAAGAACGGATTTATTTTCTTTTCCATACACGAAAATCTTCAAAATGTTCTCCCACATGTTGGACATTTATGAATGTCATTTTCAAACACCGTCCAGCTGTTTCTCTTCACCTTTTCTTTTTTAATGGTCTTTGCTTTTGATCGATTCCCTCTTGCGGAAAATGCATTACAGAGATGAAAGAGAAACGCGCCTCTCCACTGCTTCTTCACATGAGGGTCCTACAAATCCCCAGACTTCCCCGGGCCCGGGTCCCCTCCATCTCTTATCAGCCACACTGGCCGGCAATGATGCTCTGTATACAGAGGGAGACAGGGCAAGGAGCTTTGAAGTGAAGGCCTAGTCCATGCCCGCGCCAGGCCTCGGAACAGCAAACAGAACAGGTTCAGCAGGAGTTCTCATCGCTGCCTCGTTTTTCCAAATCAATTTCACTGTCACAAACACAAGCAACATTGAACTCACAGCCTCGTGGAGAGATAGGGAGACAGCGCTGATGGCAGCACCGCGGCCTCTTGATGGGAAGGTCAGACGGAGAGAAGCAATTTTCTCTTTGTGGGGTTTACATTCAGCATTGTTGGCAGGCCATTATCGTCTTTGCTCCATTGGCTATCTCACATTAAGAGGAACTGAAAACCCTAACTTCAAGCATTTGATATTTTTTCCTTTATGAGCGATGTTCGTAAAGTATTTGATGTGGTTTTGGTAACCTAATTCTAGAAGACAGACGATGTGATTGCTCATTTTACATACAATGTGACTAACTTGTTTTTAAACGTGCCCAGTTTGTATAGATCAAGCAACTATATGCCACGAAATTAAGGGATTTCCCCAAGGATAGAACCACACACTTCATGGAATTCAGTTCCTTCTCCAGGTTCCCACATAACCATTAACCTCTACTGGACTGGCCTCAGCTAAGGAAGTTGCCATGCCTTTGTGCTCGCCTTAGTAATTCGAGATCAAGTTATTTTAGGTCTAAGAATAAAGGATAAACTATATGAAATGGTATGGAAATATCTTGAATCTTATTGTTTAAATAGGAATTTAACATGAATATCTTTCTTGTAGTTAGGACTGATGTAAGTTGAGGAATCTTCACATCCATGACCTACATGAAAACTCTTTGGACATAGAAATGTCATATCGCACAATTATTACTTTTTACAGATACAGGTAAAATTAGGATCAATGTACTATTATTTTAAAATAATTTTTTATATTTTTGTTATGCTTATTCAAAAGTACATATATTCAGAAGAAAAGTTATTTGAGATTATTATACATCTGCTTTGCCTCTTAGAGAAAATATAGAGCTCGATTCACAAAAGACAGTGCCAGCTTTCCAGGTGTATTTCAAGAATGTTTTGTGAATTGGCATTTTTGTTGCTGTAACTGTACATCATGTACAATTACTCTTGCTGGCACTTTTTCCCCCGGGAATATACTCTTGTCTGTGGAAACCCCCTTCCTCTTCATCCTGCTCCACAATTAACGGTGTTCCCTTTCCTTTACCTCCATGTAAATGTCAAAAAAGCAAAAAATACTTATATTCAGATCACAATATTTAATTGAATGTACACAATATAAAAAGTATACAATAACAATTGTATAAACCTACAAAACAGGCCTTCCACAATGAATACATCAAGTTTTAAAAGAATTAAAAGCCAATTCTTGGTGCAATCATAACAATAAATACTTCCTCTAGAATGTGCCTAGTACAACCATTGTGGAGTAGCATCTCTCAAACCTATCTCGGTGAAACAAAGCTTTGCTTTTGAATTTAGAAACTGCCTTTACCACTTTCTGGCCTAAAGTACTAAAGTATTACAAAACCTCAGCACACTCTTCAAAATTATAACATGAGCTCTCACAAGAAATGTTTTGTGACAGTATTTTCTAAGTTCTTAGTTTAGGGGACATGTAAACAAAAATGTTTAATTATTTCTAGATGGTCCTCACAATGTAAACATTTATCTGAGATCCCATAACCAATTGCCCACCTAACAGCAGTCATAGCCACTGACAACAACCCATTTCTGAGTTTTACATGAAGTTTTAGTTATGGAAGGACATATGTCCAATTGAAATAGGATTCTCTTCCTGATTTATAACTTCTATCTTAAATTCTATTATTTTGCATCTATGCAATTTGCCAGTCATCTCCTTTCAGTCCTTTCCCAAACTTGGGTCTTAACAATCAATGACCCCCTTCCCTTATAGGCTTTACAGTACTTGCCCTGACCAAGATTAGAGTTTGTTTTACATACTTTTACAATGGTAAAGATCAGCACCTCAAAACTCCACTACCCCTTTAATTCCCTCTATAAAGTCAAAGATTTATGCTTCACAATATCCTGGTCCTCAAAAGTAATAGCCTCAATGCCATCTCTAGTTCAAATAATCTGATTTATTGTTCACGTTTGAGAGGAATAACCAGTGTCATCTTGGGAAGGGCCAGAAGTTGTTCCAACAACAAATTCTCTTATTTGTATAAGTGTGGCAGTGACCATATAACTCTGCCCCAAAGAAAAAATAACTTGGGCTTTATAACAGATCAACATACTCCCCTCTTACCAACTTCTAATTAAAAGTTAATGTCGTCCCCCATTTACATGTGAATGTTTCAGATATGCCTGTGTCTGGTCAATACATAAAGCAGAACTAATACATCTGATGCCCAGATAGTCATACCAGGCTACTTCATCTCATTGTGAGCCAACAAACCTCATTTGCGCAATGGCTTTTTGGGTATCTATGATCACTGTTTTTGTTTCGACAGATTGACCTCTGGTCTATTTTCAAGGTAAATTGTATTAAATAAAGGTAAAAGATTTTGCAGCCCTCAGCGATCTTAACACGAGTGAGAAAGAAGAACTGCACCATCCGCAAAGACTAAGATAGAGCTAGGACAACTCACCCAAATCAAGTACCCTCATGGGGTACTAATTACACGTCAAACAGCAAGGGAAAGTGGGCAGCTTAGTCATCAACTATTTACAACAAATATTTGAGTGGATAACCAAAAGGTATATCTACAGGTAATTCAGAAAAAAAGCATAAGGAGTGATTCTGCCAAATAAATATGTGCATAGGTAATTCTTTAGTGATGTGATTGTGTAAATAGGTGGCATAACATCTGCATTTCAAGGGCAAGAACAAAGTGAGCACTACCTTTCTTGATATGGTTAGGAAGCAGAAGGACTTATGCTCTGTAGGTACCATTGGATAGGTCAAATTTTGTACATGGCTGGCTGATTAACTCCTCCAGCTTGCGATGTATAAAGTATGCAAAAGAGATTCTGTATCATCAGGCATTTCTGAGGATGTTAGTCAGTCAGTCAACACTTGTTTATTTAGACCATGGTCTTTAAAACACAATACAAAAGCTTATTTAAAACATGTTAAAATTAAAATTTAAAACATGGTAAAATGAAATTAAAAATCTGTCGGCATTCACTAAAAATATTCCTACTGAACATGTCACATCCAGAAAATTCATATTAATTCTAAGTTTGTTCTCAGTTCCTTATTAAATACTTTAGTTAAATGTGTTTTAAACATCTCTTTCTTAGGTCTATTAACCATTTACAATCTAGAAATATGTGAATATTATTATACTTTGTTTTCAACACACATTTACATTTTCTATCATTTACTGCAATTTAATTCAAGACTTTTGTGCACATATAATAAGGGTTCAATCCAATTCCAAGCAGTACTGTGCAAATATAATAAGGGTTCAAACCAATTCAAAACTTTAAGATCACATTTCTCAATTCAGCGTATGGTAAATCTTCTATATTAGGATAAGTACAGCTATTTTGCATAACTCTCGTATATGTTTCATTGAAGATTTACTATATAAATACTTTACATCTTCATTCCTTGAGCACATTTTAGTTACATGCTGCATCTCAACTGTAGACAATGTATTTTGTAAATTTGTATTTACTAAATTTATTGATATATAATTGATATATATTATCCCTGTTATTATTTTTCGTATCATTTGAGTCCATAGTAGGTCAATATCTATAATCTCCTCTCTACAACAAGTAGCAATGTTGCTATTTATACAGCTTTGCAATCTTCCCAACCATCTTAATGTATAGCAGCAATCAAGTAGGATCCATGCTATTAGATCAGTCGCTTTGATCATTGATGATTTCGCATTGGTTACGAGGTTTTTTAGGCATTTTGTTTTCTAGCTGATCACACTGATATCTGCCGGCCAAGAATAAAATCTCTGCTCCACATTGTAACTGAGGTTGTAACAATTCTTAGTAAGCAGCTAGTACTGATATTAATGGTGGACCATCCATAATCCTTGCTAAGCTTTTTCAACCCCACATCAGAGGAAGGAGCTTTAGCTGTTTGGGTCTCAATATGAGTGTTCCACTGCAAGTTCTTGCTGAACCACATACTGAGGTACTGAGAGACACACACTCCCTCACATTTTATTCCCTATACACCACAAAACGTTGGTGTGGCTGGGGCTCAATACCATTATTTTAGTTGTGTCTAAATTTATCACCCATTTCTTTTTATACAATACAAGTTAAATTGAACTAAATTCAACTGATTTCCTCTGTAGTCCTATTTTGGTCATATCAAAGATCACAAGATCATCGGTATAAAGCAGACAGGGACATGAGATTCGGCCATCTTAGGACTTAAGCTATTTATTTTTCCTAAATCAATGGGCAAATCTGCTAGGAAATTAAAACAACAGTGGGGCCAGTACATATTCCTGTCTCAAGCCATTTTTGACCAGTAGCCTATGTGGGAGGGTGTCAACATTGTCAATTTCCACTTTTGCCCAGTTACCTCTATCTAAGTCTTTTAATATTAATGTTAAGCCCTTGGGATCTGTAGTTTGATTAACAGCACCCATCGTTGCTTCCTATCACTAAGTCAAAGGCAGGTCTAAAGTCTACAAAGCAACAATATAGATTAGCCCTTTGCTCTATTAACATTTGCACTATGGACAATAAGCTAAAAAGTGATCTAGAGTAGTGTGGCTTACCTTTGACTCCTCCTTGTTCTACTGGGAGTACATCCTTGGCATCAGTCCACTCCTTCATAGCTCCCAATATTATTTTTGAAAACAATTTTACACCTATGTCCAAAAGATTTATAAGTCTAATTAATATTGTGGGGCAGTAGCATCATTTTTTTAAAGATGGGTTTTATGATTACTCCCTTGCAGCTTTCTGGAAACTCACCTGTTTATAATATTTTCAGAAAAAGCTGGTGGGAAAATCTTGCCCATCGGTCCAAGTCTGATTTAATTATAATTACAGGTACATAATCCAGTCCTGCTGTTCCAGTAAGGTTTAAAGAGGATATTATATCACTTATAGTTTTAATAAAGAATAGATTTACAATTTCTTCCTCTACAATTAGATCTTCATTTATTTAATTTATTTAAGGGATTTGTAGAGCGCATAGCTGCCTGAGGGCTTCATGAAGTGAATCTTCATAACCAATAAGGTATATCTTTTCTAGATACTGAACTCAGACACCCTCGGCCAACATATAAAGTACTCTATTCAGTTTTCCTCCTTTGCCTTGCTTTACTAGTTGCCAAAAGTTCTTGGAATCTTTAGATGAGATTGCACTAATCATAGTGTCCCAACAATTTCATTTTCATGATATGATCTCTTACTCCTGTTTATTTTTTCTTTATATTCTAAATTTAGCAAGCTAAGGTGGGTATCTGCCTTTTCACAGCTTCTACTATTACATATTTTTCTTTGCTTTCTTATGTGTGATTTTAAGAGCCTGCACTGTTTATCAAACCAGCTTGTCTCCTTGTATTGTACTGTGCTCTTTATTTTCTCCTGGTGATTAATACTTTTTAGTTTTACTTCTAAGTATTTAACCACTTGCCTAATTGTGTTTTCATACCAATTTAGAAACTTGGGCAATATTTCTGCCCCATAATTTGTTCTTGTTGTAAATCATACAAAAGCAATAAATGTTCTTCATTTATCCAAGTAGCGAGTCTTTTGGGAAGTCCTTCTTTATAGAGAGAACCCTTTGTTGTTCCACAGGAGTAGAGAGCTTTAATGAAAAATGTAGTGGGAGAGGATCACTCCCATTCTTGGGCAGAATTTTGAAGCCTACAATTAAATCAAAGAGCCAAGCATGTAAGCATATAACGACTACTGGACAACATTGACTGACATTATTAAGTTTGTCTTGCAGGACTATCAGAGGGAAATCGACCATAATAGAAATCATTCCTTGCGTAAAATAAGAAATTTAACATATCAGTGTCTCTCGATGAGGTTGAACAATCTAAGAAAATGGCTGGCTTGATGGTATTAGCAGATAATATATCCTTATAGTAGTGACTGATTTATTGAGTGTTTAAGCAATTATTTAAATCCCCAGTCATTAGAATAATACATCAAGGGTACATATTACAAATCTTAGACAAGCCATCAAAATGTAGACTGTTGTTTTCGGTACATCTGTGGTTTGGTTGGATTTATGCATACATTTATCATTATTAGATGGTTGACATTAGAATTGATTTTATACAAAGTGATGAGTCGCTATGGCGCAACTGCATTTGGCATTTATCAGTGATATATTACTACCAACTATGGAGGATATAAGAGTCATAAGTCCTCCTGAAGGGCGACCTAAATTGTTAGATACAGCACCTTTATGCATTTGTGAAACCCTTCTATCTCTGAAGTTACTTCACACAGCCAAGTCTCCTGGAAACAAATTATCATATAATGTAAAAGAGTTGATTTAAAACACTCTAATTCCTTTAATTTCTTAAATCCATGTATGGTTGTGCCAAGATCTTAAATTCTAATCCACTTCGCTCAGTACACTGTTTTCCATATCTGAATCAGTTTACTCTCTGAAGCAGGTTAATTGTTTTTCATCTCTATAAATATTATTCCAGCATTCCATCTTTTATCTTGATATTGTCACCCTTAGAAAATCTTTATTTATAAAGGGGACAGGATGTGGCGCAGCGGCCAGAGCGGCCGACTCGGGAGCTGAGGATCTGGGTTTGAGTCTCAGCGTCGGCTCAACATCCTAGGATTCTGGGAAAATCACCTAATCTCCCCTTGCCCATGGACAGTGCCTGGATATCTATATGGGTGATAAGTTGCACTATATAAATCTACAGATATATATAGTAATATATATATGTATATATACTGTCAATCTTTCTCAAGGTCTGTTCTGTTTTTGTTGTACTTATATGTGTTGGTTTGTGCACCTGAAGGACTCCTAAACCTGCATGCTTTTTAAAAAAAAGTGTTCGGTGTACATTCTAACTGTGTAATTTCATCTTCAGGTCTCATTTTTATCCCTTGGGCCAAACTTTCTTTGTTGGTCTTCAAGAGAGCCTATTTTGCTATTTGGGAGAATAGCAGAATCTTAGAAACTTCTCTCAATTTCTTGGTGTTTTTGAATCCCACCTGCTTTCAGTCGTTGGAAGTAAATGCTCTCAATGAGGAGCAATTAATTAATGCCTGTAATATCTGGGAGTGACTAAGTGGATTTATTCTTCTACCTCTCTTGCCATCCCTGACTGTATTGGCAATTGAACCAGAGACTTTTCTGAGCATATTTATTTTCAGAGGTGAAATTATTATTCACCCTCATACATTTCTGTGTTTCATATAATAAAATCCCTTGTTTTTCAGGGATGCGGTTAGAGTAGTCAATATTATTCACTCTCCCTGAATCCTTACCTTTGTTTACTGCTGAATTTTGCAAACTTCTTTGGTAGTGTTTAATACTCTTCCCCCTCTTTCCAAACTAGGTGCGAGTAGTCTATGTGTGAATTTAGATGTATTTTTATTTATTGTTTTTAGGTCGAGCCTGGGCAGCGCATGCGCTGCTTTGCGAGGCATGCTGTATTCAGGTATGGACTTGAAGCTACGCCCACTCTCCGCCCATATTTTTCATTGGCTTGTGTCATTGTCCTTTGTAAACTGTGGCTTTTCATTGGTCAGTTTGGAAGAGTAATCCTGAGCAACAGGTAATATCATGTAAAGGTACTTAGTAAAGTTTATTCTGGACTGTGAAGTCTTCCAAAATGTATCATACAAGTTTGACGCCATTTAGTGTTTTTCATACATATTTAATTAAATATGTGATCATAGAGAGCTACTTCTCAACAGATCAGCCAACACGTGTTTCGCCCCATGTGGCCCGCAAGCCGGGGCTTTCTCAAGGCGTAAAAGATAAATGCGTTCTTTTTATTACTAGTGATCTGTGCTTCCAGTAGAAAGGTTATCCTTGCGTAGTGCTCTCAGCGCAAGATATATTACATTCCGTCTGTCTTCTGTTTTTGTCCTCTTTTGGTCGCGTAGATGTCTGTAATCGTAACTTTTTTTTTGTTTACAAGCGCCCCATGCCGCGCTTTCAAGTTAATGGCGGCCGCGCCCTTTTCCTGAGATGCGGCTCGTCTATAGAAAGGGGCACGGCCGCCATTAAATTAAAAGCGCAGCATGGGGCACTTTTGCAAAAAAAAGCATTTGCAATGCAATAGGTCTCGCATTTGCAAGAGTTTAAGCTATTGGTATTGTAAATGACAATGCCTTTTATTTATCTGTTTTAAAAACAACACATAAATAAAAGGTATTGTCATTTACAATGCCAATAGCTCAAACTCTCGTAAATGCAAGACCTATTGCATTGCAAAAGCTTGTTTTTATTGTACGCTGTGCTGTTTTGATGGATCTATTAGTTGACAAATTCTTGCAGGATCCCAAACCAGACTTTTTAATCATTCTGGAACTTAGTTCCTCTGACACCCCTACTTTTGTTGTTTTTCCAGAAACTTTATTATTTATTATTTGCTCTGAGGATCTGTGTTTTAATTCGTTGTTGAGCTTTGGGCTCCCTTTATTTTGTTTATTTGCCCTCCTGTTTTTATATGTTGAGTTTTGTGGAATCTTCTCATTTTTTAATCAGTTTAGGATTTGTCGAGATATACACAGAAGAGGGCATATCCCTGGATGACATTGTCCTGGCACCTCCTCTATGTGATCATGTTCTTGACCTGTTCCAATCTGTCTCACTAAGGAAAGCATACATGTATTTATTTTTTTAGCTCTGTTGCTATTGTTGTTAGATGATATGTGTGTGTTTTGAGATGCCATTGTTCAACACTGTTGCTTCAAAAATTCCCTGTAACGTATTCTGCATCAGCATCACAACATCCAACACTGATTACAATGGTGATGCTGACGTTTTCAAGTTTAATAGTGAGTGGGGGGTCACCTGTATCAAATGTCACTCTATAAGCATGGGGATTATTTTCCTCAAAATTCATAACCTGCTCTATCATCTGTTCTGAAACTACTCCATCTCCATTCATATTAATACTGCTTAAGGTTCCCTTTGCAGGTATATGATCTCTGGATCTAAATGGGTCTTCTATAAGCCACAGTGATGATGATAATCTTGAGTTGAGGTTACCCAGAAACCGGTTTTGGGATGCTTATTTCCGGTTCAGGGAAGACCTGGTTTGGCCGTCCGGGCTGGACTGTTCCCATGAGGCACAGGGTCAAGATTGATTTGCATATAGCTGGGTCTTAACTGAGGTGGCGAAGTGAGCTAAAGAATGATGATGGATTCAACCGAGATCTGTGACTGGCGGTGAGTGTCTGAAAAGTTTCAGCGCTCCGTCCATCATCTCCTTGTGTTTGCTTTGCTCGCCCTAAGTTGGCAGGGTATGCCCAGACGTGGGTCCTTTGCTCACTTTGCCACTGGATTCAAGCTAGCCTGGCTAATGAAGGGTGTTACCCAGAAACCGGTCCCATGATGCTTATTTCCGGTCCAGGGAAGACCTGGCTTGGCAGCTCGGGCTGGACTGTTCCCATGAGGCACAGGGTCAAGATTGATTTGCATATAGCTGGGTCTTAACTGAGGTGGCGAAGTGAGCTAAAGAATGATGATGGATTCAACCCAGATCTGTGACTGGGGGTGAGTGTCTGAAAAGTTTCAGCGCTCCGTCCATCATCTCCTTGTGTTTGCTTTGTTCGCCCTAAGTTGGCAGGGTATACCCAGACGTGGGTCCCTTGCTCACTTTGCCATTGGATTCAAGCTAGCTTGGCTGATGAAGGGTGTTACCCAGAAACCGGACCCGGGATGCTTATTTCCGGTTCAGGGAAGACCTGGCTTGGCAGTTCGGGCTGGACTGTTCCCATGAGGCACAGGGTCAAGACTGATTTGCATATAGCTGGGTCTGAACTGAGGTGGCGAAGTGAGCTAAAGAATGATGATGGATTCAACCCAGATCTGTGAGTGGGGGTGAGTGTCTGAAAAGTTTCAGCGCTCCGTCCATCATCTCCTTGTGTTTGCTTTGCTTGCCCTAAGTTGGCAGGGTATGCCCAGACGTGGGTCCTTTGCTCACTTTGCCACTGGATTCAAGCTAGCCTGGCTAATAAAGGGTGTTACCCAGAAACCGGTCCCGGGATGCATCAGCCCTTTTCTCCTTGCACACTTTTTGTGGTATTGATAATTTGGCCTTGAAGGAAAGCTTGGGTATAGTTCTCCCGCACGGTAAAACTGGGTGTGTTAGAAATGACCCTCTAGCAACCAGACAGAGTGGAATTCCATGAGGTATTTCTTCTCTGACTGATTCATATTTAGCTCCAATGCGGGGACCTACTAACAGATGTGGTAGTCTTATAAAGTGTTCTAGTACCTAGATTGAAGTTTTACAACAAAAATCTATCAATACATTCAGCTTGGATAGATTGCTTGAGGAATTTAACCCCTTGGCCGCGGCGCGAATTTTGCCGCGGCGCGGGTGGGGGGTGAGCGCGGCGCTGCCATGCTCGTGACGGAACCACGCCGTCATGAGTCACGGACGGCGTGTGCTCATGACGGCGTGGTTCCGTCACGGCCCCGCCCGCTCATTAATTCGCCCGCACAGGCGGGGAATTAATTCCGCGTGGGCGGAGCGGCAGCCGCATGACGGAACCACGCCGTCATGAGCACACGCCGCCCGTGGCTCATGACGGCGTGGTTCCGTCATAAGCAGGCAAGGGGTTAATATGCAAAGGAAACTTTGCCCTGATGTTAACCTTTGAGAAGGGAGGTGGTAGGGTGGTAGCAAGCCTTCCTGCACCAAAATACCACCACCTGACACCATCTACAAGGCAGTGGAGGAAGCAGGGATAGCACCCATCAGTTCACAATTTTTTGTCTATAACGCTGTCAGTTGCCTGCCAAGCCTCTGCAATGTAGAAATTAGATGGCATATAATGTCAAGAACACCCAAAACACACATAAACGATTATTGCCGAGAAAGTACAAAGGGGTAAATCAGGTACATTACAGCTAGCTGCTTGCACTACCTTTATTCATTTTTATTTTCTTTTTGATAATGTTAACCAAATATCATTGAACAGTTCACCGATGAACTTTCATCTAAATATCTCATTTATGTCCCTCCCCTCCCCCCCCCCATGACGGGAGAGGGACACAACTTGAGGAGATCCTTCGCAGACCTTAACCAACTCCCACCCCCACTACGCTAACTTTCCAGTCCTCCTCCCTAACCCCGTCCTCTGCAAAGCGAGTACTAATGGCTTCCCATCAGCAGCTCCTTGAGGCCTCTGTCGCACCTGGGGGGAGCCAGGGGGCAGGGACACCTCATGCTGTGACAGAAGGAGCAGCCCATCGTCATTATGCCTCTGACAATGAGCCGACCTGAGGTGGGTCAGGCTCAGTATATGGATGCAAAGGCTGTAATAACAGCCTTTTAAGCTGTGCACTTGCAGTGGAGACAGGGATGGCCCTGGCTGATTGGACTGCTTAGTCCACCCAGCAAAATGGCCCACCAACTGACCTTGGCAACAGGTCCATCGGCTCATGCCCGATTGCCCACCTTGCCAATCCGAGCCTGTTTCCCAGTGAGTACCCCTTCCTCCATGTCTTAAGGTACATTCTGCTGCTTCATTATAACTACCGCCCAAAGGGTGAGCATGCTATCTCTCTATTATTGTTCATTGCAGTTTTGCTAAATTCAATTATTTCATCTCAAGCAGATGGCTCTCAGTCAAGTAACCCTTCATTTCAATGGTTGCAAGCCAATTCATTATACTATATGATCCTGTATGCTTTAGTTCGTCCTACTTTATACATATCTTATTGCTGGGTCCTATTCAGTGAAAGATGCAGACACTGTAATGTATTTATTTTTTCACTATATATTTTGCAGATGCGTTTGAATCCCACTTATGATAAACCATCTCCTTTACTGTCCCCTAGGACCAAAGAACATATATCTTGTACCCTCTACTCAACCCGGTTCTCATTTTTTGTGTCTCAGTCCTGATGTTGACTCTGACAAATCCTTTACTCATGGACTGAAATGTCAAAACACCCCATATCTTGGACTGTCTCTATGAGGCTGATCAACAGAACAACTTCGTGCATCTAATTTTCTTATAAAAAATAACATAGTCTTAACCAAAAATATTGACAGCCAATGCTTATATATTTTTGTGCAATTATCTGTTTAGTAACTTTCTTTACATATTTTTATCACTTGAACATTGAGCTGTTTCACTTTGCACATTTTTATAGCACCCAACGTTCCATGTGAAATGTGTGAACTTTGAACTACTGAAAATGTAAATACTCTGTTTTCACTTTTTCTGTGTGCTTATTGGCCTCTAGTTTATGTAATCTATTACAAATGGGATTTTAATCACCGAATTCATTACTGGGTTTAGGATACTTAAACCTTTGTAGGCATATTGAGGTTAACGGATGCTGCTTCAGATTTCTTATTTTAATATTTTTAACTAACTCCAAAGGACCACTTCTTTAATATTACTTTGATTATACTTAGGTTCAACCTGGCATCCCCAGCGCCTGATCACAATACCTGCTAGTAAGAAGAATCTTCATATGCTCAAGTACAAGCTTTCAATGTCCTTCAGAGTTTGCTATTTTACACCATGGCCACTATAAATGAGACAGCACAGGAGTGTGGTCATTTGGAACTTAGAGCAGTAGGCACAGTAAACTCCCTGCTGTACTTATGTTTTAAGTAGGTGAGAAGCTATTATTGTGTGACTATTGCTGAATGGTTGTCAATGGTATGAATGTGGTGAAGAAATGTTTTTTTTGTGTTTCTCGACAAAAACTTCTCACAGTTAATATAAAATCAAGCTTTTCTTCATATTATATGAAAAAGAAGATGATACTATGACATTATATATATATATATATAATATATATATATGTCTATCTCTCTGAGGGCCTGATTTAAATTTTGGCGGGACTACTGACGTCCCGCAGTGGTCCCAAGTACTCCGGCAAGCTGATGGTGGTAAGCCCGCTGTATTTAGATGTTGCGGCAATAGACAGGAGAACGACGCCACGGAGGTCTTCTCTGCTGGCTAACAGTACTCCGTCACCATCATGCCGGTGGGTTTGCGTCGAGCAGATTTAAATGTTCCTGTTGTGCTGGAGGTGTCCTGGCGGGGGTGTCCTAGCGGAGTGAGACCATGGTGGTGTGGAGACAGGTAAGTGCTACTCATCATTATCTTACTACACATATATGTTGTGAATGTGTCATAATGTATATGTAGGTAATGTGTTATGGACATTTTTGGCACATATTGCATGCCACAGAAACATACACACACTATTGGTCCACAGGGAACACAAGCACGACACCCACAAGCATCACAACAACAATATATTTTATTAAGTGTCAATACAGACATGCTAATTTTACCTTGATGAGTAGGAAAATTAACACAAATGCATTACACCTAAGAAAAATCTTGCATGTAAGAGCAATACAGAAGTACACGAGGCTACAGCATGTCAATACACAATACCTAGGACAGTTGTACAAGTAACTCACCGTAGATCTCGGTGACAACAGAGTCGTTTGGCATCGTATTTGAGTTAGCGCAGCAAAGGAGGGACCTCGACGATGAGGTACAAAAGGGAAACAGAAGTGGGAGGCAGGAAAAAAGGTACGCTTTTACCTTATTTCCTTCGATTCCGCCAACTCAAAGTAGTAGGGATTTCCGCCGCAGTTGCCACGGCGGAAAGGTACACTGTAATCGGGATGGCGGGAATCTGGTCTGGAATCCCGCCAACAGCTGCTTTTGCCTATATCACCGTCGGCGCGGTTGAGTATTCCTGGCGGAGTCGGCGGGACTCTGGCGGTCTTTCGCCTATGGACCAGCCAGCATCTAAATACGGGGGGCAGGAAGACCGTTGATAAAGCGACGGCAGGACCTGATCCACCAAGATCTAAATCAGGGCCTAGGTGTCTATCATCAGTCATCAGCCTATCCTCTGTCATATAAACAAATATATATATATATATATATATATATATATATATATATATAATATATTCACACAAAAAACAAAGGTTAAAGTAACGTTATAGTTAGGTGACTATGTAGTGACAACATTAATGTTTTGAAATAAAAAAAAAACATACAGAAATTCACCAGTTTTAATTAGCAAAGCTAACTGGAACTCGCGTCCCCGCTGTGTACTACTTATTCACTACTTATTCACATTTTACATCACTCATGACATGTTCTATGACACCATTTATCACATTACTGATGACATCTCACATGATATCATTGATGACATCACTGATGGCATTACTGACGGCATCATCCAAACAGTGTGTTAGTTTGTTTTATAGTTTACATACTAATGGGTAACTACCATATCACTTTTCTACCTAATATTGTACAGCATCTGTCCAGCTAATGGGTGTAAGTGTTTACAAAATGTATGTGCTCCTAATGCAGTTGGTGTGTAGAGGTACTGAACAGATGATAAATCTTTGTATTGAAGAGTAGCCCTGTGTGCAGGTGGCAATTGACGACTTGTGTTCAGCATGTTCCACACATGTTTTTTTGGCTCTGGAGAAGAAATTTCCAATAGGGGAAAGATTATACACATACTAC
This sequence comes from Calotriton arnoldi, assembly GCA_963921515.1. NCBI lineage: Eukaryota > Metazoa > Chordata > Amphibia > Caudata > Salamandridae > Calotriton > Calotriton arnoldi. The sequence goes on from CAWUFW010000289.1 coordinate 4,057,222, forward strand.
ATACTTAGGGCATCATTTATATCATTTTGATGTAGGGCAGTGCAGCAATGCACCTTACTGCGCTCCCCTACGCCAAATTGAAAGGGCAGGAATGCACTGTAATTAAGTGATACAGTGTATTCCTGTCCTTTCTGCTTGTGCTGGTGCCGTTTTGGCAGCCTAGGGTCAACGTAGGCACCCTTGCACCATGGTGCAAGGGTGCCTCTGTTGCAGGACGGATTGTTTTTGTGTTGGAAGGGGTACCTTCTCGCACAAAAACAATCCTACAACGCGTTTTACTCTTTCTATGTGTGCTGCAGAATGCAGCATACATGGAAAGAGGAAACAACGAGGAGAAATTAAAATATTTCTGCTTGTTACGTCTCACCTCAGGAGGCGTACGGATTTGATGCTTCCCCAGGTTTAAATCATCATTTTGTAAATTTGGGGCAGCACCAAATTCCATGGGTGTTGCATGGAAAAACCCACCGGAGCACAGATAGAATGCTTCCCAGGTGCAGAGTAAGGCGACGCAGTGATTTTCAATGAGTCGCCTTACTCATGATTTATGAGGCCACTCAAAGCCACGCAGGGTCCTGAAGCTTACATCCCCTCAATCTTACTGACCAAGTTATAGCCCCTGTCTATAATGGGGGTGAGGAGGGCGCCATAATCTCAAATGTGCCCACCCCCCTCTCCCCGGGCCGATTTTGGGCCCTGGTAGCCTATCCCTCGGGCCTGGCCTTAAAATATATCCTTTTTAATGGGGGAGGCATTCCCCGGGGCCCACAATAATACAATGGGGGAAGGGGCCACTCTAGTTATAATTAGGATTCCAAGAGATAGGAATTTCTTGGATATTTGCTCGCTAATAACTTGGTCACAGTGTGCTGAATCTGCATGAAACGGTGGAGACATATTCTTTTTTTTACATTGGCTGATGATGCAAAGTTTAATGGTGATTAGTTAAGGGGGTGCAAAGAAAAAAGTGGGGCCCCAAAAAACAAATTTTTCCACCAATGCATTTTCCATAGAATTTTTAAACAGACATAGCAGCAAAATGGCTGAACGGATGTACATGAAATTTGGCAGGAATATAGATTATGGCGTGGAACGAATCCTTTTTGTTCTTTGATCTGAATTTGTTCAGTTGTTTTTAAGAAATAAGGGACAAAAACTTAGTGATATATTGGGCTGTGTTATACTGCGGTACCTTCGCATTATACTGCGGTACATGGTGATGACGAAACACAATGTTATTGGTAAATGAAAGCCCTCTCAAAATAAAAAAGGCAGCCATATTGTTTAGACCACACTTAGGGGCTGATCACGATGGCGGGCGGATCGCCCCCGCCGGGCCGGGCGGTGGTCACCGCCGGCCCGGCGGGGGCGATCCGCCCGCCATCCCGACAGCAAAGACCCCCGCCATATCATGATGGCTGGGGGTCCGCGGCGGACGGAAAGACCGTCCGCCGCTTCCGCCGGTCGACTCGTCGACCAGCGAAAACGTGCTGAATATGGTGGCGGTGTCTGGAAGACACCGCCATCCATATCACGATGCAGGCTGCGAGCAGCCTTTCCATGGCTGCATTGCCGCCATGGAAAGGCTGGCGGTTCCTGCTGTTGGGGGCCCGTTGCGGGCCCCCAGGGTGTTGGGGGGGTAGGGGGTGCACATGGGGGGTACCTATGGTACCCCCCTTCATTTGCATGTACAATGTCGCAGGCACCGTGCGGTGCCTGTCACGTTGTGCATGTAAATGCACAACATGTATTTTTATATTGCGGCGGGTGCTGCTTGCAGCACCGCCCGCCGCAATGTAAAAATACGGGATGCGCCCGCCAGTGTGGCGGGCGCATCCTAATGTGTATTGCGGGACCGCCGCACCTATGGCGGGCGGTCCCTTTTGCAGCTGCGATGGCAGGTGGACTTTGTCCGCCCGCCATCGTGATCGGCCCCAGAGTCTTTGTTCTGTGCATTAACGTGAACAATAGCTTATTACTCTTTTTGTAATGTATAGGAAGAAATGAGACAGTTTAGCAAGGTCTGAATAGTTAGGGGAAAGTATTTTATTGATTTATATATTGTTTAAGAAGTTTACAGTGTACCATAGTACTTTCATGAGATTATCTAGAAAGCTTGTGGGTCTTTGTGAAATCAAACAAAATTGATAAAATAACATTAGACATAATATAGGCTGACTCATTAAAGAGAGACTTTGTTTTTTTTATAAACATGTTTATATATGTTTGTTAAGCCAAGTATTTAATTTTAAAATTAAAATATGGTTTCTGTAAGTTGAAAAATGTTTACCATCAGGATGATACAGTGCTAAATTGCCATATTCTATATTTAAATGAAAAATGGAAGACATTTTATGATCGCAAACGAATACTGACACTGCCTTGTTCACATATCTCTGAGTCTTTTCAAACTTAGCAGTATTTACAGTAGACTATTTCCACTTTTGTCTCTAACAAATAGTTGAGAACACAAAATGTGTATTCCTAAACATAGACATTACAATGGAAAATGTCCCCTTCATCCCACTTTCCAATCTAGCTCCAGTTAAGCGTCCTATATCATTGCCACCACAGTGGTTAACCATAAAGTGGGGACGGGCACATTTGCTAACAGAGGAAAGTAGAGGGAGTAGCTGATTCCATTTCAAACCTCATTTACCAATCCATGTTAGTTCAACTTCTTTCAAACCTAATAATTTTCAACACCTACTTTCTCTGCATGCTGTCTGGCCAAAAAACTGAAACTGTGGCCAACAAACCAAACCCTAACCATCTTGCACAAACACTTATATACAAGAATAAGGAACACAGAGCCAGACAAATAAATATATCTAAAGAGTTAGATGACTGGCCATTAGGGAACTACATAATAAAGATCAAGAGAGGAGGGAAGAGGGAAACAGGAGGTTGAGACTCACCCTCCTCTATATAATGTAGCAATCAAAAGAGAGTCAACCCTGGATCATGTGAAGGGAGCCCACTCGTTCTAGGAGAAAAACCTTTTTTTTAAAAGGAACTCTCACTCACTGAATTTTTTTCAGTGACACGGTTCATCATCGAGTTCTTCCCAATCCCCCCCTGGATCGGGGAGTGCTTCGACCTTTTTCCTTGCAAGGGAACACTTTTTAAGGAAAAAAAGTGTCAGATCTATATGAAGTGATAGTTAAAATTGCCTAGGTGGTGAGTCCATGCAGGCTCAGGGGTCGTTAACTAAGTTGTGGGCCAAGTGGGGACCCATGACGACTGTGCGACTATTGGGTACACTACCCTCCGGAGAGTCCTATGGGGCATAAGGCGTCCACTAATTAAGTGGACCCACTTCTATGAACTGTACTACGGTACTGTAAGATGTGTGTGTGATATGATATATGAATGAACACTCGATAACCAGCTACACCTTTCCGAAGGGTACTAATAGGGACTCACAGATCCTGATGAAAGCCACTATATTTGGGGTACGTGGCAGAAACTAGTTGATCATATTTAGGGCTAAGGGGTGATAGTAACTCCATTTAACTCGCCTTCCCCAGTTTTTAATCTTGCCAGATGGACCCCAGAATAAACACAAAAATGGCAAAAGGTTTTGTCACTTTTCTAACCAGGCGTGGATGGCAATGTGCTAATCCTATGCTTTAAAGCTGTGCTAGAAAAACAGACATTTGAGGTGAGCAGAATTTGAGTGTCGGTGGTGTTGTAGAGTGTTCCATCTTAAGGAGCTGCTTTCCACCTAAAACATGGGAACTACCCAGGGTTCCCTACTACCATTTTTTTGCATATATAAATTTGTGTGTGATTGTGTGTATATGTGTGTGTGTGTGTGTGTGTGTGTATATATATATATATATTATATATATATATATAATAACGGAAAAAAACAAAGGTTGAAGGGACGCTATAGTTAGGTGAAAATGTCAGTAAAAACATAATGATTTCAATTCACAAAACTACAGAAATTCACCAGTTATAGTTATCTCAAGTAAATACAACTCATGCCCTACATTCAGTATTACTCGGGCCCTCGCCATGCACCAGAGTTCAAGCAGTGCATGGCACAGCAGTCAGATAAATTTCACCACGTGTTTATTTTTTCATCATGAAATCCAGAAAACTGAGTGGCCGATACGTTTTGCCATTTGCCTTCAACTGGGCCATATATATATATTATCTAGTGGCGGTCGCTACTAGATAGTTATAGTAAGGTCTGCTTTCCATAGAAAGAGCGTTTTTTGGTTTGCTAATAACTGTGGCCCCATTTTACACATCTTCACAAACCTTTCCAAAGGCCGTGCGCAGCATGGGGTTGGGTGCATGTGGGGGGGTTGGCAGCAGGGCCTGGCTGCAGGCCCTGCGCGGTTATATTAACATATGTTACTTATTTATTATTTTATGTTAAAAAAAACCATACATAAAAACCCATACAAATTCACTGAAAAAAACAAAGGTTACAGGAACATTATAGTTAGGTTCACATTTTAAGTAACTTTAGGCCACGAGTTAGAGTTTCTTAACATAGGTATAAACTACAAGTATAACTATAACTGCTGAAGTTCTATGGTTTTGTGTGGGTAAAAAGTGAACCTATATATATAGAGACAGCACTCTATGTTTAAATAAAATTAGAAAATTGGCACCAGCGAAGTGAGAGTCCGTGTCCTCATTTGTGCGCGAACAGCACTTGCATTGCTTTGTTCGATATATATATATATATATATATATATATATATATATATATATATATATATATATATATATTTTGATGTTGTGGGGTCCATAATATGCTATTTAATACCATTTTGGAGTGAGGGGAGTAGACATTACTCACGACAGGTGAAACTTTGAGTTGTGATGGTGGATGTACTGTTTTCTCGCAAGTTCAGTTCAGAACAGGGTCAAATCAGTCTTTTAACCTTCCGGAGTTGAAGAAATTAGCACTTTTGTTTTTAGTGATAAGAACTATTTTTGAACCTCCACTGTATGTTAGTCTACACCGCGTCATCACTGTTTTTTACACCTGTGTCTTTGCCTTCGGTAAAACCACTCAACAGATGTACTAAAAACAAAGGGAAAGAAGAATTTATTCAAAAAAAGGCATTGTTACATTTTTTTACATGAAGACAAAGTATGAGACAGTGAAGAGATAGTGAGTGTTATTTAAAAATGATTTCACCTCATAAATAACTGTCTGCTTTGGCAGTGATCTGACTCGCATTACATGTAAGAGTTCCTGGCTTCCTGACATCTCCTGCTGCACAAGGCACGCCTTGGAGGGAGCCCAAATCCCACACTGTAATCTTCATCACTTACTAGTAATTTATGGTCAAGTCCCTTTAGTTAGACTAGTTTCATGCAAATTTCAGAAACCATCCCAGAAAAAAACAAAGGGTTGCTTTCAATGTTGGGCACCAAGACTGATCTCTACGTCTCAAAACTGTGACTAGACACATAGCTCGAGTGCGGGTACCACATGCCCTCATATTTTTACAACTCCATTGGCTTCCATCAACTTCTGGGCAGGTTTCAAATATCTTCATATCAAAGGCCTTAAAGAAACTGCTGTGTATCTTGCAGTCAAACCTGATACCTAATTTAACAAACTATAGAGGACGGGCATGTAGAGTAGCTGCTCACTACGACTGGAACACGCCATTCCATCACTGTTCCCTCACATCTGAGCAGCTGCTAACACTCTAACACAGGACGCTAACACAACTCAGTCACTCTCCTTTAGCCAGGCATTGTTAACCAGCTGGGTAATGGCAGCTAATCTCAAGCCGCAACTGTGTTCCAGTGTGGTCTATGTGACTAGTCTTCCTGTGTCTCAGTGCAGAGAGACACATAAAGTCTCATAACGTTCAGTGTACATGGCCTTTCAAAGAGCAGCCTGCATGAGGTACAACCTCATCAACGATAGGATATGGTATGGGAGAATCCCCCGTAGAGAACACCTCAGGTCCCAGACGGACAGCAACTCAAAAAAAAGAACACAGGCTGTGAGAAAAAAGCATGCGTGCAGACTAAGGTATAAATCGTGTCCTAGAATATAGTTTATGCGTTTTACTGGAGATTTGATCATCAATATCCTTTTAACGTCTTTCTTGAATGAAGCAGTTGAGGGGTGCATTCTGATTTCAGGGGCTAGTCGTACTTTTCCACATGTTTAACTTGGGACATGCAGGTTACATAAGGATCTTGGCAAATTTATTAATCCACTAAGTTATCTTACATACAGTGCTTTGTAATATATCAGTGGATATATTAATCCACTTAGTTATCATACGTAAAGTGCTCTGTAGAAGGAACACTAATAATCTCAGCTGCTTCACGAGATAGCACGCATTGCTCTAACCTGTGCTAGATAATCAGCATTGTACCCTCAGACTTGCTGGATAAACATTAGGGCCTGCAGAAGGTTTCTTAACAGTCTAAGGGGCCCATTACGATGGCGGGCGGAAGCACCACCGCCGTGCTGGCGGATGCAAAAAGCACCAGTTACCGCCGGCACGCAGCAGTCCACACGCCCGCCCAATTACGATGCGAAAAGTAGACCAAACACCGCCGGCAAGCCAGCAACACCGTCCGCCATCAAAGTGCGCCCGTTCACGTAGCGGCGCAGCACAACTGACACACACCGTCCGACGAAACACGTCCCGCCCGGCGCATAAATTACGATGCCGCAAACAAACGGCTCCCACGGCTAAGAGACACCGCACGTGAAAGAGAGGCGGTAACACGGACGCAGAGCACGGACAACGAAGAAGCGGCTCCCCGAGCATGAATCCAGCACTGCAGGCCCTCCCCATGCTTCTGCTGATGCACCACCAAGGACGCAACGTACCGCGGAGACGCAGGTAGGCACACACACAACAAGTGCACGCAAACAGCGCACACAGTGCAAGGGCGGAAAAAGCGGACAACCCCCACCAGCGCGTGTACACAACACATCCACCATCGCATCCACAGATGACACACAGGCCAAATCGTAACATCGCAGAACACATGTGTACACACCACCTGGGACTAGGAACCAACCACCCCGTCACGGCCCCAAAGCGCCGATGACGCCGCCACACATGCGCACAACGCAGAGGCCAACCGCAGCGCCATGCATGCGTCGCACACAGACACAGGGACACAACCAAGCAGCACACACATCAGCCCCACCCCGAACGCACATGACACGTGACAGGCCGGCCACAGACATGTCCCCAACGCCCAATTCACGGACAACACCCAACGCCACACAACCGACGCACACATATCAGTGAAGACACGCAACAGCAGGACACACCCCAGTGTAACAAACATGGCGTAGCACACAGCGGCGGCAACACCAACTAGGAGAAGCAGGGCTCCTTCGGGAAGAGGAACGCCAGTACCACACAGAAACACCCATACCACCCTGCACATATGAACAAGACATATAAAACGGAACACCAAAGAGCCCGGGGACCGACAACAGGTGGCCTAAGAATAACATTCACACACAAGGCCCAACGCAGAGCGGAAAGGCAGCCTGCCGCCCACACAAGGGAGAGCAGACAGCACTGAATGACCTTCCATTCCAACTCCGAAACCACAGCCCTACGACAGAAGCCGGTGAATACAGCCATTGTCCAAGAATAGACCAACACAGGCATGCCGAGGAGACCGACCACAGGGCAGATAGCGCATATCACAGAAGCACACAACGGACGGGGAAGAAAGAAGAAAACACTCCCCCATGTCGGCCACATGCAAGTTAATTGGAAGGAGTCACACAGCACTGACCTTGAACTGTCTGAGAAGCATGTGGGAAGAGGGCCCGTGTCCTCCAAACAAGCCAACAGAACACAAGTCCTGTCTCCCCACGACTACACAGAGCTCACAGCAACCCCGGAGCGTGCACATTGCAGACTGCACACACAGCCGGAGCACGCCACCTCAACGAACCGCTGCGAAATGGCAACCGCAACACACCTACCCAACTACGCCGAACAGCTCAAGCTGTACAAAACCAACCTGTTCCATACATTGGGATGCGATCTCCTGTCCCTGCTGAACGTAACTTACCGACTGACTTACCGCATCACATTGTTCAGCTGCGTCATGCCCGTCTTCTACTGTCGGAGGTGTCCCTACCAGCATCCCGTCGAGATATGCCTCTCCAACCCGGCATGTCTGAAGGCGGACCTGCTACCACTACTCCTCCCTCTGGACGCACACGACAGGGCCTGCTCTGCCTATGGGGGCATGGCGTATGTGGCCAACATCGCACCCGCACTGAAATGGGACCACTGTGCCTCCACATGACGGATCATCGATAACAGCTACATCGAATGTCACCCAGCATGCCCCATCATGGTCCTCCAAGGGACAACCTACGAACAACACCTTGACAGCCACCATCCGCTTCATTGGCTGGCAAACATGTACACCACCAATGACATGGAAGCCCTGCTGGACGGCATCGCATACCTGACAACCTGTAAATACGTCGGACCACAACGCAGGTTCCCCGAGTGACCTATGATGTCCAACCCCGCACCCATGCTTAGCTTCCGCACGGACTGGCCAGTCACCACCACAACAGCCATACCAAACGACCGGCAACAGTAACCACACCATCAACGACATCGCCATGACATCGGATATGACCGGGACATGCACACTGTTCCCCATCACATCCAGGAACACCGCATGCATCGTGGGAGGCAGTGGCATGGGCTCTGTGTATCGCACCCACATGGACGGAACTGCACGAACAACCAGGACACGACATGGATCCAGCGCACATGGACACACACACCGCTCAGTGGACATGAATAGGTCGCCTGGAGTCTGTGGGTGCTGCACCCCTCCCACCCCTGCCCCGGGAATCCCATACCAGGACCTTTGCATGGACGACAAGTGCATACAACAACAACACGACCCCAGTGACTGTGACATGTCCAGTAACCACCACAGTGCAACAACAAGTGGCACGCCGCTGCATGCACGCAAGCACATGCCCTGATGTCATCTCACATGCACGCGTGCATGAGGAACAACCGCAGCAAACCTGTCACATGGAACTGAGATGGACTGTGCCCATGATGCCAAGCGGTCTGGTAGGCTACATGTATACCGTCTGTGTCAAAGTCCGCAGCTCCGCAGCTATACGTAAATGTACATTAGCACAGCCTTGGCCAAGCAGATGTCACTCTGAAGCCCACATCCCACATGCAACAGCCAATCACATGTAACCCCACACCCTATCCCATTTGCAATCATGCTCAGTATATCCTCAACATGTATTCCGCTGCCAGTAGTGTCCACTATACTGCATCACAGAGGACAGAAGACTCAATATAATGTTTGAAACCAAAACTGTCTCCGCTGACTCATTTCACAAGTACGAATGAGAGAGGATGAGAGTATGTGAAGTACACGGCAGTCGTGACATGACCATGTAGTCCACTGGTATTGGATGTCAACGCAAATGAGTAGCACTACTGTGGAAGACACACATGTGTCGTGTGAAGTCGTATGGACGCAGTGCTCAGGTGGGTGGGTGCGACGGGTAGATGCGCACATGCCAAGTTGGAGCACGCCGTGTTGGGAGGGGTCATGAACAGTACACCACCGCTTCCCTGGGCATTGTGAGAGGACACCTGTTGGGGGGAGTGAACACGTGTGTGCATAGCAGCCGGGCACACGTACAAAGCGGTACCAGGCGCACCTCAGCCCACCCTCTGTGGACAAGCTGGATCCTGTTGTGCGCCCGCCATGCCCCTGACAAGGCACACACAGCCCCAGTCGACCAGGTGTAACCCCAACATAGTCAATCCGCACAGGCGATACAGGGCACGGGATGGCAGTGGAGCATGGTGTGTGAGAGGTCTCCTCGCGCTCCTCCTGGTCATATCACGCAGGCAATAGAACCTCAACGTCTAGCATGGCACAAGTCACATGGAAGTGTATGGGGGACGCACCACAGCACGAGCAGCACTGACGTCACGGGAGGTGGCTCGCACCATCCCATCCATTGCCCATCATACCAACCACGCCACATGCCATTGCGACTAAGTGCAAGCGCGTGCGCCACCACCCCCGAGCCCTCCCCAGAGAGGCCAAAGAGTGAATGTGTGGGCCATCAGCCACAGACGGACGCGGCCTGGCCGCAAGGGCAGCCACAGCCACTGGGTGTCGCAGGTGGCGGATCCGGAAGGCGAAGACTGTGATGCATAGTCCATGCAGGCCGGGTCTCCATTTGGGGCACCACGCAGGTGGACGGCGTCCCGCAACACATCATACCCTGAGACAGCCCACTCGTGCAACTGGACCCACACATACACTCCTTGCCCTCTCTGGTGCGAGCTTGGGGCTGCCTGTGCAAGCGCTAGCCTCGCAGGTGAGCATGCATATTGGGGGAGCGAGGGAGGACATGAGGGCTGGGGCGAAGATGACTGTATCACTGTCAGTTAGTACAAGGGATGACCCAGATGTGGAAAGGAAGAGACGTGTCCCGTGTGTACTGCAACTAGTCGCCAATTCAACTACCCCCCATGTCCGGAATGTAAGCCCGCACCTAGGCCCGCCCATCCGCCACAACGAACATACCACCAGCACGACAACCTTCCCATTCGAAACACTGACTGGGGGTGGCGACCAGTGTACAATCATGTGTAGCCTACCCACGCGTACATGTGGGCCCTCCATGATCCATGTCACCTGCGGCAAAGTCATGACATGCGCAATGAGGGAAGTGAGGAGAGCTGTCCGCCCCACGCGCAGAAGGTGCATCAGCTCCACAGACCCAGCAGCGAGTCCAGCAGGGGTCACATGTGCAGGGGCAGCTGTGCCTGGTGTGAAGGCACATGCATATAGACAGCACATCGACCAATGTGTAGTCTGCCCACATCTACAGTCCATCATCATGCGGACATAGGAATTGAACACAGGGCAACACATCTTCAGTTGGTGCACCCACCGTGACCAACAATGCGCAATCATCGACGTACCCGCCCTGTGCATGGCCCCCCACCCAACGGAGGCACATCCAGTGCCACCATCCCACACACACAAGCCTTCCACGGAACATGCTGTGTCCAATGGTCAGTACAGAGTCAGCGCCCATGTGGTGGATCCTGAACAGGAGACACATGCACACACATGCCAGCTCCCACTGTGTACGTCTGCCACCTGGCACGTGCAATGTAACCTCTCACCTGTGACGTGTGACTGCAAGCACACAGCCGTCTTGGCATGGGGCTGTCAATGTGGACACCTGTCAATGTTTCGGGAGGTGTGATCCGTACAGTGCTGTACATAGGGTGCAGTGCTGACACCTACTACTGTCTCATATCCCCTAGTGCCACAGGTCCCACTTGTTTTGGCCGCTCAGCCTGTGCCCACATCGTCGTCGTCGTGTGCCATACTCATCCAGCCGCGGAAGCAGTTCCATGCTCAGCAGACATTCATGTTGCCGTGGCGTTGCCGCTTGACGGATATGCAGTCAGTCCCCATCAGCACGCCCCGCAAGTCATTGGGGCCTAGATCCCCATGTGCATGCACATGGCAGTGGTTTGTATCACTAGCCATTGCCATTGTTGGGAGACCTGTGTAAGTGTATTGTGGCCGTGCCGTCCCAGCTTGACAGCTGGGCTGTGGCTCCTGTGCTTACTCAGTCATGTCAGTGATGTGTATGCGAAATTGCCATGTGTCGTGTTGCTTTGACATGTGTCCTCTGCCATTGTCCCTAGGCGGAGACCGAACATTGACCGCCCATACCAATTGCTGGCGGACATGGACGATACAGAGGTTATTAGGAAGTTTCGGCTGGACAGGCCAACCCTGCATCGACTGTGTGCCATGTTAGAACCCCATCTCCGTCCCCGCAGGGTGTATCCGACTGCTGTCACCCCCACGGCTAAGGTGATGGCCGCCATGCATTTCTTCGCCACTGGGTCATTCCAGCACACAGTGGGCATTGGAGGAGGGATGTCCCAGCCCATGTTCAGCAAAGTGCTGAGGGATGTACTGGCAGCCATGATGCTGTACCGGAACAGGTACATCCGCTTCCCCAGGGCTCGTGAATTGGCGGCAGTGAAGGGTGCATTCTATGCCCTTGGCAGAATCCCACACGTCGTTGGAGCCATTGACTGCACACATGTCGGCCTTGTTCCACCACAGGCCACTGAGCACCTGTACCGCAACAGGAAGCACACGCACTCCCTGAATGTGCAAGTGGTGTGCCTTGCGGACATGGTGATCACCCACGTGTGTGCAAAGTTCCCAGGCTCGGCCCATGAAGCACACATAATGCGCAACAGCATCTTGCCACGACTGATGTCCAATATGCAACAGGATCGTGCCTGTATTGTCGGTGAATATGTGGAGTGGTGTAGCGTGCTGGCTGTGCGATGCTGTCCCCTGTCCAGTTGGATTAGCAACGGTTCTCTGTGTCCCTCACACCCAGGTGACTCTGCGTATCCGAATGGGGCATGGCTGCTCAGTCCATTGAGGAATCCTCGCACCCCAGCAGACGATCGCTACAATGAGGCACATGGGAGGACCAGACGTGTGGTCGAGCGTACCTTTGGCCTCCTCAAGTCCAGGTTCAGGTGCCTGGACCGCACCGGGGTGCGCTGGCGTACTCCCCACAGAAGGTGTGCCAGATAGTGGTGGCGTGCTGCATGCTGCACAATCTGGCCATTCGGAAGCAGATCCCCCTCATCGTGGATGACGGAGATCAACCAGGGCCCCAGCCCGCAGACCAGGACAGCTCGAGTGAGGAGGACAGCGGAGAGGAGGAAGCTGGTAATGTGCGGCAGCAGCTCATCGCCCGCTACTTCACTTGACGGTGAGTGTCCATGTACGACGGCTGATGTGGCTGTATCTGTGCAGGTGTGTGTGTGCTGTGTCAGGGTGGCCGTTTGTTCACTGCGTGCTGTGTGTCAACGCTCCATGGCCAGGGTAGTATGCCACTGTTGGTGGCTGTGGCATTGTGCCCTATTGCTCTGTGCGATGTGTGTACATTGCTTGTAGTTGTTGACATGTACTGTGTGATGGGTGTGTGACACACTCATTGAATGTGCTCCTGTTCTGTCTCCCACCCCTAGGTCCCTACAGGCCCTCCGGATTCAAATGCCATGCCACGCATCAGGTGCCTTTCCGCCCAAGGTGGCCGTTGTATTCCGTACAAATAAGACACAGGGCACAAACAGCAGTTAGTGAAAAAGGTGCATTTATTACAAACTGTGACATGTGATTGTGTGTAAGGTGATGACAAAAGTGGTGCGTGCAGTGACAATGAGCTGTCGGTCATGGCTGCGTGATGATCAGGGTGTACCCACTGGTTCTATGTCCATAGTCCAACACACACATGCCATCCAGATGGCTGTGTGGAGTGGGATCATAGTCCAGGTCAATGCAGTGGCTGGTCAAGGAAGGCTGGCGGAAGGCTGGCTGGCTGCCTCACTTGCGACTGGAGCGTGCGAAGTCCTCCCGGGAGATCTGTTTCCTCTTCGGACGGCCCCTTCCACGTTTGCGAGGGGGTGCCTGCTTGCGACATGCTGGTGGTTGAGGTGTGATCACTGGCTGTGGACGCAGGGGAACTGGACACTGCTGCTCCACCCTGCGCCCCGGCAGGTGGTGGCGGAGGGGAGCTGCTGTCCCTGGCTGTGACCTCACCGCCACCACCAGCTGTCCCATGAGGTCCACGATTTGGCCCATACGGGCGTCCATGGACCTCAACACCCCCAGCACCTCACGCGTGTCTGAGGCAGACCGGACCCATTGTCCTTGGGCCTCTTCATAGGCCCCAAGGACTCTGGCCATGTGAGGCAGGGCATGGCTCCCAGGGGAGGCTGGCGTTTCCCTGACCCTGCTCCTCCTACCAGTCCTGCTGCCACCGGCCTGCCCACTAGCCACATTGCTCACCACGGTCCTCGCTGTGGCTCCCAGGGTGGATCCAGTCGTCCGGGCCACCACCTGCGCTGGGGCTGGTGCCAGCGGAGACGTGGCGGTGGTGGCGGCGGTGGTGGTCGGTGCGGCGATGGTGGCGGTTGCGGCAGTGGTAGTGGCCACAATGACCGTGGGTGTGGCCGCAACGACAGTGGCAGCAGGGGGCTGTGAATGTTCAGCAGCCCTGGATGATGGGTTGGTGGGTAGGAGGGGTCCTGGGGAGCGGCTGGGCCCTGCCACACCAGATGGGCCTGCTTGGTTGTCCGTGTCCGAAGAGGAGGACAGATCCTCCAGATCCGTGTGTCCTCGTTGGGGGCTTGTAGGCTGGCTGTGCTGGCTGCTGGCTCCATCCCCAGCATCCAGCAGTTCGTCACCTGTGGAGAGAATGAGATTAGTTATTGTGTTGCACCTGGCGAAGTATGTATTTGTCGTCTGACATTGACAGTTCGTGCAATCTCGTACATGGGTTTCCCGGAGGCGTGTGTGTGGCTGTAGCATCTGTAGTTGTGTGTGCTTGGCAATGGGACTGTGTGCTGTGCACATGTGGCATGGGACGGATTGGCCATGCCGATGGGTGTGTTGCTGTGCCCCTACTTATTGTGACTCTGGTGTATGCGGGCTCCTGGCCCATCCTGGGTCTGGTTTGTACTTTGCTTTTGGGGTTCAAATGGAACGCTTAGGAACGCATATGGCAACATGGGGGCCATGCCCCAGATTCGCATTTGGGAGGGAATATGCTTTTGGGGTTCAAATGGAACGCTTAGGAACGCATATGGCAACATGGGGGCCATGCCCCAGATTCGCATTTGGGAGGGAATATGCTTTTGGGGTTCAAATGGAACGCTTAGGAACGCATATGGCAACATGGGGGCCATGCCCCAGATTCGCATTTGGGAGGGAATATGCTTTTGGGGTTCAAATGGAACGCTTAGGAACGCATATGGCAACATGGGGGCCATGCCCCAGATTCGCATTTGGGAGGGAATATGCTTTTGGGGTACATGCTGTGAGCCATGGGTGCCGAACGTGACATGTGTTGTGGCAGCATGACAGTGCATGGTTTGAGGTGTGTGCATGCTTGACATGGCCTGCATATTTGCTGTCTGTTGTGATTACTGGACATGGCATTGGACGCATCGTTATGAGTGAGTGATGGTTGTGTGCCAGCCAACGTATTGCAGTTGTCCCATCTCCTTGGTGTGCGTGCTGCCCTGTGCCATGTGCATCACTGCAGTGCTCGGGGGGGGTGTGGCCCATGTTGTGTGTTGTTGCTCACAGTGTGTCGTGCACTTCATTGACTTCTGGCACATGGTTGGTCATGGGCATGTATCTTAGCGTGACTGCTGTATGTGTGGCAGCTGTGCGGATGACATGCCTTTCATGAGACTGGGGCTGACGGATGGGATGGATGGTATGTTGTTTGTGCATGGTGTGTCTGTGTGTTTGATGGGTTCAGTGGTGTTCGTGTGCATATATGTTGTTCCGCTCTGTTGCGTCTAGTGTTGTTTGTCTTACATAGGCGTAGTTGTGGGGTGTGTGGTTGACAGGCAGTTGGGGCTACATGGACAGGACTTCAATGGTGTTTCGGTTGTGTGTGATGAGTTGCACAGTGGCTGCCGTGTGGTACTATATTCAGTGTGGCCTGTGCATGCAGACGTGGCTCCTTGGGTGTTGCTATGTCTGTGATGGGTCATGTGGGGTGTGAGTCTGTTGTTCATGTCCGTGTGCACATTGTTCACTTGTTCGTGACGGTGGGCGGTGCTGCGTGTTCGTCTGCTACGTGACATGTCCCATGTGTTGGTCGTGTTCCGGTCCTCATGCCTCCAGTAATCCAGCCCTGTCCAGTTTCCCACCTGCAGGTTGTTCGTGCGTGCACTGTACTGGATGCCACATGGTTCTAAGCGGGGGTGCTCCATGTTGCAGGTCTGTGGGGGTGGGGGGTGTTGTGGGTCGTGGGGGTGGCTGGACACCCACTGACACCGATTGCTGTGGACCGTGATGTCTGCCTTTCGGCTGTCGTTGTGCACTGCGGTGGCTGACACGTGGCTGTGGGGTGTGGGGGATGCTCCTCCTTGCTGTGCTGTGGGACTAGGGGCCTGGTGTGTGTTGTACTTGGGCTGTCCACCGTCCCACCCACTGCACTTTGTGTTCCTGCCACTTACCTGTTACTTGTCGGTTAGTGCAGCTGTGGCGGACACATGGGTGTGGTGGGTGCTCGTTGTGGCGCTTCTGGCATATTTGGGGACCTGTTGGTGGTTACGTGGCTGGCTGAGTGTACACATGTCCCCACGCATCTTACAGTTGTTCGGTTTGGGCTGTGTGTGGTGGTGTCTGTTGCATGTGTGTGTGATGTGTTGTGTATTGTGTGCTGGACATGGGGGTGTTTGTCCCTGGGAGCTGTGGCATGGTGGTAGTGCATGTGAGTACATAGCGGTGTGCTGGTATACATTAGTTTGTACTTACCAGCCTCCACTCCCCCTGCTAATCCGGCGAGGATCTCCGGATGGATTACGACTCGCACCTTCTCCTCCCACGCTTTGAAGGTCTTAAAGAGCGCGGGATTCCCTCCGCCAGTGAATGCAGCCAGCTCTCTGTTTTTGCCCTCCTTCTTCTTGACCAGGCTCTTTACGTCATTCCAACGTTTGTTTATCTCGACTCTGTTCCTGGGCAGGGTCCCGACTGCATTGACCTGGTCTACGATCCGGTTCCACATTCTGTTTCTGGTGGCTAGTGGTGTGTGCTGGACCATGTTCCCATAGATTTGTGGGTACACCTTGATGATCTCGTCGACCATGACCGTCAGCTCAATGGGCGTGAACTTGGGCATTCTTTGTGGTGCCATGGTGTTTGTGGTGCTGGTGCGGTGTGTGTTGTGTAATGTGCAGGGGGTTTGTGGTGCCGGTGTTTGGTGGTGGTGGTGGTGGTGGTGGTGGTGGTGGTGTTTGGTGGTGGTGGTGGTGGTAGTGGTGGTAGTGATGTGTGCGTTTCTGTGGTGTGCTGCTGTCCTTGCTGTGTCACTGTGTCCTCTCCTCTCCTCTCTGGTTTGCAATGTAGCAAGGGGTTGTGGTCTGTGGGAGTGCTGCTTTTGTACTCACCTATGTGGGTGTGTCCTCATGGTCTGTTGTTTTCAGGTGTGTTGTGTCTGGGGTTCTGGCCTTTGTATTTTTTGTTTGTCCGGGGGTGTTTTCGGGATATGTACTGTGCTTGTGTATTTGTGCGTGCCTTGCTGTGTGGACTTGTTGGCCATGTTGTGTGCTATTGGTTTTGTGTGCGGATGGTTTCTGTGCAGGTACGTGGGCGCCATGGCTTCTGCCGTGTCGATTCTCATCGGCGTTGTTTGCGCTGGCGGGCGGTATATTTGTGGTTTTTCCGCGCTCATGGCGGTGCGATCGTAATCTCACGTGCGGTGTGTCGGCCGTGAGGGCGGGCGGTTTTGTGTTGTCGTGCGTGTTTCCGTCCGTGGCGGGCGGTTTGTCTCCGACTCGGACGTTGGCGGGCGGTATTTTGTGTGCTTTTTCCGCCGATGGCGGTATTCGGTTTGTGTAATCGTAATGGCGTGGTCGGTGTTCAGGCGGTGTGTGCGGGCGGATTTTTGCCGCTTCCATGCCTGGCGGTGTTATTTACGCCGGGTATCGTAATGTGCCCCTTAGCTATCTTAAAATGAAGTCTGTAAGTGGCACGTTCAGTCTGAACAGTTTTACTTTCACCTTTCCCATGTCAATTATTTAGGGACAGGGTTTGTACAATGAATGCACCACCAGCTGTGTCTGAAGTACCTGCAAATACCAACCACCTATGATACATGCATCACAAACAGTGCATGCAAACACCACCAGTTACAGATGTGGGAAGTTCTTCAGGAGTCGTGGGACAGACAGGGGTAAATGGGCTCAAATTGTAACAATGAAAGTCTTTTGCCACGGGTATCCTGAGGCTTCATCCTAACAAATGGTATCAAAACTATCAACGAAATACTTACTGTTAATGAGGAGGCAGCTAGAGCTGGGCCTCTCTCTCATTGGTTGTGTGGTGCAAGGTAGGACTTTGGCACTCATTGGGTAACTAGAAGGTAATGCTCGTATATTACTCCACTGGGTCTCGCCTACCCTGGCCAAAGAATTTGTGGTTAGGCACAGTGTGGAGAGCCACAAGCAACAGTTCCCCATGGGTGTCTCAAGCTTGCACAGTATCTTTCTCTATTCGCTGTTGATTGATTGGCTAGGTCTACGTGCACCTGGTGGCGCATCTTCCTACATGATCTTCCAAGTAGCGATTGCACTGACTCTCCCCCGGCCAAACCGATGCTGCAGTATTAGTCCTCCACATCTTCTGTGCAAGCTCATGCCCTGGCCTGAGGAAAGTGGACAGTGCTAGCACTAGTTATAAAAGTGCTGCATTGCTGATCAGAGTCTGGTAGATCTTCACTTGGGGGATCTTACTTGGACCGAAAGACAAACAGAGTCCAAACAAAATGAATAGCCTATCCCAGGTCACAGTGGTAACCAAGCAGTCAGGATCATAGCCACTGCAGATTTCAGTGAGTGATCAGAGCCTAGCGCCAAGCCTCTTAAGACACGTTAGTTTATCAGATAAATTCTCTGAATGCAGTTGTGCTCCGTCAGCACTGAGTAGCCACAGGCTCTATATCTTCTTGGTAGAAAACTCGCAAGGTGCGTTTGTGATTTCTGTGGGTGTCCCACGATTATAGGAGCTTCCGCTTCTAGGGACACAGCAGAAACACCAGGTTCTTCAGTCCTTGCCACACACCTGGGAATGCAGGTCCTTCCCTGGGTAACAGGATCAGCTTCCAGTTACCCCTGACTTAGCTCCTCGCATTCGATCTCTTTTAGGCACCTCCATCACCCATCCTCAGTAGCCAGTCAGCTCCTTCCTTCGTTGCAAACCTAAGGCAGTGCTTATCCAGGCAGGTTGCAGAACTTCCAGGTTCCTCTTCATGGGTGCACAGACAGAATATCGAGTTTTTAATTTCGACCTACCATAATATCGAGTTTTAAATATCGTAGGTCAAGAATATCGACTGCACGAATATCGTGGTACAGAATATCGACAGTAAGGTAAGAAATATCGTTTATTTTAATATCGAAGACAGTAATACCGTTTGTAAAAATATCGTTGTTAATAATATCGATGTTTATATTAGTGTTCTGTGTTTTAGTATGTGTGTTAAAAGTATGTGATGTATTTTTTGGTATAAGTGTAGTTTTTTTTTTTAATGTATGTGTTACATTTTTAGCAGTAAATACTTTTATGTAAATTCATTTTTGCGTATTTTAGTTCTGTAGCGGGTTGTGGGTTTATAGGGGAATAGGGTGGGAAGTAATTTAATTATTAAAAAGGAATTATTAATATTTATTCATTATCATTTATAATTAATGTATTATTTATTAATTGGTTATTAATTAATATTAATTAATTAATAGATAATTATATAAATTGTGTTATTTTTTAGGAGCGGGTTGTGGGTTTATAGGGGAATAGGGTGGAAGTAATTTAATTATAGAAAAAGTAATTATTAATATTTATTTATTAGTATTTATAATTAATTTATTATTAATTGATTATTAATTGGTTATTAATTAATATTAATTAATTAATAGATAATTATATAAATTGTGTTATTTTTTTAGGAGCGGGTTGTGGGTTTATAGGGGAATAGGGTGGGAAGTAATTTAATTATAATAAAGTAATTATTAATATTTATTTATCAGTATTTATAATTAATTTATTATTAATTAATTTTAAAAATTGTTATTAATTTTTATTAATTGATAATTATATTAATTGTGGTTTTTTAGGAGCGGGTTGTGGGTTTATAGGGGAATAGGGTGGGAAGTAATTTAATTATAATAAAGTAATTATTAATATTTATTTATTAGTATTTATAATTAAATTATTAATTAATTATTAATTGGTTATTTAATTTTAATAATTATTTAATTGATAAGTATGTTAATGTTAACCCTCTCCTATCCAACACTTTCCCTACTGTTGCACTCTCTGGAGTGGGAATAGTAATTTTTACCCATACGCTATCCAACACTTTCCCTACTGTTGCACTCACTGGAGTGGGAATAGTAATTTTTACCCCTTCGCTATCCAACACTTTCCCTACTGTTGCACTATCTGGAGTGGGAATAGTAATTTTTACCCCTCCGCTATCCAACACTTTCCCTACTGTTGCACTCACTGGATTGGGAATAGTAATTTTTACCCCTACGCTATCCAACACTTTCCCTACTGTTGCACTCTGTGGAGTGGGAATAGTAATTTTTACCCCTACGCTAACCAACTCTTTCCCTACTCTTGCACTCTCTGGAGTGGGAATAGTAATTTGTACATCTCTGCTATCCAATACTTTCCCTACTGTTGCATTCACTGAAGTGGAAATAGTAATTTTTACCCCTCCGCTATCCAAAACTTTCCCTACTGTTGCACTCACTGGAGTGGGAATAGTAATTTTTACCCCTACGCTATCCAACACTTTCCCTACTGTTGCACTCACTGGAGTGGGAATAGTAATTTTTACCCCTTCGCAATCCAACACTTTCCCTACTGTTGCACTCTCTGGAGTGGGAATAGTAATTTTTACCCCTCCGCTATCCAACACTTTCCCTACTGTTGCACTCACTGGAGTGGGAATAGTAATTTTTACCCCTACGCTATCCAACACTTTCCCTACTGTTGCACTCTGTGGAGTGGGAATAGTAATTTTACCCCTACGCTAACCAACTCTTTCCCTACTCTTGCACTCTCTGGAGTGGGAATAGTAATTTGTACATCTCTGCTATCCAATACTTTCCCTACTGTTGCATTCACTGGAGTGGGAATAGTAATTTTACCCCTCCGCTATCCAAAACTTTCCCTACTGTTGCACTCACTGGAGTGGGAATAGTAATTTTTACCCCTACGCTATCCAACACTTTCCCTACTGTTGCACTGTCTGGAGTGGGAATAGTAATTTTTACCCCTAACCTATCCAACACTTTCCCTACTGTTGCACTCACTGGAGTGGGAATAGTAATTTTTACCCCTTTGCTATCCAATACTTTCCTAACTGTTGCACTCTCTGGAGTGGGAATAGTAATTTTTACCCCTACGCTATCCAACACTTTCCCTACTGTTGCACTCTATGGAGTGGGAATAGTAATTTTTACCCTTACGCTATCCAACACTTTCCCTACTGTTGCACTGTCTGGAGTGGGAATAGTAATTTTATCCCCTCCGCTATCCAATATTTTCTCTACTGTTTTAGTTAATGTAGTGTAAATGTATTTTAAAAAGATTAAAAATATTGTAAAATTTTAATTTGTTATATATATTTTTTATTTTTTATTTATATTATTGGTGTATGTGTATATATATGTATTTCTAATTTTTAATATGTTTTTTTAACAATTTATAAGTTCTTAAAATAATTATTTATAAATATTATTAAGTATATATATTATATTTTATACATATATATGTTTAATTGATTTTTACATTATATGTATTACTTATAAATGTTTTTAAAAAATTAATAATTTTAACTATGTTTTTTTAATTATATGTATTATTTACTTTATTTTACATTATTTTTTATACATTAAAAAAAACGATATATATTTTTTTTTTATTCAATAAGTTTTTATTGGTTGTCCAATATACATTGACAAAAGCGAAAATATAAGAGAACATATATATAATGCACAAAAGAATAAGATAAATACAAAGCAAAAAGATAATGTACAAAAAAGATACTTGTTCAGCGCAATACAATACACAGCAAACAATTTTACATAGCCAGAGTGTAATGAGAAAGGTGCCGTCTAAATCAAGTATAAATATCCCAAGGTCGGTTTCGCATTTCTATTTTCCCCTTGTGTACCTTTTTACATTTTTACATTACTGGGCTCGTGTGTTGGTAAGGGGGTCTTAAAGGAGATAGTGTTAGGGTTGCATCCCCCGGTAGTCGCAGTGAGTGGTTGTTTAATTATAGTAGTATTCGGGGGCTCACGGTGGTTTATATGATTCGAAGAAAATATCAAGAGAAAGCCAAAGATGTCTAACTGGGTTTTTCCATGGGGAGTTATGAAGCACAATATTGTCTGCCCCTCGAAGGTTGGCGATCCAGTTTCGCCAACAGTCAAAGGACGCCTTACTAGTATCCTTCCAGTTGGTAAGGATGATTTTGACAGCCGTTATTATAAGGATGTCAAGGAGTGCTTTGTCGTTTTCACTCAATAAGCCTGTTCTTGTGGGAGCGAACAAGTGACGGCAGGTCATTACAAGCCTCGAAGGGAAAGAGTTTAGATATGAATTTGAAGATCCTGTCCCAGTAGGATGTTACGCAGGGGCAGAGCAGTAGCAGGTGCTCTAGGTCACCTACTGCATTCTTACAGTTCCAACAGACATCATCATCTCGAAGTCTATGCTTGTGTAGGCGGGAGGGCGTCCAGAATACCCTGTGGAGGAGCCAGAACTTGGTTTGGGACAGTACCGGGCTAATTTTATTCTTAAATATCGAATTCCACGTCCAGGTCCAGTCAGAATCAGAGATCGGGGAGGTACAGTGTGAATTCCAAAAGGAAATAGTTTTCGCGTTGAGTGTAGAATGTTTGGGGCCTAGTAGACGATATATCCAAGAAACTTGGTGGCCTAGGGAGTTTAATCTTAAGAAATATTTTGGCAGGGAAGGCGGTGAGGTTGAAATTTTTGTTTTGGATATGGCAGTTTTTACTTTCAGGAAATAGTAGAATTCTATAGGTTCAAGGTGGTATGTATTTTGTAGTTCCTTAAAGGTCAGCGGGTGTGTGTCTGCATACAACTGGTGGAGAAAGAAAATTCCTTTCTTGATCCAGTTGTCGTTGTGTAAGGTGTGACCTCTGTACATCAAAGTGCGATTGTCCCATATAGATTCGAAACTGGAGTTCCTTACCCTAACCTCAAGTAATCTGTCTATCTTTAGCAGGGAGGATTTAGTCTGTTTGAAAATAATAGTACCAGAACACGTTAATCGGGCAAGGTTGGTGGTAAGAAGGGTAAGGGGGTGGATATTGAGGAGGAGAGATTTCTCCATTTCTAGCCATACTGGTGTATACTCTGATAACGGCGTAAGCCAGTGTGACCCTTGTTTTGCTGAAAAAGCCACCTGATATCGTTTAAAGTCTGGTAGATTGACACCTCCAAGAGATTTGGAAAGTTGGAGTTTTCTCATACTGATTCTTGCCTTCTTTCCCTTCCATAAGAAGGTCGTGAGAATGACTCTCAGTTTATGATGGAAATCATCCGATAAAGCAAGCGGCAGCATTGTAATTAAGTAGTTCACCAGAGGGGATACCATCATTTTTATTGTTTCAATTCTTCCCCACCAGGTTATGAATCTGGGTGACCAAGAATTTAGTTGAGTTCTGATCCGCTCAAGTGTTTTGTTTTCGTTATGATGCAGCGTCTCCAGAGTCGTGGCACAGAACTCGATTCCCAGATATTTGATCTGGTTGGGTTGCCACATTAGGCCCGAGTTGCCTAGGATATCCTTTGTGCTAAAGATATTGAGAGGTTTAACTTACGATTTATCGCGGTTAAGTTTATAGGCTGAGTGGCTAGCATATGTATCTATAGAGTCTATCAGGGCTTTAATAGAGGTCTCCGGCTCCTCTGTTATTATCAAAATATCATCCGCATATGCGGCCAATTTCACCCGCGTTTCACCAAAGAGTACACCTCTAATCTTCTCGTTATTTTTTATATCTTGAATTAGTGGCTCCAGGGCTAAGAGAAAAAGGGCCGGCGAGAGGGGGCAACCCTGCCTGGTGCCTTGTTCCAATCGAAAGGACTCCGATACAGAACCATTAATGGCTATCCGGGCAGATGGGTTAGAGTAAAGGGCCATAACCATGGTGATAAATGTCTCACCAAGATTGAACTTTTGCATACAGTGATCTAGAAATTGCCAAGAAACCCTGTCAAACGCTTTTTCTGCGTCTAACGTGATGGCGACTAAGGGGGTAGTTGTCGTTTTTGCTTTTTCCAGGACATGGCAGAGTAGTCTAGTGTTATCGTGGGATAAGCGGTTCTTAAGAAATCCCACCTGCGAATTACTAATTAGGTTGGGTAAAAATTTGTTTAATCGACTGGCTAAAATTTTGGCGTAAATCTTGCAATCCACGTTTATTAAGGATATTGGCCTATAATTCTTAGGTAGTAATGGGTCTTTGCCTTCTTTGGGGATAACAATAATTGTGGCTTCCCTCATCGAGTCTGTGACATCCCCGTTCCGGGCCATAGAGTTAAATAGCCTGCGTAGTTACGGCTGGAGAGGGGTGAGAAATGCTTTGTAAAAGGAGCCTGAGAAGCCGTCCGGCCCAGGAGCCTTGTTAGTCTTGAGTGTTTTAACAGCCATGGAAATTTCCTGATCTGAAATGGGAGCCCCCAATTGTGTCTTATCTGCGTTTGACAGTTTGGGGAGGTCGATCGATTTTAGATACTCCTCACAATTCTCTGCATTGAATAATAATTTGTTGCTGTATAGGTCCTTGTAGAATATGTGGAAGGCATCTAGGATTTTGTCATGCTTGGTATGCGTGATATTGTGTGAGTCTTTGATAGAGGTGATGGTGAATTGTTTGTGTTTGTGTTTAAGATATGAGGCTAGGAGTTTCCCAGCTTTGTTTCCTTCACACAACTTAAGTGCTTTGAATTTGTTAATCCAAACGCCAGCTTTTTTACTTACAATGGTATTGTATTCGTATTTCTTGTTAGTTAGGGAAGTAAGTAGTTCCTGGTCGTCTAACCTGACTGAATGTTTCAGTTCCAAACTTTTAATTTCGTTTTCTAGAGATATAAGTTCCAGGTTTAATTTTTTATTAATCTGGGCTTTGATTCCGATAATGACACCGCGTATAGTGGCTTTTAGAGCGTCCCAAAAGATACCTGTTGAGATTTCGGGAAGGTCATTCCTGACTATGTAGTCCTCAATTGCCTTGGATATTTTCAACTTATTAGTCTGATCCAATAGGATATCATCATTAAATCGCCATCTCTTTGGAGGTGTGGTAGGGTGAGACCCAGCGAGTTTGGTAGATATACAAGCGTGATCTGAAATCAGAATAGGGGCTATACTAGTCTGGTCTATTCGGTGGATGAAGTTAGCAGATATTAGGATATAGTCTATTCTAGAATAGGAGTTATGTGGGGATGAATAGAAAGTGTAATCTCTCGTGTCAGGGTGTTGGAGGCGCCAAGCGTCTTTTAAGTCCTATTTGGTGCAGATTTTCTTAATGATATCATGTGACCGGGACTGATGGTATTTACATTTCGACTGTCTATCTAGGACAGGGTCAAGTGGCATGTTAAAGTCCCCTCCTACCACGATAAGGTCATCTTGGGGCAGTCCCTCAATAGCGTTTGATATTTTTTCCCAGAATGATGGTTCGTCTGAATTAGGACCATATATGTTAACCACATGTATGAGGTCATCTCCTTTTTGCAAATGTGTGATTAGTAGTCTACCTTCGTCATCATGTGTATGAGAAAGGAAGGAGATATTGGATTTTTTCGCAATGAGGGTAATAACTCCTTTTTTTTTGTGGTCTGCTGGAGAGCAAGACAAGGTAGAGATCCAAGCATGTTTGATGAAGCTTGTATCTTCTTCCGATAGTTTTGTTTCTTGGAGAAGGATAATGTCTCCTTTAGTTTTGGCAAGATAGTCAAACACTTTTCTACGTTTCACTGGATGGTTCAGGCCTTTGACGTTTAGTGAAATGACGGTAAGGTCATCTGTAAGTGTATTATTCTGGGTCATCGTGTGAGTTTATAAATCGTGACAGTGTAAGATTGATCTTTTGAGAGGAATGGGTTTTCTGTAATCGGAAAATAGCTCCATGTATTAGCATGTGATATTGGTGTGTTTGTATGTATTCTCAGGCGTGTGATAGGGATGACATAATAAGAAAAATGAATCAAATAAACCATATAAGCCACAAAAAAGAAAAAAACAGCGAATAAATCTAGAACAACCAATTTCAGCATTTCCCCTTCTACCCTTCTACCCTCCCCCTCCACCACCCTCTCTCCCCCCTCCCACCCCCCCCAAATAAATCGTGTAGAGAGGCTGCGACGGCAGAACCGACCGTCAACAGACCGAAAAGGAGGTCCGTACATTATCCACATAGCTCCCGGGCAGAGCACTTTAGTGTGGTTATTTTCAAAGGTAATTTACCCTCGAACTACTCAGCACCTGATGTAGCAGAGCATAACAATGAGCCTGAATCATAAACAAAAAACATATCCATGTATAGATGTATTAACTGTATTAACTTCGACAGCAACTTTATCCCACATCGTTAGCTAAACAAATCGCCCGATAGGGTTTACATAACTCGTGCAACATTGCTTCTAAACTGCATTATGTCGGGTTATTATACTTAGGTGACAAAACCCACTGCTGAGCCTGAACCTGAGCATGCAGAAAAACAAACAAAGACAATAAGCAGCACGATAGCGTCAGTCCCCTCTACGACTCCAAACCTTAACCAACCATCAATAGCAATCAGAGCTTGCATAGCACATAGAGGGTTGCGCCTACAATGCGTCTACAATGTACCAAGCTAGGATATTACAGCAAGTTATCTCCAAGAAGAGGTATTGCTGAGGCTGTGTATACAGAGGTACAATCAATTACTAGCTAGCTCCATATGCTTGACTACGTATCGTAGCAAATACTATGTGGGATATTGAAATTGGTGGCAAGCATTAGGTACTAACCACGAACTATATTTGTCTCGTAATATTGCTAAATCTTATTTGAAGCATAATTAGGAAAAACAGTCACTCATGTGAAAATCTATTTGAAGCATATTCAGAAAAAACTGTCACTCATGTGAGAATAAAGCGGGCATGGGTTTTCTTTTGTTGGAGGGACCCGCCCCAGAGTCCATTTCCTGAGAGGGAGTACCCTCCAAATGTTTCGCCAAATCCTGAGGGGAGGTGAAGACCATGGCTCTTCCATTCTCCACTATCCTGAATCTTGAAGGACCATTAAATGAGAAGAGGATCTTTTTTTCCCTTAGCTTCTCACGGAGTCGGAGGAATCCCTTTCGTATATCCACTGTCTCTTTAGAGTAATCTTGTGTGAATATGATCCTCCTGCCTTCCCAAGTTATTTGTTGAGATTTCCTGGCGAAGGTGAGAATAGCCTCCGTGTGTTGGAAGCGAAGTGGTTTACAGATCATAGGCCTTGTACCAGTTCTATGTGGGTTGGTGAAGGTAGGTATTCTGTGTGCCCTGTCCATCTCCAGGCCCGGGCTGAACTTCAGGCCGGTTATCATGGGGATCCAGGTCTCCAAAAAGGCCACGCACGACCCTGCATCATCCTCCGCTTTTTCGGGGATACCAAAAATTCTTATGTTCCCTCTTCTGTTTCTGTCTTCTAATTCCGCGTTTTGTTTCCGTAGCTAATCTGTGACCCTATGCAGGTGCACCACTTCTTTACATGCTTGAGTGGTTACATCTTCCACGACACCTAGTCTTTGTTCCGCAGACTCTAATCTCCCATTCGTCGCGTTCATATCAGCTCTTATCGCCGTGAGTTCCAATTGCATGGTGTCAGTTTTACTTTTCGTGGACTTTGCTAAGTCATGGACTTCCGCTAGTTTTTTTAGGATCATTTCCATTGTCCCATGGATATCTGGTTTAGCTTTTATAGGAGAGTCTGAGATGACCGATTCTGGTCGCGCTTTCTTGGTGTTCCTGTTCTTCTCGTCCGCCATTTCACTTTGTGTAGGGTACCCCCGTATTCAAGCTTATTGTTCTTTATTGTTCCTCGATGGGTGGGGATTTTTGTGAGGACTGGTATCTAGGCTGATTATTTGATGCTAGTGTGCCTGGCGTGATGGTTTGCTTGCGGCGTCGAAATCCGGTCAGGGATTCTGGGCTACGTGGTGCTGCGTGTGCTTGTGCTCCGCAGCGCACTACTGTTACTATCCTGGCGTTGTTGGTGGGCGCTTAGATTTCAGGGTACTTGTGTTTTACATCACCTCTCACAAACCCTGTGTGCAGTAGTCAGCAGAAAGGATAGGTAATGGGCTGGTGTGTGCTGCGTGCTGCCGAGTTGACGGTCGGGTACAACCAGAGCTCACTGTGGAAGAGTTCCCTGCATCACCAAGTTGAAAGGCACCGGATTGGCATTGGGTAGCACTAAATTGCAAGTGGGCATGCCATCATGTAGAGGGAGACAGATCACATAGATGTAGCAGTGGGATCCACTCACCCAATGCTGGCAAAAGAGGATGGGTCACTGTTCATTGCTGTTGTTGGCATGAAAAGGGCTGCGCACTATGTAAGAGGAGGTCTAATGCTCCGAAATGCTGCACAAGTGTTCTGGCGTTTTGGCGGCCATTTTGAGGTCAGGCACCACGCAGCAGGTCTTCGCGCGCTACCGCATTCACACGACAGTAGAGCACTTCTCACCGGTCATGCGGGAGATGGCGATGTCCCACGCAGGTTCTTTGGTGGCGGGGATGATCTCCGGCCCCTTAGCAAGATGACGCTGTGCATGTACAGCTGCCGGGGTTCAGTTCATTGCATCGGCGCCATTTTGGAATTTTTCCGCCGATCCGATCCGCTATTTCCCTCAAATAGAACTCCATTGCCCGCTGGGCAAACGGCTTGAAAAGGCTCACATTCCGAGCCCGACACTTCCCCACGTTGGCGCCCGGTGATGTAGCTCAGTTTGGTGTGCCCAGGAGGTCCGATTTCATCCACCCTTTTCCTCCGGTCTGGCGAGCGTCGGAGTTAGGCGACCATGCCTTCCGTCGATATTTTTAACAACGATATTTTTTTATCGATATTTTTGTACTTACCATTATGTAGATAGGACTTCGATATTCTGGACATCGATATTCTTGTGTCGATATTGTTGTAGCTCGATATTCTGACTGTCGATATTCTGTCAGAGATCCCTCTTCATGAACATGGTAAAAGTTAGTTGGTAGTCAGTGACTCCCAATCCTGGCCCAAAAAATAGTTTTTGTCAGTCTCCACTGCTGAAGGACCCAGAGTTCTGATAAAGAAAGCATGGGACCATGGCTGATGGTTCCATACTCATATCAAGTTTACAGGCAAAGTTTGTGCTTTCCAGATATCAAGCTCTGGGACATGTTGTAAGCAGTTCTTGGCTTTTGCTTATTCCTCCCAGGCTGGTCCAGCCAGAGTTCTTCAGATGTTAGCAAGAAGGTGGATGGACCAGAGTGGTCTCCTCTCAAAAGAGATGCAAACCTGGGCAGAAAGGAGGGAGAGCCTTCCCCACTTGACTACCTGTTAACTGGCAGGCATAGCATTTCTATGGACCGATGGAGCAGGAAAGGATGGAAACTTTCCCTACACTTTAGTGTGTCCGCCACTCCACACATTAGACTCTGGTACACTCCAAATTCCTCAGGAAAGCCTTAGAGAAGCCCCTCAATCTACATTGCTCTTTGGCAGCCTCTCTTTAACCTCCATCTTGTGTACTACTCTTGTGAGGCTATTCAAAATGGAATCCTGGTTGCCACAGTTACACACAGCACATACACTATATGTTTACTCTGCCACACATGTACATGTTAACCACACATTTGCCATACACATGTAGTGAAAAGCCTGGCTGCAGAGGACCGCCTGATCACTTTAAATAGGGGAGGACAGTAGTCCACTCTTCACAGTGCGTGTGACATACTCAGTAAAGAAAGCCTCACATGGCATGCCCCACTGGACCGCAGAGCCCAGGTCTGGGTTTCACTCCATGTGGCAACTGACCCTCAGTACACACTCGTGATTCTCAAGGGTGCTGCAGCCTAAACATTCAAAAACCATGGAGAACTCACTATGGGGAGCTTACGGCAGGGGTGCATACTCCTGAAAGCCATGCAGGACCTTTTCCATCCCAAAAGCAACTATGAGAACTGGATTCATTGCTGCTGAAGGTGGCGGGCACTATCTCCCCTGTAATTCTAGAATTGATTAATACCTCATTTTCCTCAGGAATGGTTCCTCCCCTATGGAAGGAAGCTATGGTAAAGGCACTTTTAAAAAAACCCAGCCTTGATTCTTCCATTCTGGGTAACTATCGTCTCATATCCCTGCTTCCAGGGGTCAGCAAAATTGCTGAAAAATATTTTAACTCAATATTATCTTCATTTCTAGAGACTCACAAGCTTCTCCATCGGTCTCAAACAGGCTTCCGTCCCCTTCAGGGAACGGAAACAGCTTTGCTTTCTGTAGTGGAAGAGTCAAGAAAAATAGTGGACTCCGGAGGCACCGCTGTGGTCCTCCTTTGGACCTCAGCGCGGCCTTTGACACAGTAAACCATTGCATTTTGATCCACAGACTTAGGAAACTGGGTGTCACTGGATCCGCTCTGTCATGGCTACAGTCCTTTCTGAGCAATAGATCCTTTCAGGTTTTCGATAATGAGGTGAACTCTAAGCAGATGCCCCTCTGTTGTGGAGTCCCTCAGGGATCTTCCCTGAGTCCCACCTTATTTAATGTCTACACTTGTTCCCTTGCAGAGGTGGTTTTACCTTTTGGAGTGCACATAGTCACTTACGCAGATGACACACAACTTGTAATTGGGCTCAATAGAGCCGAAAATTCCCCGCTCAGTCTGCGTCCATGCTTGGAAGAAATTGCCAACTGGATGAATGAGTCTTTCCTAAAATTAAATGGGGAAAAAAGCGAAGTCATGATCTTGGGTAATAGTTCCCCCTTGATCTAAAAGCAATCTGGCCGACCTCTCTCGGCCTAGCCCCTACCCCCAAGACCCAGTTAAAAAGTCTGGGTGTTTGGATTGACCAAGACCTCACATTTAAGATACAAGCACGGATTACGGCAGCTACTTGCTACGGTATTTTGAAAATGATTCGGAAGGTACTTCCCCTTCTCCCTTTTCAAGCAAGGAAGGTGATGGTCCAGGCTCTCATCCTGTCCCGGTTGGATTATGCGAATGCCCTTTATTTAGGCGCCCCTGTTGCGACCTTCTCCAAGCTACAGACAATACAGAATTGGGCTGCAAGACTCTTATTAGGCATTCCTAAACACCACTCCGCCAAACCTGCCCTGAGAACACTTCACTGGCTACCAGTTCGGGAGAGAGTTAATTTTAAGGCTCTATGCATTGCCCATAAGTCTCTAGCCGGAATAGGCCCCGCCATTCTTCAGAGCACTATTCAGTCTTACCGGCCCAATAGAAGCCTTCGTTCTGAGAATATGAATCTTGTCATCGTCCCTAAGATCAGGAAAGCCAGAAGCGGGGGCCGGCAATTTTCTTTTAATGCGGCTAGACTCTGGAACTCTCTTCCCTCCCATTTACGTGCAGAATCTAATCACTTAGTTTTTCGTAAATTGTTGAAAACCTCGCTTTTCCTAACTGATGAAACTCACTACTGCCGTTACTGCCAGCGCTGGGATGCTTCCGGGTAGCCATGCGCTTTAAAAATGTTATTTCAATTCAATTCAATTCAATTCAATTCAGTACAAGCAGGAGCCTCCTCCCGTACTCTACCAAGCAATCTCAGCAGTGAATCAGTTTGGACTTTGGACCAATGACCAACACCAGAACACATCACAACCACTCAGCCCTGGGGGTTGCTCTAAATGTTCAATTTATTGTACAGACTGGAACAGCTACTGTATGTAGTTAAATACCCGCCACTCGGATCAGTCTTTCTCCCAATCATTTCTCTCGTCCTTCAATATTTCTATTTCTCTTTTCCTCTCTCCATCCCTCTCTGTTTCTTTCTCCTCATCACAGCTTTTTCCGTCATTATCTCTCTTCCGGTTTTTGCTTTTTCTAGCTCCCAGTGGCGGCTCGCATAGGGCGTGCTGCGGGGCGGCGGAGGGGCAGGGTGTGGGGGGGGTAGTAAACTCGGACATACGACGGAACGGAGGAAAGTATCCCGAGTTTACTACCCCCGCACCGCCCCGCAGCACGCCCTATGCGAGCCGCCACTGCTATCTCCTTCACTTTACATTGCTCTATATGTGTGTGTGTGTGTGTGTGTGTCTCTCCCTCGCACTTTTTCCTCTCTCCTCTCTCTCGCTGTCTCTTCCTCTATTTGAATTCATTTGTGTGCCCTTTTGGGTCTAAAAGCTTTCTAAATATGGAACGCAGAAGAGAAGGCTTTGTCAATTTCCACGTAAAAAAACATGAATTAGAAACATGCGGGATACCCTTGAGCCCTCATGAAACATCCAGCCTTACGGAGCCGGTAAGTGGCTCGTACACAAGTTAGAGAGTTTGACTTTAGCCAGGGCATTAAGTGGGATAAAGAGTGGAGGTCTTTAAAATGGGCACTGCCAAAGGAGCGTAACTAGGAATTCTTTACAAGCAGCGTGGTCTATTTAATTAAAGGCATGGCCTAAACATGTGAACTCGAATCATGTGTTTGATACCACCTGCCACCTGGCCAGCATTAGTGAGCCTATATATGTCTTCTGTTATTGCATCTACACTTATCACACAACAATGAACACATAAACTTAAATCAAGCCAGACCTCTTTGATTAGCCAATGCTTGTTAACAATGTTTCATATTCAATATAAAATGCACGAGCAATAAAAATTATGTTGTTTTGAATATCTGGAATATTTTGACAAAATGTGATGCTGAACAATTGTGAAAATATGAGATTGTGAATTAAATATATCCTTCTACTTCTTTGATGTATTTTTACACTTTTACCCTGTATGTACTTCTTTTCGTCTTCTCCATGTTGCCATCCCTTCTCTATCAAACACACACACACTCTTCCCGCCGGTACTGAATTTTCTGTGTCCCTCCTTCACAGTCTTTCCCATAGAACGACAATTACAATTGGCACATATCTGACCACCACTCTGTGCTCTCTCCGAGGCTACGGACTAGCAGAGCATGTAGTCTGAACATCTTTATGAGCCAGTGACAAGGCAGTGTGAGAAACCACAGCTCTTAATTAATGTCATCAGGTGCAGAAGCCAGAATGCAACAACGAAGGTCAAAGGTAATTTCATTTCAGTAAATAAAAACCATAATATAATGTATATTGTTTTATTTGTACAATATATTATGGTTTTTATTAACTGAAATAAAATTACCTTTGGCCAGAATGCAACAGCAAAAATTATTAAAACTAAAAACGTAAGCAATGTGGATGATTACATTGTGAAATTATTTTTCGTTAACTTTCATAACAATTACTCAGAATTACATAAAATTTCACATAATGCTCTTTCCTTGCTAAATTTCTTAGGATTTCGGGGCGCATTGAAAACTTTGTTGAGGCTTATTCAGAACTAACATAGTTTAGAGAACAGAACAAGAGTAGAAAGAAAGAAGAAGCCAGCAGAAAAGATAACGCAAGATATTTCCACCAACCTGCCCGCTTTAGTGATGATCATTTCTGTGCCGGCTTCGTGAAACTTCTTCCATAGTTCTTTCTCGTGAAGGTACACTTTGATGTTTTCTATGGTCTAAGCACACAGACAGAAAGGGGACATGAATCAGCTAGACGTCTTCTACTGGTTAAGCAGGATTCACAATCGGATGACATCATTTCAGGTCATTTTGTTCACGTGGAGTTCATAATGTGCGTTTGAATCTTAACCATGCACTGTAAGCAGGACAAACATAGAAAGTGCTATATAAATACCAAAACAATACACTAGCACGCTGGCAGGTAATACCGATTGACGCAGGCTATGGAAAAATGCGCTAGCCACGGGGTTGTTGAAATTGGGACTAGGCCAGTAAGTACACAGATATATTTATATATGTTAATTGCAACAACAAAAAAAACCTTATGCCTAGTTCCCAGATCCATCTAGTCTTCCAGTATCACTTTCTGTTGCGACTCTGTAGATTACACTGCCACTGGTGCAGTCTTTGCATTCACACTGGGAGTACCCCTCTTATGCCTTTTTGAATTCTGTGGCCAGTTTGTCCTTACGCCTCGTGTAGGAAGGAGGTTCAATTCAATTCCTACTCTTTCTGTGAACTTACTCACAATACTTTCAAAATCCCTCATTGGCCACACCTATTCTAAAATATTAAAATAGCTACAGGGGAAAACAAGAAGGGCTCCTGTGCTTTCTAGTGCACACCAAGTACACAAAGTAGTCCCCAACAGTGTTCCCTGTATATTTCAACTCAAAATGATTAAGGAGCACCAATGAGATAATCTTAAATCAATCTTAAAATCAAATTTATTTTTTATCAAATTTCAATCCTCTTTTTATTACTTCGGCACACTTTTCAAGGTTGACACCATTGAAATATTTGTCATATACACCAGTTGGTCTCAAAATGTTCATCCTGTATTGTTTCTCCAGATTATAGATGCATGGTTTCAATGTTAAATGGAAACAGATCATCCCCTCATATATTTTCTGATACATAAACATTTGTTTATCATAATTCCTTCGGGCCAACAAATATTTAGGATCCGAGTCACTTCCCATGAGCTATTCCCTGATATACTATTTCATTTTGAAGACATGCACTGTCCTAGAAATACTAGCCATGAGAAGATTAGAGGGTCATTTTTTGTGGTGTCGGTGTTATCATTATAGCGAGTCACATTTTCTTTAATTTCTCCCCCCCCTAAAATTGCTTTATAGATGTGCCTGCCTGGATTATCACTGCCACTGCTGCTGTGAGTGACCCTTACTGGAGAAGTTATTTTAGTAAAAAGGAGCAGATTTTCTTTGTAAAGATGGTTTTGAAGCAAAAAGAAAAAACCCATCATGTTTCTTGTCGTATTAATAATCTCAGCCTAAAGGTACTCTGGCAGTTCTGTAGAATGCAATTCAGGTTTTCTTTTTATCTCTCTCTGATGTCTCTAAAGGATTTTAGCCACATTTTTATATTTTTCTTAGTTCCTTGTTTTTCTTAGACCCTGTATTTTAAGACTAAAAAAATATTTTTCGTTTTCTTCTAGGTATTTACTTATCTTCCCCAGTTGTCGCTCTCCATGTTTTATTAACATCTTGGGTATATGGATTGGTGTTTCCTTTAGCTTTTGCTGCCATCGCCCTTTGGAACGTCATATATTTCTCTCACGATTCTATTCACCTCAAATTATAGTTTAAAGGTTGTTGCGTCCCGTCATTTAAAAAATTATTTAATGGGCAATTCAGGTTCAGGAATTTTGTGTCTAAAGCAGTAATTTACCTCAAAATCTATACCTGGGAACCCTCTGATCGAATTTGTATGTTTTGGGGACTAGTAATTCATAAAAATAAGATCTATTTTTATAAATTGGTATTGGAGTTCTTTCATGTTGCGTGACTTTATTTCATTATTTTGTTTCTCTTAGATAGATGTACAGCCCGGATGCCTGATTTGGAATATTTACATAAACTGTAGCTGCTTTTGACTATTTATCAACTGTGTGCATCTAAATCCAAGATTCTACTAGTTGAATCTCGATTGATACCAAAACGTTTCTCAGTTTTGTAGAAGCCCCAACCTCACCCTTAAACTTTAAAAAAGATTAGATCTTCAGTTCAGAGCTATTCATGTAACCCTATTGTTGAATCATATGTTTCAACCACACACTTAAATCCTTGATGCAATTTTTTAATATTCATATCCATACCTAGACCCTTAACACAATGGGTCAACTCTTAGCAAGTACATTTAGTCTAACTGGCCATGTCTTCACCGCATGCTTAACCTCGTAAGTGTACTGACCCTGTGTATAATACACACACACAGCCCCTTGATGCTAAGCTATAATTATGAAATGCATATCTAGACCAAGAAAGTTATTAGTCAGCTCTCTGAGAATTTCTAAAATCTGGACGTAACTGCCAATATGTCTAGTGTGCACCTACTCCTTTGATATTCTAACACTACTGGTCATTTAATACTAAACTCGTAATGCTGTTGTCAAAGTGTTGAGGGCACAACAAAACAGTTGATGCCATTGGGCAAATTCCCAATGCAAAGATACATTTTTATTAAATCTTTTTTTTATTGCAGGAAAAAGAACATATAATAATATTATAACATTTTCTATCGACAAACCTGGATTTTGTTAGAGTGGTACAAAAAGGAATTGAATTGACTGGTTCTGTTATGCTCTGGACGGAAATTTAATTTAATTTAATTTTGCAATTTATAAAGCGCCCGAATTACCCCATCAGGGTATCTCCGCGCTTGAACTGCTGTAGGACTCCAAGGGGATACTAGATTAGTATAAAGTCGCTTTTAACAACTTTCTAAACTTTAGATAGTCTGTACAAAGTCGTAAGTGGATGGGGAGTTGGTTCCAGTATCGTGGGGCCAAGTAGTAGAAGGCTTTGCCACCTAAACGCGCCCTTTTGAAGCGGGGGACTTGGAGCAGAGCTTTGGATTCGGAGCGAAGAGGTCTGGGGGGCATGTACCTGACAAGTTTGTCTTGTAGATAACTAGGGCCTAGGCAGTTTAAGGATTTATAAGCCATGCAACAAATCTTAAATTTGATCCTCTTACGCACTGGGAGCCAGTGCAGTTTTTGGAGGAGGGGGAGAGACTCAGTTCTGGGGGAGCATTGGTCACCAAGCGGGCTGCTGTGTTCTGGACTACCTGCAATTTGCTCAAGGAGCTTTCATTAGCTGCAATCATTAGAGCATTGCAGTAGTCCAGACGGCTCAATACCAATGCCTGAACCAAGGTCTTCCGAGTGGACAGTGGTAGAAAGGGGAAGACTCTCCTAAGCAGACTGAGACTGTGAAAGCAGGCTCCCGCTGTTGTGGAAATATGTTCCCCCAATGTAAGTTTCTGGTCTATTTTAACACCCAGGTTTTTTACTACCAATTTTGGATGAGGGGCAGGGCCTAGAACATCCGGCCACCAGCTTGGGGAGCATCTAACTGTTGCTTCTCCAAATAGCATTATTTCTGATTTTCCTGCGTTTAGTTGGAGGAAATTATCCTTCATCCAGTCCGCGATTGATTTGATGCCCTCCGCAAAGGTGGTCTGAATGTTGGAGCTATTTTTGTCAAAGGAAAAGAGAAGTTGGGTGTCGTCAGCGTAGGATATAGGACAGAAACCCAACTTTCTCAGAAGCCTAGCCAGAGGGGCAACATAAATATTAAAAAGAGTAGGGCTCAGACAGGAGCCCTGTGGTACTCCCTTGGACACCTTGGTGGTCTGTGATCGGAAGGGGCCCAGGTGAATGGTTTGGGTTCTTTCGGACAGAAAGTTATCCATCCATTTCAGGGCGATCCCTTTAAGGCCTATATCCTCTAGTCTCTCCAGTAGAGTCTGGTGGGAGATGGTATCGAACGCTGCGGACAGGTCAAGCAGCACCAAAAGTACTGACTGATCACTGTCCAGCAGCGCTCTGATGTTGTCTATGACTTCCACCAGCGCAGTCTTCGTACTGTGTCTGGGTCGGAATCCAGATTGAGAGGCATTCAGACGATTTGAGGATTCAATGAATTCAGACAAGTGCTTGTTGATGTGTTTTTCAAGGAGTTTACCTTGGAGAGGGAGCAGAGAGATGGGGCGATAGTTGGAAACATCCTTTATGGGGATATTGGGGTTTTTCCTGATGGGAAGAATTTGAGCGGCTTTCCATTCTGGTGGGAGAGTGCCTTCCTTCATGGAACTATTTAAGATTGAACAGATTGGTTCGGCTAATTCCTTGGATAGGATTGTGGCTATTCTGGCGGGGATAAGGTTAAATGGTGACCCTGATTTTACAGATTTAAGGAAAGCCTCTGTCTCCTCCGGAGTGAGTGTCGGGTAGTTCTCCAGAGTGGTACCATTAGAGATAGCTGGTGGGGGAATCACCTTGGGGCTATCTGTGAGCCTTTAGCTACAGTGATTTTGTCGTAGATTATATCAATTTTCTGGGTTAGGTGGTTAGCTATATTGTCACACAGGGCTTGAGATGGGGCCGCCTCGATATCGCAGGCCTAGGGGTTCGTAAAAGTTTTTAAGATCTGATAAAGCGTTCTCGAAGTGTTACCTTCTCGTTCAAGTTGGGAGGCAATGTGTGTTTTGCGGGCGTTTTTCAAGTTTTTGTGGTACAAGGACAGAGCTTGCTTGAATCTGTCTTTATCTTGTGGGTCGTGTGAGTGGCGCCATCTTCGTTCAAGTTTTTTACATTGTCTTTTTTCGGTCCGGAGGGAGACCGAGTACCATGCTGCCTGCTGGCGTTTGTTAATGGTAGGGCATTGTTTCAGAGGGGCAAGGTGGCCTAAGGTGGCTAGCAGGCTGGTGTTAAAGGAAGCTAAACGCTTCACTACACTGTCAGATTCCAGGTTTCGTGGTAAGATGAAAGTATCTTGAAACTGGGAGGGCGTTATTTTATGCCACTGTCTATAGCTTCTTTTAGAGAATGGTTTGAGAGCGGTGTGTTCTTTGGGACCGCTAATACCGAAATAGTCTCTCTTCCCAACCATCTACGTTATGAGATAGTCCCAAGGTTCTTCATGTGTGCCTGTCCATTTTATGTATTTCGAAAACCTCAGTGCTAGGATTAAATGTAGCATTTAAATCATTACAAAACAAAAATAATGAAGACAAGAAGAACAACACCCAGTTCACATAATACTCTCGGCTTGGTGTTCTGGGTGTACCCGTTTCCATCCCCGGCTATAGAAAACTGATGTAGAGCTCTTAAGGGTGCATTGTCCAATATACTGGCCGGTCAGAAAATTCCCCCACCACTCTTTGAACTTATCAGGCTGGTCATTGAGCCTGGAGATAATATGCTCGTATAGGGTCATTGGGTATGATCGTAGGGCATTTATCCAACTTCCATAGTCTCAGATGCAGATTTTAGCAGCTAAGTGCCAACGCAAACTACTTGATTCCTCAGTCCAAAATTTCCAGATACGCTGATGCGTCATGCAAGAGTGCAGCCCTTATGTTTAATGGAGCGGTTGTCGGTAGAGACCATGTCATTCTAAGCCATACGTCATACCAGTAGCTTTCAAGTACGGAGCAGGCAGTACAGTATGCAGATTATAACTATTTGAGGAGGGGCAGCACCAAGATTTGTATTAGCAGTGAGGCCCGTTATGCCCAGTTTTTGCAGGGACCAGTGCCATCTATGGAGAATAATATAGTACAGATAATCTCTTGATGTCCTTAGTACTTCCCTAATGCCTCGCCTCAATAGGCTAAGGCTTTCTATGTACGCCCATCTGAAGCTTGACTTTATTTGTTAAATCTTCTGTGCGAACCATTACCCTTACTTCTGTTGGCCCAAATCTTTAGTACACATCTATACCGTTTAAGCTACGGATTAGGTTTTCATTTCACACATAAAACATTCATGTTACTGGCCAGTTTTTATAATTCCTCATGATTCTATTGGCCAGATCTTTGGTGTTCTCATAAATCATTGACCATATTGGCTAACTCTTCAGCCTTCACCTAATCAATTACCTTACTGACCGATAGGTTCTTATTTACAGCCCAAGCTTGGTACCTGTAGCTGCATAGATTATAATGGGCCATTGCTCCTCATAGCTGCATGATGTGTACTATGCACTTAAGCTCTTTCAACTTTAGGCTGTTTCATTCCAGGTGTACTTAGACCCTTCACTTCATGAGCAGTAGCCCCACCTACTTCATTTAATTCCAGCCCCCTGATATACCTCCGTAAAAAGATTGTTGTGCAGAGATTTTCATTTTTGTCAACATGTTGGAAAATGGCGGAAGGGTTGCTCGGAGGAGTTATTTTCTGTCTCTATAAGATTACTTGACCCCCAAAAACCTTTGTTTTGACACCAAAATTAAGTATATAGGTCTCATGGTTCCTGAAATATTACATCATCACTGCAACACATCCACCATTGTTAAAAATGTCGTCCAGAAAAATTTGGCCTGAATCAGCAATGTCTACCCAAGGTAAATTACATTTCTAATGATACAAAAACACAAATCAAAAATGAAAATCTCTGGAAACAATTTTTTGCGAAGGTATATCAAGGGGCCAGGACTAATTAATGCATTGGTAAATGGACATCGGCTTGCCACATCATACAGGAATGGGTGCATTGCTTTCCCCAACTCTACAGCTCTGTGGTGGTCATCAAGGACCTGGACACTGGATTCTTCTAGATGCATATGCCAAAACTAAGACAGCTATCTTATGAACATAATATAGATTTAACATGTTCTGTACACTATGTGTGATGTGGCCTACAATATATGCTATAAATGTGGAAAATAGTTTTTACGTCTGGCTCTGTGACGTGCATTGTACTTGAAGATTAAGAGTTTGGTGCAGTATAGAGAAAAGTTTAAGTTGAGTCCTACATTTTGTCATACAACGAACAGGTACGACATGGTGTTCTGTTGTGCAAAGTGGGCTGTGACCTATTCCTTACGATGTTCCTTTGTGCAGTAGGATGCGCTTTGTACTGTTTGCAATGCAATCGTGATACAAGTTCACATCCATTCTATGCTATGTGCGGGTAGGTTAATCTTGCACTTTGGAGGGGTGGCTAGTATTGTATAATGTGCATGCTGCCTTGACTGGGTCTCTGTGTCCTGTAGCACAGAAGTGAATTTCATTTGCACATATGCTTATAATTTGCAGGTAGAGAAGTTTTAAGGCATGGGCAAAGTGGGCTCAGGCCCATTTCCACCCCCCTCCTTAAAAGGGCCATCTCGTTAACCTTTCAGGACAGCCCCACTCTGTCTAGAGTTAAAAAATAATATTTTTTGGGGGGGCCAGGCTGTTCAGCTAGTCAAGCTCTTGCCTGAGCAATAGTGTAAAAGAAATACCTATTTTATTCTGCTTTGATTCAGCAAGTACTCTCATTTTACAAAGCGTCCAGGCTCAGCCTTGCTGCGTTGGTCTTTACCTTTAGTCAACATGTGACACTTATTGTGCAGTAAAAATTGGCATGGTGTGGTCTCTCCGTGATTGCATCTTCATT
Source organism: Calotriton arnoldi (assembly GCA_963921515.1). NCBI lineage: Eukaryota > Metazoa > Chordata > Amphibia > Caudata > Salamandridae > Calotriton > Calotriton arnoldi. The sequence goes on from CAWUFW010000289.1 coordinate 4,098,047, forward strand.
TTGGACCTGCTGCTAGGTAGTGTGTTCACCTTGCTACTTACTGACTCTGAATATGTGTAGCTCATAGCACAGGCAGTGCAGTAAACAAAAGCAGCCATCAGCACAAACCCAAATGGCTCTGACAGACTAGCTACAGAGTTACAACATAGATTGTGGGTAGAAGGCTTGGTCGGACCACTAGTCTTTTTGCTTTCCTGGCAGGTAGGTCATGTGTTAATGTGCAGTGCAGTGTACTATGCTCTCTCTCTTTGATTGCACCATCCTCGTCGGGGCACTGCCGGGGCGGTGCGATCACAGCCTAACACCACCTGGCACAGAGTCCCTGTTCCTCACAGAGCAAGGACCGGAGTGCAATAAACAAAAACAAAAAAGGCACTCTCTTTATGGACAGGCCCAAAAGGTGAGACACTAGTCCACAGAACCACATGCAGCTGGCTTGTTCAGACTGATCATCTTTCTGGTGCTTGCTGGCCAGAGAGAAACTGTTTGCTCCAGGGTTGGGCCCAGATATAGCCTGACTAAAGAAGACGGTTGTCAAGGAGCCCATTAAAGTGAATGAGCTGAAAGTGGACAAAAAATTCAGAGTTGTTCTGAGAAGGGGGCCCCAAATGATGTGTGGCCTGGGCCTTCAAAAATCTTTAAGATGCCCCTGTTTGCAGGGAGGTTTGCCTTGCATGCTGAACATTAGAGATGTGTGTTTAGTAGCAGTTTAGGGTGTACAATTTACAGGTGGCTTTGACTTGTGTGCAGCTCAAAGGATTAGGACTCATGGGAGGGATTGGCTTTTGCTTTATGCTGAACGCTCTTCAGGTAGGATTGACATAAAACCTATACTGTAAAATGCACAGAATGATTTAATTTGCTGTGCGTTTGACTATGGGGTTTCTTTGTCCTTATGCTGTACAGTTCGCAGGCAGGTTTGACTTGAACTCTGCCCAGGACAGGAAACAACCATTACAACGAGGTCATACATTGCATGCCATTACAAAGCGGGTCTTAAAACGCATATGCCATTATAACGGATAATTGTACCACGCATATGCCTGTACAACGCATGCCATGCAACAAATTTCATTGGAAAGGCATGAATGGAAGAGGCGTATGCGTTTTAAATGTAAGTGTTTGTATATTACGGGTGTATGGGTTTTTAGGGTGGGTATGGGTTTTTGGGTGGCAAGGGTAATTTTAGGGTTTAGGGTGGGCATGAGTTTTTGGGTGGCAAATGTATTTTTAGGGTGGGTATGGGTTTTTGGGTGGCAAGGGTATTTTTAGGGTTTAGGATGGGTATGAGTTTTTGGGTGGCCAGATTAATTTTAGGGTGGGTATGGGTTTTTGGGTGGCAAGATTAATTTTAGGGTGGGTATGGGTTGAGGGGTTGTGGGGTTTAATGGGAATTTTATATATATATTCAGAGGGCTGGTGTCGGGGGGTGCACTGACAGTGTCGGTGCACCTCCTGAGAGCTTCTTTGCCTCTGCTCCAGCATTGGTAATACGGGGCGGGCGCAGAGGCAAAGGGATTCCCTCATTTGCATGGGGTCACGTCCCCATGCAAATGAGGGAACACCCTCTTGAGGAAGCGCTGGCGCTGTATGTACGCCAGCACTTTCAGTATTACAGAAGGGGACACACGAGCGTCTGCAGCCCCTTCTATATTACCAAAGTGCCCTGGGGCGCGCAAAGCGGGCACCAGCACCCATTGCGCCCCCAGGGGCCTTGTGTAATGCTGCCCCTGGAGTCCATCTCAATTTGTTTTTTCCTTTGCAAAAGGATCTTCCTCTACATGTTTCCCATCATTAGCCTTTCTTAGTTTGTTGTTTTGTACTAGCTCTGAAAATTCAGTGCTTTACGCCCTTTCATTATGTCTTATGTGCTGCTTTGAAGTTTTTTCACAGCTTTTGCAGGTGTGAATGCATTTGATAACATTTACGTAATACACACTACACTAAGAAGCAAAAGAGCGCATTACATATTTTTAAAATGTTTTTCTCCAGTCTGCTTGACAACGTCTAGCTTAAATTTTTCATTTTCCATTTTGTATAAAAATTAACATGGCCTATTTATTTACGTATTTATTATCTGTAAAAAAGTAACATCACAGTGATTATGGCCAATCCTGTCTGCAATTTCTTTTTGTTAATTTTTGAGGCAAAGCTATTTGTATTGTAATGTAAATATTGTCATCCCAAACACCATACCACTACTATGATCCCAAAAATAACCCTTCCTAGACTCTTCCCTCCTCTACCCCTCCTTGCATCATACCTCTTTTGCTATTTAGATCTCCCAAATAAGCCTTTCTAAACCCTTCCCTCTGACTCTTCCCCTCCACCTCCCCTTTACTCATCCAAAACCCCTCCTACTGTTATGAACTCCCCTGCACCCCCCTCAAAACGGGGGGGGGGACAAACAAAAAAAACTTCCTAAACCCTTCCCTCTTCTATCCCCCACTATTCCTTTTCAATCCAAGTAACAGACTAACATGTCCACTGTTCAAATTAATTTCATATTTCCATATACTAAGTCCCCACTAACCCTGCGTGGGTTCCGGAGTACCGTGCTACCCGTCAAAAAGCGCTTCAACACCTCATCAGGGGTAGCAAGCGCTATTTAAGTCCAAACCCTTCCCTCTTCCATCCCTCCACTATCCTTTCAATCCAAATAAAAGACTAACATGTCCACCGCTCAAATTAATTTCATATTTCCCTACACTAATTCACCACTAATCTTGTTTGGGTTCCGGAGTAGTGTGCTACTCACTGAAAAAGCGCTTCGACGCCTCATAAGGGGTAGCAAGCGCTACATAAATGCAAACCGTTCCTTCTTCTATCCCTCCATTACCCCCTCATGGGTCCTTCTCGTCCCAGTCCTTACTGAGTGAGACAGTCCTGCCTCCAACCAGCCAATCAAAACGCCAGAAAACACAAAGCCAAAGGTCACATAAACCCCTCCCACCCACCGCCATGCCTGTTTTTTTCTTGCTCCGACGGCGGTCGGAACGCTGGTGCTCCATGTATCCTGTTTTTGTTTCCGGTTTGTTGCAGGATGTGTTGCGGTGTCGTAAGTTTTTGAATACCACTTTGTAAAAGGTCTTTAAAATGTGATGTTTCTTCTGACTTTATCTTATGTCTCTGCGCGGCCGTACCGGTGCTCCGGATGGCCGCGCTCCTGCTCCTGGGTCAGGACGCTCCCCGCGCATGTGCTGGGCTGGGGCGGGGAGCTTTTCTGATGTCCTGGCCCCAGATCGTTCCGGCGCTGGGGGTTTCACGCAGCGTCCGGCCCCCGCGGCCATATTGTGTGTATATGGCTGTGGGTGGAAACTGCAGGGCTGCCCTTTTGCTGATTTTCAAGTCTCACATCACGAGACTTGGTTGATTGGGGGCAGTATATCGTGGGAGTTGCTGGGCACTTCCTTTTTGTGTGTTTGGAGTTTCCTGTGTGGTTTACTCCTTTTTCCTCTGGCCATGAGTGATGGGGCTTCCTCTCCGGTGCCTGCAAAGGCAGTGTCCAAGCAGTATAATGTCCAGGACCTGCAAGAGGATGTCGTTTTGCAGATTTCTAGGGCTGATTTGCAGGAGTTGAATTCTGCTGTCCAGTCTGCGCTGCTGGAGCCTGCGGCGAAAAAGTCTAAGGATGATGAGGAGGACATGGACAATTTCCCTAAGGGAAAGTACGTCCAGGGCAAGGTTTTTTCGGACATGCTGGTCCATTTTGGGGACGTACTTGGTTTTGACCCTAAATCATTATCGGATGAGGGGTTTTACTCCCAGTATAGTTCCTCTGTGGTGGATGACCTTCCCTTCCATGCTGTCCTGAAGGATATACTGACTAAGGAATGGCTTGAGGTTGATAAGCAGGGTATTCCTCGCGAAGCGGTATCGCCTGGCGGACATTGACACCCAGTTTCCTCCGGTTCCCAAAGTCAATTCTCTTTTGTCCTCCATGGCTTCTTCTTCTTCGTCTTCCTCTTTGTCATCGGAGGAGGCTTCCCTGGCGGACCCGGTGGAGCGGAAGGTGGAGTCTGCTCTCAAGCGTTCTTATGCGGCTTCTCATTTTGGGGTGCGTGCTAGCACTTATGCGGCTTACGCCTCACAGGTCCTCCTGAAGGATTTTGAGAAGTTGTTTGACTGTTTGCAGGAGCAGGGGGATCCTACTCCTATGTTGGCTCAGATGGAGGTCTTGGCACAATTACTCTCGGATGTGACTTTTGATTCCTTGTGGGCCTTCTCCTCGGTTGGCGGGGCGGCGGTGGCTGGTAGGAGGTCTCTCTGGACCAAGCCTTGGCGTCTTGAAGCTGCTCAGAAGGCCTTGGTCCATAAGCTGCCTTTTGAGGGCCCCCGTCTCTTTGGGGACGATTTGAATGCGATGGTGCAGCGCTCTGCGGAGGAGAAGAAAATGTTGATGCCTTTTCAGCCTGTGCCTAAGAAGAAGTCCTTTTTTCATAGGCAGGGGTTTCAAGGGGCTTTGTCTTCTCAGCCCTTTCGTGGTCGGGCCCGTGGTCGGGGGGCCGTGTTCCATTATAAATCCCGGCGTCAGCACAGCAGCAGCAGCATCCCTCTGGTGCGGGACAGAAGTGACTACGCCGTGGTGGGGGCTCGGCTCCGTTTGTTTCTGGCCCGTAGGTCAGTACTGATTTCCGACCAGTGGGTCTTGTCTGTCATCAGATTGGGTTACCAGATTCCCTTCCTGGGTCCTCCCCCTCTGGATTCCTTTCAAGTTACCCCGTTGACAAGAGACCTCGTGAGGCGGTCTGCCATGTTGTCCGGCGTCGACATGGTGTTGTTAAAAGGAGCTATTGTGCCGGTTCCGGTGGAGGAAGTTGGCCTGGGGTTCTATTCCCATCTGTTTCTGGCCCCAAAGCCAGATGGTTCCTTCCGCCCGATTCTGAATCTCCGGACTTTGAACAAGTTGGTGCGGTTGGATCATTTTCGGATGGTCACCTTGCAGTCCGCCATTCCCCTCATCCAGGAGGGCGATTTTTTGCTTCTCTGGACTTGGAAGACGCCTATTTTCACGTTCTGGACCATCCTGCCAGTCAACGGTTCTGGAGGTTTGCTGTCCAGGGGATGCATTTCCAGTTTCAGGTTTTGCCGTTCGGCCTCTCCACTGCTCCCAGGACTTTTACCAAGGTATTGGCTCCTGCTGTAGGGGTTTTGCAGCATCGGGGTTTCTCCGTGTTTCCCTATATTGATGGTTGTCTGATCTCTGCTTCCTCCTTTCCTAAGGCTCTTCTGGCGGTGGAGGCTACGTTGGCCTTGTTCCAGGATCTGGGGTTCAAGCTGAATCTGGCCAAGTCTCAACTGGATCCTGTTCAGAGACTTCAGTTCATCGGGGGTCTGTTCGACACCACTCTGGGGGCGGGGTTTCTCCCTCCTGTTCGGATCCTTTCCCTGCAGACTCTGTTGAGGGATCTGTTGAGTCGCCCATCTGCCCCGGCTCGTGTTTGGCTGCGGGTCCAGGGGTTGATGGCTGCCACCACTGCTGTGGTTCCTTGGGCTCACCTGCATCTCAAGCCCTTGGTGACTCGTCTGTTGGCTTGGTGGGACTCCTCCCGGGTGGATTACGAGACTCTGGTTCCTCTCTCTCCTGCTCTGGTTCGGGACTTGGACTGGTGGCGTTGCACTCTCAATCTGGAGAATGGGGTGCGGTTTTGTCTTCCTCCTCCCCTTTTGTTAACCACAGATGCCAGTCTTTGGGGTTGGGGGGCCACGTTGGGGTCCTTGGAAGCCAAGGGTCAGTGGTCTTGGAGGGACAGCGCCCGTTCCTCGAACTGGCGGGAGTTGGCGGCCATCTGGGAGGTGGTGCAGTCCTTTCAGGTTCATCTCCATGGGGCGAATCTGTTGGTTCATATCGACAATCAGGTGGCTCGTTGTTACTTGAACCGTCAGGGGAGACCTAGTGCACATCTCTGAATCTGCTGGCCTCCATGATTTGTGCTTGGGCGGAATCTCACCTGTTGGCCTTGAGAGCTGTGTACATTCTGGGTCAGCTGAATTTCCATGCAGACGCTTTGAGCCGCAACCTTCCATCCTCTGTTCTATACCATCTCTCTGTTCCTCTGTTCCAGGACCTTTGTCTTCAGTTCGGGACTCCTTGGATCGATCTCTTTGCCTCCCCTCACAACGCTCTTCTCCCCAGGTTTTGTTCGGAAGTGATGTGTCCTCAGGCTTGGGTGGTGGATGCTCTTTCGATACCCTGGCCTTCGGGCCTTCTATATGCCTTCCCTCCTATTCCCCTCCTCCCGAGGGTGCTGCAGAAGATTCGGGGGGTTAGGGTGTCGGTCCTGTTAATTGCTCCCTTTTGGCCTCGCCGCCTTTGGTTTCCTCTCCTGTTGCGGCTGGCGGGGGCCGGTTTGTCAGGCTTCCTTTGGTTCCGGCTCCACTTCAGTTTCCGCTCCTGTCTCTGCCTTGTCTTCGTCGTTTGCAACTGACGGCCTGGCTCTTGAGCGGTTGACATTGGAGTCTTTGGGCTGTTCTTCTGTGGTGGCCCGTGACATCCAGTTGTCGCGTCGGCCTTCGACCCTTAAATGCTATGGTCGACATTGGGGCTCTTTTGTCTCTTGGTGTTCTTCGCATGGTGTGGATCCTGTGCTTGGGGATCCTACTTCGGTGCTGGATTTTCTCCAGGATGGTTTTCTGATGGACCTTTCCCCTTCCACATTGTCTGCTCAATGGGCGGCGGTTCGTGCTTGTCGGGAACTGGGGGCTTCCTTGGAGGTTGTTGCCCCTTTGGTGAGTCGGCTTCTTCAGAGCTTTAGGCTTCGTCATCCGGTCTCTCCTGTGATCGTACCTTCTTGGGACTTTTGAGCCCTGGTTGGAGGCGGACTTGTTGTGGTTGTCCGCTAAAGTGGCTTTTTTGCTGGCCATCACCTAGGCTCGTCGGTTGGGTGAGTTGGGTGCCTTGCTTATTTCTTTCCCTTATTTTCAGTTCCTGCAGGATAGGGTCGTTTTACGACTTGACCCGCCTTTTCTGCCTAAGGTTTCCTCAAAGTTCCATTTACAGCAGGAGGTGATCCTTCCTGATTTGCCTCTGGAGGGGGATTCCATTGTTCCTTCTTCTTTGGATGTTCGCAGGGCTCTTCAGATTTACCTCCAGCGTTCTCTGGGGTTTCGGCTTTCTCCTGCCCTGTTTGTCTCCTGTGGGGGTGTGGCTAAAGGGTAAAAGGTGTCCACTTCTACAATCAGTCGATGGGTGCATTTGGCGGTCTGCCAGTCCTATAAGTCTGTGGGTCTGCCTCCTCCGTCTCAGGTGCAGGGTTGTTTGACACGTTCTGTGTCCGCTTCCTGGGCTGAGGCGACGGGGGTCTCTATCCAGGAGATTTGTAGGGCGGCCACTTGGCAGTCCAATCACACGTTTGTTCTGCATTATCGACTTGATGTTTTACACGCTTCTGTTGACAGTTTTGCTGTTGGCGTTCTGAACGCTGCTGTTATTTAATCATTTGTTGATTAAAGTTTTGTACTTTTTGCATGGATCCCTGGTGTCCTGCGTTTTTTATTCCTGGTTCTCTGCTTGCGAGTTCCTCACTCAGTAAGGAATGGGACGAGGAGGACCCATGAGGGGGTAATGTCTTGTTACTTACCGGTAATCTTCATTACCCCGATTAGGGTCCTCCTCGTCCCAGTCCTCTTCCCTCCCTCCCTCCCTCCCTCCCGCTGTGTTTGTGTCTGGAACTTGTTGATAACAGGCCTGGCGGTGGGTGGGAGGGGTTTATGTGACCTTTGGCTTTGTGTTTTCTGGCGTTTTGATTGGCTGGTTGGAGGCAGGACTGCCTCACTCAGTAAGGACTGGGACGAGGAGGACCCTAATCGGGGTAATGAAGATTACCGGTAAGTAACAAGACACTATCCTTCTCAATCCAAATAACAGACTAACATATCCACCGCTCAAATTAATTTCATATTTCACTATACTAATTCACCACTAATCCTGTTGGATTCCGGAGTAGCGTGCTACTCGCCGAAAAAGCGCTTCGATGCCTCATCAAGGGTAGTAAGCGCTATATAAATGGAATTACAATACAATACTTCTAAATGCGTTACACTTGTTCCCTTGTTTAGGCCTGACTGCTCGAAGTCACAGATACCCAGGGTTGGGGCAGTTTACCCTGACCACAGTGCTTGGCAGATGGACGAGCACAGTATATTAAGGCCAATGGGATCCCACTGGGCAATAGTGATGCTTCGAGCGGTAGTACAAGCTTTAGCACAGTCTTTGCAGCTCCGTGACAGCAAATGAAGGAGGCCGTGGCCTGTGGCTTAAATGATTTATGGGGGTGTTTCGTGGTGTTTACTGTCCTATGTGTTTTAAACATTTTGTAAGTATATTTGTGAGCATATTTATCCGGCCTGTAGAGATTATTGTAGACTCTGGGGTCGATTCCGATCTCGGCCGGTAGGGCTCCGAATCGGACTCGGCATTACCGGATCCGATTCGGAGCCCTGATTCCCGACCGAGTCGGACGTGCGTCCGGGCGAGCGAGTACGATGCGAACGTACGCGAAATCGCCGACCGACTCGTTCGCGGGACTCAACCGCTCCGACCGACTCGCACGGACACGACTCGCACCTCGCAATGGAGACGTTCCCCGGCCGGGTAAGTACGATGCGCGCCGCGAGCAGTCCGACCGACTCGCGCCGTCCGGCTCGAAAGAGCAGTTGGAGCCGCACTTTGGGGGTCCGTGTCGGACCCCCCTGTACGCCTAGCCGCGCGAGTCGCACACAGGGGGATCCATGGGTCCCCCCTACCTGTGCTTGTACGGCGCGACCCGCTTCGACGCGTACCCGCTATAGGGGGCGCCCTTGTTCGCCTCGCACCCATTGAGTCAATGGGAGCCCGCGTACGCGTTGTACGACCGGCTCCCATTGGCTTCAATGGGAGTCCGACCGAATCGAGTCCGATAGCATGCGAATGCATCGTACTCGCTCGGTCGGACTGCTAGGGTCCGATTCGGTCGGAAATCTCTCCGGGTCCGGCTCGGTCGGAGAGATTTCCTGCCCGAATCGGAATCGGCCCCTGAGTGTTTAAGTTATAAACTTGTATCTGAATAATTAATCACAAGTTTGTTGCCCGGTGGTTCCCCGCCCAACTAAGGGGGACATTATGATAGCGGGCGGATCGCCACCGCCCGTATGGCGGTGGCGATCCGCCCGCTATTTTACACTGCCCGCATTCCATTTCCCCCGCCATATTACGATGGCGGGGGGGATCCCGGCGGACGGAGAGACCGTCCGCCGCTTTTCCACCTGTCGACTCGTCGACCGGGCGGAAAAGGAGCATAACATGGTGGCGGTGTCTGCAAGACACCGCCATCCATATTATGATGCATGCGGAGATGTGCCTTTCCATGGCGGCAACGCCACCATGGAAAGGCATACGGTCTTTTGCAATGGGGGCCCGTTGCGGGCCCCCGGGGGAGGGGGGAGAAGGGGGGTGCACTTGGGGGGTACCTATGGTACCCCCCCTACATTGGCATGCACAGGGTGCCAGGCACCGCGCGGTGCCTGTCACGTTGTGCATGCCAATGCGCAACATGCTTCATTCACATTGCGGCGGGTGCTGCTCACAGCACCGCCCGCCGCAATGTATATGATGCGGGATGCCACCGCGGCGGTGGCATCCTAATAGTCATGGCGGGACCGCCGCACCTCTTGCGGGTGGTCCAGTGTCCCGTTGCGGTGGCGGGCGTACTTTGTCCGCCCGCCATCGTAATGATGCCCTTAGTTCCCACAACGTTGCAATACTCTTGCGCGTCACTACACCACGCTTGCACACTTCCACCCTGGCTTTGTGCCCCACAAATTAGGTAGGGACCTCTTCAAGTCTTGACAACTGAAATATGGATAATTTGTGTGTGGCCTTATTTTTAAAATGTCACTTTCAAATGTAAACCTTTTTTCCAGAGACTCTTGAATACGTAAACGGGTGAAGCGTTGGACTCGTGATGATTTACTCTTTCCCTTAACTCGAGTGTTAACCTTTTTCACCCTGTTAACATATACTCTCACAGCAACAACCAGTGCTGTCTTTCTTCTCAGACTCTCAGGCAGCAATGACGGCCGTTGTAAGGAGTTACCTATCTTCCCCCCTTCCACAGCGTGATGTCACCCAACTTAATGTTTTACCTGATGTGTAAAAGCATAGACTCTGGCCTGAGCACACTTTCCCAACACTCAGCTTTTCCTGCAGCTGCCCACGCTGCTTTCAGCCTGCCTGAATGAAGCCTACACTGTCCTTTCCTCTGCCTTGCAATGTTTGTGGTGTTGGGTAAGCCTACTCTGACCTTGATAGTTTTGCACCTGTTCATTGAATAATTGGTGAACGAGCACTGTTGCTGCCCATGGTGCACCTATTCCTAGCTTGAGAAAAGCTGACTGGGGCTCCAGGTGCTGTGCGTGTCCTCTGTGAGAAGCAAGCTTACTGTTTTACCTCTTCTGGTCGAGAGGGCAGCTTTCACTGTGCTGGGGAAACTGCACTGTCCCATTAAAAAGTTAGTAGCCCTGCTTAGATTTACTGGCGCGTCTCTCACTTCACTCTGTGTGCATTATTACTATGCAGGAGGGTATCAGGGATTTGACTCTGACCATTCACTCCTTGCCAACTCTGGTGAGACTTTCAAGTGCCTGTATTCTCCCCAACATAGACTATAAGGTTATTCACAGAATACGTTGATTTGTGGTAGGCCGAATTTGTAAAATGTGCTAACACCTGCAAACACAGGCAGGCTCAAATGCACATAGACTGTTTGTATGAAGTCGTTGTGCAATCTGGTGCATGGCGCTGCAAGTTTGAGGAATAAAACCTGGGCACAGAGACAGGAGGCAGAGAAATGGACAGGTTGCACAATGACGAGGTACTAATCTTGTGTATTTCTGCATTCCTGTGTTACATGAGTTAACACCTTATACGTAGACCTACTGGCAGGGTCACTGGAATTATACGGCAGGGGAGGGTCAAATTATGTGGCAGGGGTGAGTAAATTATGTGGCAAGAAATGACAAATTATGCGGCATTATGTGGCACATTTTGTGATAGTATTACTTAAATATTTTGTCATTTTTAAACTTGTTAACACTGTATGGGCATTAGTTGCCCCTAATTAGTACCAATTGAACATCCAAATATAGCAAAAAGCTACAAAAAGTTGCCCAGTCAACCTTTGCAAAGCACCTTCTACTGCGCTGCAACACGTGTCGCTGTGATTTTACTAACTTTTGAACCGTTTGAGCTAGAAACAAAATTTTCTTTTTTGATAAAATCTGCAGATTATGCGGTAGATGATGGATTATGTGCCCATAGCGGCAACTCTATAATTATGCAAAAATCGTCATGGCCGCACAATCACATAATTCCAGTGGCCATGCCTGCTGGCTTTGCCAATGTTTCTGAAGCATTGCATGGAGGAACTAGTCAGCAGTGAAAGGACTTGCAATGTATATTTCTGTGTTCACACAAATTAATGTATTAATCAATGTATTTACTTGGAAACTGTATATGGCATAGCCAAGTCCCAGCATGTTTTCCATATTTCTTAATATAGCACCAAAGCTTTCATAAAAACAACTTTAAAGTTGCTGACCAAGACTAAGTAGCAGTACAGACAACAAACCATGAACAATATAGGATGAAAAATAATACAGGTGGAATATCAAATTCGCTCTCCTCCTCAGCTGTTTGGCACAACAGATCCTGATTCACACGGACTGTCTCACTGCCATTGAAGGCTAGGCAGCAAGCCTAATTAATCCACTTGAAGAAATTCTGTGATCGTGCGGTCGTGCTATTTTACCACCATGTTTAAGTTGGTAAAGGGAACATACAGTCATGTTTTTTGCGACTGTATGGTATTCCTAACACTCACTTGCCGTCCCGTGAATTGCATGACCAAAACCCCAGGTCAACACACAATTGGTAAGTGACTTAGTCAGTCAATGGCTTTTATTCGACTGAAACCATAAAAAGATAAAAACATCAGCATAAACGCAGGGAAAGGTACAATCAATCAAGCAATCAGAGCAACAGTCTAACAAAAAGGCAAAATCTTAAAGGACACAAAATCATACAGGTATCAAGATACAAATAAATAACGCATAAAACCTCATCACTTTATATCAAAACAACGAAAAGTAAATTAAGAATCCTATTTAAAATATGTACGATAACAACAGGGGACTTTGCACAGAGATATAAGGCTAAAAAGTCGTGGGCTCTAAAATGTCTAGCAACGTTTTTCTCTTCTTATCCTAAGTGCTTGTCGAACATAAGTAACTAATAACAGCGTGGCAAATAAACTGGGACTCCAAACGCTGTAAATATTGCAAACTTGAAATGTGAGATCTAAGACCATATGAACACAGTATAGGGCATAAAAGTTGGTGCCTGGGTCTAAAATAAAAACCACAGAAAAACATAAAGTGAGCAAGGGATTGCTTTGAACTATTGTCGCAGGGACAGCAGGGTAAAGTAGAAAACCAAGTACCCTGAAGCGGGAAGGCTACCAGACAGTGCAAAGTGCCTAGTCTGAAGTGGGTCAGATAAAATCTGTGTTCGGGTTTTTTACCCATAATAAATATGATTCTATCCCTTCATTGGGTTTAATCTCTATGCATCCACAGGCTAAGTTCATGGCTTGACTGTTGGAAAACCTAAAATGATTTCTATATTTGTAATAGAGAGATTTCACCAAGCTGTTTGAGTTATTATCATTTTCATTTGGTGAATAAAACAAATTTGGAATACCAAGGTCGGTGAAAACTCTCTTAACATAACCAGGGAATAGAGTCCATGTGATCTTGCCTGAAGCAATCTTCAAGGACTAAACAGGAGAATTTGGTATGGGGAGAATGTCACATATTGAGCCATTAAAGGAGGGGCGCAACCCTCACTATATTCTCCAAGAAAGGTAACCCAAGTTCAAGGTGGACAACAAAACTGGCGGTGCTCTTAGGAGATGCTAGAAGCCTGCACAAGTATCTTCTAGAATTTGCAAGCTCCTCCGGATGGTATAACCCCACACATCAGCTTCATACCTATCGAAGGAAAAGCATTTACTTTTATACAGTAAAATTAAATTATTTATAAGCTTGTGGCCAAGTTTCCTTGAGAATCCGAAGATTGCATCAACTGCCATAGCGAATTTACAGGCTCTCTAAGTCAGAATCTTATCCCATCTCAAATTTTCCTCTGACATAATGCGAAGGTAATTTAAGTTCTGCACCTTGGAAATTGGGGTTCCACCTATATTATGTTTATGTGAACGTGTTTTTTAATGGACCACAGATCATAATATATGATTTCTGGTGGTTAACTTTTAATTTGAGCTCCCCATAAATTCATTAAAGGAGTCAAGTAGTGTCTGCAGTCCATGAGAGGTGTGGGCAATTAAGACCGCATCATCCGCTTAAAGTAAAACGGGAACTGGGCAACTCCCTACCATTGGAAGGTCCTTTCCTCTTGTCACCAGCACTGACTCAAGGGAATTAATATAAAGAAGAAATAAAAAAGGAGCTAAAATGCAGCCCTGTCTGACTCCTCTACTGGACCTAAAAGAGGGGGTACATTCTCTGTTTGGACTGTATCAGACCTGTGCAGTCGTTCCCCAGTGCAGACGTTTCAAGAGGTTAATCAAGGAGTTTTCAATGCCTACCTTGCCCATCATAACCCATAGCTTGTCTTTATCAACCAAGTCAAACACGCTGGAGAGGTCCATAAATGCCATGTGGAGGGCAAACCCCCCCGTCCCCTCACTTTAACACATCTCCCTGTTAACAGGAGCAAGTTCAAGGTTCGCTCAACTGTACCAAGTCCTGGGCGAAAGTCGTATTGCACATCAGAAACAATTATTTTTTTCTACCCAGTATTCCAATTTTTGAAGGACTACCCTCCCTAAGATCTTCACCAATGAGTCCAAAAGGGAGATAGGTCGGTAACAAGTTGGTTTACTTCTATCCCCCTTTTTAAAAATTGAGATACTGGTAGACTCCTTCCATGAGTTTAGAATCTCTCCTCTAATTACAACCTGAAATACGTTTGTTAACAGGGATGCCCAGAATGTAGAGTTCTGTCTAAAGACATCTAAGGGTACCCCATCTGGGACCAGCGCATTACCTGCAGGGGACTTTGAAATGGCTCTAACCACTGCCCTTACTTTGATAGAATTACTTAAGGCTGATGGAAGATTCAGTGTGCCCACGGGTACTTGGGGTATATGGTCCTGGCCATGGCAAATCTTTGAAAATGGCAAACCCACTCCTCAGCGGGAATATGTCATTCTATTCTGGGTTGTTTATCATCTGAGAAAAAGGGCCGATTTATGACTTCCCAGAAGGCCCTGGAGTCCCTTAGTTCTGAGGCCGCTTGCAGTCTTCCTAAGCCTTCCTTCTTAGCTCCTGTTTTCTCTCGTCTAAAGATGACTTATATATATAAGCTTAGCCTGCCTAATGTCCTCAATATTGCGAGGTGACGCTTTAGTAACCACTTTTAAATGTTTCAGAGAAGCGGTTCAAGCAGTGTTAAACCATTTATAGAGGGTGTAATCCTTTTGCCTTTTCTTTGAGGCCAACAAGCATGGATACTTTTTTACAGAGCCCATCAAAACTTTCTAGAACATCACAAATCATAGCATCTTCTGATAAACAACACGACTGCAACTTGCTTTGTTCCAATAAGATTCTCAAAAAATTTGAAATGGTCTAGATTTTCCGATGCCTTTGTTTGAACAAAGCTGTAGATCGAGGGAGCAGCTAGGCATTTGTGATTTAACCCGGGGGCATTTTGAACCAACGGAAATAGGGTTGTGATCATTAATATTGGAAGAAAAAATATAAGAATCCTGTAAATATGTCACTAAATCTGATGACGAAATGAAATCGATTGTGGAACCTTTACCTTTACCTGTAAAGGTTGGGGGGTAAACGGTCCGTCCTTGAAAAAATCAGAGTTAAAAAGTAGGTTTTGTTTAAGAATAATTTGGTTCAATGCAGCCCCATATGGGGTATGTATGAAATGTGTTACATTTTTCCCTTGCCAGTCAGTGACCCCAGAAACACGATCTCCCCTGAGAGGCCAACTCGGATTGTTGAAATCACCCATTCAAATGGTAGCCGCCCTATCCGGATGTCTCTCATAACAATCTTTAATAAAACGGTCCAAGTCATCAATTAACTCAATATGGAGAGTAGTAAAAATAATAATAATTAACACATCTAAAATACAGGGAATAACAGGCGTAAAATTGACAACAAGAAGTGCACAACAGTTCTTTGACTTTTAAATTTCTAATTCTTAAAGAGATAAGAACCCATAGCTCCCCCTTCGGTCTGCCTGATGTAGACGGCATGGCTGCTACACAAAAAGTTTGAAATCCGTTTACGTGAAAAGTTTTGAGGGCCCAAGACTCTTGGCAACATACCACGTCATGATTATTGACTATTTTCAGCCAGTCCTCATTGTCCATTTTCTTGCTAACCCCACTATGTTCGATGACAAGAAGCAAAAGCAGTCTGCCCTGACGGCTTCATCTTGAGCAATAGTTATACTCAGCATCTCTCCCCTACAAATGTTGGAACCAGCGACATGGGGGATAATAAAAAGGAACATCCAGCCATTCAATATTCGACAAGCTTGAAAGTACTGCAAAACGGTTTTCATGCACAAAAGGGATAGTAGTTTGAGCAGCCAGGTTAGAACCCAGTCTAGGCCTTTTTGTAGCCGTAGGTGGGGAATTGACAGCCGGTAGAAAAAGCCCAAAGGGAGAGCACGGACCTTACCCAAATTGGTCGCTAGATGGTCAAGTCTATGTAACAATAAGCTCGCCAGACGTGGATTTCTAAAGTTCACCACTGCACAGTCGCCCTTTGAGGTTTTGGGTGAGTAACCAAGCCACCCAACCCTCCGAACCATGAGAATTTCATCAGCTAAGTCAGTTGTCCATCCTGAACTGATCTTACACCAATGGACAACTTTATTTTTCAATCCCTGCCAGTCTTTGTGCGTGACCGTGCCCACAAGGGGAACACCTTCTAATACGCTCAGGACTTAATTGCAGGTAGGCTTCGTGCCCTCACTTTGCAACTGCGTTACCCTTAATGCTAGAAGGCTGATGATGTTGGATAGTACTGTGCTCATAGGTGGATTTCGAATGATTTGGATGTAAAACCATATACAGTACCGCATGGGGTACAGAGGAAGGCAGTAGCTGGCCAGATAAAGTAGGGCTGAAATCAAAATTTCCATACACGGAGAGGGCTTTTGACGTGCGAGGCTTGCTGAGTCTGGGAGTAGGACTGACAAACATGATGAGAAAAATCTGTTAGGGCTTGTACTCTGTCCTCCAGAGCTGGTAAGTGATCGAAACCTAGTGAAAACTCCAATTGCGCCTGATGTTGCACAGCACTCAGAATTAAGCTGTAAATGTAAGAAGAATGTTGAGGACCACCTGCCCTGTCCTTCATCCTGGGTCGAATGCTCATTCGCATTTCAGTGGATTGAGAGGTGCAAGATCCTGCAGTTCCTTAGGAAAGTCAGTCCTGAAATGCAGCCTTACACAGTTCTAGCACCTCAGAAAGGTAGAGCCAGTTCATGTCTAGGCGTTTCTTCACATCACAGAGAAGACGTCTGTGGCTCAGTTTGTAACCACCTCAGGTACTTTCAAGTAGCAGCAAGATGGCTTGTCTTTTCTATACCGAAGAAGGTGTGAGCTCCTTATTCAGAACTGCTCTCAAAGCTTTGGATCAGTTACATTTTGTTGCAGTCAGTTATACACCCTACTTAGGACGTCTAAATAGGTCGGGACTAGTTTAGGTTTGCTTGTGTTCCTGGTCAGAGAGGACCTGACTGACCTGGCCTGGAAGTTCAGGCAGCACTGTTCCTATTAGAGCAGGACCATGCCTGATTTGCACATGGTAGGTTTCTGTCTGAGTTGTCGTAGGGGGCAAACAAATGATGGACTGGAACATGGCCCCAAGTAATTAACGGTGGCCGAGATTAAGTCAAGCAATCCTCCCATCACAATATTGTTTTTCTCCTTGTGGACAGATAAACTGCCATACGGACCAGCGACTTGAATTAGTATTAAGCTGCTTCTTGTCTCTCAGACTGGGTACATTTCTCTAGAAGTCATACTGATGAAAATGGCTACTTTTACCATTTCTTTAATTGCAGACTCAAAGATCACTTCTGGCTATTTCACTGTCTCTGACCACATCTGTGTTGTACGAGCAAGCAGTTTATGTAATCGAGGCACACTACGACTAAAATAGGCCAGTCTGCGCTTTTCAAAAATTCTAAATGAATATTAAACCAAGCTGAAACCCAGATTTATATTGTTTTCACTCAGATCTAGAAGCACCTGGAAAAAATTTCTACGAGGAATAAGCTATAGCAGGTTGCATGTAGTTCTGGAGAAAACGGAATGGCATTCCCAAGATATCGAATCCTTCCTGGTGAATGCCTTACATGTTGAAAATATTCCCTGCAACCCTTTTCCAGAATCGTTTTTCAGAGAGATTCCCCGTTTCCATTAATTGGGGTGAAACCATCTGTTACTCCTTCTTCTTTCTTGCTGTCTACCCTTCAATGGCCTTGGTGTTGGAGAGGCCATGCTCATACCCTCTCTTCTCTGTTCCTCACTTCTTCCTTCTCGCTATAGCCACATTGGATTCCTCCCTTGTTCTCTCTGCCATGTTTATTTTTTCCACAGTCCTGATCTCCGCCTATATACACGTTTACCTCTCCTTTTACCTACAACCCAATACCTCTCTCTCTACGTACAGTCTAGAACCTCTACATTTACCCCTATTATACTCTAGTACCTACTACACCGACAGTCAGTGGGATCCTCGGCTTGATCATCCAGCTAAGGTGCTATACGTGGCGGAGAGCTAGTAAAGATCATATTCAGAGAAGATTTAATTAATTAGTTCTCATATCAGGTCTGTCTCTGTTATATTTTTCGAGGTTTCATGTTTATTTTTCATGTTTTTGTTTTCTATATTTTCACTAGACGTTTTTATAATTTTCTAAAAAATAATGCCTCCATGAAAAGTGTCATCATTTTGCTATAAAATAAGAACACTAAAAGCGGCCGTTCACTGTTAGTATGGTTTGAAAATGTCATCCATGAACACCTCCTCATCTATAGCAACAATGCTGAAGTCCTCTTTCTTCCTGGAGCTCAGAATTACAATTACGTTTCACTAAGGCCACTTGACCCAACTTGGCATTTAACATCTCAGAATTAATATTTTATATTTGTGACACTTTAAAAAGGTATGTGGCAGATTTATTTTCAGAGATGATTCTTACAGACACCTCACAGATACGTCATTGGCATAAAGATGGGACCAGTTACTGCTAAACTCTAGTCCCATGATTTCCCAGAAGCCCCAGGAGCAGACATAGATATATATCGATTTTGGCAAAAGAAGCAACTCTGCGGAATAATTTACCATTCTGTCTCCGGGAAATTAAATCCAAAATCGCTTTTCAAGAAGTTCATAAACTATCTCCTTCGTGCAGCGTTGAAAAAAACCCATGTTTTTCTCATTCTCCAATACCATTTTGATTCTTCAATGTCTTTCTCAAACCCTGATGAAGAGTCTGCAAGAACGCATTTGACAGAATAGTCACCGATACAAACTCCCTGTGGACATAAATTAGGGATGGCCAGCCTTGCCCTTTGTTACCACAGGCACTGACTGCCTATCTTATGAACGTAATCATTAGCCGTTTAGGAAACTATTTCAACTTGCATTCAGCTGAAATCAGCGCAGAACAGGGGTCGCGGTTGAAGAATTTTAGACACAGCTGCTCACCCTACCCAGCTGGACTCAAACTGCTTCGTTAAACTGTATGTTTTTCTATCCGCGCTCTCAAGTAACCGAAAGGCAAACCGTATTGAAACTAAATGAGTAAATAAGCTCTCGTGGTGATTACTCTTATTTTTAGAGTAAAATCGGGACTTTCAGGGATTCTCAAAGACTCCCAGGAAGTAGACCAGAAAAAACAACAGATGTGTATTTCCTAGAACACTCAAATGCGCAAAATGTATGTGTGGTGATTATCTCCAGGTAGCCGTGATGAGTTTCAAGAGGATTTATTCAAGAAGGTTGCAGGATACAAAGATGAGTAATACAAGCCCCACCAGGAGCAGCCAGCATGCTGCTCAGCCCACTCAACTGTGACTTCTCTGACAGATTCCCAACATTCTGAACAGCATCATCACAGCAACATTCTACTGGTGGTAAAATAGCATTGCATTTACAAGAGCAGGATATAACATATCCCCCTTTCTTATACGGAAAAACAAAATAGATAGAAACTAAAGAGGAGAACCTGAAATAAAGAAGGCAAAGTAGTTATACAATAGTAACGAGAAGAATGAAGCGAAGAGACAACAAGAGAGACTAAGAAAACTTCAAAGAAAAACAAGAGAGATGGAGAAACAGATATGAGAATGACCCATCCTCCCTTCTACAAATAAAAAGGAAGAACACGAAGACACCAATGACAAACTCCCAAACACACCAGCTGGCCAGGCAAGCACGCAAGGAGGCAAGAAATATCACAGAAATAACACCGGGGTGAACCCAGACACGAACAAGATCAGGTAAACAAAAGAGAAACGAGCACGTAGGACAATAAAAAAAAAACAGGAGATTGGAAAATTGAGAAAAAGCAAAAAGTCCAGAAACTGAAAAAAAAGACAGATGAGAGAAACAAAGAGAAATAATCAGAACATAAAATTACGTTGCAAAATTTAACAAAACAATGAGAAAACATGACGTCGGGAAAAGTATGGAAATAGGAGTGAGACTACGATAACACACCCATTGAAAAGTAAAGAAATGCCCAACGCATGTGAACATGGGACAAAAAACATGCAACAATAAACCATGTTCAGGCAACGTAATCTGGAGTTGACACTGAGAGCAAAGACGTTAAGGGACTCGGAACCCTTACAACACACATGTAAAGGAACATGTGACTAAAACCCAGAGCAGGTTATACAATGTCAACAACAGTATATGGGTCAGAACCCATGATCTCTCCGAATACGAGAGATTACTTAAAGTTAACCGGTGTATATGGGTATGAACCCATGACTCCTAGGAAAAAAACGATGGTTAACAAATAACATGTAAACTGAAATGATGGACTCTTACCGGTGCGTACCTAGGGTCCATGAACGTACAATGTAGATCAAACTAAACTCATTGTACAATCCTAAGAAGGATAAAATAAAACAGTACTGTGAGCAAGTAAGCTCGCACAATGTAGATCTAACTGAACTCATTGTACAATCCTAAAAAGGATAAATATTAAATTTTTTTTAAAACATAGCCGGTGAGCGACCTCTCACCCGAGTAGTACATAACTAGAACATACCTTGCGCAAGGTAAATCATGCTTACTAAATAAATGGGTAGCTAAACCCATGACACAATCCCACGTGTAAGGGATATAACAATAAATGTCGAGGTATAACCACAAAAGTACTGTAAATAGTAAGCATAAGACATAAATGTAAAAGAGTAAACATTTGCAGCAAACAGACAAGAAAATAGAATGCACTTAATAACCGTTCCAGACACTGTAGATACAGACACAGTGCAATAGAAATGGAGCTACAAAATTAAGACCAACTAACTCCATATGCACATATGGGACAAATTGGCATGCATCTTTGAAAGAATTCCAAGAAAACAGCAGACAGTTAAGTTGCACTGTGTCACCAAATGGGAACTAAATAAAAACAAATCAAATTCATATTCACTACCAAGAGAGCGTTGTGTGGGAACTGTGCATTGATAAACATCCTCAAAATAATATGATGACTCTCTTGTGAAGCAGAGATATACGTGGAAACAAACGAAGAATCAGGACGCAGAAAACCTCTTCACGCCGCACTTGCTGCTTGACAGAAACTTCATGGCATAAGGTGACAGAAAACAACAAAATAAAGAGTACCTTGTTGCCGCAAGAAAACAAATAGAGCGAGACCTCTGCATCCAATTATACTGTGACTTGTAAGATCCCACGACGAGACGAGCAGTATGTAACCTCCCAAAGCTTCTGCTGGTTCAAGATGATGTATGCGAAGAGTGAAAGCTGAGAAGGAGTGTGCCTCTTTTTCCACTAGGACACGAGGTACAGCAAGGATGCAGCACTTAAAGGCACAAAGAAGACGCCACACTTGCTCTGAAAACGTGGTTGGCAGAAGCAGACAGGAACCACCAGAGAACAGCAGAAGCAAACGCCAACCACAATATGGCGTCACGCTTCTGACGCAAAGCCGGGTGGCTCTGGGCACATTAATGCAGGACCAAACGCAGCTGGACACGCCGCGAGACAAAGGCATGGCTCGCGCTGGCACGAGGAAAAACGGTTGAAAGAAGGTAAGAGAACGGATTCCAACCGTTTTGTTTATTTTAATTATATTTCTTTTTAAACATCCACAGCGGCAAAATCCTTAAATATGCACAGAAGTTACCAAATACCAACCGGCCAAAAGAAAACATGTTAGCATGAGAAATGGCTCTTCCCGTCATGGTGCTTGCTATAATTAAAGTACATTTTGACACGCAGATGATATTGTACACAACACAACACGGGCAGCTCTTTAATGTTGCATTTCCCCAGAATCTTTAAACATGTAGGAAAAGGTGAAAGGCTGGGAAACGGTCCTTGACCAAACAGCCTCCCCTACAAATCGATTTTTTTTCCAAAGCAGACACCAAACCTTTTAAGACTGAAGAAGCAGGCAGCAAACGAAACATCTTGTAAAGCTCTCATGTGCGTAGCGTTCAAATATTCAGAGTTGACATGTACAGTGACAAAAACTGAAGTGGCTAATTTTCCTTGACTGCGCCGTTTTTGTAGATTTGTGCCATGTGAGCAAGACACTTTGGTTGGAGCACACATCCAGATAACAGTGACACCTCAGCTGGCGCACACAGTTGAAAGGCTGTTGTTCCTTACTTTCCTTAAATACACAGTTCCAGTAGATGTGGCTACATGGGAACAGGACAGCACACGCACAGTTTTTAGTAGAATTGTGCCTGGTGAGAAATATACAGCACACTTTGTTTGGCGCACACATCCAAAGTAAAGTACATGTCAAATTGTTGAACCTCTCCCATCGTGGAACACACCTCTTAATTTTCAGGGATAGGAGATCATGTACTGCTGAAGCAGTAACAACTGGAACTGGCACGCTTGAGTTGTGGGCGACCGTTGGACAGGTCACTGGTGGGGCTTGAGGTGCCAGTTAGTTACACAGAAATTCTCTCACCTTGACAGAGGCTTGCCAGGTTCATCAGCTCCTTCAAGATCAGAGATACATCACGTTTGAAAATGAAGGCCTAGACAGGTAACACACGGAGGTTCTTTGCTTCAACTCGTCGCCATAAATTTGTGGTGATTATCTCCAGGTAGCCGTGATGAGTTTCAAGAGGATTTATTCAAGAAGGTTGCAGGATACAAAGATGAGTAATACAAGCCCCACCAGGAGCAGCCAGCATGCTGCTCAGCCCACTCAACTGTGACTTCTCTGACAGATTCCCAACATTCTGAACAGCATCATCACAGCAACATTCTACTGGTGGTAAAATAGCATTGCATTTACAAGAGCAGGATATAACAGTATGCATTCAAGAATTTCCACCAGATGAAAACGTCTACTTGCATAAATGAAGCAAATGTCCATATACACACTTTTCTTGTTATTTCTCTACAAAGATTTTTTTTTTCCTTTGGGAAAACACCTTCCATTGCACTCCTAAAAATGTGGGTGTATTATCATCCATCCCCTGTTCCACTATGGAAAGGCATTTACTCCTCACGTTCATGGGAGCAAAATAATGTGTAGTTTTACCCCATGCGAGAACACTCGCAAACTTGTCCTTCAACTTTTAAATGCATCAATTTCACCCTACTGGCTGAGGTTACACATTCGTAAGTGCACCTAACGAAAATAAAATTCCACCAGTCCTTTGACTCAGAATGTGGAATAATTTATATTGGCAAAGTACTGTTATATAAACTTAAGTGCTACTCAATTGTGGGTGCATGGCTGTGAGGGCCAAGATGGCGGACGCCCAAATCCGAAGCTCTGCACCGGCCTGACAAAATCCTGCAAAACAAGCACACCTACGGGGGCCATCAGAGATCCTGGGGCCCATGGACTGTTCGGGAGCCGCTGGACTACTCCTGAGGGGGTGCCGGAGTGCGGGAGGTGGTCAGCACTCTGTTACTGCTGGCTAGATAGGGATGCAGGGACGGCCCGACTCGGGTGGCGAGGTGCATTAGGAACCCAGGGAGCAGAGGTGATTCGTAGATGCCCCCCACCTGTTTTTTGAGGTGACAGGGGGGTGGCGCAAGGTGCAGCAGCCCAGACGGGCGGCGCCGCCTGGGGACCCGGCAGTGGCAGAAGCAGGGCCCGACCACGTGGACTCTGTGAAGCTGCCAGAGTGGCTGGAACCGCCTGAGTGAGCCCTAGGGACCTCCTTTGCCCACTCCTAAACTGCTGAGGGACAGTGAAGTGCAGTGGACTGGCTGAATCAACCAAAGACCCTCACAGCAGCAGTGATCAGGCCCAAGGCATGGGGCTTTGGTGGGATGGCCGAATCAGCTGAGACAGCGGCAGAGGCCAGCCAGGGCCCCTTGGGAGCAGTAAGCTGAGTCCTAAGCTTTAGCGGACACCTGTATCACAAGGGGGACCCTCTCCCTTCAGAGGTGAGCGCAAGGTGCAGCGCCCGCCCCTCAGTTGAAGGCCTGATCCCGCTGAGTCGATCCTGCAAATGGTGGAACCTTGCAGGGGCTACGAAGAGTAAAGGGGCAACAGCTGGGGCTTCCCACCCCCGTTGTATCCCCCTTTATAGGTGCGCACCACGGCACATGCACAAAGACTGGGGCCAGGCTGCCTGGTCGGAGAGGCCCGGAGGCACCTTTTTTTTTTTTTTACAGAGTTTTATATAGCGCGAACTTGACCCGAAGGTATCGGGTATCAGAGTGCTTTACACAAGCACCAGTTGCGTTACATGAGGACACATTCATCTTTTTGTTAGGCACAGGGATATTAAGTGATTTGCCAGAATCACAGGATGTTCAGCGTCATTGCCGAGACTCGAACCCGGTTCCCCAGATTCGAGGTCGACCGCCCTAGCCGTTAGGCCAACTCCTCTCACCTTGGTGATGACTGGAGGTAGTCAGAGACCTGAGGGTGCAACCGTGAGCACAGCTCTGTGACGCTGAGGGAGTTAGAACACTTTGACGCCTCCACCGTACAAACTCACAACACCTCCCAGAGGGCAGCTGCGATGGAGTGCGTGACCAAACAGCGGAGAACTTCTTGCTGCATCCTTTCCTCCCTCTAGCTCCTGAATACTCGGTGCGCACATACAGAGGTTGGGGCCTGGCCCTTGGAGGCAGAGACCCGGGAGCTGCCTGGAACTGCTTGGTGAACTGAAGTGATCCTCTCTTGGCCACATATATGAGAGGCTGCTTCCGGTCGCAGGAGGTGCAGAGGCCTTGTTGAATGACCAGGACCTGATGGACGGAGGAGCCTCAGCCTCAGGGAGGACCATGGAGGGGCCCAGCACCTGGTGCTGTACTGCCAGCTCAGACCTCCCTCTGTGTCTTTCCTTTCTTCTATGTTGCCCCAAGGCACGTGCAAGAGGAGAGGATCCGGGTAGGTGACTGCACTGGGGGGTGAGATGGGTACACCAAGGGCCAAGTTGCAGGGACGCCTGATGAGATATGGGAGGCGGAGAAGGACACTGCAGAGACAGAGATACACTGGACACACTGCCCCAAACACTGCAACACACATTAAATAAAATCCTCGAGGCCATAACAGATGCATAGACCATGCTCCAGCGGAATATTGGCTCAGTGGCCTCCAAGCTGGGCTTACTATTGGCAGACCACCACAAACTGACCAATAGAGTCAAAGAATCAGAGGTGGCTATAAGCGAAATACAGCTGGCACAGAAAGCTATGAGCGTGATACTGAGGGTCTTAATGGACCAGGTATGCAAACTCAAGCAAAGAGCGGAAGATGCAGAAGGGCGCAATAGATGGAACAATGTATGAGTGGTGGGCCTTCTTGAGGACTCGGAGGGTTCCAAAATGATTGCCTACTTGGAGACATGGCTGCGGGACACAGTGGCCTAAAATCAACTAACCCCCTTCTTCAAACTCGAAAGGGCGCACAGGGTCCTGTCCTGGTCGCCGGCCCCCGGGCAGCCGCCCAGACCGGTAGTGGCCAAATTACTACACTATAAGGACAAGGACACCCTCCTGCAGCACGCTCATGAGATGGGCCCATTTAGGGTGGAAAAAGGCCATGTGACTCTGTTTCCAGGCTACATGGCGGCTGTTCAGGCAAAGATAGCCTCCTTCTTGGAGATCAAGAGGGTGCTGCGAGAGGAGGGACTTCGCTACTCCCTCCGGTTCACTGCAAAACTTAAAATCATGGAGGATGGCATTGCATACTTCTGTCAAGACCCAGAGGAGTACTGGGCAGGAGAGAAGAGATCAACACCAGCCAAGGCAGGCTGCGGAGAATGACGACAAAGCAGGCAACGAACACGGGGGTCAGCGCATCACGAAACGCGTGTGAAGCTGTCCAAACCACAAGCAGATAAGGACAAGGCGGTGGTTCTGCAGGCAGAAGCAGATATCACGGAGGCCAAGGGGGCAGACAAGGAGGGAGGTTCAGCCTCGGGGATTGGAACAGGAGACTCGGAATCCGAGGGACTGGAACAGACAGATGGTAGCCCCTCGAACGTTACTCTCCAGATGGCGGATGAGATACTGTAGGGGAGCTTTCTTGGGGGTGCCCCGAGACTAGCTCATGGGACCTCAGTCTTTGGCTGAGAATCCTGTGATCTTCCGATGGGTGCACAGAGGTCGACATGGAGGCCAGTGTGGTAAGACGACTGCAGAGTACTTGATCAGACCTTCCGCCTACCCTCACCTGCAGCTCCACAGAGTTGGACTAGAGGACAAATGTAATGATCGTACAATTGACTTTTATTGACTGGGTGGCCAGTCGTTGCTGGGCTGGTCTAGAGCCAGGGAGTTGGGATTTCAGTTTTATGTTTTTCTTCTGGTTAATAGTCTCGGGGGAGTGAATTCGGGAGGGAGGGATGCAAGGGGGGGGGTGGGAGATCGGGGACACGACATGACAGCCACCATGACATCCCCGGACACACGTTTAAATTCATGACATTGACTAGTAGATACATTTGGTTGAGGGCCAGCTGTGTGGCAAACAGGTAGTGCTGGGGAGTGTGTATGCACTGAACCAGGACCACGCCCCTTTCCTAAGTTTCCTTTTGACGCAAATAAGCCATTTGGCTAAGGGTGCCTTGTTCCTTTGGGGTGACTTTAATTGTGTCTATGATACTACACTGGACTGATCAACCCCCCACCCCCCAATGTCAGAGGTGCAGGCCCACAGGATGGCGGAGGGCTTTAAAGAATGGATGACGCACTGGGACATGGAGGATGTGTGGCCCACGCAGCATGCACTGGACAGGGAGTACTCGTACTAATGGAGCATGTGTCAGGTACACACTAGACTAGATCGTTATATCTGTTGTGGGGACTGTACCGGTCTGTAACATACCTTGACCACATGCTCTCTGATCATAGCCCACTCTTGCTCTCATTCCAACCAGTTGGCGAGCTCTCCGAGATACCTACTTAGCACATGCAGTTCGCAGCCCTTATGGACGTTGTATTTTCCGGGATACTTTACTGGATCAGATAGTACAATACTTTAATACGAACACTGGGACGGCTTTGAGTAGCCTGATAGAATGGGAAGCCTTTAATACAGCGGTGTAAGGACACTGTATGGGTCAAACAGTGGGCATAAGCCGAAGCTAGATCTGGAACTTACACGCCTTGAAGAAATGCTCCAAAGGTTAGACAACACCCGGATGCTCTCAATCGCCGGTTAGATCCAGGGAGCAATATAATACCACCCTGGAGCACCTCAGGTACAATAACTACATGGACTACATTGCTTGCGCTCACAAGGAGGAGGGAAGACCTGGGAGGCTCTTGGCCTGGTTGATACGCCCGGAAAGCAGGGGCACATCCATCACCGGAGTGTAATCCCTGTGGGGAGATACACTCTACTCCCACACGGAGATCAACTCGGCATTAAGGGACTATTATGTGCTGCTCTATAGACCAAACTGAGACCCCGGATGCCCTTCTGGACCATGTGGCACTCAGAGGCCTCCCGTCAACAGCGGCGGGGGACCTAGCGGAACCGAGTCCAGGAAATAAAATCTGCTCTCAAGAACATGTCTACTGGCAAGTCACCTGGCCCAGAAGGGCTCCCTTTAGAATTCTATGCTACATATACTGAGTTGCTGGCACCAAGATTAGAAACTCTGTATAAAGTCGCCCTTGAGCTGGGGAGACTTCGGGACTCAACAAGAGAGGCCCTGGTGGTGCTGTTGCCGAAAACTAAAACCCCTGATGCCGGTACAGCGAACTTCAGACCCCTCTCCATGCTCAGTTTCCGGTCTTGAGTGAGGCACTATCCACCCGGCTGAGGCTGTACATGACGACTCTTAAATGTTCCGATCAGAATGAGTTTATCCCTGCACGTAAACCTCCCTCAAGCTCCGAAGACTTTATAACATTGTCCACAACCAAGATCCGCCAAACCATCCCCAGGCCATGATCATGTCAGTAGACCTAGAAAAGGTCTTTGACACCGTGCGGTCGGACTTTCTGGAGGCAGTCATGCTTTGCGTGGGGATGGGCGAGATAGGTGAGACTGCTGTACACCAACCCCATTGCACGGGTAAAAATGAGTAGTACGATTTTGGACCCCTGTGACATCTTCCGGGGAACAAAGCAGGGATGCACGTTGTCCCCAATCCTTTTTGCTATAGCGCCATTGGTGGAGCGAATCCAAACTGAGTGCTGGGGTTGGGGGCATCACGGTGGAGTGGAAGGAACATATCATCTCTCTCTAAGCCGACGACCTGTTGATTTATCTGAAGAATGGGGTGGACGACATTCATTTTGCAATGTAAATCCTGGAGGAATATGGGGCCTTCTCAGGCTATTACGGGAATTGATCTGGGACGGAAGCCAAAGGAAGGGTCTCAGGCCAATTTCTTACATATCAGGAGATCATAAGGACGGTCCGCGATCTCTGGAGGCAGAGGGACACAGAATCATCGACCCACCCACTTCTACAACTACTGCTGACGATGGGGACAGGGAGGCATCTGATTACGTGGTTCTACCGAGCTCTGAGCTAAATGACTAGGAAACCTCTGGAAGCCCTTGGGGGATGTTGGACTACTGAACTGGGTCATGAAATCCAGGACAATGAGTGGGAGCAGTTACAGGGGTACCACCAGAAAGTGTCTCGTAACACCCACCTCAAATATATTCAGTACAACTACACTCACAGAACATACTTGATGCCACACAGGATCAGGGTAATATGTGGAAGTGAGCCTAGGCCGTGCCCCAGATGTGCGACACTAGACGTGGATTTTAGACACATAATGTGGGGATGCGCCCACCAACAGGAGTTCTGGGGGGGCAGTCCTCAAAAAACTTACAGTGACCCTGAGCCCACCCTAGAGATTAAGATGAAAGTCTGTCTTTTGGGTGCCTTCCCCAGAACTACGCCTAAAAAAGTAGGGAACAGATTCTTGGGCCTGGCGCTGATACTGGCTAAGAGGAGAATAGCCATGGCCTGGAAATCAACAGGGGGCCTAGAGCTGAGACATGGACAAGGGGTGTAACGTTGTGGGCTCATGCCAAGGAGGGTGGAGGCCCAGGGGGTCCGCAGACGTCCCATGGCAGACCTGTGTGTGATCGGAGGTAGTGGATGAATGGCAGAACCCATCAGAAGAGGAGACTCAGGCAGAAGGACCCCGGATGGAGGGTAGAGACATAGAACAAGATGAGCCTTCTGGGGAGAACCTGGGAACCGGAGGGATATAGAGAGGCGTGATGAATGTCCCTGGCATGTGGGTAAGAGGAGCGCGGGAACACCTCTGTTGACCGGCCTCCCCGAGGGACGGACACGGTTAAACATGGGGAAAGGAAGGAACAGGAGGTCCTGGGGGCCTTCCTCCCTCCTCCGTCACTGTTTCTTTCTGTGTCTCCCCCCATATTGCTGTGGTTTCCACCCCCCCCCCCCACACACACTGGGCCCGAGGAGGGACAGGCTACACCCCACACTGCTGCCCACAGCACTGGCAGGTATCCCTTCCGAGACGTAGTTAGAAGGTTAAGGTTTGGTTCTAGGCATTCCTACAGGATAGTCTGGTAGTTTTCTACATAGTATACACTCACACTTGAGAGCTGATCGGCGACAACACGACACAGAGTCCCAGGGGAGACTCAGGCACAGGCAATGAGAGGAGGCAGGGATAAAACTCACATGCACCCCACACACCTCTGGGCCACAGTGGCCGTTCAAAGCAGTCTATAACAGACCAACCTGTGGGCCACACAAAAACAAGGGCCTTGGGATTGGTGATAGGTTGAGGCGACACACGTTGCAGACAAGGCCGGGAATTTATGTATTATGATGTGGAATGTAATGACATGTATTTTCTACGGAATGCCAAATAAAATAAAATAAATTTTTAAAGTACCACTTAGTTGTATAAAAACATTTGTAAGTTGAACCCTTTTGATCATGGGCATATCAAATTAAAGCGCCTAAATGGATATCTATATTCACAATTCAAACGTTTAAACACTTCTAATCCTAAAACATTTGATGCAATGATTGTTCTTCTTTCTCACCAAACAGAAGCACTTAATTTCGATCTTCTAAATGGGTCTTTCCGTGTCTTATACTGACTGGTTCAGTAGCTAATGACTGACAGACTGGCATCAATTTACTTTCATTAATATATTTATGCACTTATTTATATAGTGCGGACCTCCCCACATGGGCAGAGAGTGCTTCACAGGAACAAGAATAATAATACAGACAGAATGAAACAAAAGTACACATAAGCAATGTGCAGCTAAGAGAATTTAGAAACAACTGATAATTTAGGGAATAATTTAGAGGCTCATTCAGAGCAGTAAGTGCTTCCCTTAAGTTCAGTAAAGCCAATGGTCTCCACTCTCCTGGTGGAGGAAAGCCCAACCTATTGTGAGCTTCCAATCTGCCTGGTGGGGATTGCACTTCCTTCAGAGTAATAGGCAGAAAAAAGTGTTTTTCAAAAACCAAAGTACAATGCGGGGAAAAAACAAAGCCCGTAATCGTCATGTCTCGCACCAGGTCAAGGATTTCAATTGGTGGAGCCAGCTGAGCTAGCTGAGGCTCCCCCAGTGGAAACATTTCGGTTGCCCCGCCATTACCCTGAGGTGAGGTATTTTCTGGGTGTGGTAAATACCTCATATTCCAAGTTTTTTACTAAAATGAGGCATAAGATTTAAAGTGGTTATTTACAACAGTGATGGGAGCTGATCGAATTCGAAAGTGGTGGGGCATAACATCAAATAACAAATTTCGCACAAATAACAAATTTAGCCATGCGGGTCAGCGAGCGAGCTCAATGTTTCTGAGGAGGGTTTGAAGGTTCTCCCCACAAGAACATTTGTAAAAATCTATGTATATTGGTGCAATTTCCAGTACTATTTCTGGGATAAATGGACCAAAATTGCAGGTCCCATTACTGGTTTTCCAAGCAAGGCGCACAGTGCTAATGACTTACGCCTTCAAAAAACATGAGGTCAAGATGTGCACTGTATAAAAAAGCAGTTATGGCCGGTGTGGGGCGGGAGGGGGAGGTGGGGAGGGGAGTCGACAGACGACAATGAGTGAAATCACTTACTTGCGCACGCCCCATCGCCCACTCAGCAATGCGGCGAGCGCAAGGTAAGTGTTTTTTTAGTTTTTTTTTTAAATTTTCCTTCGTCTGCCAACTTCACCCCCCCCCCGCCCCTGCCCCCACCGCTCTTACCTGCACCGGCTGCAACTGTAAAAAAAGGTTTCCTTTTTGGAATAGTGCACATCCTTAGGTATCGTATTTCAAGTAGGGTGACCAACTGGCATGGGTGCAAATTCAGGACGTAAGTGTAAAAATTCAGGACAAAGGGCCAAAATTCAGGACAAAAGGTAAGTTTTACAGACACATCAGCAGAGGTTGTGCAATAGTATATAAATAAGTAAATAGACAACCACTTAAGTACAAGTGAAAAGAAGTTTATATTAGGTTGAGACAATTGTGCACTTCATGTTTTTTCAGTATGCACACAGCTTTGAGCAAATGTGCAAGTCTTTTTGTGGTAACAAAACCGCCTCCCCCCACCTTTCCAGCCTCCCAGGGAAACGCCCTATGCCCGGTCCGGCCTTGCTACCACCCTCCAATGGTGACCCTCCTCTTCACATAGACCCTCTCTCATGTGTATTTAATTTCTTTTACAGTGCTACTCATCCCAAGTAAGTAGGACAGGGTGTCGGAGTGCGTTACATCACACACATATTATATAGAGACAATGACTCATATAAATGTGAAAGTCAATCTATAGGAAATGTACTTAAGATAATGGGGATTACAAGGTGTAATCATTCTTTCATCCATCATTCAGTCTTTCACCATTCATTCTGTCCTTCCATCTGTGTGCCCATCCATATCAATATTCAACCATTTGCAAACCTATCCATCATCTATCCTTCCATCCATCCATCCTTCCACTCATCCATCCTCCATCCACCCTTTCACTCATCCATCCCTCCTTTCATCCTTTCTCCTTATCCATCCGTACACTCATGCATCCACTCTTCCACTCGTCCATCCATTCACTCATCCATCCAGCCATCTACCCTTTTACCCATCCAGCCATCCTTTCACTTACTCATTCATCCACCCAGTCACTCATCCTTCCACCCATTCACTCTTTCAGTCATCCATCCATCCTCCCTTTCTCTCTCCATCCCCCTTTCATTTAGCCATCCATCATCCCACCCACCCATCCATCTACTCATCCATTCATGAATCCATCCATTGACCCTATCACTCATCCACCCTTTCACTCATCCATCCATCTTTTCTCTCATCCATCCACCCTTTCACTCCTTCACTCATCCATCCATCCTTTCCCTCATCTATCCACCCTTTCACTCCTTCACTCATCTATCCACCCTTCTGCCCATCCACCCTCCCTTTCACTCACCCAGCCTTACATCCACCCTTTCACTCATCCATCCAACCATTCACCCATTCACTTATCAATTCACCAATCCATCCATCAGTTCACTCATCTATCCACCCATTCACTCGCCTGTCATCCACCCTTTCACTCATCTATCCATCCTTTCACTCATCCATCCATCCTTTTACCCATCCACCTACCCTTCCACCCATAAATCCATCTATTTACCTTTTCTCTCATCCATCCTTCCACTCACTCATCCGTCCATCCTTTCTCTCATTATTCATCCATTCACCCTTTCATTAATCCATCCAGTCATCCACCCATCCCTTCACTTACACTTCTTTTCACATTAATTATGAGCTGAGCCTTTGTCTGCTGAGTTGCAGACAGAAGAGGCCTTCAAGGACTTCACCCCTGCTGTAGTTCCTAAAGCAAGGGGTGGGGTGGGGGAGGACTCACTATGCCCCTGTACATAGGTCATCCGAAAAAGCGGAAGTCATGAGTCATGCATGATGCACAGTGCCACTGTGACATGGTGTTGTTTCCAGGGCTTTAAGTGGGATGAAAAAACTGGGGGGTCTCTCCAAAGGGGGTGTCGATGTAATTAAGGGCATGGCTTAAAACACCAAAGCTAAAAATCTGTGCTTAACATAGTGTGCCGCCAGACTGGTAATTTGCTGCTTCTCTCATTGCATCCAGATATATAACACAACAAGTAGTGTTACACTTACAAGCCAAAATTATTGGCTTTGTCAATGGTTGCTAGTTACAGAAAATAAAAAAAAAGCAGCAACCATGGCTTTGTTGAATATAACATTGAAAATGCGTCAGTTTTAAAATGATGACACAGTGAAAGACCCATAACCCTTTTTTTAAACTTATTTCAGCAGCTTCTTTTCATGAACTGGATTCTCACCTAGCAGCATGGGCGTTTTTGTTCATTTCTTCCACCTGACTGAATGTCCTGCCCTAGACCGAGGCAGGAGGAGGCCCACCACATGCAGTAAGAGCACAGACTGGCCCATTGTCATTCTGTATGTGGCAATCATCCCCATAAAGAATGACAATGGGCGGGGTGGGGATGCTCTTGTGCTCAGAGGAGTGGAGGTGGCCCCATCAGGGAGCTGAGGCTTCTGGCAGGGGAACAATGATGTTCCCCAATGCCCAAAATTACAGACAAAAGGCGTCCGTAAAAGGGATCGTCATGGACAAAGGACGTGAGATCCAAATTACGGACGGTCCGTGAAATTTACGAACGGGTGGTCACCCTAATTTCAAGGCGCTCTCCTATGTGCTAATTAAGTCAGTCAGAGTGACTGCTAATTAAGTCATTAGCACGTACGAGAGCATCTTGAAATAATTGAGCTCAGGATATGCGCTGTACAAAATTGGACGTAAATATATTGCTCAATGTCACCAAGCTGTGTCCTGGACCTTGGCTCACTGTATTAATACTGTGTTAGTCGACCTGTAACCAGTGCTTTAAATGGGCCGGTACTGTCCGGTACTGAGGACCGGCACTTTTTTATTTTTAAGGGGAAAGTACCTGCACTTCTCAAGAGAAATGTAATACTTTTAATTGCAGAGTACCGGCACTTCTCAGAAACTAGCAGGTACTCTGATACAGAGTACCTGCACTTCTATTTTTCCATTTCAAGCACTGCCTGTAACACAAACAACATGGCAATC
This sequence comes from Calotriton arnoldi, assembly GCA_963921515.1. NCBI lineage: Eukaryota > Metazoa > Chordata > Amphibia > Caudata > Salamandridae > Calotriton > Calotriton arnoldi. The sequence goes on from CAWUFW010000289.1 coordinate 4,131,905, forward strand.
TGACCACATATGACAGTTAAAATATAGAATTAGCTGGAATGTTCCTCTAAGATGTTGTAAAGACGGACTCGGCAAATATCCCTGTGTACCACATAAATGAAACAAGCCCACTAGAGAGCTCTGGTTGGAATGCTACAAAGAATGTCACTCACTAATTGTGTTGCCTCAAAAAATGGCAATGAGTGCTCTGCGAAACTTACTTTTAGACCTGGCGGAAAGGCTGAATTAAATACTATTTAATCTGGACATTACTGCCTTGGAAAGGGAAATAATATCAACTGCACACTGAGTAAAGCAGCATGCAAGGATAAAGAAAAAGCGCGTAAACCATTTTATACTTGACTGGGAAAGGGAAACGGGTGGTAAATAGGATGCTGCTTGTGATTTAAGTGCAACATAATAAGATGAAATAAGCGCACTGAGGATCTTTTGAAATTAAACTTGACATAATAATAAACAAAAAGGCTGAATAATCTGTGCCATCAGTGCGAATTTCATTTAAAGCGTCACTTGAAAAATACAAATTAAACATGATCGCTAAAATGGCATGCATAGCAAGGTTATAAATTGGAAAAATAATACTCTGACACATACCTGTTGTAAAACGCGTCTTGGGCACTAATACTGAGTGTGTTTTTACAAATCTAGGTAAACCCACCCTTTCCCAACTTGTCACAGGGTTGGGTCAGTGAAGCTTTCTTACTCCACCCCACCCAGTGACAAATTGTTAAACGGTGGGTGTTTGCGTGAAGCCTGTGATTGACAAGCAGTTTCGGGAAATACAGGGCTGATGCCATGGAAACCCGCGGCTGCTTTAAAGCTTGATGCTGTTGTACGTCGTTAGATGGTGGTCTCTTTAGACCCCCGCGAATTGCAGGCAATGACTGCTACTAGGTCAGCCCGACCTGCTCAAATTAAAACAATAAACATGAGCTAGCACATGCGCACCAGTGCCTGGCTGCTTGCCCCGACTCTTGTATCGGTGAGAACGAGAGAAAGGAAAAGCAGCCAGGCATTGAGGGCAGCACCCGGCATAGGCTTTGTTTTATTAAGAATAGGGAATGTTTTGTGGATGGTAATTGCTTTTAGTAATTACCATTTTGCTCTAAGCAATTACCGTCTGCATAAATTACAAAGCCGGCAGCTGGTTGGGCGGAGCCGCTGCTTTACAACAGATCATTTTGCATATTTGTCTTTTACTAGGTCTTTTCCTCAGGTAGTTGCGCCAGGTTTAAACTACCTGAATTTATTAGGGGAACAAACACTGTGAGGGTTTGATAATTATCATACAGCGCCTAATACATATCCATCTGCAAACCCATTTTTACATGAGGAACAGAATTTAGCCTTGAACTTGTAATCAGGCCTTAGCCTTTTAAACAACTTTGAACAAGTGGATTTTCAGGTTTTTCGGGAAAAAGAGCAGTTTGGTGGTAAGTCTGAGAAACTCTGTAGGCGATTAATAGTCTTTGCACTTGACAGGCAAAATCTTGATTCAGGGTTTTCAGATGTTTTTATTTTTGGGGTTTCTGAGCACACACTTGACTTACTTATGTTTGGCATGCAGGTAGCAGTGTAGACTCAGATGTAGGGATTTATGGGTAGTGCAAGCCAATCTAAAATGTATTCTGGTTTCAAGGGGAAGCCAACGAAGGTCATTCTATTCTATTCCAATTCTGCGCCTCACTTGTATAGCACATAGCGACCCTTAGGCATCCCAGCACTGACAGTGTGGCACAGACCAATTAGAGGAGTTTAAGAGGATCTATTCTGAAACAGCCAGGTCTTTACTAGCTTCCGAAAAGGCAGTTCTTTTTTGGCTGATCTCAGGGAAAATGGGAGGCTATTTCAAAGCTTGGCCGCATTGTAGGTGAAGGAGCGACCGCCACATCTTGCCTTTCTGACCCTGGGTACTGTGGCCAGATGGGCCGAGGAGGATCGCAAAGTTCTCCCTGGGAGATAAAGAGATAGCAAAGTGCAGGAGATTGGAGGCCCGTTATCAAGGAGTGCCATGTGGGCAATACAGAGGGATTTAAATTTTATCCTTTCACCACCAGGAGCCAGTGAAGGGAGGTAAGGGCTTGTCGGGCACATTGATGTCTATGTAGGTTGAGTAGGATCCAAGCAGCGGAATTTTGTACCGTCTCTCATTTTCTTATTGTGGCCTTTGGGGCTCCCAAGTAAAGAGAGTTGCCATAGTCCAGGCGAGAAAGGATAATGCCCTGGATCACTAACCTCTTCGAAGTGTGCGGGAGGAGGGGGAGGATTTTTCGTAGGATTTTCAATGGACCATAACATATGGAAGCGAGCTTAACTGCTTGGGTGTTAAAAGTCAAGGACTTATCCAGCCACATACCTAGATTCTTTATGGCTGTTTTTGGGATGGGAGGGAGCCTAGACAACTAGACCATCTCAAATTTGGCGAGAGGATGAGATTATTGCCAAGAGTCATGAGCTATGATTTTCCTCCGTTTAACCTAAGGCATGAGCTATTCATCCAGCCTGCAACTTTTTCAAGACAGGTGCCTAGTGTGGGGGAATGGGAGGTGTGGCTTTGCGTGTGAGAGAAGACCAGTTGCGTGTTGTCTGCGTATGACACTATCGATATGCCAAAGGGGTGGACAACATCTGCAAGTGGCCTCATGTACACATTAAAAAGAGTAGGGCTTAGAGACGATCCCTGAGGTACAGCACATTCTAAGGAGAAGATATCTGATGTAGAGTTTCCATCGAAAACCTGAAAAGTCCGGTTTTACAGAAAGGACCTCAGCCAGGCCAGGGCAGGTCCCAAGATTCCAGAATTCTGTAATCTTTCAGCAAGAGTATTGTGATTTACTGTATCAAATGCTGAACTGATGTCTAGGACGATGATGGCTGCTGTGCCTCCTTGGTCTAGCTGTTTCTTAGCTTCCTATACCACTGCCAGAAGACCAGTTTCTGTGCCGTGGTAGGGTCGAAATCCGGTCTCTGTGGGATGAAGGATATCATACTTTTCCAAGAATCCTGACAAAGAGAGGTTAACGTGTTTTTCTACTATTTTGCTTATTCCTGGAAGCAGGGAGATCGGACGATAATTTCCACAGTCAAGAGGATCCAAATTAGACTTCTTTAATAGTGCTTTAACCCTGGCATATTTCCATGCCACATGGACTAATGCCCTGGTCAGAGAGAGGTTAGCCATTACCGGGAAAGTAGGAAGTATCTGATCGGCTGCTGTTGCTAAGGTACATGGTGGGGCAGGATCTTTTGGGGAGCTGGATTTAATTTTACTCAGGATTTCTAAGAAGCTGTCTCACTTCAAAGGGGGAAAGACACTGAGCACAGGAGGGTTTAAACCCTGCATGTCTACCCTATAACTTGTATTGCAGATATCCACAGATGGTTTGAAGTGGGATTCAGATGGTTCAATTTCTTGCTGCCTTTTACAAGTCGAACTGCAGCACTGAGAACGATCTGAAGGGAGCCAGTGCTTATTTTACCAATGCTGCTAGCAAACCAAAAGTTTATTATTTTCTATTTTCAGAATAGAATCATTCTTGGAGAACACTAATGGATTGTTTAGGTCAGAATACCACAGAATAACATGGGGTAAACATGTTACATTCATGTTTCCATAGACTGGAGATGCAGAAACATGAACCGTCTTTGTTTATTGAAATTTCCTGAACAGTCAAACCAATTTTCTTTATGACTGTTGGTGGGATTTGAAAGCAGGTTTTAATATATATGTTTTAACTGTTTTTACGAGAATAATGATTTTGTATACATTTGCATAATTTGCAGCTTTGAGTAAGTACCTGTGGGTATGAACCGCGTCCGCTGTGGATGTTCGATTATTCATTATCAAAATAGAAAAATACATTTTTGGAACAAAAACACACTTCAACACGTTTGGAGAGTTTTCTTCTTTATGGACTACTTCTACACCGAACTGATTGAATTGTTTGAAGCATTACTCTGTGCTCAGTAATCTGATGAACATTAAATGTATTATGTTATAAAGACAGGACTGGGTCTTGAGGTAGCTGGAACCACAATGTATGCAGCAGTACAAAACATTGGAGTACTAATCTTGAGTCCTGGATCACATATGAGTACTAGCTACTACTGTAAATCATTTGCATAGAAAATATACCCCGATCTAACTGGGCAGCTGCAGGCAAAGTGAAAGCACACTTTGAACTAGCTTTATCACTGAAGAGAGAGGAACTATTTTTAGGTAGATGTGAAGAATGTGCATAGGCTTTGTGTAGTCACTCAACTTGAAGGGAGCCAATAGGCAAAGTAGGCTGACCCACTGCCCCATGCTGTATGCTGTGGTGCGGAAGCAAAACGTTAATGACAGTTTAAACGACCAATGGACAAGGCCTGGTGACCAAAAGCGCCTCTATGTTTATGTATCATGCTTTAATTTGTTGTAAATACAATATCCCAACATGACAGCTCAAAGGCTAGCAAGACCGTAGAAGTGAGGTTCCTGAGAGCAGCAGCCATTGCTAGTGCCTGCATCATGGCGAGTGGAAGGATACCATGGAACGATCTCAGCAGCCCACCACAGTGATGAGATCTTGTTTTTATAGAGCTTCTTGCCATACTTCTGCCGCTTCACCGTTTTTAAGCGCTGTAAATAACTAGTGTTGTTTAGGAAGGGAGATAGGAGCCAGCAAAAGAAGATGCCAGAGCCTGGCAATCCTGCAGGTCCACTGACGAACTCACAGACATGTACAGTTCCACAAGCTATCCTCTTGGCCACAGCCACACCACAAAGTGCCCCGAGACATCTTAAAGGTGATATGTAGCATTTTCGAACCCTGCTCCCAAAATGAAACAAAATAAAATGAAAGGTAAATGCTGCAATAACCATATTGTTACTGAGACATGGCTGGGGGAAATAATACCGAAAAACCCCACTCCTTCGTACTGGCCTTACAGCGACGACACTACGACCAGCTGACACTGCCGCAGCACCAGCTTACTCGCAGCAAATGTGAGTTTGTGTGCACAATACACGTCTGTGCCGTGAACCCCTTATTACAGTATTTAGTAACCAGACCCTTGGAACACGTTTGTTAAAGGACTGGATGGCGGGGCTGGCACTGGTGCCTTTTTTTTTTATAAACACATTTATAAATCACTGAAAATACAGAATCTTGAAGCGGAGTCGTGGGAGCCAAGTAGCCACATTTTCAGACTACTAAAAGATGATATGGCTAATTTAAAATAAATACATACATATATATTTCTTTTTACTGTCTTGTAAATCATGCAGGGTCAAGTCCTACATTAGGCTAGTCTTCTAGCAACTGATAGCGCATTCTGATCCATTCTAATAACAAACTGTTCTCCCTGGAGTAATGACTATTACAGAATGAACATTTTTAACTGTGCTAGTAAAGCACTCTAGTGCTTTGCGGGGCGCGTTCTTTGCTCTATAAAAAGTCCAAATAAGTAAGTCAAACATTGCAGCTATTGGAAGTTCAGTATGCTGGAACCTCGTTCATTCAGCAATTCATTCTTTGACGAGGCATGAGACGATGTGAAAGAGCGAATGAAGTATGCAGGCTTTTTAAATACTAATAAAAAAATCTTGAATATCTGTGTAGAATTAACATATAAATCGAAGCTCTTGCATTAGTCCGTACCAGCACAAGCACCACTTAGCCGGGTAGGGATTATATTTTTCCAGATAGGTGAGGAGAGGGGACCTCATAATTCACAGGAAATAGACCTCACTCTCCTCCCTCATGAGAAAACGTAAGGCAAATGTCTTGCTCCGCGGGTACATATATTTTATATACGTATGTATATGGTGGCTTATATATAGCCATGCTTGATACTCTCTCAATATGTCTTTTGTATAGTCTTTACTGAACCCCGGCTCACTCAGACTGTGTCTTCTGCCTTGATGTGGCCCCCCCATTTAACACTCATACACACCCCTTGCTTGGAGAAGTGTGGCTCAATGGTTAGAGCGGCAGACCCTGATGCAGAGATCTGGCCCGGGACCAGGGTTCAATTCCCGCCTCGGCGGGTCTTGGGCTCAATTTCCTCGGACCTGATAATTCTCGCCTCGGTGCCTATTCTAATCATGGGTCCCACTCTGCAACTCTGGGCAATAGCTTGCTTAATCTCCACAACGGCCCCACCAGCGCTGGGATGCCTGGCTTCACCTTGGGGGTGCCCAGGAGTGGACATTTCACAGGGAAAAGACAGGAAGGGTTCCACAGCGGTATGCGTACAGCGCCAGGACACCCTAGGGTAACAGTGGGCTTTACAAGTACAAATTTCATTTAATTCATTTCATGACATTTGTGGGTAGCCAAGGGTTGCAGGGACTTCCTATGGCTTCCCCTTTGTTACCTCTACTGCTGACCTTGGTGCAAATGGTCTCAGTGTTATGAACTCAAAGACCTCTCTTTACTGCCTGTTGTTTCAGCTTTCCCCCTAACTTTACAGCAGTACGTTGGAGATGTGGGACAGTGCTGCAGCATTAGGGGTTCAGATGGTACATGAAGTCACTACATCTACCACTGACATTTTGGTGCATCAACACCAATGGACCCTTCCAGAAGATCCTCAGTTCACCTACTGGCCCTACCACTTCACTCTCAAGTCTGCCTCAGAGTTGCTTATATCAGTAAAAGGTCTCCTTCTGGTTTCTCTCCTGCCCCCGTCCACTCCCATTTATTTCAGGCTTCAATCTGCGTTGTACTCTACTTTCAACATCTCGTCTCTGTTCTTTTACATTTTCTTTGCATAACTCTAACTGTTTCCGACTGTCCTCTTCTCAGCTTTGAATTTCTCCTCAAACTCTTCTCAGGCCCCAAATCGTCCTAAACTGAAATCTTGTAATTTGTCACCCCCCATACTTCCTTCTGGCTTTGGACTTCCATCTCCTTGCACACTCGCTGCCACCTTTCTCTCATCTCTCCCCTGCACTGCCCTACCTACATCTCCTGCTTCCATCGCTTTACTGCTTGTAACATTTGTCCCTTCGTAACTTTGAGCTCCTAACTAAAGTCCTCATTTCTCACCACATGACTATTGTTCCTTCTTGTTCGTGGGGTTGCTGCCATATGCATCTTCATCCAGAGATCCAGACAGTGGAACTATACCCGACAGGCATGGTGGAGGAAGGAGGGATATGTAGGCAAGATCGTCCTGGGTTGAGGCGTGGCTTGGCGCCGATGTAGACAGCAGCGGACCTCGGAGCTCCTCCGTGGCCGCCCTCCGCCGCAAGTCATCCTGACACGCTGAAGTGGCCCCCGGCACCGCAAACTATCGCGGAATACCGGGAGCTCCCCTAGATGACCTTCATGGGCATCGGAAAGCAGGAAAGTGAAGAGAACGGTGCTTCTCTCTTCCGATCGCGCCAGGAGACAAAATGGCGGCCGCGACTAGCGGTAAACACTTCGCCCGATAAGGTATGCTGATGCGCTTGGAGCGCCTCCTCGATAGCGGATCGGGGCCGGAGCAAAGGCTGGACCTTACCTGAGGGTCCTGTATTGAGGTGAGGGTTGAAACGCGCCCTATAAATAATCGGGAGACGATGCCTGACCTTAAGATGGCGGAGCGGGAGACTCTGCAAGTGCTGTGGTGAAGCCATTCACTGCCGGGCTGTCTCCTCTGCTGGGAAATCTCTCAAATGGTCCCGTAGCGACCCGGGCTCCGGGAAGCCAAGCTGCTGCCAGGGATTTGGGACGGGCTGAGAGGCTCCACTGGCTGGGATGGCCGAAGCCAGAGCGAACAGCGGACCTGCGGTCTGACGGGCAGGGGAGTACCCGTGGCCCTGTAGCCACGTATCCTGTGCGACGGAGTCCCTGCTGCCTCTGGGGAAGATCCGGCGTTAATTTGGGGTGCGGATAAACGGAGGCATCGCTGATTGGTGACCCGACTCGAATCAGTGGCGGCGACCTAAGATGCCCGCTGCGGCTTGAAAGAGAGCAGTTTTGCTGGTGTTTGAGACAGGAGCACAGTACCTGGAACTGTGGTGCAGCGGAGAAGCTCCGGACTTGCCCAGGTCCTCCCAATCGAGAGCGGAGCTGGGGAGCAGAGGGCGTTCGTGCTGCGGGGACGCTGAGCCTGACGGTGCCCCCGGCGCCAAGATGGCGGCCCTCATTGATGGCAGTGCAGCCCGATGAGTGGACGAGTGCAGCACGCATACTGGCAGAGCGGGGAAGTGCTGGTGAGCAGACGACAGCTGCGGGAGATGGAGGCCACCCGAGGCTATACACTGCTTCTGTGAGATGACCTGGCGCGACGGTGGTGAAACAGGCGCAGGTGAGAACGGAGCGGGGATGGTGAATAGTGCCCCTGAATCAGGGAGCTGAAGCTCATTGAGTCGGAAGGGACGGCGAGACGACTGAGGTGTGTGGAGACCTGGTGTGCACGGCGGAGGAACGCGAGGGAAGAGTGGACCGTCGCCTGGGGGCTTGCTGGGCCCTGTCTGATGCAATAGTCCCGGGAGCTTGCCTTGAGGCCCTGGGTGCGACTCCGAGCTGCCTGGGAGGCGCAACTGGCAGAGGGGGAGGCTGTCTGGGAGTCTCCAGAACGGCAAACTTGGCGGTGGACTTGAGGGTGGAACAGGAGAGTCGACCCCCTGTGCAGAATTGGTGGAGGCACGTTGTGACTATTAGAATGCCCTCCCTTGGGGTATAACACGCACGGTGAAGCCCCTGGAGTGCAAGGGTGCACTGGATACTTTCTTCTGGATGGTGAAAGTCCGATGAGGCCCGCCTGGGGTGTTGATTCTCTTGGGAAGGCCTGCTCTTACAATTGGTGGTTGCGGCTCAACCCATCCGGCCCTGACTAGATCTGCCCTGCTCTCGGTGCCCTACAAGTGGAGAGGGGTGACACGGGAAGTAATGACTTGGGGCGCGGATACCCCTCTGTTGGCTGGGTAGAGCACTGAGCGGCCCCGAGAGGAGTGCTGAAGATGGGCCGAACGGTCAAGAAGAAGGCCCTACGGGCGACCTGAGTGAAGGAAACAGACATCAAACTGATGAGGAGGAAGAAGTTGCGGAGCGCTCAGGGGCGGATGGGCCGGGGGGACCCACATTGGTTGATATTATGCAGGCCATTACATCTTCCAGAACGGCCCTCGAGGCAAAAATTGATGATATCGGAGTGGATCTCACCCTGCTCAAGGATGACCACCGAAAGTTGAAGGAACGAGTGAAGACGGCTGAGAAGGTGCTGGAGGAGATCCCGGACGCAGTGACCACCTTGCAGCGATCCCTGAAACAGGTAGAAGACAAAGTACGGGTCTTGGAGATGAGGGCGGAGGACAGCGAGGGCCGCTCTCGTCGGAACAACCTCCGCATAGTGGGAGTACCGGAACGGGCAGAGGGGGAGGATGCTGTCCGGTACTTGGAACACTGGCTTCGGACGGAGATTGCCCCGGAGGGATTGTCGTCATTCTTCGCTCTAGAAAGGGCACACAGGGTCCCGGGGCGCCCTCCCAGGCCGGGGCGCCTCCACGACCGCTGGTGGCGAGACTTTTGCATTACCGGGACAGAGATCATCTTTTGCAGCAAGCCCGAGGGAAACAACACATACGAATTGAAAATTCCAGAGTAATGATATTCCCGGATTACACTAGGGAGGTCCAGAGACAGCGCACCTCCTTTATGGGCCTCAAAAGAAAACTACGCCAGCTCCACATACAGTATGCTATGCTTTTCCCGGCACGCCTGCGAGTGGTAGATGGCACTGCCACCCACTTCTTTACCGCCCCGCAAGATGGATGGCAATGGCTTGAGACGCGTCGCACTGGATCCAGGAGGAATTCTGCAGCAAGTAGTGGAGGGAGGAGATCTCCCGAACAAGCCAACTCGCCAGGGGCCCTCTCGCTGCCGGATCAACAGCGGGAAAGGGATAGAGCTGTGCAGGCGGTGGCAGAGATTAGCCAGGGAGAGACCACCCTGAGCCCTGTTTCCGCTGCCCGAGGGTCGGCTGGTTCTGAGATCTCACTGCCCGAGAGCACGAATGGGGACTCAGACACAGAGTTGCCAGTGGTCACCCCGCACACGGTAGACTTGTTTGGCTGAGATGCTGGGCGGTGTCTGGCGGGACCTGGCTTTCGATTGGACTCGGACTATACTGCTATGAGGGTCTATGAGTGGGGATGAGGGAGAAGGGGCAATTATTTGTCATGTACTAATGGGGGCCCACACGACTGCATAATGCGGGGGAGTTGCCGGAGGGGCTTTGGGTCTTACCGGGTCGCCATACGTCCTACTACTTTATTTTTCATAGTTGATGGGAACATCAGTTTGGATGGGAACTAGTTTCAGGGGACCTGTCCTGGGGAGTGGGAGTTGGGAGTTTGGGGGAGAGGGGGTGGGGGGATTTGGGTTCAAGCATGCCGCTGGGGGAGACATGGGGGATAGGCTGCATACCACTGTACCATGGGAGCCCCCATAGATCTTAAGTATTTATCCTGGAACATCAGGGGGATGCATACTATGACCCGCTGACACAAAATTCACGCCTACCTTAGACGAAGAGGGATCCAGATAGCGCTCCTCCAGGAGACGCATCTAGCCAACCAGGAGGGGGTGGCCTTGCAACGTAGATGGAGGGGGCAGATATTCTGTACGACCTATTCGGCCTATGCGCGGGGTACATTGATTTGGATAAGAGCAGGAGTTCCGTTCCAGAGTACTGAGCAACTAATAGATCCCGAGGGTAGGTATGTAGTGGTGAAGGGACGTTTAGATGGCAGAGACATTGTTATAGGGAGTATATATGCCCCTAATGTTGATCAGGCCTCCTTTTTGGGGATCTCTCTCAAAAGCTGGCGCCCTTGCTGGTGGGATCTGTGCTCCTCGGGGAGACTTCAATTGTGTAGCAGAGATCTCATTGGACCGTTCCCATCCTCCCCTTGCGGACGCCTCGGTGAACAGGCTGGCTGCAGTGAGGCGGGCTTGGCAACAGCACTGGGGACTGACTGACACATGGAGGGCTCATCATCCTCATGACAGGGACTATTCGTATTTTTCATCGCTACATGATCTGCATGTTCGTTTAGATTCTATCCTTTGCTCTCCGGACGTCCATGGGGGGATGGTACATAGCGAGTATTTAACTAGGACCTCTTCTGATCACAATCCGTTATTGGTGATTTCTCATTGGCAACGTGTTAGGCCTGCCATCCCCACGTGGCGACTCAGACCAGAAACGCTCGAGGACCCGGTGTTTCGGGATGTTCTGGGCTCGGCTATTGCTGAGTATTTTAGGATCAACGCCAACTCGGCCTCTTCCCTGATGGTCGAGTGGGATGCCTTTAAGACAGTGGTCAGGGGACGCTGCATTGGGGAGGTGGTGGGAGTGCGCAGAGTGTTGTTGCAGGAGGTGTCAACGGCGGAACAGAAGGTGCGTGACCGGGAGAGAATACGCCCGGAGCGGCCGGACACCCATGACGCACTACTTGTAGCACGAGAGGCCCTAGCGGTGCAGATAGAACGGCTGCGATGTTTTGATTACAAGGCATATACAGCCAGGGCACATGCGGACCGTGATAAGGCAGGGGCGCTGCTCGCCTGGCTTGCCAATCCAGCGCGAAGAGGGACGACGATACTGGAGCTGAGGGGCCAGGGTGGTGAGGTATATTATACCCAGCAGGGAATTAATGATCACTTCTTGCGGTACTACACTGAATTATACAAGAGCAAGCTGGGCCCTGACCTTCCGGGGGATGAGGAGTTTCTCCCGGGAGCTGACCTTCCCAGGATTGAACCTGAGGAGGCGGAAGATCTTGGCAGGGATGTGGAGGCGAGGGAAGTCCGCAGCGCTATCAAACACATGGCCAGGAATAAAACACCTGGTACTGATGAGTTGCCCGTAGAATTTTACGCAACTTATGCCGAAGCACTGGTTCCCCATTTAGTGGCACTATATAATAGAGCGCGCGGGGAGGGTGTCCTCCCTGTCTCCACGCGGGAGGCCATTATCGTCCCGCTTCTTAAACCGAACAAACCGGCCTGGGATCGTGCTTCATATCGGCCTCTGGCAATGCTTAACCTGGATTATAAAATCCTAAGCCGGGTGTTGGCGAGTCGGTTGATGCCGTATATGACGACGCTGGTCCACAGAGATCAGGCTGGCTTCATCCCTTCCCGGAACGCTGCAATGAATGTCCGCAGACTTCTGCACACATTAGAGTTGGACGCATATGATGCAGGGGACGCCTGTATCTTTGCGGTCGACATTGAGAAGGCCTTTGATAGCCTGGAATGGCCCTATCTTTTTGATGTGATGAGGGAGTTTGGCCTCGGGGAGGGCTTTTTGGCATGGACAAAGTTGCTGTACAGTGAATCCACTGCTAGGGTTCGGACGGGGGGCTTGATTTCAACTCCCTGCGGGGTTGCTCGGGGGACGAGGCAGGGGTGCCCGCTGTCTCCTCTCCTGTTTGCACTGGCAGTGGAGCCTCTGGCCGCCCATGCCAGGGCGGGGAGGTTCTACCCAGGATTACTGGTGGCGGGGCAGTTACAACACATAGCATTGTATGCGGACGACTTGCTCATGTTTCTGCCGGACTCTGGAGCTGCGCTTCGTGGGGCGTGGGCCCTGTTGGAGACGTTGGGAAGAGTGGCGGGGCTTCGGGTGAACTGGACTAAGTCGTGCCTGTTCCCGGCCCGAGCTACTGGACTGGAACATCAGACTGCGGGAGAGATCGTCTGGGAAGCTCGCTGCTTGACCTACCTAGGGACTAGGATCTATCATGATCGTGATGATTTGCTGGAGGGTAATGTCGGCCGGGCGCTGCGCGACACCAAGTCCTGTTTTGACTTTTGGGGGACGCTCCCGTTGTCTGTGGCGGGCAGAGTCGCCCTAGTGAAAATGATCATCTTGCCGCGGTTTCTTTATTATTTTGGAGCACTCCCCGTCTGGATCCCTGGGAAGTTTTCCGCGCAACTCAATTCCCTGCTGTCGGGGTTTTTGTGGGGCGCTGGGCGGCGGAGGGTTGCCCTGGGTACCATGCAGAGGCCGAGAACAGAGGGGGGCTTCGCTCTCCCGGATTTTGAGAGCTACTATCATGCTGCGCAGCTCCAGTGGTTCACACAGTGGATAGCGGGTCGCCTCAGAGCTCCGGAGGAATTGGGAAGGGCGGACCCAAGCTGCCGCCTGCTGTCCTGCATTCTGTTGCGGGTACCGTTGAGGGGTGAGGTAATGCGAGCCGATCTGCAAGTGGTACAGCGTTGTTGGGCGCGCATGATCAGGAAGAAGCGCATTAAGATTCCGTACGCCCCCGAAATTCCGTTGAATATGTGTGCGGTGCTACCTCATGGGGGAGATTGGAGTAAATTGCAGTCCTGGGAAGAGGCTGGGGTTCTCACACTGGGTGATCTATACGAAGAGGGCAACCTTCTCCCTTTTGACAATCTTGCGGAGCGGCATGATCTTCCGCGGGGAGACTTTCTCTTTCATGCGGCTCTGACGGCAGCTGTCAGAAGGCATTGGCGGACGAGGCTTTCGGAGCCGGACACGCTCCTGGCTTGTCAATATGTTGTTATGGCGGCAGGAACTATAAAAGCGGTGACTTGTCTCTATCGGCGGATCACCCAGGACCTGCGCCAGCCCTTAACGGCATTACGTGGTAAGTGGGAGGAGGATTTGGGTGAACCCCTTGAAGAAAAAGCTTGGGGAGCAATAATGGAGAGACCATGGAAGGGCACCCGGAACGCGCGCTTTCAAATGATCCAATTTTATGTCCTGCACAGGGCGTACTTGACTCCGGGAAAGATTAATGAATATTTCTTGGCTGCTACAGCTTGCCCTCGATGTGCGCTAGAGGGGGCGGGGTTTTTACATATGTTCTGGAGCTGTCCGCAACTGGGGGACTATTGGCGGGAGGTGACAATGGTCCTGACGACTGTGACGGAGAGAGAGGTGACCCTGACGCCGAGGGTTTGTTTGCTGCATGACTTCCCACACGCTACCAAAAATAAAATAACCAGCAAGTTTATTGATTTGGGGTTAATCTTGGCGAAAAGGGAACTTACCACCCATTGGAAGGCGAGACAGGGGCCTGGAGTGGGACGCTGGCGCAGGGAACTGCTGAAGTGGGCGGAGAGTGAGGGGGAATATAAACTAGGTGTAGCTAGGCGTACTGAGAACGAGAAGTCAATGGATATGGCTCGGGCATGGATGGCGCTAGTGGAATTGGTTAAATACCCCCCTGATGATGAGGAAGCCCACCCCGACGGGAGGGAAGAGGTAGGGATCGGCTGAAAGGACTGTCACAGGATATGGGAGAGAAATGTAGGGGCGGTTGCGAGTCCAGTGGGGGACCCCTTCTTAGTGTTCTTGATCTGTCTTAGCAGAGGATCGCCGAGATCAGGACTTTTTACTGAATGGCATGGGGGTCTGAGAGGCCACTCGTAAATGTTAGGATCCAGCGGCATGCTTGGGGGGGTGGAGGGGAGGATAATTGGGGAACTATAGGGCTGGGGGAGGTGGGAGGGGAGGTGGGAGGGTTACTAGTTGAACTCTTGTAGTTGAATACAATTCCAGGGGCAAGTCTCTGAATTATCATTAAGAAGTTTTACGGAGAGTGGCGGAATATCTTTTAGTTGGTCTCTGGGGGATCCTGGAGAAGATTATATCATGACTAGCTGGGCCGACCACGGGTCTGCTCCTGGGTAAAGTCAAACTGTACTTTGCCACATCCGTTCCTGTTTTGCACTGCCCATGTAGACACATGTATGCCTTCACTATTTGTTTGAAAACCAATAAAAGTCTGTTAAACAAAAAAAAAAGATCGTCCTGGGTTGTTACATTTTTGCGTAGTCGGCGTTTTAGTATAATATGAATATATTGCAATTAGAGCTGAGCGAAGATGTAAGGAGTATCCACTGAAACATTCTTTTTTCATTTAAAACTATTTTTGTTTCATTTCAATGAAACTGTACTATACATGTTATGCATAATGATCACAAAAAATTTCAATTGAGCATATGATGCATCTTCGCTAATCTAATCTTAACACTGATTCTTTTTTATAACATTCATATATAAAAATACTTTATTGTAAATCAAAAGCACAGCAACTCCTTATTAAATCTTTAGATGTACCCGATAACATAAGGTTTAATTTTTCACTCTCTTATTCATGATTTTTTTTGTTGACTTAACGATATTTGCAAAGTGAAACTTTCAGGTAACAGCTGGTTTACGAAAGGGAAAACTGTGCATAAAAAGCTCCGCTTGTAAAAATGTTCTTCCAAGAACATTTTCTTGCAAAATGTTTTTGCTGGGCAACTTTCCTTACAGGAAATTAATCAATGCTGATAAACTCTGCAAACTCTGCAAAGTGAAAAGTTTGGCAACCTTGCTAGACTTGGACTGCGATGCTCACAACTTTGAAGAAACAACACATTTTCGTGCTTTCTAAACACATCCTCTTCAGTCATACCCTGAAAACGCATTTATTCATGCCCTTGAATGGAGTAAATATGCATATGTTTTTAGGATATGAGCACATCCACCTTTTTACGAGTTCGAGTGGGTTGAAACACTTTTTCCGGTAGGACTGCCAAGGAACACCCACAACCCCATTCCTAAATCTAAATTTGCAACTGCAGAAATTTCTTCATACTAGCAGAATTTCTTCATTTGCAAATGCCACTTGCGAGCGTAAAATTCCACCATTCACAGTCTCTAAATAAGGATAGGAACTTATCATGGCAACAACGGAAAAGGGATTCTTTGTGCAGTCAAGTTGAATTTAGGTGTGCAAAACATTTGAGAATTGGGCCCTTTGTAGCTTACACAGGCACATACTAGCCCTAGAGAAAGGCTACGATTTATTTTCCAGCTAGAATAAGGACAGCCTTCTTCAATGTTCCTTTAACTTATATCTTCATAAGTAAACAATGATGAGTTGCAGGTCACAAAACACTAATGGGCCTTTTTGAACTCTGGCAGTTTTTCTGCTTGGTCTCCACCTTTCTCCCATAGTTACTGATAGCAGAGACATCTGTAACTCTGAGGGGTCAGAGGTTCTCCTGATTATGTGATTTGGGGTTTAACATGCAGGAATTGATGCTTCCTCACTGGTTCCCCACATGGTATTGTCCTTTCAGCAGCCGAAGACTCCGGGGAAATACTCCTGAGCTGTGGTGTTCCCTCTGATCTCATAATCCTGATGGGGTAGGTAATCCCAATGTGGTCTGTAACTCCTGTGACCGGCTCCATCAGGATTAAAGGGAGCAGCAACAAATCATAAAGCCTTCTGCATTCTGCTTAGGTCCCTATACAAGAAAGGCCCTGCTCTTTTGAGATCAGTAGCTACTCCTTATATCCCTGAAAAGGTCCTTGAGATCTTCCTCAGCCAATCTGCTGCAGGTCCCCATATGCAGGAGATCCTGCTGGGGCGGACGCTCCTTTTCCCACCATGCCCCACGGCTGTGGAAATCTCTCCCCTTTGGCCTTCGCCGGCTATCATGCAATTTTTCTTTTCGCAGGTCATTGAAAACCTGGCTCTTTGGCAACTAACCCTCTGATGATCACGCCCACATGATGACTGTTCCAGCGCTGGGAGGCCTTCTGGTAGACATGCGCTTTACAAGACCTTCAGAATAGAATAGATTCATGAATGTGGCCATCAAAACGTTCTGAGCCGAATCTCTGTTGCCCAGAAAAAAACAAATAGTAGTCTAATACTTTACCATCCAAGTAGCACCTTCAAAACTCACACCTTTTTGGTGTTCATTTCATTGGGATTTTAAAACTATTTAATGATTTACAGTGTATAACACACTAATTATACAAAATATTGTTTGCCTAGCAATCCGAATCATTTGAGACCTATATTAAAGGGTACTTTACTAACAAGCCTTCAACTTATGCATCACTTGACCTTTCATATTTTTTATTTTTACACTTTTTATTAAACCTTGAGTATTTGATTGCTGAAAACTCATTTCGGCGTTCGACAGCTAACAAATTATTTTTTTGAGAATTGAAATCTAAACGTTTTCGAAGAGTTTTACAAACCGTATTCTACATTGTGATTGGTTTAATTAAAGATGCAGGCACTCATGTCACATCAAAGGGAGAACATAATTCTTTTAGGCCTACATTACCCTTTGGCCAGTTCATTATATTTTATTTTCTTCTAACTACTCCAAAAACACATGTGCTCAACATTGGCTGACTATTTCTTATGGACCTTCTCTTTCATCAACCTCCAACCAGCTAAACAGGGTCTATTGATGAAAGTGTATAATCCAGAATGGCATTTCTACCAATATGAAGAGGAGCATACTTTGCAGGTTGAGATATATGTCTGAAAAGAAAAAAAACAAGAAGTGTAGAATTTGTGCAAAAAGTAAAGGTTCTGTTTCATAGTAAGACTAAAAATAGTATGTGAAATTTGTGTAAAATGTAGAGTATCAGTTTAACAGTAAAAGTTAAAGTACTTGAATTCAGTTCCTGCTCACTTAGAGCTCTGCCATTCATCCAACTCCTCTGCCCTCTACGTCCCTCTTTTGCGTGTGCCTTCCCCAAATAATGGGCTTTTTTCCTTCTTCAATATCTACTTTCTCAACCTTGTCCTGATAACTAAATGTGGTCTAACCTACGGAAGCTGACAAAATGGTATCTCTACAAATATGAGACCTTCTGAAATGCATAGAATGTAGCAAAATGAAGATAACACACAAAGGAATATTAAACATATTGAAATTAATGTGGATTGAGTTGTAATGAATTGAGATGTACTAAAATTATATTAAACATGTTGAAGTAAATATGACAATAGATAAAATAAATACGCTCTCTGCTTAAACAAATAAGGCTTGTTTCATTGAATATGGTCCACATTGAAATAAATACGACATACACTGAAATGATTATAACATGTATTGAAATAAATATGACCCGTCAACAAAGAAATATGGCATGCATTAAATGAAATATGGCCTATGCTGATATAAATATGGCCCGTAGTGGGATGACTAAGGCATGCATTAAAGACAATAGAACCCCCATTGAAAATATTTTGACGTACCAAGGGACTCAAGCTGTACCTCACTAATGAGACCCAAGTAGTGCAAAACTGATCTGGGGTTGCTTGTTTTCCCCTCTAGAGGGGACCAGGTCTTGCAGTTCAGGCAGGACTGTTGTTATTGGATTAGAACCAAGATAGATTTGCATTTGGCACAGTGGGAGAAAAATTATGAATTGGAATGTGGCCCTGAGTGATTGCCAGTGGCTGAGATCAATTCAAGCATTCCTTCCACAACCTTGCTGTTTTTGCAGTAGAATGCTGACGTCCAAGTAAAAATAGGAGAAGATGATGGGTGAAACTCAAAAAATGGAGGGAGTAATCATTTCAAATATCTTTCAAGACCCAGTGGTCGGAGGAAACTGTCACATGAGCCGGGTAGAGAAAGACAAACACTTCACGCCTCCTGGTCTTATATGACCAAACAAAAAGGAATCAGAGTGGCTTGGCAGCGACAGACGCTGAAGTGGATGTCTGATATATGTATAACCTCTGCCACAACCTCATTCTCTAGAGCCAGGAAAAGGCTGTGTGGGTTGTTGTAAGGGTTGCTTCTGGTAATGGGCCAGGTCCAAAGAGAAGCCTCAGAATTTCTGGCACAAGGAGTGAGCGATAGTCCGGCTATCTTTGAAACGCTCCAAGGCTGAGTTTGCTTTTCCTCAGAATGGCATGGAACCATCAAATGGTATATCCATCAGGGATGCTTGTATGTTGCCAGAGAAACCTGTCGCTCTCATCCAGGCACAGCACCGGAACACTACATTGATGCCAGTAGCACAGGCAACACAGCCTGTGGTGCTCAATCGGGTCCGTAATATGTGATTGCCACATCCTGGATCGTGCACCATCTGGGTGAATATGTTCTGAATCTCCTCGGGTAGAACAAGCAAACTCTAGCTTGCCATATCCCAGATGGCATGTGGTGCGGCATCGTTCAAAGTCTATAGTCTTTGCAGGGGACACACTTCCTAGCACACAGTCACAAGATTTTTGGGTGTCAGTGAACATTGATGAAAAGTTCAGGCATAAGCTCTGGATCTGCGTCAAAAAAGGGAAAAACAGAAACTAACATCTGCTCTCAGGTGTGGCACTATACCTGGTTCTGCACAGCGATTTCCAAGGTGAGGAGGAACTATTGTGGAATCCAAGGGTGGCATTTACTAGTGTGAGAAAGCTATTACAGGAAAAATTTCCAGAACCAGTCTGGGCCATGGGGTAAATAAAAAAAAAGAGTTAGAAGTATCCCTTTACTTAGGAAGCTTCTTTTTCACCATTACGCTCTTCTCAATTGTCATGTTTAATCTTCAACCCTCATCCCTCAATCCTCATCCCTCTCTCCTTATCCTTCACTCATCATCCCTAATTCATCATCCATTATCTCCCACTCCTTAACTCTCATATCTCATCTCATTCCTCATCCGTCACCCAGCAGTCCAATCAGTAGAACCAGAGATATACAATTGTAAAGATTTCAGTGAAAATAGCGTTAAAAAGCACAAAGCCCCAACGGTGGATATCTGGTTGTGCCGGACCGGGACAGGGTCATAAGTTCAGGCCGACAACAATGGGGAGTGGACTTGCTACATGGACCCAGTTAGGCCAGCTGAACAAAGTACCTTAAATCCTGATTTACGGAGTGTTGCAAGGATCCTGATTGAAGATTCGTCAAGCAGCCGAAGCGATGCATCACTTCTGAGGTGCGACGAGACTGCGATATGAGGTCCTGTGTCATCGTCGAGGATCCCATCGATGAGGGCTTGCGATGCGAAGTTCGGTGTCGAGGATGTGTTGCGCAGTCGGGACGAAGCGCCGGTTCAAAGGAGCTGAAGGGCTGTGATGCAGGGTCTGTCATTGCCACTGAGGCTGCTGTCAACGAGATATACGAGGGCCTGCGCCGAGGATGCATTGTGCAACGGCAGTTCCGAAGAGGTTGCGTGCTGCAATGCAGGTCTTTACGACGGGTCTAATCCACGCAGCAGCGGAGATGCATCAGTTCTGCTTGAGGTTGTGCCGCAGAGGAGATGCAGCAGTTCCGCTGGATCCAAAGAGGCTGGTAGAGCACCATGGGCTCACTTCCAAGGGTCCAGCACTGGGGGCGCATCACTTGGCAGGGTAGACTCACAGATGGCAGAGTCTAGGTGCAGTTGCAGGGTTTCAGATCAGGAGGCCAGCCAACTAGCCCTTGGAGTCACTCTGGTGTTCTGGGTTCAAGAGATGCAGGTCCAGTCCTTCTCACCTAGGCTAGAGGGCAGCAGGTCAGCACAGAAGGTCAGCAGTCCTTCAGATCAGCGGACCAGCAGAATGGCAGGCCTTTCAGCAGCACAGCAGTTCTTCCTCCTGGCACAGTATCCACAGGTCCAGAAGTATACTCAAGAGTTGGTGTTTGAGGTCCAGTACTTATACCCAGTTGCACCTTTGAAGTGGGGAGAAGCTTTTAGAGGCATGCCTTTGAAGTACACTGGTGCCCTGCCTTCCTGGCTCCAGACTAACTACAGGGGGCCCTTTGCAGCCCTTTGTGTGGAGGCAGGACACAGCCTATGCAAGTGCAAGTGGGGCTGTGCCCAGCTCCTCCCTTCCATCCTGCCAGTGATGGCTCATCCAAGCACACCTAAGCTCCCTATTGTATGTGGCTGTCTAGGAGGAATACACAAAGCCCAACTGTGAACTACACATAGTCATGTGACCCAGAGACAGACTTCAGCACCAAATGGCTAAGGCAGGAAAATGTCAACTTTCTAAAAGTGTACAAAAAAGGCACGGAGCTTGCGCGCCCCTCTGTCGCACTGCGAAGTGCAGGAAACTTTTCCTCACAATAGGCCACTATTTGCCGAATAATCCAATATTTGACCAATGAAACCATGATTAAACAAATCCTCATTTTACTTGTAATCCGTTCATTTTCCTGAAAATCACTGCGGAGACAGCGTGATGTTGCCATGATTCTTTTATTAAACATTTTCAAATGCCTCCTGTTTGCCCATCCAGGCCTTTAACAGCGACACGTGAGAAGAATCATTCATACGAGTAGGCTCATGTCATTTAATTTCACCCAATGCATTTCGAGCCAAATGGCTCTTCGTCAGGGGTTGCTGAAACAAATAAAAGAAATAGCTTCACCAACTGCTCTGTTCAAACAGTCTATGTCCAATAAAAATCATGATGTAACTACCCCCTGTGTGCCACCATCCTCATCAACCCTCACACCCTGCTATCGACAAACTGAAAGGAAACCCACATGCTGCACAACAAGGATATTGCACCCCCCATCATTAAACGCCAAACCCCCCTGGAACTCAAAATTTACAACTGTCGAAATAATACAATACATGAAAACGCTACATAAATTGTGCCAAACTGATAAAGTACCCAGTTTATAGACATACGATCTGAACCTTCTTAAATTATCCCCATAATACCTAGACGTTTTTCAACACACTGTAACTTAATATCAAATATTGCCAATTGCTGACTAATCCATGTTTAAGTAGTTACCTGCGGAGCCCCAACCGGCAGCTTTGTCTCAACGTGTACTTTCACTCGGTGCTTACTGAAGAATAAACTCACTCTGCCTCCCAAACCATTAATGCTGAATGCAAGCCCACGTGTGAACGATTTCAAGTTTGAAATTTAGTGGTCGACATTGACCCCGTGCCCTACCCCTGTGGAAACTCTGTGTCTTAAAGGAATATGCAATGCAAAACCAACGCCCCCATCCAATACCCATACATAAACGAAAACAAAAATCACAAAAAGCAATACACTTTATGCAGCCCTGTAATAAACCCTATGTCAGTGATTAAGGAAATGTATATCGACCAAAAAGACCTGTATTGGAAAAAATATCATCACAAAACCATTAATAAAATGAAAAATTGTCCATGTTAATTACACAGCTGCTTGATAATACATGACGATGAAAGAAACCACAGTAGCAGTCGGAATCCGTCTATCCCATACTATGAATGGTGCTGTTCCAACAGGTATTGTCACCAAAACTGCATGAAATCTACTCTAGACACTCCATGTTTTCCACTGTCTCCGAAGTGATGAAAGTTCATTGACTTAATTTATTCCAAGTTCAACCAAATAATCCGTGGGGTGCAAACTTGCATTGGGACAGCTCCCTATTGTATGTGGCTGTCTAGGAGGTATACACAAAGCCCAACTGTGAACTACACATAGTCATGTGACCCAGAGACAGACTTCAGCACCAAATGGCTAAGGCAGGAAAATGTCAACTTTCTAAAAGTGGCATTTTCAAAATTGTAATATAAATCCGCCTTCACCATAAATTATGATTTTTCATTACAATTCCAAAGACACCAAACATGAACTTGATACCGGTTCCCATTTGAAAGTTACAGCTTATTAAATGTAATATGGTAACTCCAATCCCAGATCACATTCTGGATGTCACTTCCTCTCTCGGTCATGGGGAGAGTGGCCATATCCAAGATGGTCCTACTCCCTAGACTGCTATACTATTTTACTAACCTGCCGCTCCTAATTCCATACAGCACCTTTCACACATTGGACGCCCTATTTACGGACCTCATATGGGGGAGGGGTCGTAGGAGAATCAGCCTGGCAAAACTCAGGTTGAAACCTGAAGCGGAAGGCCTGGGGGCCCCTGATTTTAGAGCATACTGCATAGCCAGTCAGTTGCAGTGGTTGTCGTATTGGCTGGCCGGGCGCAATCTGCATGAAATTGAATACACGCCGCAGAACCTGGCCCAAGGATTGCTACACACACTACTCCTGCCGGGGGCCCGGTTGCCTCCTGCGGCCCCACCTCTACTTAAAGTTGCCCTGGTCGGTGGCCAAGCCGCGGGCTAAGATGGCCGCGCGGTGTTGAAGCTCCGCTGGTTGACCGACGTCAAATGCGCTTTCCCCAATTTCCAGCGCTGATATGAGGGGGACGAAGGTGTCTGTGCACCTATGAACAGACGCGGAGTGAGGTGTGGGCCGAAGCAGCGCTGCGAGGGACGCAGGAAAGCTCTGAGGCGAGATCCACCCGTGGGGAGACGGAAGACAAAATGGCGGCCTGACAAGGCAAAGTCGGGCGAGTGCTCCCCCCGCGGACATCGGAGCTGCCTTCTGCCTGGAGCGGGGTCTAATACTGCGGTGAGTGCCCGGGTGCCGGTCTGGTGGTCTCGGCCCCCCCCCGCACTTCCATATTCAGCGCCGCTCCAGGGACGTGACGGTACCGGCCAGGCGCTGATGCGGGATTGCGGCCGCGCTGCCTTCTGACCCCCATAGCCTCCACGGACGGGTGTGTGACGGAGGCGGCTGGGACGGAGGCGGCGCGAGATTTACGGGGTGGAGGTGAGCCTGGGGCTGCCGATTGCCCCCGGCGCCCGGTGTTTCTCCCGCGAGGCCCCCCACCTATAGGGCTGCATCCATAGTGGCATACGCTGGGCAGTAGCCGGCAGTGACGTCGGGCCCTACTTCTTCAAGAACATTGCGGGGTCGAACTCGGAGGCAGTCTGGGAGCATCCGGGTGGTGAGGCTGCCTCTTGCCCCCGGCGTCCACCGGCTCCTGGTGCTTGCTGTGCCCTGGCCTTTGAGCTGCGCAAACGACCCTGCCGTACCTGCAGTTCACGGCCTTAACACGGTGCTGCCACACACCACGCGGCGACCATATGCCAGCGCCACGCCGACTAGCGTCAGAGACCGGATCGTGGTACAGTGGCTAGGATGAGACAGCTTGCGTATCGAAAGTATTGCTGGGGCATATAGAGACACTGCATCGCTACTGACTGGATAGATGTCCAGTAGCTACCACTAGACCTCGACATCCATAGCGCTGCCAGCATTAGTCGAGGAACAACAACGGCGGTTGGTCGGCATCTGGACGTGTCGCGACGGCATGGGTCGCAAAGACCCGAAACAACGGACACTCCCCTTTGAGAAGCTCGCGGATAACACGACAGAGAGATGCCCTGATATGGCGGAGAGTGCTGTGAGCCCTGCTGGCGACGCGGCGGCCTTGGCCCCTCCAGTGGAGTGGCTGCAGGAGATGAGGGCCGGCTTCAGATCATTAGATAGTCGCTTTGATGCCCTCGACAAGACGCTAGAATCAATGGGCACGAAGATCCAGGCACATGACAGGCGTCTAGATGTGGCGGAGGCGCGGATATCCGACATTGAAGATGGAACCGCGCAAGCAACTAAACGACTGGACAGAATGGAGCGCGTATTGAAGGAAGTGGTCATCAAAAATGAAGATCTTGAAGCGCGCAGTCGCCGCAACAATGTGCGTATCCTAGGGGTGCCAGAGTCCACAGCGACGGGCCGCCTGGATACCTTCGTAGAAACTCTGCTGGCGGACATGTTTGGAAGGGAATCTTTTACATCTGGCTTTGTGGTGGAGAGGGCCCACCGCACCCTGGGACCAAGACCTAACCCGGGCCTCCCTCCTCGCCCCCTGATAGCCCGGATCATGAACTTCCGAGATAGGGACACGGCACTTCGCTTGGCCAGGGAACGTGGGGACACTACCTGGCAGGGCTCCAAGATTGCTCTTTATCCGGACTTCACGATGATGGTGCAGGAGGCCAGACGCAAATTCACGGGGGTAAAGGCCACCCTCCGAAATCTTGGCCTGAAATACGGCATGTTATATCCTGCACGGCTTAGGGTGGAGGCTGGGGGCCGGGTGCGGTTTTTTGATAATCCAAATGAGGTCCAAGAATTCTGTTGCACCTACAAAAATAACAATGATCAGCCGCGAGACGACAGGGGCGGCCCATCCCCTCCACATAGTGGATCCGTCGCAAGTCTGGAACTGTTCTCTGGCTCCGGTGCTGGGTGACACCGATATGTATTTGTCTCCCCCTTCCTATTTTGTATTTTGAAATATTTGGGGACATACTGTGTTTGATTGCGTATATTTTTCACAGTCGGTTGACTGTCGTGGCGTTGCCACCCCTAGGTGGATACCTTGGGTTTGTTTTGATTGCTTCGGATGTATCTGTTCATAGTGGAACTCTTCTGCTGTACAGTTGCTTGGTATTCAGCCATTGGTTTTCAGGATGGGGTAGGCCTTGCCTTTTTGCGGTGGGGCTGGGTGGTGGGAGGGGGTTGGGGTGGGGCTAATTGCTCTCAATATTGATTATGGTTTTTGTTGTCCATGGTATGAGGTTAGTGTTCTCAACATAATATTCGTTCTCTCCAGACGTCTTACAACTCACAGATGGCGCTGCCAGGTTTAATTGCAGGCCCCTCTAATTTGTCCCTGTTGTCATGGAATGTCAGAGGTCTTAACAATCAGCGTAAACGAAGGCAGGTGGTACACTACTTGCATAGACATAATATTGACATAGCATTTCTGCAAGAAACACATTTGCCAGTTACAGATGCAGCACGTTTTGCCGCAAGCTGGGGAGCCCATAGGTACTTTGCTAATTTCAGTAACTATGCGAGAGGCACGGCAGTGCTTATACATAAGAGGATCCCCTTCCACTGCAGGTTGGTCATCAGGGATAAGGAGGGTCGGTATACTATTGTGGTGGGGTCCGTGATGGGTCATAGGATCACTCTGGTTTGTGTCTACGCCCCCAATACTGACTCCCCGGAGTTTTTTCATGCACTACACACCCAACTTTCTAAACTAGAACCCGCGATGCTTATAATAGGTGGGGATTTCAATCTTCTTTTGAATATAGACCTGGATAGCACATCCGCCACTCCAGACACCAAACCTAGAGCGCGGCGCGCACTCCGAGACCTATGTGACCAGTTCTCCTTGATAGACATTTGGCGCAGGCGCAATCCTACCACTACTAATTACACACATTTTTCAGGTCAACACAACACGTGGACCAGAATCGATTACTGGTTGATTTCCCCGGATGTGCCTTCCTGGTATCAGGTGTTGAAGACACTTCCTAGAACATATTCGGACCATTCCCCGATCCAACTATGTCTCCGAGTCCCGCGCCCCGAGGGGTTTGAAAGGCAATGGCGCTTTCCCGGTCGTGCTCTCCTGGATGACCTTTTCTGTCATGAGATACGGGAGGCAATTGAGGACTACTTCACCATTAACACTGGCTCGGTAGACTCCTGGGCCGTGTTGTGGGAGGGATTCAAAGCCTACATACGCGGAGTATGCATTTCCAAACATGCTGGGGTACTTAAAGCACTACATACAACATTAGCAAGATTAGAGGGAGAGCTAGCTGCGCTGGACGCCGAGGCGTTGCGCGTTCCCCCGGACTCTCTACAAGGCAGGAGGCTGGTCCTCCTTGCCGAATACAGAGAGACTGCGGATCGTGAGATCCTTTATCTAGGCAAATATCAAACAGCCCGTAGATACGGTGAAGGAGATCGCCCAGGCCGCACACTGGCTCAGATCCTCAAGCCACCCTATAGCACAGCATATCACAGAGATTTGTGACAAGGACGGGACGCTGCTAACGACTTCCACGGATATTAGAGACGAATTCCTCTCGTTCTACGAGACGTTATACACATCCAGACACAGCAGCGACACAACAGCGCAGGAGGAATATCTGTCCGAAATCGCCTTAGTGTTCCTGGAAAAAAACATGCAGGAATTTATGGCAGAACCTATCACTGAGGAAGAGGTACGTGGGGCTATTAGAGCTATGCGTGGCTCGTCGGCCCCTGGCCTCGACGGTTTTACCGGGAGTTTTATAAGACCTTCGCAGACCTTCTAGCACCGAAATTGATTGAGGTATATGCTGAGGCCCTGGACAAACAAACCCTACCTCCTACGTTAAATGAAGCAGTAATTATTCTCATCCCAAAGCCTGGTAAAGACCCATCTCTTTGCGGATCATACAGACCGCTATCACTCTTAAACATAGATTATAAAATACTCGCTAAAATTGTGGCTAACAGGTTGTCACAGTTAATGGAGTTTATTATTGCTCCGGCACAATCAGGCTTTGTCCCCCATCGCTCGACCTCATTAAATCTGCGAACCTTGTTCGCAGTATTGCATAGAATAGATCCCGGCACTCCTGCGGCGGCTATTCTTCTGGACACTGAAAAGGCCTTCGACACACTCGAGTGGCCCTTTCTCCCTCGCCATAATGCGTCGTATGGGCATGCCAGCTGGCTTTATAGCCACTACGGGCTTATTATATAGTCGTCCTACGGCACGGTTGCGCATAAATGGCACTCTATCTGCCCCTTTTGCATTAACCAGAGGTACGCGTCAGGGATGCCCTCTATCACCTCTTTTGTTCATCCTTGCCATGGACCCTTTAATACGACACTTCCAGGAACGACATCTCCATAGAGGGCTGCAGTTCAATACGGGCCCCCTTTTAGTTTCGTTATATGCCGATGACACCATCCTCTATGTCAGAGAACCACATCTGAACCTTGCCCCGCTCATCCGGGAAATCCTCCGCTTTGGGAGGACTCTGGATTAGGTATTAACTGGCACAAATCGACCATTTTTCCCTTGACCGCTAGTACGACCCCTTGGGATTGTGAGTTTCCATTGGAATGGTGCTCGGATTCGGTTAAATATCTGGGTATCCACATACACTTGAACCAGGACCAGATTATGGCCCTTAATTATGGACAAGCGGTTGAGAAGCTGCAGACACAAGTGGAGAAATGGCTACGACTACCGCTATCCATGGCAGGAAGAATCGCTATAATTAAGATGATGGTCCTACCCAAATTTTTATATCTTTTTAATAATATCCCCATGCCTCTCACCCACAGCTTCTTCGCAACACTTCGATCCCATCTTATCAGATTGGTATGGGGAGGCAGACGGTCGCGTGTTCGGTGGAAGGTACTTACCTTACCATATGAGAGAGGCGGACTTGGAGTGCCGGATTTTTATTTATATTACTTGGTGGCTCAGTGTAGTTACGCCTATGCCTGGTACCACCCAGACGCGCGGATTCCATTTTTGCGCCCGGAAGCGGACTTTGTCCTGCCTGAGCGACTGGCGGAGGTCCTACCCAGGGGCGAACCCAGGAGTCCAGTCGACATACAAACGGTCTCGACGACCAGCTGGGCGTGGAGCAGGCTCTCCCGCTACACGGGCAATTCAGTTTTATACTCATCGGCCCTTCCGCTTCCGAATGCCCGTTGGCTTCCCATCACAGGTGAGAAAATTGTGCAACGCACTTTGACTAAATTTGACATTGTTAAAATAGGCGATCTATATCCGGGCGGGCATGTATTTTCAGCCACGGAGGACGCCCGCTTCCGGGCGGCCACGTTCATGGATACATTTGTTCTCCGGAGACTGCACTCAGCCTTAAGAGCCACGATCCCTGGCTTCCCGCTGGAGCCTGACTCATTTACGCCACTGACTCTACTCATTGAGAGTGAGAGTGGAACGCACGTCATTTCCAAACTATATAAGCTATGCGTAGCACAGATGCCGATCGCAGACGACAAGCTACGTACGGAGTGGGAGTCTGATCTGGGACATCCCATCTCGGACGACCAGTGGTCCACCTGCTGCAAGGTAACAAAGGATGTTTCACTGAATAGTCGCCATAAACTATTACATTATAAATTTCTTCGCAGAACTTATATGACACCGACAACATTACATAAAATTGACCCTGAACGACCCCACACGTGCCGGAAATGCGGCGCACAGCAAGCCGATTTCGTACACTTGGCCTGGACATGCCCCCGCATACACCCGTATTGGATCCAGGTGCACAAAACATTAGGGGACATTCTTGGGCTTACACTGGTTCCTATTCCGGAAGTGGCATTGCTGGGCTACACGGTTAATTTTCCTAAAGCAGTCCGGAAACTAGCATCCCTTGGCCTCCTCTTGGCAAAACGGGAGGTAGCATTATATTGGGGCAACCAGGTTTCCCCTACGGCACAAGGATGGCTGAATAGCTTAGCGCATTGCAGTATAAACAGTGAGATCTACTCTAGCCTGCTCCCCAGCACAGCGCGCCCCAAAGATATCTGGGGCCCATATAAGGCATATATAGACACCCTAAGCATTCCTCCCGCCTCCCAGTCTAATTCAGGGATAGTACCCACGGGTATTGGATAGACCAATCTGACTACACATTGATAGATCGGACAGGCTCGACACGGCACTGCGTAATAAATACCCCCACCTACACGCTAAGTCAGCGCCATCGAGCACTCTGAGATAGAGACGATAACGGATAGAGGGAGGGGACCTGCCGCTTTGATAAAATTGAAAAGACATTTGATGCTCTGGAACGAGTTGTTGAGAATTGTTTGTTAGATATGGTGCTGCACACTATGTTGAGTTTATAATCTGGCAAGACACCTTCGGCTATTACAATGTGACATGGATGTGTTTCTAATTCATATGTGTATATGTATCATGGACGACTGTAACGATGGAACCATACATTTGCTGTTGATAATAAATGGAGGAAAAATAAAGTAAAAAAAAAAGAAAGTTGCCCTGGTCTACTAGAAGCGGGCCTAGCAATACACTAAGAAAGCTGCTCCATACTCCGCTAATATCCCGCCAATGTGTATACCAACTGGCACGGGACTAATTACTAACCGCTGTATCCTCCCTTGGACACAGGAGGGGGTGGAGACAGTAGGTAGTTTATTCACGGATGGCGTGCTAGCGGATCATTATAATTTTGCCCAGGCCCAAGGTGTCCCCCAGACGCTATTCCTACTTCACGCCGCAATCACACACTATGTCAAAAAACATTGGTCCCCCACTGGGGAAGAACCCCTAACACATGAACTAGTATATGCAATACACTTGATGGGTAGGGGAAGACACTTGGTTCACTGGCTCTATAGGGGCACCCGGGCACACGCGGAAATCTCACTTGGCCCCCTGCGTGCGAAATGGGAAAGAGACATCGGGCGGAACCTCACTGACAAGGAATGGGCATATGCCCTAGAGTTCCCCAAGAAAGTGTCCCGAAATGTAAAATTCAAGTATATCCAATATATGGTTTTACACAGGGCGTACCTTACGCCGTACCGCCTGAACTGCATGTATACAGATGCCCAGTTCAGTTGCCTTAGGTGCGGGACAGCAGATGCGGACTTACCTCACATGCTATGGATCTGCTCAAACTTAGGGAGGTTCTGGGCCAAAATAAGAGATATAGTGCAGGACATAACAGGCACATCAGTATGGGGCGCAGTAGAAAGCTGCCTTTTGGGCCTACATCCCTGCCCGAAAACCCGGAAGACACAATATCACTTCGCTGATATGGCTATGCTATTGGCGAAGCGGGCCATCACCATGAGGTGGAAGTCCTCCTTTCCTCCTCAGGTACACTCATGGCATACGGAGATGGTCCGATGGGGAATGGCGGAGAGCGCCACACTTCGGCGAGAAGAACACAGGGGGCAGCGCAAAATACCCATTTCCATGGAGTGGGACCACATGATGGAGTCGTTCAAGGCTATAGATTTAACAGAACCCAACAATTCTCAGACTGGGTAGAGTATTCTCAGGATACAATACGAGGCCAGAACACTCCCATCTAGAAATATAATCACATTCCAGGCCAATCAGTTATAATATAGGCATTACTAATAAAGATGCTACCTCCTGGAGCACTGTACAGAACTATATAATGTTACCATGTATAAGGGTGAGCCCAACAGGGGGGTGAAGGGAGGGGGGCTTGTTTTGACAAATTAGAGTTTGGAACGAGTACTGAAATATGGTTAAGTCTAGTAATCTGTTATTAATACGAATGTATACAGTGGGCATGTTTGTGTGCAATCGGTTTAACAGCGAACAACTATAGTGACATCAATGCAGAGATAGCGGAATCTCACGGTACTCTGCGGACCTACTCTTGTATGACTTGACAATGGCCCAAATACTGACTGTACAAGTAAAAGTGATATTTGTATATGTACCGCTAAGAATTATAAAACTTAATAAAATTGCGTTAAAAAAAAAAATGGTAACTCCAATGTTAACCTATGGGAGAGGTAGGCTCTGCAGTAGTGAAAAACAAATTTAAGAGTTTATTTTACAACCAGGACATGTGCAACTTAAAAGTACATGTCTTGCTTTTTAAATACACTACACTCTGCCCTCTGAGATGTCCAGGGCCTACCCGAGGGGTGACTTATATGTATTAAAAAGGAATGTTTGGGCCTGGCAAAAGGGTTATTTTGCCAGGTTGAAAAGGCAGTTTAAAACTGCCCACAGAGGCTGCAATGGCAGGCCTGAGACATGCTTATAGTGTTACTTAAGTGGGTGGCACAATCAGTGCTGCAGGCACACTAGTAACATTTAATTTATAGGCCCTGGGCACAGATAGTGCCACTTTACTAGGGACTTACAAGTAAATTAAATATATCAATTAGGTATAAGCCAATTCTACCATGTTTTAAGGAGAGAGCACAATCACTTTTAACTAAGGCCAGCAAAAACAAAGTCAGCAAACAGGATGTCTGAAGGCAAAATGTTAGAGGGAAAACCACGCTATGGATGCCAGATCTAACACTCATGATCCATCACTCATCATCCCTCACTCCTGATATGCAATCTCTCATCCCTCAATCCTTTCCTTCACTCTTCATCATTCACTGTCATTCTTTATTCCTCATCTTACTCCTCAATCATCACCTATCATTTTGTATGCCTATTTCCTGACTGCTCTTTGCTCATTCTTTATTCATCTCTTCATATCTCACCTCTCATTCCTCATCCTTCACTGCCTCAAGCTTCTCTCGTTGCATGCCCATCCAACATAAGCTTCTCACATTATATATACTCAAGATCTGGTTGCCCGTATGTTATCGATCCAGCTGCCTCAAGCTCTTAATATGGCACACCCTTCATCTCATGCTTTTCACCGCCTGTATATGTACCCAAGACCTTCACTGTTTGCCTATATGCTCCCACGTCTCAGTCTTCTTATACAATGTACGTGTACAGGCTCTCCAGTCTATATATGCATGCAAAACTCCAATACCCTTCCTGAAAGTCCATGAGTCCCAAGCTTCTAAATTTCTCCCAGCCATGTGCCCGAAACTCCTCACACTATATGTGCATGTTCACATGCTCTTCATTCTGTATGCACATTAGCGCCTAGCACCTCGTATTCCATATTCTTCTGCCTTAAGACTTAAGATGTGTATCTGTGTGCCCACAATGCATGTTAATGTGCCCTTGGTACCGCATGCTGCATGTTTATAGGACCCAAGCATGAAGTGCCTTATGCTCATTGTGCTTTATTCAAATTCATCGTTTTGTTTAATCATAAGCATCACATTCTCGATACAACAGTCCTGATTATGAGTAGAACAGAAATTAGGTACAGTATTACTACGTATAATATGTCCATTTTCTCCTGCTAAATCTAGGTACAAGACCGAAAATTATTACTTTTTTGAAGGTCCCATAGAATTAGGAACACTGACCAAGATTACCACAACCGGTATTTTTATATTTTGAATTACCTGTCAGCATTGCATGCTGAAATTCTTGTTCATCCTCAGTGGCACAATGCCCTTAGGAATTGACATCAAAAGACATTAAATATGTCGTTTAGATAGCCAGCATCACTGTCAGTGTGTAGGTAGACCATCTGACTACATCCGAGTCACACAAGCACCATACAGGAAGCAGATTTCACTCCTGAAAGCCAGCCTCAAACAATACATTTACAGGCAGCCATTTTAACGAATCAATCGATTTCAATCCTTCACTACAAACAGCCATCCACAGCTGAAAACCAGTATGCAGTCTAAAATGGCCTCTAAATGCATCAAATTCAGTGAGCCTAAACTACAGATAATGAATGAGGAGCCTGGACCAACAAACCATATGCGCCAAACGTCTAGCGCCCAGGTTAAAACGATTAGCAGCAGAAAGCTAGGAAAGTCAATGTAGTGTTGTCTCATCGCCAGACAGTGGAAGTGTGCAAGAAGAGGTTTCAAGACCATAGGACATCTAGGACCTCCTCTCAAAACACAGGACTGGGAATCTTGCAACTCGGAGAAGAACTACACTGGAGCTGAAGTTGACTACTCAAGAAGGAGCAGGTTCAGAGCATAAGTTTGAATAGTATTGAGGACGCACAAGGTGGTGCAGAAGCAGGAGAAATTGAGGATTCCTGGGAGTGCCCGGTATACATTGTCTGTGCTTAGTCTTGTACCAACCATACTATAGGTAAACATGACATATGCATTAGAAAACACTAATTCCATAAGACATGCGTATAATACATTAGTGCTGGAAGAGTGCCCAGAGCTAGATATGTAGTTGCATCTATCAGGCACATCACAAATATGATAGCCGAATGAGAGACAAATGCCATGCCTCGATCGAAAGCTTCGGAGTCATCATATGCAATGTTCCCTCAAACTGTGAGGGCTGGGAACATACAGCAGCAGCAGCAATGTAGTGCCTGGAAAGATATCACTCATGGCAAAAAGGGCAAGCAAGGTGGTGGGTGACAGTCCCCTGAAATGTTGAAACACTGCTCGGATGTAGCCCTATATTCAGACATCAATCATGGCATTTTGTAATAATTGTTGCATGTTCTTACTTGCTAGTGTCATATCATTAAATAATTCCTACTACTGTTGCCTCCAACTCTACACCACCTTGCACCCCGTCTGAAAACCGCTGCACCAACTGCTTAAAGCACATCAAACATAGATGCCTCTAAGTCTGGATGCACTGCACCAACATGCATCAGGTTCACCAGAGTGGAATGTTCGCCAGTGCTAAAGTATCGAGTATCATCAGTACAGTGTCCCGACATACATCTACTGCTACCAAGCCCCAATTGCAGTCAGTGTTGCTATCACCTAAGGAAAGGGAGGTTTGGAATTAAGAAGATGTGCCAGTACCAGGTGAAGAGGTAGAGGCCTGAGAACCACATATAGGTGTTAACATGTGTACTGTGATTGCACTGTGTTAATGCAGTGTCTTTTGGAATACGTGCAAAATTGAATATTTGTCTGGTACATGATTTTAAACATCGACATTTGCGTTTACATACCCTGACTAGGTGCTTTCACAGTTTGCGGAGTTGCAACAAGGTTCCTATAGACGTTTGCAACGGCTTCCACCTGACTTAAGCAGGAGGAAGACTGGAGGAATTTCTTCGGGTCCTTCTGGTTTTTCCACATCTTGTCCTACAATTGAATCTTTTTTTTCTACATGCTATTTTCCCACTTGCTGTATTGCATCTGTTGTTCTGCCATCTCCGTTTGATCACCGACTGACGGACGTGCCCTTACATTGCACTCTGTCCTTCTGTGGACTGGCCGAGTGTGCGTAACCTGAGAGAGTTATCGCGTTGTTGATGTCCGATCCGTTGCTGGGCTGATTCTGACCCCGTTTGCCTGCAAATCGGCTTTGGCGTTGCCGGCTGGGAGCGAAGATCCAGCCGTGACGTTGCACAGCTTCTCCTGCCGCCGCCGACGCATCGGAGGGACGCGACCCCGCTGGAGACTGCTGGAGGCTGCTGGAGGCTGCCGCTCTGAGCCTTCCAGAGTCGGAGGTTCATACGGGTCTCAGCGGTGATCAAGTGAGACCCGCGGCGCTCAAGCCATCGCGCCCGGGGCGCCCCCGACGTGCGTAGACCCGGGAGATACAGACGGAGGCCCCCAGTCACTGTGTACACCTGCTGGAGCCCGTTGTTGAGACGGGACTATTGGGGAC
The DNA here is from genome assembly GCA_963921515.1 of Calotriton arnoldi. Lineage (NCBI taxonomy): Eukaryota > Metazoa > Chordata > Amphibia > Caudata > Salamandridae > Calotriton > Calotriton arnoldi. Next base: position 4,166,536 of record CAWUFW010000289.1, read on the forward strand.
GCTTTCCTCACCCCCCTTCTCTGGCTCTGAGTCGTTTGAAAGGCTCAGTTATCGCTGACTTCATTTTTCCGGCATACGCGCTGGTGGGCGTTCTAATGAGCTGTGTGAAAGGCTCGAACGTCGCATTTCCTGACGAAAGCGTGGAGCGCGTTCAGAGCAGCGATGAAGGGCTCAGCTTATTGCAATTTTGGTGCTCGAGATTGCTGAGTATAGTGCAGCAAACACGCTGGAGTCGTCAAAAGGCTCGGATTGCACTTCTACATTTCTTTTCCTTGGCTATTCTTCAACACGCAGGAACAGCGTGTTAAAACCCTGGTGTATAGCGCTGGACATAGCACCTGAAGAATCCTGTGGCAGCATTCTCACCTTTCATAACCTGATGAACAAACAGTCTCTGAGCTAAGTACTCCTTACTATTTTATTTGCTTGGAAGCTGCTATGCTACAGGACAAGGCGCATGCGCTGCAAACTTTCGTTTAAAGACAAAGTTAGAGCTGATAGATAACCAGCGGAACCGCGGAACCGGCAGAACCGCGAGCAGGTGTGTGCCGATAAACTGCCACTGCCATTTCCGCCTATTGTAGTCGCCAAGTTTGCTACTGCCATAAGTTTGCTACTGCCTCCTCCGCCCCACCTGCCCCCCGTGCCCCCGCGGAAGCGGCTCGGTGGTCCCTCGGTGTACTTGTTACCTGGGTTCGAGACCGAGACTGGGTGCGGCTTGCGGAGTGGCTGGGGGTATTGTGGTCGGGGGCGGAAGAACTCGACAAGACTGTGCCAAAAAAAAACAAAATAAAACAACGCCAGTGCACTGTGCAAAGGCTGGAGTTCCATTACTAGGAGGTTCTAAAGAGGTACGGAGGCACGAAGTAATCAAGGTCCATTCTTCTTGCTGCTTGCCTTGTTCTGAAAATCTGCCTTTGAATTGAAAAGCTACAGGTGAGGTTGGAGGAGGACGACGTGTGGATATATGGGGGGGCACTGAAACTGTTCAATCTCAGTTTAACCCCGGTTTATTCCAGCCATATTGGGATGCACACTAGTATACTAGTATACCAGCATAAAGCAAAATATCTGTTTCTAAAATACGAGCAAAACTAGGAAAATCCTAGGAATGCGTTCTGGGAAAGAAAGGACATTGGGCCCTCCTACACGACGAGCACGGAAAGTTCAAGCACCAAAAGTGATAAAAAAAGCCAAAGGTCAGGCAAAGGGAGCAAATCAAACTTTAATTTCACCAATAGCAAGGATGTTTGAAAAATCCAGTAAGATTCCCTACAAATTTGATTTTATGAGAGACCCTTCAGGAGCACTAATGTCGATGCAAATAGAACCAGAAATAAATAAGTTACAAACTCCGATTAAACCAACTAACAACTTGGAAGCAAATATACAAACGGCTGGACATGAGCGGGACTTTGCTATTAACCCGCAAAAGTTGGTCTTAGAGGGACAGACAACTGATCAAAGACTAGACCCGGAATTATTAAAATTAGTATTGCCGACTCAAACGAAGCAAAAAGATATGGATGTGATGGAAATATCAATGGCAGAGAAATCGCACGATGAGATTATCATGAGTCTAACACCTACACGGTCTACTTTACCTTTAGAAGTTAAGGTCGAGATAAGGAAAAAAGAGGATTTAATTAATGTCTCTACACTTTATAGACAGACGTTAGATCAAGATGATAGAGTAAACAATACAGCTGAACCCATACAAGGAAATCAGTCTGAAACTAATGGAAATATTATCGCCTCATCGGGGACAACAATGCCAATAAGGATTAGTGAAAAAACAAATATTGAATTAAGTTATAAAGAACAGGATGGAGTAACACCTAATCAATTAAAAGTATTGACCGATAACAATCAAAAATCAGGAATTAATGAACAACCACTATTAGAATTAATTTATAGTGGTAACAACAGTGATAAATATACTTCTATGGTCAATATAAAAAAACTATCAGAAAAGCAAGAGATTCACCGGGCCGAGTCTAAAAGTCCCACTTGTAGTAGGGAATTACACTTTGACCATAAAATTAAACACATAGATAACCATGATTTGGGATCTATTTGGGATATATTCTATCAAACATCAGCATTAACTCTTGAAGCACTGACATATCAGTCGAATAAAATGGACACCCAAATCGAACTCCTTGGAGTGATGGCAAACGCAGTCGCCGGAATAGATCACAAACTAGCAGAGTTAAATAGTTTAATAATTAGAGCGCAAACTGAAGCAGCTTCAACTTACTTTGACTGTACATGTGCTCCCATAATAAATAAATTGGTAACTATCCCGGACATTGTGAACACCATACTAGAAGACGTCAAAGAGATTATAGGAAAAAATTACGATAAACAAAAAGAGATGTGTCAAGCAGTCAAAAAAAGTACTATCATGGCAGAAGAAGGAGAAACGGTACAATTTGGTACCATAATAGACCGTGATGTCCAGATTAAATTAAGCCCGTTGATACCTCAAAGCAGAAAACAGGAGACAAACAAGTTAACAGGAGAAAAAACATTGGTTGATCTCGCAGTCCAGTTGGATGAAGAAGGAGAGGTTAAAGAAGAAGATTTGTCAGCCTTTGAAATGACAAAAAGACAAAGAAAAAAATTGCGTAAGGCAAGAAATAAGGCTAAGAAGGAAACTGCAGTAATAACACACTCCAAACTGGAAACATCTATTGACACGATAAATGAAGGAAAAAAAACGAAGGAAAGCAGTAGTAGAAAAACAAGGAAGAGATCTATGTGGTGAGCAGTCTACTAATATAACGTTCAAGAAAGAAAAGTATTTTGATATATTTACACAAACTGGAAAACACTCTACTGACCAAAAAGTTCACCAGACAAATATAGCAATATTATCGGATAATATTGACCGAATGTCTAGTGTATCAGAAATGGAGGGAACTCTAGCAAGAGAAGAGAAATATAGGCTGCAAGGAAATGGTTGTGTAATAAAAAAAGTGATTACTGAAGATATCCAATGTGAACATCTTGGAAATATAGATCAAGCAACAAGTACCTTATCTCCTTGTAAACCTCCGGCAGGCAGAAAAGAGGAGGAGCAAAAGCATATTGGACCGATGGCTCAGAGGTCAAGTCGAGCGGACTATACTACTGTTTCAAGAATAGGTTGGAACTCCTCACAACAAATGAAAGCTCAGGTATTTCAAAATTTAGAACAACGGATAAAGGAACCTAAAAATGAAACTATGATATTAAACGATATGTTAGAACAAAAAGAGGATACTAGGTACAAATCGAAATGGGATCACTTAGTTATTGTAAGAAGTGGTGAAGGTAAACAAATCACATATAAGGAACAGCAAGATTGTAAAGAAAAAAGAGAGAAGTATTGCTACCCAAAAGGTCTGCACAAATTATTCTTAAACCGGTATATGATTCTCGTGGTAATCATGATATATTGAACAGAGGAAATATCCTTCGCCTTTTGAAATCGGTTCCATCACTAGAAAATGTGACAACTAAAGACATTGAAAGTGTTGGTTTTTTACAAAACTCTGAAGGTAATCACCCAATAACTTTGTTAACTGTAGCTACTGTTTCTATAGCGGAACGAATTATGCAGGAACAAGACATTTTTCGTAGTTGGGGAATAATAATTAGTCAACCGTCCCCAAAGGTATACCCAACTCCGCTTATTAAAGAAGAAAGTCCAATACGCAAGGAAAAAAGAAAAAATGATGACCCAGTATTTTATATATTAAAAAATCCTCTTGGAAAAACCACTCATGAAGAAGAAATGCCCTTTAACGAAAAAATAGAAAACGTAAAAGGAATAAATGAAAAATGGATACTGACGGCCCTGCACGGTAATGAAGTCCAATGACAGAACAAATTACAAGGTAATATAAATGAACTGAATAAGGTTAGAGAAGTAATAGGGATATGCTCATGGAACGTAAATGGGATATGTAAAAAAAAAAATAATGCCCATTTAGATTCAATATCTAACTCTTATCAGATCATTTTATTACAGGAAACGTGGGCAATGGACCCTTTTATGTTACATGGATATAAAGGGTTTTTGAGCCAGCGATTAAACAACATAAATATGGTCGCCCCAGTGGGGGTTAGCAATATTCTTATCTATTGATCTGAGAGTGGAACATGAGCAGTTGGTTACGAATAACCCCAACTTCCAATCGGTAAAGTTGCGATATACAGCAAACGATCGAGAAAAATCAAAAGTATTAATGCTGATTAATATATATATTCCACCAAAACAAAGTTTAAGGAAGAATATGTGTGCTGCACTTACTAGCTACCTTTTGGAGCAAATGATGGATGATCCTTTTGCAGACTTTATACTTACGGGTGATTTTAACTTAAACCTATTAATACCCTTCATACGAGACGATATTATACAGTCTCAAAACCATCAATGGACAATTCCTGAGCAGATGTTGGATTCCCTAATAAATCCCAAGCAAAGTAAAATGGGAAGAAACTTTGTGATGGATATGGAAGCATTGGGATTAAGAATATTAAATGGAAGATTCGCGCTGGATTCACCACCGGCATGGACATTCCAGTCATATAACTCAAAATCACGAATTGACTATACGATGGTCTCATTAAATATTTTTAACAACATTACCTCCTACTATCTAAGGAAGGTCCTTGATAGCGACCACAGTCAGCAAATAATAAATATAAAATTGTCATGTTTGGAACACTTGGGGGTCGATTCTGATTCGGGCCGGAAAAAGCACCGACCGACTCGGAGCCGGAAATTATACCGACCGACACGTACCTGTGGCGCCCGACACGCCAAGTACGATGCAAGGCGTGCAAAATCCGACCGACACGTACCGAACCCAAGCCGAACGACCGAGCCGCACGGAAAACAGCAATCCGGCCGGAAAAACACGCAAATCCAACCGACCGACACGCACCCGGAACAAATCCGACCGAAACGTACACGCGAACTCCAAACCGCAAAGTACGATGCAAGGCGCGAAAACCACGACCGAGTCGGACGGAGGACAAGCCGTACGACCGACACGCATACAAAACCGAGCCGAAGCACCACAAAACACCGCGACCGACGCGTACGCAGCATAGAAAACTGCACAAACACAGCGTGAACGAAACGGAGAACACCGTACGAGACAAATGCAGGGTCCGACTCGGTCACAAGAACGTTTCCAACATGCACAGACAGTACAAAGGAAAAATCACACAAAAAAAGGCCAAACAAGCAATTACAAAGCCAATAAATACTGGGGGGGTGGGGACAGAGAACAAAGACACACCCACAACTCCACCCATATAAAGGACACAAATCACAACCATGATCCTTTGCAAATGCCATTCCACTGCCAGCACCCAAGAGACAGCAACCACACACCCACAGCTCATCCCTCACACAAGCCACACACCATCAGCACACCAACAAATACCTACCTCACATACACCCAGCAAAACACACACTCACACACCCTCACCTGCACACCAACACACACATCACTCACCATCACCACCCATCACCATGCCCCCCAAGAAGAATCACAAGTTCCTAGATTTTGAATTGGAAGTCATGGTAGACGAGATCCTCAGGGTAGAGCCACAGCTTTTTGGCACACTGGTCCAACAGACCCCCATCTCCCAGAAAACCAAGATGTGGGAGAGGATCATCAACAGGGTGAACGCACAATCACCATGTCTGCGCACAAAGACCGACATCCAGAACAGGTGGTATGACGTGCGCAGGAGGGTACGGGACCTGCTCAAGAAAGACTACATCATCAGCCAACACACCGGCAGTGGCCCTCCTGCCAAGCCAATATACCTCAGGCCCTGGGAGGAGAAGGTGCGGGCCATCCTTCCGCCAGTGAGCGTATATGGACTAGAGAACATCCCAGAGCCTGGTGAGTACACAACAAATGTACACAATATTCTGCCACAAAACACACACACATCACTGTCAAGGGGAGAGTCAAACCATGCACTCATAGCAATTACACAGCAACCAGAACAGAATCATCCCAAAATGTGTATGTCAGTCAGATAAACACAACACATGCCATCAAAAAAGTTACATCCAACCGTGCCATCACATGTACAAACACAACTACAACTACAGCTAGGCAGTGGCACAAATAGAACTAACAAACACATCCAGACATGTAGCCACCACAACAACACCAACACACAGTGAAGACCACTCAAAGGAAGGAATTCCGTGTATGCTGGCCAAGTCAGTGTAGCCAATAGCATCATGGGAGTCGCAGTCACACATATTGCCCCCCCCACAACTGTCCCATCAACACCACCATGAACAATGCGCACATCACAGGGAGTGGAGAAGGACTCACAAGATGGCTGACACTGGCTACTGCTGTGGGGAGCACAAGGCCCTGCTGGTAACTGTGCACCAACAAACAGCAGGACACCACTGACTGACATCCTGAGAGACAACTTCCACTCCCTGCAATGCAAGCACGTTCCATGGTGGGATATCTGGCTGGCTGGGTGGGAAGGAGGACTTGCAGCACTGACCATAGTCACAAGCACCTCCCCTCACACCCCCCTCAACACAAACTCCACAGAACCCACCTGGTAGAATGCAATGCCTCCCATCCTAACTCAAGATCCCACAAAGAACCACCACCCTGGGTTATGCTGTGTGAAGCACAGGGACACTCTTGGGACTTTTAGCCAAACAACTGCCAGGACAACACTCCCAGCCATCCTGTCAGCACAGCCAGCCCACCCCACAGGGAAGCAGAGTCAAAAGGAAGGAAGCATGGGCATGCTGGGAAGGGGGGTGGAGGCAATAGCATGATGGGAGTAGTAGGCACATATATTGCTCAGCCTCACAACTGGCCCATCAACACCACCCTGAACCATGCTCACATCACAGGGAGTGGAGAAGGACTCACAAGATGGCTGACACTGGCTACTGCTGTGGGGAGCACAAGGCCCTGCTGGGAACTGCACACCAACCAACAGCAGGACACCACTGTCAGCCATCTTGCCATTGCCCTCACACCCACACACACTGAACTCCCCACAAAAGCAAGTAAGTATGGGAATGCTGGCAAGTGGGGTGGAGGCAATAGCATGATGGGAGTGGCAGTCACTGATATTGGTCACCCCCACAACTGTCCCATCAACACCACCCTGAACCATGCTCACATCACAGGGAGTGGAGAAGGACTCACAAGATGGCTGACACTGGCTACTGCTGTGGGGAGCACAAGGCCCTGCTGGCAACTGTGCACCAACAAACAGCAGGACACCACTGACTGACATCCTGAGAGACAACTTCCACTCCCTGCAATGCAAGCACGTTCCATGGTGGGATAACTGACTGGCTGGGTGGGTGGGAAGGAGGACTTGCAGCACTGACCATAGTCACAAGCACCTCCCCTCACACCCCCTCAACACAAACTCCACAGAACCCACCTGGTAGAATGCAATGCCTCCCATCCTAACTCAAGATCCCACAAAGAACCACCACCCTGGGTTATGTTGTGTGAAGCACAGGGACACTCTTGGGACTTTTAGCCAAACAACTGCCAGGACAACACTCCCAGCCATCCTGTCAGCACAGCCAGCCCACCCCACAGGGAAGCAGAGTCAAAGGAAGGAAGCATGGGCATGCTGGGAAGGGGGTGGAGGCAATAGCATGATGGGAGTAGTAGGCACATATATTGCTCAGCCTCACAACTGGCCCATCAACACCACCCTGAACCATGCTCACATCACAGGGAGTGGAGAAGGACTCACAAGATGGCTGACACTGGCTACTGCTGTGGGGAGCACAAGGCCCTGCTGGGAACTGCACACCAACCAACAGCAGGACACCACTGTCAGCCATCTTGCCATTGCCCTCACACCCACACACACTGAACTCCCCACAAAAGCAAGTAAGTATGGGAATGCTGGCAAGTGGGGTGGAGGCAATAGCATGATGGGAGTGGCAGTCACTGATATTGGTCACCCCCACAACTGTCCCATCAACACCACCCTGAACCATGCTCACATCACAGGGAGTGGAGAAGGACTCACAAGATGGCTGACACTGGCTACTGCTGTGGGGAGCACAAGGCCCTGCTGGTAACTGTGCACCAACAAACAGCAGGACACCACTGACTGACATCCTGAGAGACAACTTCCACTCCCTGCAATGCAAGCACAGTCCATGGTGGGATAACTGACTGGCTGGGTGGGTGGGAAGGAGGGCCGGCTGTCAACCAAACACAACCAATGCAGACCATGTTCACACCCCAACAAATACATAGAAATGCCCAAATAATGCAGGACAATGTGCCACGCCAAGATCAACCCCTGACTGTGACGACTTAGGACAATGCAATGTACAGGCCCGCACCCAGAGGCACAGTCACAACTGTCAGGTGTGTCAACCATTGATGCCTGCAGAAACATAACATACATTGTGTGTGTCTCCCAAAAACAGGTGATGATGGGGACACAGCAGCAGACGCTGAGGAGTCCCAGTCCCAGGCTCAAGAGGATGCGGAGCTCACTGGTGTCGTACAGCCTCTGCCCTCCTCGGACGAAGAAGACCAACCTGGCACATCCGGTGCAAGTCTACATGCAGCACCAGCAGGACCACCAGCTGCAGCACCAGCAGGACCACCAGCTGCACCCCCTGCACCCACCCCTCCAACGACTGTCAACACAAATACCATCCCTGCCGACATGGACAGAACAAGGAGCAACACCAGCACAGGGACCCTGGACCAACCTGGGGCCATGGACACCACCACCACCACCAACCTCCAAGGTGGACCAGGGTCATCTGTGCATGCCACTGCACGCACTGCACATGTCAGCAGGGGTGGTGGGAGGGGTGGGAGACAGAGGTCGCTGCTTGCAGAGGTTGCTGGTGTGCATGATGAGCCACAACTGGTACGCATAGCTTATGCGTACCAGTCCAGCACCGGAGACCTCAGCCAGGTAGTGGGGCTCCTCAGAGACATGAAACAGCAGCAGGCTGCCCATCATGCCCGCTTGGACTCTCACATGTCCCAAGTGGAGTCACACATGTCCCGCGTGGACTCACACATGTCCCGCGTGGAGTCCAAGTGGGATGCACTGCATGAGATGACGGCGGTGCACAGGGACATTTTACAATGCCTCCGCCAGATGAACAGCAACGAGTCCACACCTCCCTGTGTGCCAACAACATCTGGTGCTGCCCAAACTGCAACTGCCACAGGGAGGGAGGATGACTCTGGCGGAGAGTCCCCTGCACTGCAGCAGCCTGTACTTGAGGGCCCCCCCCAAGAAGAGGGGTCGTCCGAAGAGGGGCAAGTGAGAGGCCGATGGCCAAGCGCAACTCCCAGGAAGCCTGAACCTGTTCTGGATGTTCACCTTTGTGCACAGACTGTTCACCCTGTTGACGGCAACACTACTCCCACACATTGCATGGGGAGTACAAGTTGGACCAATGTCTCAGACAACTGTGGCCCCGATACTGGGGATTCTGTCTACCAGGACTTTCAATTCACCTAGGAACTTCTGATTGCAAGATTTATGTACAGCACTACCCATCCTATGCACTATTCACACAAATGTATCACAATAAACACACTAATACACCATACTTGCCTCTGTTGTGATTCCAACGTGGGTGCTGTTATGGGGATGATGAACTGCAAAATTACACTGTGTATGCGAACTGCAACAGCAAGTACAACACAGGCATGTGAGTAAAGGCAACGTGACACATATGAGGGAGACACACCACCAGGGCTACACAACACATACACACCTAGGCCATCTGACTCATTGCCTACACTGATGTTGCCAGGGAAGACGGTGCAATGCACAGACACCACACCCATTCCCAGTTGTAGTCAAGTAGCCCACAGGTGCAGTAAGCAAATGGCAGTCAAATGTGTGACCACAGACAACTCACATCACAAAGTGAAGCACAGGTTTATTACACAGTTGCAACATGTCGTAACCACTACAGATGCAAGGTAATCCCACCTGGCAGTGGGCACACAGTCAACAACTGTAGACGGAAGGAAGTCCATGGGTGTGGCGCACATCACCTGTAGGGACACAACAGCTACCACCCTGGAAGTGCAATCACGTCGTCGGTGGACACAGTTGACCAAACAAATCTGAAAGTACCCTGTGAAGGACAGAAATGACACACAGTCAAAAGCAATGGAGTACAGGACAGAACAGCAAAACTCATGCACAATTCATGTTACAAGATACCCACCCAGAACCAAGTTAGCATGTCAACACTGTTGGGGAGTACAGCCCACCTGTAAGCACACATCGCAACACACATCCAGTCAAGTAGCCCATGGACACACTCCAACAGCACCAGAGCACCACCTACACATATCATGCCAACTCACATCATTGACATGACACCTCAGGATACTCACATTCAGCTAAAGAAGTTGGTGATGAGCTGTGTGCGGACATCACCCTCATCATCATCATCATCATCGTCACTGGCATCGTGGTCCAGGCCAGGATCCTCCACAGGTGGCGGATGTTGGTCATTGTCATCCTGGATGAGAGGCAACTCCTTCCGCACTGCCAGGTTGTGGAGCATGCAGCAGACGATGATAATCTTGCACACTTTCGCAGGGGCATTTGGGAGGGACCCTCCGGTCTTGTCCAGGCAGCGGAAGCGGCTCTTCAGGAGACCAAATGTCCGCTCAATCACTCTCCTGGTCCGACCATGTGCCTCATTGTAGCGCATCTGGGCTGGTGTCACAGGGTTCCTGAGGGGTGTCAGCAACCACGGCATGTTGGGGTATCCCGAGTCACCTACGGACAGACAAGTGCACATTAGCTGACTTGGAAAAGTGGGCGGAATACTACAGATCAGATCACACACAATGGCACAAAGTCAGTACACACCGACAAGCCAGGCACGCTGGTTCTGCATCTGTGCCATCATCCTGGGGATGCGACTACTCCTCATCACAAAGGCATCGTGTGCTGAACCAGGGAAACGGGCACACACGTGTGTGATGGTCATGTCTGCAAAACACACCACCAGTGCATTGACCGAGTGGTAGTGCTTGCGGTTCCTGTAGGCCTGCTCCTGGGCCTGTGGTGGTACCAAAGCCACATGTGTCCCATCAATGGAGCCAATGACATGCGGCATCCTCCCCAGGGCATAAAAGTCACTCTTCACGTCAGTGAGTCGTCGCAGTCTAGGGAAATAGATGTACCGGTTCAGGAATAGCAACATTGCCGCCAAAACATCGCGGAGCACACGGCTCAACATGGTCTGTGACATCCCACCAGCAGTCGCCACAGTATGTTGGAAGGTACCGGTGGCAAAGAAGTGTAGGGCTGCCATCACCTTCACCTTGGGGGTCAGCGCTGTAGGATACGGCCGGCCAGGCTGCAAATGTGGGGACAACTGCACTGCCAAATCCTCAATCAGCTGCCTGGTGAAGCGGTACCGTCGGATGCTGTCCCGTTCCACCATCGTTGCCAGGTCTGGGAATGGTCGATGGACAGCAGGAGCCCTGCAGTGCAGAGGAGAAGTAAGCAAGATTGTCAGTCACCCCACATATGCGGCATTGAACACACTCAATATCCCAACATACATCATTATGAGGCACAACTACATGAAGTGTGCAGTTCCGTAAGGACATGTATGGTACATACATGGCCAACATCTGTCAACACGGTCCAATAAGTGGCATCAATTAGTCCCAGGTTGGCCCATTGGATATCATGAGGCCGTGTCACAGTTCCCATCTCCTGCTGCTGTGTCACAATCACCCCCACAGTGACATGTGAGGACAGATGTGCCCCAGGCACCACAGCTCAACGACAGGTACATTCCCAGGGACCCTGTATTGCCACATGGACACTGGCATTACATGGAGTATCATGTATACACCACAGCAAAACAACCATGACCCCCACAGGTAGTGGTCCCACTTGCCACGGCAGGACAGACATGGACGTCTGTGACACACACACGCACAACATCAAAGTCCATGCACACACAACGTGGATGTGGAGACTGTCTCCCATTGTGCACATGAAATCAGAGACATTGTAAACACTACATGCACACAGACTGTGGAGGACCATCACTATTGTGCCACTGGGACACCCTGGCTCAAACATACCATCCCACATGGGACTCACGGGGTATGTGACATGACATACACATACACCACCGTGAAATGTGACCATGGCACATGCACAGATATGAACAGTTGCACATCACAGTGGTCATGTACACGTAACACCCAGGATCCTGTCCCCATGAACACGTGCACAGCCTGGGGGTGGCTGCCCACAGGTGACACCCACAGGACAACATGTACACCAACATACACACAATAGGAAATGCAGCCTTACATGCCTTATGATAAAGTTTGGACAGGCTGTTGTGATGTAGGTGTGCCCCTCACTCCCTGGGAGCTATCTGTGGCTGGCATATGTCCATCTGAGACAGGCATGGTGACATATGCCAGTCACTTGTACAGTGATGCGTTGAACAGCAATGGACCGATCGGTGCCCCCGGCCGGCCCATTGCATTCAATGTGTGCGGGTACGCGTTGTACCCCTGTACGCGTTGTACTGCAATGGACCGATCGGTGCCCCCGGCCGGCCCATTGCATTCAATGTGTGCGGGTACGCGTTGTACCCCTGTACGCGTTGATCAGCAATGGACCGATCGGTGCCCCCGGCCGGCCCATTGCATTCAATGTGTGCGGGTACGCGTTGTACCCCTGTATGCGTTGTACTGCAATGGACCGATCGGTGCCCCCAGCTGGCCCATTGCATTCAATGTGTGCGGGTACGCGTTGTACCCCTGTACGCGTTGTACTGCAATGGACCGATCGGTGCCCCCGGCCGGCCCATTGCATTCAATGTGTGCGGGTACGCGTTGTACCCCTGTACGCGTTGATCAGCAATGGACCGATCGGTGCCCCCGGCCGGCCCATTGCATTCAATGTGTGCGGGTACGCGTTGTACCCCTGTACGCGTTGATCAGCAATGGACCGATCGGTGCCCCCGGCCGGCCCATTGCATTTAATGTGTGCGGGTACGCGTTGTACCCCTGTACGCGTTGTACCGCAATGGACCGATCGGTGCGCACCCATTGACAATGGCCTTGCCTGGCAACGGACGCGTTTTCGAATTTCGAACGAGTCGGTTGCTGGAAATTCAGTTGGTCACCCACAACAATGTTGCAAAATCATGTATGTCATGAAGTTGAAGATTTGAAGGATGCTGTGGGCGTGTATTGGTGCTGCTATTCCATGGATTGGCCAGATTCAGAAGATGCAAACGACTTGGACCTATCACTTTGGACACAAGGGACAGTATCTGCCTCTCCAGCACATATATATTGCTGGCTGTTCCCCTGAGAGCTCACTTGCCTGCACTACATGCTCCAGGACGACATCTGCCACTGCACTGCTGCTGTCTCTGCCCCTCTGGACCCTGCAATGGCACGTACTGTGGAGAGAGCCCCAGCCTTTAGCCTTGAGGAGAACCAGGCCCTGCTGGACAGCCCACTTCCACAGTACAGCAAGCTATATGGGACACCAGGGGAGCAGGTGAGTGTTCTGTGCACTGCCTTTCTGAATGTGCATATTGTCTGACTAGCAAGGCTGAAAGTCTGCACGCCACTGGCTAGCAGGCTCACTGAGTAGTTGTCACCCCCCTTAGTGTGTAGTGACATGCACTGGACAGGTATGGTGCAGTGACAGTGCATTTGAACAAGGTTTTACTTCCCATGCAATGATACCATGTAGTGACGTCTGGCAAACTGTCCATGGGCAGCTTTGCACTGCCTGTGTACATCATGTGCCCCTGTGATTGAGACATGTATATACAACTGTGTCATGCACGGATATGTTGCATGTGTAGTAATGGCCTTTTCACTTTGTCATCCTGACAGGTTAATGCCCATCGGAAGCAGGAGATCTGGAAGGACATCGTCCGGGCTGTCCGGTCCGTGGGGGTCTACAAGCGCCGGATCCGCAACTGCCAGAAGAGGTGGCAGGACCTTCGGGGCTGGACCCGGAGGATTGCACGGGTCCAGCTGAAGCTGTCGCCTCCTCGCAGGAGGGGCGGAACACGGACCCTGACCCCCCATATGCTCCAGATCCTGGCGGTGGTGTTTCCAGACCTGGATGGGCAGCTGAAGGCCAGACAGCAGCAAGGAGGGGGTGAGTCAAAGACTGCACTGTGAACTCTGTATTACATGCTTTGTGCCCTCCTCTGGCCTGGTTCAACTGCCACAGTGCAGCAGTCATGTTGTCCAGGAGCCATGTCCCTCTATTGTGCACTGCCCACTCCTCATCTGATACCCAGGTGTGGCCCTTACATTCAGGGAATTGTGTCACTTGGGACTGTGTCCTTGCAGTTCGCTTCTCTAAAGGTGGGGGACAGCATCTGTTTCCCTAACTCTGTTGTGGGCATCATGGGTGGGTCCATTGTTCACACAACGCCTGTGTTCGGACATGTAATCTGCGTGTTGCTTTGATATGCGGTCCACTTGCTGAGCTGAGCCACCACATGTGCCTGGGGTATGTGGCACATGCCCATGCAGCGGGTGGGAACAATGTTTGGGCCCCAGGAGTGTGCAGATTACGTGTGTCACACATACATAGCCAGCTATCCACTGTCCAGGGCTCATCCCTCATTCATGTGGGGCAGGACAGTCATGCCTACTCCAGGCCATGCAATGCACTCTGTACTCCCACTCCCGTGTATCAGCTGACACATTGTGCGCAGTGATTTGACCCCTCAGGTGTCTGCCTCTGTGTCAGTGTGCTGTGGATTAGTTGCCAGGACTGCTGGGGTGTTTCTTGGTAGGGGCTCAGCATGCCACTGGAGATGTGACCATAGGAGACGATACTTGTGTGTCACATAGGTGTTTGATCAGCTGCCCGTGCAGACTGGGGTATGCGAATGTGAAGTTCAGGCAGCTGTTCCCCATTCACAGCAGATTGTGAGGGGCTCAGGTTCAGAGGGTAGTGTCACAGGTCTCCCATATGTCCAATAGGTATGACCTGGACAGATGAGGGTGAAGATGATGTGTTGTGGGGGGATGTACATGTGCACTTGTGCAGCTCCAGGACTTGCATTCCCCATGACCTACTATTGTGACACAGTGCAGAGTGTTGTTGTCTGGCTGCCAAGTCATACATCACTGAGACAGTGATGTATGACTTAGCAGTCATGCCTCCGCCGTGGCATGTGTCTACTTATTGGTGATCCTGCAGGGGAGTGACATGTGCTACATGCACACCATTGTGGCGATGGCTATCAGGACATGGGTGCATCATGGTGTCTGTCGCTGGTATGCATCACATGCATTTCCTATTTGACTCTGGGCATCCCTTTCATCCGGAAACCTGTACTGACTCAGTGGCAAGAGCTGTGATGTGTGCATGTCCACATGCCACACCGTGTCCTCTGCACTGTCCAACTACTGTGTAGTTGGTGCATGTGTCCACACTGGGGTGTTGCAATCCAACAGACACCAGACAGATGGGTGCAAGGCCATGTGGGATGTGAGTGCCATGGTTGGCATCAGACTGACAATTGGCTGCTCCTGTTCAGTTAGGGCACTTTTAGCAATGTACAACTAATGATGCCAGGGCTTGCTCTGTAATGTGCTGTGCTCACAGTGGTGTGTGCGTTTGGTGCAGGTGACTGATGTCTGTCTGTTTCCCCATTGTTTGCAGATACATCCACGGCCACGGAAGGGGACAGCTCCACGGACCAGGAGGAGCCGGAGAGCCAGACTGGGTCAGCAGCCGAGGAGTGGTCGGAGGGACCCAGTGGCACGGAGGGCGAGGGGAGCCACACCGAGGAGTCCTCAGCACCATCCACCTCAGCTGAGGACCAGAGCAACTCGGAGGATGACTCCCTTATGGAGGCGGGTGTCAGCAGCCACCACACCCCAGCTAGTGTTGCTGTCCCCGCCACCACCAGCACCACCACCGCCCTCCCATCGGCTCCCATTCCCCAGGTCCGTGGAGGCTCCCATGTTCGGGAGCGTGTCTCCTTTGGGCCAGGCACCGCACCCCCTGCCCCTGTGTCCCCTGCTGCCCTGAGTGAGGAGTCTGTGTACCTCCTTCACCAGCTCCATGTAGGGCAGACAGCCATGCTGAGTGTCCTCCATGCGCACACCGCTCTGTTGACTCAGCTGGTGTCGTTCATGGAGGGCATCTCATCGGGCATGTCTGACCTACAGAGGGGCAATAGGTCCATGGACTCCTCCCTGACGGCAGCAGTGTCCCTCCTCAGACAGTCCCTCACCCTCCTGCCTCTGCTCCATCCACACTCCCCAGCACCTTACCCGTCCCAAGCACACACACACGGCACAGGCACACACCAGCACACACACATCCAGCACACAGACACACACGCCACAAACAAAACGCACACGCACGCACAGTCAGGGGACTGAAACCAGACTCACAGGGGATGGGGCCCTGGTACACACACACGCATCCACGAGCACTACGCAGTCCTCAGTTGCCTCTCCCTCCAAAACACCCTCCCTTGCCTCACCTGCAACCCCAAAGACCCAGCGCCTCTTCCTCAGTGACCTCGGCCTCTTCCCCTCCGATCCAGCTGCTCCAGCATCCAGGGGGAAGAGGAAGCCCACCCACACGGAGCAGAGTGCCCCTCGCCCCCGGACACCCTCCCCCAGGCGCAGACAGACTGAGGCCCCCACCCGCAAGTCCCCCGGAGTCGTAAGAGCAAGACCCCGCCGCCGCCCTGCAGCTCAGGCACAAGGTCTCCTTCCTCCATCCCTCAGGCCCCCACTCCACAGGTGCCCCCACCACACCCTGCCCCAGGTTCCCCCACCCACAGATATACCATCCCCAAGAGGATCCGGCCTTCTCCCCTGGCACTTGCTCTCCCGGCACCACACCCCCGCTGCGCTTGTCTGTGCCACTGATGTGGTGAGGGTGTCCTCCCCTCTGTCCAGCCCACCTTGCCTGTTCCCCATTCTCCTCCCCTGGTGGTAGGCACTGCAGTGGAGTCCACTACCACCCTGTCTGACTTGGGCACTGCAGTGGCGGAACCTGTCCACTTCATCTGCACGGTCCACTGCAGTCGTGCCGGCACCCACACCATCTGAGTCATGCCCCCCAGTTGTGCCGGCACACACCATGTCAGACACCTCCACTGCAGTTGTCAGTGGCTCTCCAGCACCCACCACCCCTTCCCTGCTTCCTCCTGGTGAGCCCTGATCCTGTCCCTGCGGTGCCTGGCCTGCCCCCCAGTTGCCCCTCCTAGTGGATTGTCCCTGGTTTTGTGCAGGCATGCGTAGGGTGACATCTGCCACTGTCACCAAGTTTGGACTTTGACAATGGACTGGCCATTGGCCTTTGTGTTTTTTCTGGACTTTGTTTTCATTCCACACATATGCTGAATAAAGCAACTTTCTGTTCTCTAGTGCTTATGCTTCTGATGTACATGTTGTTGATGATGCTAACCATGCCCTTGCTGCAGTGATGGTGATATTTGGTCTCATGATAATGAAGTGTTACTGTGCAGGAACCCATGTGGTCCAGGGGGAATGTGTCCTATCCTGTGGTGTATCCATGTCATCCATAGCAGCATCTGAGGGTGTCATGTGTTCAGTATTTGGCAATGGGATTTCCTACTTAGATTAGCTATTTCACATCTGTGGCTTCCACCCCTGCACATCTGTTGTGCCTGCCATTGTTCAATTCGTCTACTTCCCTGACTGTGTGGCCATCTCCACTGGACATGCAGGTTTGGGCATCAATGGGGAAGGACTCATCCGTGTAGTCAGTGCAACATTGCTGTACAAGTGTGTTGGATCTGTGCTGATGATTCCGTTGGCACTTCCATGACCAGGCTGATGTGACGGGAGCCCTCATTTGGTGCTAATTGTTGATTGTGTGACCAAGTGCTCAGCTGACATGATGGGGCCCTACTGAGGCAACACATGGCACAGCTTTCCTCACACAGGAGTGGAGTCCCCTCATGGCAGTGTGTACACCTGTGACATTGCCTGCGCCCAAGGTGTGTGTTGTATGTGCATGTCTGTGTGTTCACTTCCGTTTAGCTGTGCATGCTGTGATCCCTAGTGTTGTACCTGTTTGTGATGCTTGCTGAGTTGACCTATGTTCCCCAAAAGTCTTCTCCCTGGGTTCTCTGTGATGTGGATGCATGGCACATTACTTGTCATCAGGGTGTCACCCATAGGTGTGTTTGCTGTCAGGGCTGAGTTTGTGTGCAGACGCAGATGGGTCACAGTCAGGTTTCCCCTTGGCCCTTGTTGTTTGCCCCTGTCATGTGATTTCCAGTTTGTGTTATCTTTCAGTGATTGTGACACGTTGTGCGTGTGACTGCTGGCACTCCTCAGGGTCCGGGCTGCAATGTTGGTTGTTGTCTATGTGTGTTCTTTGTGGGTGACCTTGGCTTCTTCATTGGTGTGTGACTGTGGCTGGGATCCCATTGGTTGGTGTGGTATTGCCGTCATGTCCATGTACAGCGTAGTGTGCAGTGTGTCAGACATTCAGGAGTCTTGTTGAGTGGCCATGTGTGATGTGTTTCTGCACCTTGGTTCCCACCCACCACCCTGGAATAGTCATGGGTGCATGTGCAATGTCACCAGTGCATGTGTACTTCACTGCTGCACATTGTTGGAGGTCGAGGGGTGTGGTGTTGAGTGTGTGCAGATGAGAGTTGTTGCCCGGCTAGGCCCCTGCCTCCATGTTGGCCTTGGCTTACTGGCCATGCTGATTGATTTGTGCTTGTGTAGGTGTGATGGTAGTTTGTTGCTCAGGACACATGACTGTGGTTCACAGTGTGAACCACATTTAGCTTTGTCATCACAGTGGGATTGTAATGCAGCCCAGGGTCACCACATTGTGGGGGCCCTGGGGGTGGTGCTGTGGTGTGTCTGTGTCTTGCTGTGTCAGTTGCTGTTCCTACGTGCCTGTGTGACATGTGTGATTTGTGCTCCCTCTCATCTGACAATGCCTGCTTGCCCACATAGGGGATTTGGATCCATGAGTTACCTTTGTGTGGCACTGTATGCACATCTGTATGATTGGTATTCAGGTCTCCTCATGTGTTGTGTGGTTGCCTGGGGACACTGGCACCCCCCCCTCACCTGTTGTGTATGATGTGCAGTGTGGGTCTGCCTGTTTGTGTTTGTGCATCTGCACCACTGCATTGGCATATCTTGGGTGTGCCATTGGCTGTATGTAGTTTGGTGGGTTTCCCCTGCTGTCCCTGGGACTCCTAGGTCATCGGTCAGCACAATGATCATGGTTTGTGTGTCCCATTGCTGCCATGGTATGGTATCTGTTCACCTCACATCTGCAGTCTCCACAGGGTATCTGCATTTGTGTGCCCATTGGTGCAAATATGTGGGTCTGCATTCTGATGGTCACTTCTGTCATTGTGTCATTGATGAATGTTGACAGTGTCAGCCCCCATGGGTGTTGTTTGTCTGCACATGGCCAAAGGTATGTCTTATTTGCACTGCAGTATTTGGCTCACCCAATTTATGTTGCAATGGGACACATACACTACTTTGCCACTGATGTGTTTTTTGTTCTGTGACCAGGAATCATCCATGCAGTTTGGCAGTTGCAGCTCTTTCTTTGTCAACACTTACCTTTTGGTCACTGTGATGATGGGGGTTTAGACCCCATTGCCACAATGTTCAAAATGTGCTTCAGCTATGGACCCCACACTTACATTTTGCTCACTGTGATGATGGGGGTTTAGACCCCATTGCCACAATGTTCAAAATGTGCTTCAGCTATGGACCCCACACTTACATTTTGCTCACTGTGATGATGGGGGTTTAGACCCCATTGCCACAATGTTCAAAATGTGCTTCAGCTATGGACCCCACACTTACATTTTGGTCACTGTGATGATGGGGGTTTAGACCCCATTGCCACAATGTTCAAAATGTGCTTCAGCTATAGACCCCACACTTACATTTTGCTCACTGTGATGATGGGGGTTTAGACCCCATTGCCACAATGTTCAAAATGTGCTTCAGCTATGGACCCCACACTTACATTTTGCTCACTGTGATGATGGGGGTTTGGACCCCATTGCCACAATGGTCATGGCCTGCTTGCATTGTGGGTGCCACACACATATATGTGTGGCACATGTGCTAGGGGGTCACATTGTATGTTCAAAGTCATGTTCGGTGTTGTAGGCATTTGACACAGTCTACACACGCTTGTCATGGTGTTGGGGGGATGTCTTTTTCTTGCATTCCCTAGGTTGTGGTGTGCTGGTTGTTTCATGCATTGTCCATCCTATGAGTGGGGGTGGTAGTAGTGGTAGGCATCCAGCCCCCCTTGGCTAAGGGTGGTAGTATTGGTAGGCATCCAGCCCACCCACCCTGGCTCAGGGTGGTAGTAGTGGTAGGCATCCAGCCCCCCCTGGCTCAGGGTGGTAGTAGTGGTAGGCATCCAGCCTCCCCTGGCTAAGGGTGGTGGTAGGCATCCAGCCCCCCTGGCTAAGGGTGGTAGTAGTGGTAGGCATCCAGCCCCCCCTGGCTAAGGGTGGTAGTAGTGGTAGGCATCCAGCCCCCCCTGGTTAAGGGTGGTAGTAGTGGTAGGCATCCAGCCCCCCCTGGCTAAGGGTGGTAGTAGTGGTAGGCATCCAGCCCCTCCTGGCTAAGGGTGGTAGTAGTGGTAGGCATCCAGCCCCCCTGGCTAAGGGTGGTAGTAGTGGTAGGCATCCAGCCCCCTGGCTAAGGGTGGTAGTAGTGGTAGGCATCCAGCCCCCTGGCTCAGGGTGGTAGTAGTGGTAGGCATCCAGCCCCCTGGCTCAGGGTGGTAGTAGTGGTAGGCATCCAGCCCCCCTGGCTCAGGGTGCCCTGGCTAAGGGTGGTGGTAGGCATCCAGCCCCCTGGCTAAGGGTGGTAGTAGTGGTAGGCATCCAGCCCCACCTGGCTAAGGGTGGTGGTGGGCATCCAGCCCCCTGGCTAAGGGTGGTAGTAGTGGTAGGCATCCAGCCCCCCTGGCTAAGGGTGGTAGTAGTGGTAGGCATCCAGCCCCCCTGGCTAAAGGTGGTAGTAGTGGTAGGCATCCAGCCCCCCTGGCTCAGGGTGGTAGTAGTGGTAGGCATCCAGCCCCCTGGCTGTGGGTGGTAGTAGTGGTAGGCATCCAGCCCCCTGGCTAAGGGTGGTGGTGGGCATCCAGCCCCCTGGCTAAGGGTGGTGGTGGGCATCCAGCCCCCTGGCTCAGGGTGGTAGTAGTGGTAGGCATCCAGCCCCCCTGGCTCAGGGTGGTAGTAGTGGTAGGCATCCAGCCTCCCTGGCTCAGGGTGGTAGTAGTGGTAGGCATCCAGCCCCCCTGGCTAAGGGTGGTGGTGGGCATCCAGCCCCCCTGGCTAAGGGTGGTGGTGGGCATCCAGCCCCCCTGGCTCAGGGTGGTAGTAGTGGTAGGCATCCAGCCCCCCTGGCTCAGGGTGGTAGTAGTGGTAGGCATCCAGCCCCCTGGCTCAGGGTGGTAGTAGTGGTAGGCATCCAGCCCCCCTGGCTCAGGGTGGTAGTAGTGGTAGGCATCCAGCCCCCCTGGCTAAGGGTGGTAGGTGGTAGGCATCCAGCCCCCCTGGCTAAGGGTGGTAGTAGTGGTAGGCATCCAGCCCCCCTGGCTAAGGGTGGTAGTGGTGGGCATCCAGCCCCCTGGCTAAGGGTGGTAGTAGTGGTAGGCATCCAGCCCCCCTGGCTAAGGGTGGTAGTAGTGGTGGGCATCCAGCCCCCTGGCTAAGGGTGGTAGTAGTGGTAGGCATCCAGCCCCCCTGGCTAAGGGTGGTGGTAGGCATCCAGCCCCCTGGCTCAGGGTGGTAGTAGTGGTAGGCATCCAACCCCCCCTGGCTCAGGGTGTTAGTAGTGGTAGGCATCCAGCCCCCCCTGGCTCAGGGTGGTAGTAGTGGTAGGCATCCAGCCCCCCCTGGCTAAGGGTGGTAGTAGTGGTAGGCATCCTGCCCCCCCTGGGTAGGGGTGGTGGTGCGCATTCAGGCCCCTGTGTGCATATGTGGCATTGGTGATGGGCATCCCGCCCCTATGGTGCTGCTGTTGCTGGTGTAAGTATATTCTGCATCCCTCTGTGTGTGTGTGATGTGTCGTGTACGTGTTGTATGTGTTTTGTGGTTGGTGTCTGACTTACCTTCTGCGCCGTACGTGTCCGTGCCTGTTCCGGTAGTAAATGTAGAATATTGGTATGATCGGGACGAAGGGATTCATGGTTGGTTCGTGTCGTTCGTCCTTCTCGTTGCTTCGCGTCGTCCTCGTCGCTTCGCGTCGTCCTCGTCGCTGGCGTGTTCGTCTCGTAGCCGTGGATCGTGTTGTGGCGCGAATCGGAGCTTATGTGCGCCTCTCCCGGATGCTTTGACGTTCTCTGCGTAGCGACGGGTTCGGCGCGTACGGGAAGCGCATCGTACTTGTTCGGCCGGACGGAGCTGCATTTTCCCTTCCGTGCGACTCGATTCAGCGTTTCCGGATTCGCCTCGGTCGGAGAACAGGACCTGGTTTGGGTGAGTACGGCTCGGCCGGATTCTGTGCTGTTGTGCGCATCGTACTTACTCGTTCGGTGTGCTGTACGGATCGGTCGGGAAACAGGCTTTCGCATGGCTTTTTTCCCGACCTAATGGTATTGGGTGCGCCTCCGACCGAGATCGGAATCGGCCCGTAAGTATAACTTCAAGGTCAGCATTAAGTTGATCCAAAATATGCAATATTTCGGGGTCACAGGCATTATTGTAGAGGTTAATTAAAATGAGGTGTATAGAGCCTGTGAGTTCAATAGAGACAATTTGATAAAAAAGTGTTAGGTTGTTTGATGGTTACAGTAGAGGAAATTAAATCAGTTGATACATGTATACAGTACTCGTTTTGGTTGTGATCTTTTTGCAATGCATCCGGCTGCGGTGTTCCATGTTCCTAGTCTTAACTGCCCGGGTGGTCATCCCTAGATAGCATTTGTTTCAAGGACATGTGATCATATAAATGCAGTTTTTTGTGTTGCAATTCATGTGTGATCTTTGAGTCCAGACGCGTGTGTGGTCCAGGCGAATCTCCTTAGAGGGTCCATCAGGGCACAGGCACTACATGAACCATATGGATAGTGTCCTACTACTGGTGAAAGGCCCCAGAGGTGTTGTTTGGTCTGTGTAGTGGTAGTTCTTGGTCTGGTATGTACAATGGTCTTTCTGATGTTGTGCGTGCACTTTAAAAGCGTGGTGAGGCAAAAGAAAGGGACCCTGTTTTAAGTATTGACCAGTGTCTCCTAATGATTTTCTTCATTTTGTTGGAATTGGAGGTGAATGATATTATGCAATCAGCACATCATCTTGAGTACGTATGTGTGGTTCCAAAAGTGTGACTTGTTATTGGTTTTTGCCCTTTTACGAGCCACTTTCACAACGTGAGAAGGATAATGGCATGCTTCTAAATTAGCTGGCAGGCCCCGGGCTTGGTGGTCATAGTCATTAATGGAACTGCAGTTGCGGTGTAGTCGCAAAAATTTCCCAAAGGGTAGGTTATCTCGCAAGTGTTTAGGATGGGGGCTATCGTATTGTAGCAGGCTGTTGAAGTCTGTGGGTTTCCTATATGTGGTGGTATTCAAACCGTCCATCTTGGAGAGAGACCAACAGATCGAGGAAAAGGAGTTTGTCTGCTGAAATGTTCCTAGTGAATTTCAAAAACGGACTCAGAGTATTAACCCATTCACAGCAGGTGTTACAGGTCTCCATATCACCCTGCCAAAGGATTTTTATATCATCAATATATCGACGCCATATGATGATGTGAGCAGAGAAAGGGTTGTCATCGCATAAGATCTTTTCTTTCTTGAAATTAGCCATGTATAGACATGCCAGACTGGGGGCGAATGTACTGCCCATAGTTGTCCCCTGAGTCTGATGGTACAACTGGTCATGGAATTGAAATAAATTTTCTTTGAAAGCCAGGGTGGCGCAAACAAGTACGAAATTCACTGGAGTGGGAGAAGTCCAATTCTCAGACAGAAGAGTGTTCTCCATCACTTCCAAGGTGGCATCTTGTGGGATATTTGTATAAAGGGCCTCAACGTCGAGCGTCACTAATAGGTCAATACGATTCGTATCATTGATCTCTTTCATGAGGTTCAAAACGTCCCTCGTGTCCTTAAGAAAGGATGGAGTCCTCGTGACAAGAGGTTGCAGGAAGTGGTCACAGAATTTTGACCGGGGCTCAAGTAGCAACCCTATTCCAGACACTATGGGTCTGTCTGGTGAAGGAATAGTTCCCTTGTCTATCTTGGAGAGGACATAGAAGTAAGGGATCCTTGGGTTCATATTAACCAGGAAATGAAATGAATGAAATGAAAACAGCATTTATTAAACGTGTAGATACCCAGGGGCATCCCAGCGCTGATAGCAGTAAACCGAGAACATTGCCGCAACACTTAAAGGAAGAGCCAAGTTTTTAACAATTTCCGAAAGGCCAGATGGCTGGGTTCCTTCCGTAGGCGGAGAGAAAGGGAGTTCCACATCCTGGTGGCATTATAGGAGAAAAGGCGACCACCACTTCTGGCCTTCCTGATCCTGGGAACGACGGCAAGATACAAATCATCTGAGCGCAGCCGTCTATTCGCCAGGTAAGGCTGGGCAATGGAATGGTTGATCGCTGGTCCCTTACCTGCTAACGTCCTGTGGACGATACACATATCCTTAAAGTTAACTCTCTCCCGGACAGGAAGCCAGTGGAGAGGCTTCAAGGCGGGTTTTGCAGATTGCCGGTTCGGGGTCCCCACAAGAATCCTCGCTGCGCAGTTTTGCACCGTTTGGAGTTTTGAGGAACTCAGCATCATTCTTACTAATCCACCCTTGGGCTTCGGCAGAGGTGACTAGAGATGTTATCTGTGTGCTAAGTCTCTTAGTGGGATCCTGCATGATGGGAGTGTAGTATTTCTTGTTTGACAGTTGATGTTGGCATTCAAGATTGTAGTCAGCAGGCGCCATGAACACAATCGCCCCACCCTTATCGGCGGGTATAATAGTGATCTGGGTGTGATTGGCGAGGGACCACATAGCGTTAGTTTCCAGTTTGGGCATACTGTGAAAGGTGGGCCCCTGGGTACATTTTTCCACCTCCTTAAGTACTGTCAGTTCGAATGTCTGTACATCGTGGGGAATCATTCCTGCTGACGGGGTGAATGTAGATGGATTGCATAGTCCAGTGTCAGAATTTTCTGTATGTGGTTGGTCATGGAAGAATGCTTTTAGGCGTATTCTCCAAAAGAATTGGTGCAACTCATAGGTAGGACGAAACTTGTCATCTTTGGGGATGGGGACAAAGCCCAGACCTTTCTGTAAGACTGCTATCTCAGTACTAGATAGGGTTCTTGTGGAGTGGTTCACTATGAGTTTTTCCTGTTGCTGGTCTGACTCCGTGCCTCTTCTTCTCCATCTCCCTCTGCCCCAACCTCTACCTAAAAAAGGTTGGTTGTGGAAAAGCCTGATGTGGGCCTTGAGGGTACATGTGGTAAGTGTGGGGCCACATCACTGGGGGTCCTTGAATGGGGCCATCCCAAACCCAAAGAGGGGGGGAGGTAGGCCCTGCCGGGTCACATCACTCCCCCAGCTGCCTGAGCTGGAGTTGCTACTAATTGAGGTATTTCTTCTACGTGTTTAGGATGGTGGCTATCGTATTGCAGCAGGCTGTTGAAGTCCGTGGGTTTCCTATATATGGTGGTATTTAAACCGTCCATCTTGGAGAGAGACCAACAGATCGAGGAAAAGGAGTTTGTCTGCTGAAATGTTCCTAGTGAATTTCAAGAACGGATTCAGAGTATTAACCCATTCACAGCAGGTGTTACAGGTCTCCATATCACCCTGCCAAAGGATTTTTATATCATCAATATATCGAGGCCATATGATGATGTGAGCAGAGAAAGGGTTGTCATCGCATAAGATCTTTTCTTTCTTGAAATTAGCCATGTATAGACATGCCAGACTGGGGGCGAATGTACTGCCCATAGATGTCCCCTGTGTCTGATGGTACAACTTTTCATGGAATTGAAAGAAATTTTCTTTGAAAGCCAGGGTGGCGCAATCAAGTACGAAATTCACTGGAGAGGGAGAAGTCCAATTCTCAGACAGAAGAGTGTTCTCCATCACTTCCAAGGTGGCATCTTGTGGGATATTTGTATAAAGGGCCTCAACGTCGAGCGTCACTAATAGGTCAATACGATTCGTATCATTGATCTCTTTAATGAGGTTCAAAACGTCCCTCGTGTCCTTAAGAAAGGATGGAGTCCTCGTGACAAGAGGTTGCAGGAAGTGGTCACAGAATTTTGACCGGGGCTCAAGTAGCGACCCTATTCCAGACACTATGGGGCCGATTCCGATTCGGGCCGGAAATCTCTCCGACCGAGCCGGACTCGGAGAGATTTCCGACCGAATCGGACCCGTGCAGCCCGACCGAACGAGTATGATGCGTCCGTATGCTATCGTACTCGAGTCGGTCGGACTCCCATTGAAGTCAATGGGAGCCGGTCGTACAACGCGTACGCGGGCTCCCATTGCCTCAATGGGTGCGAGGCGAACAAGGGCGCCCCTACAGCGGGTACGCGGCGAAGCGACTCGCGCCGTACACGCACAGGTAGGGGGACCCATTGGTCCCCCCTGTGTGCGACTCGCGCGGCTACGCGTACAGGGGGGTCCGACACGGACCCCCGAAGTACGGCTCTGACTGCTCTTTCGAGCCGGACGGCGCGTGTTGGTCGGACTGCTCGCGGCGTGCATCGTACTTACCCGGCCGGGGAACGTCTCCATTGCGCGGTGCGAGTCGTGTCCGAGCGAGTCGGTCGGTGCGGTTAGACCCGGGAACGAGTCGGTCGGAGCGGTTGGGACGCCCGAACGAGTCGGTCGGCGATTTCGCATCGTACTCGCTCGTCCGGACGCGCGTACGATTCGGTCGGGAAATAGGGCTCCGAATCGGATCCGGTTATGCCGAATCCGATTCGGAGCCCTACCGGCCGAGATCGGAATCGGCCCCTATGGGTCTGTCTGGTGGAGGAATAGTTCCCTTGTGTATCTTGGAGAGGACATAGAAGTAAGTGATCCTTGGGTTCGTATTAACCAGGAACTCAGCATCATTCTTACTAATCCACCCTAGTGCTTCGGCAGAGGTGACTAGAGATGTTATCTGTGTGCTAAGTCTCTTAGTGGGATCCTGCATGATGGGAGTGTAGTATTTCTTGTTTGACAGTTGATGTTGGCATTCAAGATTGTATTCGGCAGTCGCCATGAACACAATCGCCCCACTGTTATCGGCGGGTTTAATAGTGATCTGGGTGTGATTGGCGAGGGACCAGATAGCTGTAATTTCAAGGTTGGACATATTGTGAAAGGTGGGACCCTGGGTACATTTTTCCACCTCCTTAAGTACTGTCAGTTCGAATGTCAGTACATCGTGGGGAATCATTCCTGCCTACGGGGTGAATATAGATGGATTGCATAGTCCAGTGTCAGAATTTTCTGTATGTGGTTGGTCATGGAAGAATGCTTTTAGGCGTATTCTCCAAAAGAATTGGTGCAACTCATAGGTAGGATGAAACTTGTTATCTTTGGGGATGGGGACAAAGCCCAGACCTTTCTGTAAGACTGCTGTCTCAGTACTAGATAGGGTTCTTGTGGAGAGATTCGCTATGAGTTTTTCCTGTTACTGGTCTGACTCCGTGCCTCTTCTTCTCCATCTCATCTCCCTCTGCCCCAACCTCTACCTAAAAAAGGTGGGTTGTGGAAAAGCCTGATGGGGGCCTTGAGGGTACATGTGGTAGGGGTGGGGCCACATCACTGGGGGCCCTTGAATGGGGCCATCCCAAACCCAAAAAGGGGGGGGGAGGTAGGCCCTGCCGGGTCACATCACTCCCCCAGCTGCCTGAGCTGGAGTTGCTACTAATTGAGGTATTTCTTCTACGTGAGGTGTTGCTGTCTTCAGAGGAAGTGTCCCCCCGATTGGGTAGCCCTCCCGTAAGTAAGGATAGACTTTCTACTTGTCAAACTTCTTATTGTCTTTTTAAAGCTTATTTATTTTTTGCTTCATCAGGTGTTCCTTATTCTCATTAATCTCATTATTGATCTCAGGTAACTTGTATTTGTGGGTTGAGATCAAGATACCCGCCTTTAGGGCATTTTCAGCTATATTGATCCTGATAGTAAGGGCATCAGCGAGGCGTTTAGCCGTGTTAATGATCAAGACAAGCCAGCCCCTGGTGCACTTCTATGCTATCAGGGACCAGTCAAGTTTGAAAACAGGATCTTCCAAGAAAATATGAGAAGTGTTGGTAACTATCAACCCGTTAGGGGACATATTAGCTCGGAGGTACTTTGTCATGAGTATACTGTGAAGTAACACTTTAACAAGTTGTCTCTTGAGGGCCGTCAGTGAGGTCCATTCCTCGTTCTGACTGCCTGAGGGGGTCCTGCCATTGGCCCAAAGGAGGGATGCAGCCTTGAGGATCTCCGAAACTATTTCATCATCAAATATCTAATATTTGTAGAAAGACAGTTGCATAAATGACAGGCCTTGAGTTCCTTTTCAATCCTTTCATCTAAAAATGGAAGCCAAATTCAGTATTGTAGAGCTCTTTTGGTGGCAACAATGCCACGATGTCCTTCGTGAGCTACTTCAATTATTTTCTGTGGCAGACTCTCCAGAATTTGGATTCTCGACCCTCGCAGTATAACTCCTTCCTGAGTTATGGACAGTTCATCTTTAACATTTCCGTATTTTTGGTATTCACCATCATTGGTGAGAAGTTGAGTGTGTTGATTCCATGACTGATTTGTAATTATATCTTTCAACTTCAACATGTCACTATCATAGCTCGTGGCAGTGATAATCTGGGCTAACGATATAGCAGCTGGCATATTAGATTTTACAATGAAATTAATTTATGCTTCAGCCGTCTTGGATGGAGTGCCCTGACCTTCTATAGGCACTCTGCAAAAGTAGTCAGCAGGGTTTTGATCTCTCCCTGGCCGATGCACAATGGTATAATTGTACCCTTGCAATCATAGTCCCCACCATTCAATGCGAGGAGGCATCTTGGCTTTTGGATTACCAAAGATAGTCAGTAAAGCTTGATGATCAGTTACCAGCGTAAAATGCATTCCGTACAGGAATACATGGAAATGTTCACAAACTCATACTATGGCTAGGCTTTCTTTCTTAGGTTGTGAGAAAGCACGTTCGGTCTGGGATAAACTTCTACTGGCATATGCCACATTATGCCTTTGAGCATTTGGGTATCCGATATGCTGTGCATAGATAACACCTAACCCGACTGGGCTAGTCAACAACAACTTCTGTATGAAGCTTTGGATTGAAGTAGGCCATTTCAGCTGCAGTTTCAATGGCTTGTTTGATTTTCTTAAAAATTCTTGTGACCACTTGAATGAAACATTTTTCTTTGTTAACGCTCGTAAGGGAGCACTAATAGTGGCAAAGTCTTGTATGTATCTTGAACAGTAACTGGCCATGCCAAGAAATGAACGTATCATAGAAACATCTTGTGAGGGATCAGCATTGGGCAGGGCATGTACTTTTTCAGGATCAGGTCTCATACCCCAATCTGAAAAGATATGGACAAAGAACTTTAACTTTGTCTTATGGATCTCACACTTTTCTGCATTCAAAGTCTAACCTGCATCAGTAAGTAAACAACATACTTGTGTGAGAGCTTTATCATGCTCCTTCGGTAGAGCTCCAAAATTCAATATGTCATCACTATAATTGAATGCATTCACAACAGGCTGTATGACACGTCGTCACAAAATGGTAAACTTTCTCACAGCTAGTACATAATTGTACAATGGCGGGACATTTACCTTTGTGTGGAAATGAAAATCCACAACTAAAACATATCTTCTTTTTACATGTAGGCATCACTTTTTCCCTTCAGTCTTTTGCTTTGGCCTACTTTTTATACTCATGACAGATTCACTGTGAGCATCTCCGGCCCCCATGTCAGCAGCTTGTCTTTCAGCATGCCCCTGAGCTCTGGCAGCCATAAACACTCGCTCCAGACTAAGAGTTTCTCTCAGCATTCGTTATCTGAATGAATTTGACAAGCATCCATCAATACTTCTAAGGCGCATAGCTTCTTCATCATTAAATTGTTTGAACTTACAGTGTTTGATGAGTGTATTGAGTCTCTCCAAAAATTCATCAATGATTTCACCTACTTTTTGACATTCTTGACTGAAAATGTATCTTTAGTAATCAACATTTTGTACTGGACTGAACTTGAGATTCAGTGTTTCGTTAATCTGACAGTCTGTGATTTCTTCGTCATCTTGCGGCATTTTCTTTATGACTTCTTTCCCACCATCATCAGCAAGATTTTTGGGAAATGTGATAATATTTTTGTTATCAGTCTGTTCAAGTGCATCAATGAAATAATCAAATGTCTCTATCCATACAGTCCATCTATTGCCAATATTTTTCTTTTGGGCGGTGTCAAAAGGTGGTTATGGTTTCAGGAATGCAGAAGCTTTTTAGACCAGTATGAAACTTACTGACACTGCTGGTGGAGACCCCACCTTTTTAACCCACCTAAAACACTGATGCTAAGTATGAGCTGAAAATTCACAGCATGCAGCTTTGAGTTGTGAGTGACAACAGATTCTGGCACAGTGGTCTGTGGTGAATAGGGGGGCACAGGGATGGCAACATGGCCGACGGGTCTAAATGTAGAACTGTTGGTCTACATGGTGGTCGTCTGGTTCTTGCTCTACCGGGTTCTTCTTGTCCTGAATGAAAAGGATTATAGCCTGAAAAGAACGGCAGAAAGGGTTTGAGAAGTTACGAGGGCTGAAGTCAGCAAAAATGGTCCATAGCTAACAAAGGAGGGTCAGAGAGCTGTGGCAATTAGGAAAGGGGAGCTCAGGATCAGAGGAAGGCACTGATGAGCAGAGGATGGGGTCAGGAAAGCTGCAGATAAATGGTCTCAGATGGCTTGCGGAGGGACTCTAAGTAGAAAAGGGCTCTGATTGCCAGCTATGTTAGCACTGAGATCTGGGCCAGATGTGGTAGCTACAGCACCAGACAAGTGGTCTACGAAGCTCTATGGGCAAGTTGTAGGGTGGTGAAGGGGTGTATACTGTAGAAGTGTTTGAAAGGCCAGCAATGAGGATCTGAATGGCAAGGCGGGTAGAATAGTCTGCGAAACTTTAGACTGTCAGAGAAAATTGAAGATGGATGCGGGGTTTTAAGACTAAAAATTATTTGAAGGGCTGTAAGGGCAGCACAAATCATGCAGAAGTGGTCTGGGGGCTCACAGATTGGATCTTAGGGTTGATAGAAAAAAACTGCAAATCAGACGAGGTGTTCTCAAAATAATAGTGAGGCTGTGAGAGCTATAATAGGGGACTTGTGATCATTGAGGGGCAACAGACAGGTTCAATGGTCTATGAGTGTTAGCAAAGGGTAGAACAGCCTCTTGAGAGTGGGTCAGCAAGGCTGGGGTCATATAAGACACTAGAGAGTGAAAGCTAGCAAAAGTGAGGGATGAGAGGGCAATGTGAAGGCTGATTGTGTGCTGGAGGGAGGTCTGAATGCCAAGATGAGCAAAGGGAATCAAGGGCTAGCCAAGTGGCTGTCAGGGTCAGCTAGGGATGCTCCAAAAAGACTGACTTACAGAGACAACTGAGGGACTCAGAGGGTTGTAAGAGAGGGCATTGAAATGCAAAAATATGGGAGGTGGTCTGAGCACTGGTGTGGAGTGCTGACAATAAGAAGGCGCCTGAAGGTTTAAGGGCCAGCTGAATAGCTGTGGTGCTGACAGAGAGGGCTTGAAGAGCTCTTATATTGACAGAACTATAATTACTTTTTACAAATAGTAGCATATGGGTTCTTAGGGGTGAGACTGATAGAACTGAACTGAGTACTTGCAGAATGATCTAACAATCTCTGAGGATCAGCAGAGGACTCTAAAATCTAGTACAGAGAGAGATAGATGGATCAGATGGGCTTTAAGAAACTGGCCATGGGCGGGGTCTGGAGGATTGAGAGGACCAGTGTGCACTGGCAAGGAGATTCCTAAAGCACTGACTTAGTGGCTGTAGACCAGCAAGGGGTGGTAGATGTACGTGATATGTGAATTATTAGTATTGACCAGACCACTTTTCTATGTCAATATAGAGAGCAGCCTACTGACCACACTCACATAAAGTTCTACTTTAGTGTGACTCCCAGACCCTGCCCTGACATTCCATGTGTGTGTTGAGTGCATGTATGTGTGGTGGATGTGCAGCACTTGTGTAGTAGTAAGACTCTGTGAGTGGTGAGAGTCTGAGTGCTGAGACCAGTGGGTTGCATTGTGGATGGCTTCTGGTTTAGCCACAAGATGGATGGTGGATACAGCTTCCCCAGCCAGTGGACATATTGAATACGTTCCTGTGGCTTGTGGGTGGAGACCCTGACACTGAAGTGAGGGAGGATGGATACAGGTCTACCCTTAGAAATTCAATTAAGTCCTTGTTAGCTAAGGGCTGTTGATTAGTTATTTCTGAGCACTGCTGGGTGATGGGTGGGTGGGGTGATGGGTGGGTCAGCAATATCTGTTGTTCATGGTGAGGATGTTTCTTAGTAGGGTCTGCCCTTCTGTCTGTTCCTGATTACTGCTTCGGGCAGTCTGTTGACAGCCAAGTGCAGAGATTTTAGACTTCATTCTGTCCTTTTTTTGGGATACTCCTGTTTAGAGCCACCACCATTGCTACAAGAGCCATCACTTTGCACAATGGTTATGTCTCAACTATTTGAAAGCAAACCACCCAAATTGATTCTAAAATCTTAGAGAGTGGATTTAAATACCTTGTCTGGAAGTGAGCATAAAACTGGGAGTGTAAAATGGTGGATCAATAGGATACAAGAATGGAAGTAACAAAAAGTATCTGTTTATTCACACTGTCTTATTTCCTAAAATATTTGTTGCAAAATCAATTAACATAATAGCTCTTTCTCACTTTTGTTCTGTCTTCCCACAGTATCACAGATTAATAGTCTTGCACCCATGCATTATATTATTCTACTGCTACTAGTATCTGTCACCATATAGCCTGAGTTGAAGGGCCAGAAGCCAATCTCATTCAATTAGTACAATTTGGGTTTATTCCATTCATCAGATCACACCAAACAGAAAAGCAAAAAGGTGGCACACTTCGAGAAGACAAGCATGATTGTCCCATTCACCAGAGTGAAACACGGGAAAAGTTAAAATAACTGTTGGACTTGGCCCTTTTTGGCAGGTTCACCCCTGAACATTTTGCCTTATATGTAACTTGGTGTTAGTAGTTTTAAGTCCCTGGGCACTTTAGCACTGTGGTTCAGTGTAAAGTGCGTGCGCGCTGTGTGCGTGTGTGGTGAGATTGGCCTGCCCTCCCATAGGAATGCATTGAGGATGAGTGTGTCAGTGGTAATTCCTGTTATGAGAGGTGCAGCATGATCAAGTCTAGTATGTCTGAATTCGTGAGAATAAATGCTGCGCAATGGTGTGCGCAGATTTATGGTGACAGGTGGAGAAATGCCACTTCTAGAAGTTGGCATTTCTGTGTGCTCTGTGTCTGCCTGCCTGATGTGAATTGCATGTCTGGCTTGTGAGTGACAGGGGCTGGGAGGTGTGTGTGGCTCCAGGAGGGGCAGGGTGAGTCAGCGCAGGGCTGAATGGAGAGATCTCCATGTAGATGGGTGGGAGGAGTTGCACCTGGGACCTGAATAGGGCTGTGCCTTCCCTCTACAATGCTGGCTCCACCTCCTGTGGTGCGTCTGATGTCCCTAGCCTACACTCTGAAAGGAGAGAGGAGCTGAGCAACACAAAGTGCTCCAAATCCCCCATAACCAGTTGTATCTGGTTCCCCCAAGCCCTGCACCTTGTAGACAAAGGAAAATGGTGTATAAAAGAAGGGGCTGTGACCCCATGAAGTTGTTCTTGCTTTTGGATCCTGATTCCTGCAGGGCGTGCTGCTGCTGGGGCCCAGGAGGACTTGCCAGGAGGGCTGCCTCCCTGGGCCCAGCTATGCCCTGGAACCTTTTGCTTAATTTCTTTTAGCCCTGGGCCCTGCCTTGCCCTTGATGCCTGAAAGACTTCTGGGACCTTTTGCTTTATTTTATCCAGGACTTTAGGCAACCTTTTTAGCACCAGCGCTGTCTTTTAATTTGCTCAGCTGATGGAGAGCGTGGGCTTCGCAGCGCCGAGCTGCCTTTCGCCATGAGGGAATCCCCAGCGTAGGGATTCCCCCGAGATTGCTGGCCTTACGGGTGCCCACCCCGCTTGTTTTTATTTAATGGAGCAGGTGCCCACCCTGCGTCTTCATTTCAATTAGTGCGCGGGTGCCCACCCCACGACTTGGCCTATTTTCATAGCAGGAGCCCACCCTGCTTCATATTCTTTAATTACGAGGGAGCCTACCCCTCTTACTGCCCGAGAAGAAATCACCGCCGCGGCCCGATCGCCGCAAAGGAAGTCAGGCAGCGCGATGCCTGATGTGGGGCGGGACTTCCGTTTCCTGGAGGGAAGCCCCGCGCCCATGAAAGATCCGCCGGAGCCTCGCAGGCTCCATCTAAAAGTCCCGGGTCCCAGGAGGGGGGCCCGGGTGAAGGGAGGAGTGCGGCCGGAGCAAACAGCGACCCCGCAGGCCGCCGCAAGAGAAGTCCCGGTCCCGAGAGAGAGAGGGGACCGGGCGAAGCGAGGGAGACGCCACCGGATCCCCCAGCGAGGCTCTCATGAGTGAGAGAGCCCCGCCCGCCGCCTGTGAGGAGACCCGGCCCCCAGGAGCGGGACCGGGTGAAGAGGAGTCCCCAGAGAGCAGCCCGGTGAGTTAGAAAGGGCTGGGGGGGCTCCGTGTGGGCTATTGTTGGTGCCTGATCGAGGCACAGATCCTGAGCGGCCCCGTTTTGGCAGCGGGCCGCTCCAACGTGGCACAATGGTTTTAGGAGCCAGCACGCTCCAACAAGGGCCCAAGAGTTTAGGGGCCCCTGAGGGCCACAGTGTTTGGGGGCATAGGTTGTTCACAGAGCCTAGGTGGCTCCAACGCTTCGCACCACTTGTTTCAGAGCCCCGTGTGGCTCCAACGTTGGGCATATTTGTTTAAAGGGCCATTGAGAGCCCAAGCCTCATTTGAATGTTTACAGCTGCCCAGCAAGTAGTGGGCAGCTGCACCATTTAGGTCTTTCTTTTAGGGGACATATTTTGAATTCAGGAGTGAGATGCACTCCTCTGCCCCAGTACTTTTCTTTCACAGCTGCGCAGCACTTAGTGCCAGCTGCTACGTTTAGGTTTGCGCAGTGGCGCACCCTTGACTGTCGCTGCATAGGCAGCAGCCCTGACTTTTGGACATAGGGCATTTGAGCCCCTTTGTGAGATGGCCAATGGCCAGGGGTACTGTTAGGTTTGTAGGGCGCCATGCCCTAATGTGATTTATGCCTCTGCTATGGTTTCTACTATGAGGTTATGTGCTAACGTGATTTCTGTCCTAAAATGCGGTGCTAGGAAATGTGATGCATTTACTATGGTTTACGCACCCTGTTTCATACCTCTAAATGTATTTCTATGATTATGAGGTTTTGCATAATGTGTTTATGCTTGTGAGGTTATTATTTCCTAATGCGTTTAGGTTGTGAGTTATTCTCCACTATGGGTTATGCCTAAAGTGATTTATGCTTAGGATGTTAGTGTCTAATAGGTGTAGACATATGAGATGATGGCATAATGTATTTATGCTGGTGAGGTTGGCGTATAATGTATTTTGCGCCTAATGTGATACTGTGCATAATGTGGTTTATGTTACAGGTTGATGCTGAGTATAGTGGTTACCAGTGATTACTGGTTGTACGTTATGATATGTCCTACATTTATGATATGTTCACTAAGTGATGGTTCTGACAGCGGCCCATGTGGCCCTGTCATGTGTAAATAATCCCTTGTAGATATTGCCCAGTGCCAGTTGGCACCATTTGTATTATGTGAATACTATTCTAATGTATTATGAGAATACAAAGGCTATTTTTGATATACCCTTGTGTGGAGTTCCTTTTTGTGGTGTGCATAGTATGTTGTTGCTGGGTGTGTGTTGCGCAAACGTTTTACACATTGCCTCCGGGATAGGCCTGACTGCTCGTGCCAAGCTACCAAGGGGGTGAGCAGGGGTTATCTTGGGTGTGTAACTCTCTTGCCCTGACTAGAGTGGTGGTTTCTGCTTGGCTTTGGCGCAAGCCTTAGCCAACCAGAAATCCCATTTCTAACATTGGTGATCAGCGGTGGGATAGGACTTGCGTTTGCGCAGTACCACAGCGACAACTGGCTGCACTACAAGCTCTGCATTTTAGATAGTCACATGGAAAGGGATTATTGTTTCTGAGTTTGTTTTAAGTGTCATTTCTTTTTGAAATGTGTGTTCTTGTGCACTATGAGTTGGGTGTCCTGCCAAGGACAGAAACCAGAGAAGCTGAAGGAGTTTTGTACTGCCCTTGTGCAGACTGCTATTTCTTGGGTTGGCCTGAAGCTGAAAGAGTGTGACTGCCCTTGTGCCATCGTGCTATTTCTTGGGTTGGCCTGAAGCTGAAGGAGTTGTTACTGCCCCTGTGCTGTCTGCTATTTCTAGGGTTAGCCTGCAGTGGTTACCATTGGACTTGAAAGAAGAGGGAAAAGGTTCTCTCAATCACCCAAGGGCTAGGAGAGAGCTAGCCTCCTGTTGAAGTCTCAGGCACATCAGACTTCACCACCAGCCTCCTGATTCCTCCCAGCGAGGATTTCTATCTGCAGGTGAGGCTCCTGTGAGTTCCAGGGCCTCTAGTTCTACTACAGAGAAGAGAGTGCTGAAATCGTCGCTAACGCACGTTTGCGAGTCGCCGCAGCCGAGAGCGCCTGAAAAATCATCGCGCCGCTGCCGCAGAGCGCTCGCAACCAAAGAGATCATCGCTTCACGACATTGCAGCGCGGACGCCGGGCGTCCGCCATTTTCATCGCATCGCATCCGGATCGTCGCTCCCTCGCGGAGCACCATCGCATCACAACCTGATCACACACGCAACAGGATCGTCTCATCGCCTCCTCCCTCGCGGCAAGGAGTCATCGCATCGGTGGCCTAGCGTGCAGAAGTTGGTCGCATCGTCTCCGCACGCATCAGCAGATCGGCGCATCATCCTCCCTCGCAACAAGGATTTAACGCATCGCCGGCCTCGCGTGCAGAAATTCATCGCTACAACTTCTTTGCGACAATTTGTTGATTTTGCTACGAAATCCAGGTACTTTGTAAGTAAAAGGGTCGCAGAGACCACTGCTTTGAACTGAACTCCTCTTTGCACACTTTGAACTATTTTTACAGCATTTCAAGAGTAATCCTATTTTTCAGCATTGTGGCTTTTTGGATCGTTTTAGTTTTCTGGAATCCCCAGTAGGGTGGGATCCAGTGGTGGCAGCAATATGTAGTCCAGTGCAGGAAGTCCCATTCCCAGTTCCCATAGTATGGTACCTGGTTCCCGGTTAAGAGGGGGACAGCTTGTGTTTCAGGGGCAGTAAGATGCTGTCTCACCAGTCTTGTGGGGGGAGTGTGGATGAATGTTGTGATGCACTGGACGTTTGAGTAAATGGTGTTAGTGTGTGAGTTCTTTGATTGTAGGGAGCTTGCATTGGGAGTGACCCTAGAAGAATGGTGCAGGTATCTCCAACCCTTGCGGCGGAGATGGTTCAGAGTAGCCCAGCTAGGTGACCTTATAGTGAGGAGGTTGTAGGGACTCACATCCGGTCTCGCAGGAGAAGGAGTGAGATTGGGCTGTGTCCCGAAGTGCCCGCACCTCAGTCTCCAGTACTGGTTGGTTCCATGAGGGAACACCAGGTAGGGAGCCTAGTCTGTCCTGTTGGACCGTTCTTCGAGGTGGTTTTTCCCGTTTCAGGTGAGCTGGGAGTGCCTGTAAATCAGACCTCCAGCAGTTCTAGTGTCTGGCAGTACCGCTCCAGTTGGGAGGGTGCAGAAGTCCAGAGTGAGGGGTGAGAGGGGGAAAGAGTCCCCAGTGGAAGAACCAGTGGGTCAGGGGCCAGCCAGAAGGGCTGAGCCTCATAGGATTGGCCATGGTGACGCCCCTTCTGTCCTGGGGCATCTTCACGCACTGTCAGAGGGACAGGAGGTCGTGAGCTCTGTGCCAGGCAGACTGTCACATGACACGCTAGGTATGTGTCACCCTCAGGAAGTCCTGGTTCGCCGGGCATCTGACCAAAGGGTATCGTCCCTGGGTTGGGGAGCCAGGTTCAGGTGTTTGCCTGTCCTGGACAGCAGGGCGACTGTAGTCAGTGTCCTGGCTGGTTTTCCTTCTAGGGGTACCCCTGTGGACACAGGTGGGGCCCATCTTAAGTGAAGAGACCCTGTGTTTCCCAGAAGGGGTGGTGCAGGCCTAGCCGGGATCTTTAGGGTCCCTGGCTGAATGTGGTAGTACTACCCTGAGAGCAGGTGGGGCCCATCTTAAGTGAAGGGACCCTGCTCTACAGTGGGAGGGTGCAGAACTCTGGAAGGGGGTGCAGAGGGAGGGAGTCCTCGCCTCTGACCCCGGTGCATCCGGTGAATTTGGATCCCAGGTGGTAGACCAGTTGATGGAGAGAGGTCCTGAACTGGTGGGAGAGTTGTGTTCTGGTGGGTGCTTCCCCTGGGAGGGTGCGTAACCCCAGAAGAGAGGTAGGGTGAGGAGATGCTTCGCCCGTGACCTCTGGTCAGCCTGAGGGTGCGGACCCTAGGTTGGAGGATCAGTGGTAGTTTGGAACTACACTGAGAGGGAGAGTTGAGAATGGCTATTGGATGACAGGGGTTACTGCCCCCCACTCTGTGGATTGGCAAGGACCAGTGGCATCTGGGTGGCCTAGGGCCTGGTCCTGGCCGGGACGACTAAGGAGTACCGGTGGGGTAGCCTAGTTGGTCCTGAGTTTTTTTTTTTCCTTTCTCTTAGATGGATTCCATAGGTTCCAAGTGGCGTAGGACCGGAGGGTGTCCCTGCAGTGCGGGCCCGCGTCCGTGTTTTCTCGCCCCAAGCAGGGAAGCCCAACACGGTGGTGACTGGTCGGCCCTGCGTTTTGGCTGGAAGGGGGTTGTGTTGGACTTGGCCCTTTTTGGCAGGTTCACCCCTGAACTTTTTGCCTTATATGTAACTTGGTGTTAGTAGTTTTAAGTCCCTGGGCACTTTAGCACTGTGGTCCAGTGTAAAGTGCGTGCGCGCTGTGTGCGTGTGTGGTGAGATTGGCCTGCCCTCCCATAGGAATGCATTGAGGATGAGTGTGTCAGTGGTAATTCCTGTTATGAGAGGTGCAGCATGATCAAGTCTAGTATGTCTGAATTCGTGAGAATAAATGCTGCGCAATGGTGTGCGCAGATTTATGGTGACGGGTGGAGAAATGCCACTTCTAGAAGTTGGCATTTCTGTGTGCTCTGTGTCTGCCTGCCTGATGTGAATTGCATGTCTGGCTTGTGAGTGACAGGGGCTGGGAGGTGTGTGTGGCTCCAGGAGGGGCAGGGTGAGTCAGCGCAGGGCTGAATGGAGAGATCTCCATGTAGATGGGTGGGAGGAGTTGCACCTGGGACCTGAATAGCGCTGTGCCTTCCCTCTACAATGCTGGCTCCACCTCCTGTTGTGCGTCAGATGTCCCTAGCCTACACTCTGAAAGGAGAGAGGAGCTGAGCAACACAAAGTGCTCCAAATCCCCCCATAACCAGTTGTATCTGGTTCCCCCAAGCCCTGCACCTTGTAAACAAAGGAAAATGGTGTATAAAAGAAGGGGCTGTGACCCCATGAAGTTGTTCTTGCTTTTGGATCCTGATTCCTGCAGGGCGTGCTGCTGCTGGGGCCCAGGAGGACTTGCCAGGAGGGCTGCCTCCCTGGGCCCAGCTATGCCCTGGAACCTTTTGCTTAATTTCTTTTAGCCCTGGGCCCTGCCTTGCCCTTGATGCCTGAAAGACTTCTGGGACCTTTTGCTTTATTTTATCCAGGACTTTAGGCAACCTTTTTAGCACCAGCGCTGTCTTTTAATTTGCCCAGCTGATGGAGAGCGTGGGCTTTGCAGCGCCGAGCTGCCTTTCGCCATGAGGGAATCCCCAGCGTAGGGATTCCCCCGAGATTGCTGGCCTTACGGGTGCCCACGCCGCTTGTTTTTATTTAATGGAGCAGGTGCCCACCCTGCGTCTTCATTTCAATTAGTGCACGGGTGCCCACCCCGCGACTTGGCCTATTTTCATAGCAGGAGCCCACCCTGCTTCATATTCTTTAATTACGAGGGAGCCTACCCCTCTTACTGCCCGAGAAGAAATCACCGCCGCGGCCCGATCGCCGCAAAGGAAGTCAGGCAGCGCGATGCCTGATGTGGGGCGGGACTTCCATTTCCTGGAGGGAAGCCCCGCGCCCATGAAAGATCCGCCGGAGCCTCGCAGGCTCCATCTAAAAGTCCTGGGTCCCAGGAGGGGGCCCGGGTGAAGGGAGGAGTGCGGCCGGAGCAAACAGCGACCCCGCAGGCCGCCGCAAGAGAAGTCCCGGTCCCGAGAGAGAGAGGGACCGGGCGAAGCGAGGGAGACGCCACCGGATCCCCCAGCGAGGCTCTCATGAGTGAGAGAGCCCCGCCCGCCGCCTGTGAGGAGACCCGGCCCCCAGGAGCGGGACCGGGTGAAGAGGAGTCCCCAGAGAGCAGCCCGGTGAGTTAGAAAGGGCTGGGGGGACTCCGTGTGGGCTATTGTTGGTGCCTGATCGAGGCACAGATCCTGA
This sequence comes from Calotriton arnoldi, assembly GCA_963921515.1. Classification (NCBI taxonomy): domain Eukaryota; kingdom Metazoa; phylum Chordata; class Amphibia; order Caudata; family Salamandridae; genus Calotriton; species Calotriton arnoldi. The sequence continues at coordinate 4,207,323 of CAWUFW010000289.1, forward strand.
GCGGACGCGTTTTGGCAGCGGGCCGCTCCAACGTGGCACAATGGTTTTAGGAGCCAGCGCGCTCCAACAAGGGCCCAAGAGTTTAGGGGCCCCTGAGGGCCACAGTGTTTGGGGGCATAGGTTGTTCACAGAGCCTAGGTGGCTCCAACGCTTCGCACCACTTGTTTCAGAGCCCCGTGTGGCTCCAACGTTGGGTATATTTGTTTAAAGGGCCATTGAGAGCCCATGCCTCATTTGAATGTTTACAGCTGCCCAGCAAGTAGTGGGCAGCTGCACCATTTAGGTCTTTCTTTTAGGGGACATATTTTGAATTCAGGAGTGAGATGCACTCCTCTGCCCCAGTACTTTTCTTTCACAGCGGCGCAGCACTTAGTGCCAGCTGCTACGTTTAGGTTTGCGCAGTGGCGCACCCTTGACTGTCGCTGCATAGGCAGCAGCCCTGACTTTTGGACATAGGGCATTTGAACCCCTTTGTGAGATGGCCAATGGCCAGGGGTACTGTTAGGTTTGTAGGGCGCCATGCCCTAATGTGATTTATGCTTCTGCTATGGTTTCTACTATGAGGTTATGTGCTAACGTGATTTCTGTCCTAAAATGCGGTGCTAGGAAATGTGATGCATTTACTATGGTTTACGCACCCTGTTTCATATCTCTAAATGTATTTCTATGATTATGAGGTTTTGCATAATGTGTTTATGCTTGTGAGGTTATTATTTCCTAATGCGTTTAGGTTGTGAGTTATTCTCCACTATGGGTTATGCCTAAAGTGATTTATGCTTAGGATGTTAGTGTCTAATAGGTGTAGACTTATGAGATGATGGCATAATGTATTTATGCTGGTGAGGTTGGCGTATAATGTATTTTGCGCCTAATGTGATACTGTGCATAATGTGGTTTATGTTACAGGTTGATGCTGAGTATAGTGGTTACCAGTGATTACTGGTTGTACGTTATGATATGTCCTACATTTATGATATGTTCACTAAGTGATGGTTCTGACAGCGGCCCACGTGGCCCTGTCATGTGTAAATAATCCCTTGTAGATATTGCCCAGTGCCAGTTGGCACCATGTGTATTATGTGAATACTATTCTAATGTATTATGAGAATACAAAGGCTATTTTTGATATACCCTTGTGTGGAGTTCCTTTTTGTGGTGTGCATAGTATGTTGTTTCTGGGTGTGTGTTGCGCAAACGCTTTACACATTGCCTCCGGGATAGGCCTGACTGCTTGTGCCAAGCTTCCAAGGGGGTGAGCAGGGGTTATCTTGGGTGTGTAACTCTCTTGCCCTGACTAGAGTGGTGGTTTCTGCTTGGCTTTGGCGCAAGCCTTAGCCAACCAGAAATCCCATTTCTAACAATAACTAACAGGGTAAGCAGGGCTGGCTCTAGGGCAGTGCGACTGATGCCACCGCACCGGGTTCTAACTTCAGGGGCTGCCGGGTTTGCACGTTTATTTTGGTTTTAAAAGCACCTACTGCAGCGTTCCTTGCCTCCAGCAATTTCCAGGCAACAATCAAAATGTCAAGATAACTCCGGTGATTAATGTTCTTCCTGGAAATAGATCGGAGTTTTGTCTAGTTAAGGTTTTGACTGATCATAAAATAGCCCAGAGGGTTAATATGCCTGCTGCAATGAACATGTATCATGCAGATCACAGAGTGCATATGATGTAAATAGGTCAGTGGGTTACTGCTTTTTAAGAGACATCCTTTTGTTACTTGCAGTTTATAAGTTAAAATCCTAATATAGAACAGTGAATTATTAACTGTAATCAAAGAACTGCATGCACACTGCAAAGTATAGATTGAAGCATAGATTAATGCTGCAAAAAGGGTTCATTTGGGTAGAAATCGATTCTAATTATTACAGAGAACCCCCAACTATGGTGTTCCATTTTCAATTCTGAGTTTGTGCTGGTCCAGACTAAGCACTCTTAAACTAACTATACTGCCTACCAGTATGGATGACATGCCACTCCTATGCCTTGTAGCCCTCTTGCTTATGTAACATTTCCTATACGGTAATTTACACACGTATGATTGATTGTCTCTGTGTAATGTGTGTGTGATGCAAAGTGCATTGACACCCTTCACTGGTATGAGTGGCGCTATTTAACTAATTAAATGCATCTGAAAGAGAGTAGTTTTGGAGACCTGAGGGGTACTGTTAAAAGGTGGTGGTGAGAGAATCCATGGTGGAGGTGGCCGGATGGAGGGGGGGTGCCAACAAACATTGTCGCACCGGGCGCCACCAGCGCTAAAGCCGGCCCTCAGAGTAAGATGGTATAGTGTTTCCAAGCCCTGGAGAGGACTTTCACTCCATTAATTTAGTTTAATTTTTCTAATCTTGGGAGGCAATGAAATAATCAATGAAATAACCGCACTCCTTTAATCCCTCAACCTCTCCCTCTCATGGTTATTATTCTGAGAACATTTCAAAGGGATCTTTAAGTTTCCTCTGCACATTTTTTTAATACCTCAAGTACCACATCAGCACAGAGAAAGACAAATTGTTTAAATGCTTAATCTATGTGACACAGAAAGTGGATGACTGAAAGACTGAATGATCTTATTTATGAGCAGTAAACATTAGAGGCGCTGAGACTCAGACGCAACAAACCTACATGACTATACTTGTGGACTCGGTGGTGTGGGCACTAGCCGTACGGAACCAGTGCTACACTATTTATTAAAAAACCTATAAAATGTTTAACTGGAGGATAATCAATCTCCACGTGTCTGAAACATCAGCTGCATCAACAGGCCTATAAAAACAATGCATACAGGCTGCTTTTAAGAATCACGTTTGAAGTAAGATTACCCAAGATATACCCTTAACCCATTGTCCCTGGTGCTTCTTTTTAGGGTCAAATTAGGCTGGAATGACAAAGTCACTACCATCCGTGCAGTAATTTTATTTAGAGTATATTTACTTACCAAACATTGGTACTTTGGCTAGGTACACAGATTCTATTTTTTAAATATAAATTTAGTTTTTCTTACTTTTGTCTTGAGATTGAAATTCAACCTTTCAATGATATTGACTTGGTAACTTGTATAAGGGGCCATATGCAACTAGTTCTATATTAAAAACATCATCCAGATTCTATAGGACTAGGCTTATCAGATTGCACCATTTCACTGAGATATAGTTTTTCTACTTCTGGCCTTTGCTTTTACAAATCATTGTTTTAGGTGTTTTAGTCTTATTTTGTTAAATTGAACTAAACCAGAATTACAAATTCTAGAATGCAAAGATTTGTTACATGAAAACTCAGCGTAGAAAAAGAGGCGTTCATAACATGGAATCTATTTGTAACCTGTCCCTAGTGCATTCACATGACATTGTGAGTAAAATAGAGTACATATTTCTAGAAGAGGAAGCATCTTTACCTGGTCTTGCAAAGGATCTAATCATCCTCATCATTTATCACTTCTTCAGATACACTTAAAGGAGTCGGAGCATTTGTGGAGTAAGTGACAGCTCCATAATGGGCATTCGACGTCGCTGAATCTTGACCCTTCTTACAATTGAATGGAAGTATGTGCCATAGCTGCCAAATCAATTTGGAAACCTTCAAATATTCTCTTAAATGGTTATTGGGAGCTGTACCAACTGCCAGGGAGCCGATGGAGTAGGTGCTTCCACGAGGTGGTCCTTCTGATGAATGTGTGACTACGAAGGTTGCCACCCCTCCTTCTGACCGAGTCTATGGTATCCCCTAAAATCTAGGGTACATGATGATTTGCGCATGAGAGTATCCCAGGTAGGATTCACTTGGGCACACTTTAGGTGTACTCCCCCACTTTAGTTTGTAGGGATATAGGGGACACCCGATATTTTGTTTTTGTAGGGATCCGACAGCCCTGACGAATGCCCCAGACCTCTTTGGCTCTTTGTGTGGGCAGAAACATGTTGGCTTACTGTAAGATGGATTAGAGACATTACTCTCTTCAGGTCCATCGACGAATTTGGTTTTAACGTACCTCAGGTCCTCACTAATAAAGGTGATAACCGAGGCACCTGAAGGTATTTTTAATTAAACTGGATCTCGCTTTTGTCCTGTAAGTTTTATGTAAGAACTCCCTCCTTTCGCCAAAGTCTTCGCGGAGGTTGAGTCCGCCCTGGTAGCACCATCTTACCAGGGTGGGGAGAGGATGCCTATGATGAAGCATGACACAATATTGTGTGTTAGGCATCCTCTTCCACTAAGGATGGCCTCCTAGACTTACTTAAACTACACATGACTTACAGCAATTAGATCTCCACATTCAACCACGGTTTCCTTGCTTATTACATTAGTATTGGCAATCTACTTCTTTCGTGTTTATTATTGGGAGCTGTAGACAGTGCTATTCAGGTACAAATTGTGTTTTAGCTCTAACTTGCATAAGGAAATGGCTGCCAATTGTGTTCATTCAGTGCAGCTATAGCTAGTGGTAACTGTGTATTGAAATCTGCGGTAGGCATAGTAATTCATCATTTCAGCTGATTAGACAGCAGCCAGGTAAACAGTGAAGTTTCTCTGCTATTTGCATAATCACCATCCAAATAATATATAGCATCTGATATTTATCCAGCCACTGGGTAAAGAGTGAAGTTTCTTCCGGTATTTGTGCAGCTCCTGGCCAAACTGCGTAATTGTTGCTATTTAGTCAGCAGTCGGATAAGTAATGAAGTATATTTGCGATCTGCGTCACAAGTCTAATTGTACCTTCTGGCAAAGCAGTGCATAATCTGCACTATTTAGCCAGCGGCAGGGTACACAGTGAACTGTCTCTGCTACCTGCAAGGCAGCCGGCCAAATAGTAAATAATCTCTACTATTTAGCCACCATCCGGATAAATAGTGGATAATGTTCACAGTTTTCCCGGTGGCCGGCTAAATAGTGCTACTTTTTCTAAGTGAATAGTCAGACTTACTATAAAGCAGCCTTTTCCCCTCATGTTAGGGTTTCCGCCTCTTTCAGACAAAATACCGGTCATCTTTTTCCTGTTCGAAGATTACGAAAGGGTCAGCAGCTGGTCATTGAGCAACATGTTGCGTAAAATTCCCTGCATTCTTTTTTAACATAGCAGTTCTGTCCCTGCATTAATAATAATGTATGCATAGTTTGAACGGCTGTAAACAATTCTTTATATTTTCTATTTGTTGTTTGTAAATGTATGTTTCAAAATGGAGAAAATATTGTTTCCTATTTTTCCCGATGTTTTTACTCACAGGGACAATATAATGCAGGCCTTGCAAGTAAAATACTAACCTGGTCAGGCGGCAAATCTGCATACGGTGTTTGTCATTGATTACGCCATTTCCTGCAACGGAGATTACGATTTTACCATACAACGTTCCAATAACAGAGAGTTGCATATGCCGTTGTCATTTGAATAATGTGTGCTTTCCAGGGCTGCGTTACCATGGCACGCGCAGCTGGAGGAGTATGCAGATAAAGAGGCTGCGCACGGGCAACGGTAGGTCACTGTGGTTTTTTAGAAAGATTAATGTGGAGACAAACAATTTGGATTAATTCGAAGCAGAGGCTGGAAAAAAAGCACATTTTGATGTTCTTTGCTGTTTTTCACGTTTTTCCTTTCCAGTCTGTACAAAATTCAGTAAAAATCTCTCGGGACACGAGATGACAGCAGCAAACGGGTGCAGTATCCAGTGGCAGGACTGACACGTGTTGCTCACGTCTGGGAAGCCGCATCTGTTGTTTTCTTTTTATTTTTTTTAACACTTTTTTTATTGACACCACAGGAAAAGCGAAAGTGAAATGCCTGCTTCCCGGTCGTTTAGCATATGTATGCAAACTTTCTAGGCGATTGGGCAAGGCCGGAGATCGACCCCACCTCCCCCCCTGCAGGAGCAGGGCTGGGATGTGCTGGCTCCGGAGGCAGCAGCAGGGGAAGAGCAGACCGGAGCGCGCCGAGCAGGAAGACAGGCTACAGTAGCGCCCCAGCCAGGCCGGGGCTCCCGCACACCGAGCACAATGAAGGCTGCCGCTGCCCTCCTGGGGGCCGCGCTGCTCTTTGTCCTGCTAGCCGCAGACCGCGCGCAAGCCAGTGAGTATTTTTCATTTTTTTCCTGTTTTGCTCTAGCTGACTTGCTCTTCTGCTACCAATGGGAGAGAGCCGAGGCGAGGCAGCAGCACAGCCGGTGCATCAGCCAGGCAGGGCTTGCCTCTCGCTCCCCGGTGCCCGCTCGGCTAGTCGGGGGTCACTTGACCGACCGCAGCTGGAGGACTTCGTCCCTTGTCTGCGGTGGAAGGACCCCAAATGCGGGTGATGGAAAAGACAAAGGTGAAGATAGGGCGAGTGTTCCCAACACCCACACAAGCAGAAAATATCTGTGCCTATTTCCCACCTGTGTTTAGGAAGGAACAACGCCTCGCCCAGCACCAGGAAAATAGCCGATTATAATATAGATATATTTCTCAGATGAGTCCTTTCAATTTATTTTTTCCAATACCGCGCTAGGACCTGACCAAAGTATAACCCCGATGTGTCCCTGATTTTGCCATTTAGTTTCACGGGGCCCATAGCACTCTCCCCAGACCAGGCACACCAATAAATGTATGTGAAGTTATCTTCAAATCTGTTCGACATGCGTGGCGCCCAGTACTGCTGATAAACAAAGGTATGACGTATTAAGGTGAAACTGATTTTGTTGGGTGGAAGAAACCTTCCTTGCCTTTTGGTAAAAACTTGGAACAATTAATATTGTTACAGTTTACAGAGAACCATGTTCTTAATACCCCTATACTAGCATGTCGACTTTTTGGAAGCAATGAGTTATATATGTAAGCCATTGTGTTTTGTTATTTCCCGTATTTGAATAGGGACGTTCATTTTATCTGAAACAGTGAACAGCTTTTTATGTCTACTCATTTCATACACGGTGGGATAGTAGCTTCAAGGCGCACGCTCAAGAAGTCTTGGAACTGGGTTGAATTAGTAGGGTGCAGCAATGCAACGGGTCTTCAACAAGCTTAAAAACTATAGGTGTGGGGGGCTCTTTTCATTGTGTTGGTTTTCAATTGGAAAAGTGAAACGCACTGTGGCAAGCCTTTGCTTGTGGTGTTTTTTTTTTTTTTTTTTTTTTTACCTTACACCCGATGTCATGTGCATGGTTCGCTTTAGACTTTTGTCCTTGAAGTCAAGGACCAAATAAGTAATATTTGAGGGCTTTGGATCCCAAAAATGTTTTTACCATAAACAGATGTTATTTTTGTGGGTCATCGATTGAAGTTGAGAGGCCTTTACACTGGGCAAATATCAGTAGTGAGTGATACTGCGTCAATGCGTGTGATTCTTGTGGCTTCTGTGCATCTGCCTCATTCTGCTGCTATCCATCAGAGGCCTACAAGCTGATATAAAGTGCCTCGTACATATTAAACGTGAATACCTGCCTCATTGTGCCCAGTCCATAAGAGGACTACTAGCTTAGTTAAAGAGTCTCCTAAATGTTGGTGGTGTAATTGTCTGCAGAACAAGTGGTGCTTCCTGATTGTACATTATCTACATCCAATCACTGTGGTTGTATGATACCTATGCTCCACCAGAGTCCTTGATTAATTGGCGTCTTTCTGTTCTCTCGGAACCAGCTATTGTCCTCCCAGCCAATGAGGCTACTCAGTTTCTGCGCAGTCGACAGCGAAGGGCCAACCAAATCTTTGAGGAGACCAAGCAGGGCCACCTTGAGCGCGAGTGTGTGGAGGAGAGGTGCAGCCGTGAGGAGGCCAGGGAGGTCTTCGAGAATGACCCAGAGACGGTAAGAGGAAACCCCTCCAAAGGGTAGGGGACCCACACACCTACATGTTAGTACTGTTTCAGGCTGTGGTAGGTAGCCTAACCAGATGATCTGGGTTTTCATGGCATTCCTATTTTTTAAACATCTTTGTGGCAAATTTCTGTAAGTTTAGCACATCATGGTTTGCAAAGGGGGTCAGCTACACAGAGAGATGCAAATCTTCCTGTGTACCAGTGCAGGATTAACAAGTGTCCCCTATCAGAAAGTATTATAATGAACGCAGATGATACTGTGAGATAAAGTTGCATTTAATGCATTGTTGTGTATTTTTTGTGTTGGTAAGACCTGCCAAATAAGTCATTCTCTGTTCAACAGTCCCTTCAAATTCGTAGTCCTACTTCTATGTTTGGGGCATGGCCTGTTTTTTTGATTTTTAAAATCTGGTCCCCATTAGCTGCGGCCAAACACATTCTATTTTAAGTTGTGTTTTCTTGGCATAACTGGAAACTGCTATCTTTTGACCTTCAGTCACAAGACATTTTGGCCAGTGTCGGGGTGAAGAGTAAATCTTTTATTCATAGTACATCTGAGTGTTATTCCAATTTTTCCTTAGATTCTTGTGACTAGAGTTGTGAGCCAGCTGGCATGTGTGTTTAGAGTGTAATACTGGCATTTTTTGGGGAGGTGTGCTAATTTTCCCTCATAGTCAATACAGACCACAACTTTCTAATGAGGCAGCAGACATATCCGAAGGATTCCAGGTATGGTCATGGTGGCATTGTGTTTAACTATACACCAGACGTCTTCAAACTGGGTAATGGGCTACCCTTGGGGCTGGTTTAATCTCAGGAGGGTTGCCAGGCACTGGTCAAGAGAATCATCGTACCGAAAACGGATGTTTTTTTGTGAGAAAAAAAACAGAGTGGTAGTGAGCCACACTGTAATTGTAGTGGGCCATCTGTAACATTTTTTGTCCCTTCTCCTGGCTGGAAGTAGGAGTTAAAGGGCAGGGTGGCGCGCGATGGGCTCCAAATAAGCCTCAAAGTTCCTCCCTCCCATTTATGATAAAGAATAACAATGCAGATACTCTTAGACCTTAGGGAGACCTGGCTGCCCATAGTATGTTAACAATCACGGATTTGATGTTTTTTTTTTAAAAGGGATAACTGAATAAAAATGTAAATCCGTATTTGTATAGCGCGAACTACTCACCCTTACGGGTCTCAAGGCGCTGGGGGCCGTCGTGGAAATTAAGTGAGCTATCGCCCAGAGTCACATGGTGCTGAGCTGCCGCTGGAGCCAGGGATCGAACCGTGAGCCCTGGCTCCGAAGTCAGCTGCCCTGGCCGCTGCACCGCGGCCGCTGCAATGTTTGAATTGCTTAATATGTTTAGAGCTGTCAATTGTGTCGAATATTGTGAAAAAATGTTTGTTATTCTGGGGGCCTGATGACTCAGCATTACAAAGTTTGATGACCACCGCAATAGACTATACAGCGTCAGTCTGCTGCTAGTAGTAAAAAGTCTGGAGTGTAGGGGAGGCAGGCGCTGTATTGATTTGCGTGTTTTATGTCTCATCTGCAGGATGCCAATAGTCACTTTCCATATCAGTTTGGAAGGATCAGGGTCCTGAGGTTTTAATTGCACACATTTTGAAAGCACACCCAGTTAAGAGGAATTTTTTTTAACACAGCTTAGTACTTAAGTTCTGTACATTTAATTACTTCTTGCTTTGCTTTTCTGTAAGTGATACAAACAGGTTTCGGAGAATCCCGGCCTATAGACAGGACTATGGCACCCTCAAGCAATAAGATTGCTAAATTGGCGCTTAGCCTTCTTTACCCTGTTGTGTAGTATAGATTTATGTCCCGAATTATGATTGCTTAAATGTGTTTATATTGGTGCGCACTGTAAAGCCAGTTATCTATAGACCCAGAGTGTCTCCCATTAATTGCTCCTGTTCTCGGTCTGCAATATAAGTATATTAACTGCCGTTGAGAGCTGTTGTCTGATTTTAATAATTGTGAACTCTTGTTATGATAAACACATTCCCTTTTTATCCTAGTCTTCTGATGATCCAGCTTTATACCCTTTCCATCACAGTAATTCGCTTTTGAAAACATATGAGACAAAATGTTTGTTTCACTTTAGTGATGAAAGATATACTTCTCCAACCTTACATGACTTGTTTCAGTGCTCGCAAATAGTTATTGCTGGGTCTCAGACACTGGCAGATCTGGAAAGATTTGTTATGTGGTATATGATGTTTGTTGACTAAGGAATGGCTCAGTGTTAGATGTGTCATCCTTAGGGTGGTCTTCCCCCAAACCTTTTGCCTGCTTACCTCCTCTTTTTGCTGACTCTTTTCGTTGGCCTTAGGACTCTGAGCACTTTACCACTGCTGACCAGTGGTGCATGTGCTTCTCTCCTAAACATGGTAACTGTGGTGTATACCCAATTGACATACTTAGTTTACCTGTAAGTCCCTTGTAAAGTGGTATACCATATACCCAAGGCCTGTAACCTAAATGCCACTAGTGGGCCTGCAGCCCTGATTGTGCCACCCACACAAGTTGCATTTCAAACCTGTCTCAGGCCTGTCATTGCAGGGCCTGTGTGTGCAGTTTAACTCCACTTCGACTTTTCATTTAAAACTACTCGTCAAGCCTTAAACTCCCTTTTATTACACATAAGTCACCCCTAAGGTAGGCCCTAGGTAGCCCATATGGCAGTGTGCTGTGTAAGTAAAAGGTAGGACATGTACTGCCAAGTTTTGCATGCCATAGTAGTGCCAAACACCCAAATTCATTTTTCACTTCTGTGAGGCCTACTCCTCTTCTCTTATAGGTTAGCATTGGGAATTCCATAATACACTTTTAAGCTGTAATAGCTGCATCATGTTTTATATCTTTGGAATGGTAATGATAAATGCTATTTAATGGTAAGGCTAGATTTAACATTACTCATTTAGAAATTACACTTTTAGAAAGTTGGCATTTCTCTGCTCTTACTTCTCTGTGTCCCTGCAGCCTGTCTCCAATACAAGTCTGGGGTGGGTCCAATACATGTCTGGGGTGGGTGACAGCTACACTTTGTGCATTCCCTCTAGACAGCCACAAACACAGGAAGGGTAGGTGTGACAGAGAACTCATCTGCATTCTGATAGCTCTTCCTGGGCAGGAAGAGAGGAGGGAGCTGACACTTACACCTGAATAGGCAGTGTCCTGTTTCCCACACAAAGGGCTGATTAACCCCTGCTGATATTTTGGAACCAGGGCTGGGAAGAAAGGGCATGTGTGCACCTCAGAGACCCTTCTTTGAAGTCACCCCCCCCTTCAAATGCACAACTGAGTATAAGTACTGGGGCTCTGACCCTACCAAGATTGTATACTACTGGACCTGGGAAGAACTCTGCCAGGAGTAGAGACTGCTGTGCTACAAGGATTGCCATTCTGCTTGACTGCTGCTCAGGAAGAACAGTTTGTCTGCTTTGCTGTGCTGCCCTGCTGTCTGATGATCTCTGGCCTGCTGAGGACAAAGACTGGACCCATCTCACTTGAACCCAGAGTGCTTCCAAGGGCTTGCTAGCTTTCTCCTTGTTCGGAAGTCTCCGGACCATCAAAGACTTCCTTCAACCCTGCAACAACACCTGGACTCTGCCATCTGTGAGTCCTTCCCTGCCAATTGGTGCCAGTCCATTCCGGGGCCCTTGAAAGGTGACTCTGTTGTACAGAACCATCAAAATTAATGCAGTAATGATTTTGCGGCAATCTGAATTGACGCATTGCCCTTTGATGCAGGAGCTGATCAACAACATCGCTTCGACAGACTGCGCGGCTCAACGCCTGGATCATAAAGGGGTTCCTCGTCAACGCCTTCATCGCCTGCGTGGACCGGAACCGATGCATCGAGTCTTTGATGCTTGCTCCATCCAAGGCACTTTTTTAGCGGGACCTGCGTGAGTTGTGTAGCTAGCCTGCCCTCCATCGTGGTCGGCCTGATCTTTGAATTTACCCTAGTCCAGCGTGACCTCAAGTAACCCCTAAGCACTATTTGACTCTAAGCACTAGATCTCGATTTAATCTTCAAAATTCATAACTCCAGTTCTACTTATTGGATTTGTCGTTTTGTTCTTGCTTTACTCATAAAAATATCTCTGTTTCTAACCCTGTGTGGAGTATTTTTGTGGTGTTTTCACTGTGTTACTGTGAACATGTTTCTGTGTGTGTTGCACAAATACTTTACAGAATGCCTCTTTAGATAAGCCTGACTGCTCTGTGCCAAGCTACCAGAGGGTGAGCACAGGTTATGTTTTAGTGTGTATCTAGCTTACCCTGACTAGAGTGGTGGTTCCTGCTTGTACAAGGGTGCATACTCTGACAACCAGAAACTCCAGTCCTAACACTCTGGGCCACTGATAGCTGGTTCCGGCCTTCGGCTCCAACATTCCAATGTTGGTCTTTCTGTTTCTCCCTTTTTAATTTTTAGCATTCTACCCTCTGTGGGTGGAATTCTGTAATAGCATTGTAGTCTTACCGCCTTGGGCTGTACCACTTGTGAAAGGGCCTCTCCCTTGTTGTAGGTCCTCCCCTGCGACTCAGTCCTATAATTGGGCTTCAAGACTTTTGATAACTGTCATCAGCCCTCATCATTGGTGTATAATGCTATATTAGAACGTAGAAATATTGAGAGTTCCAATGCCTGTTGGTTTAAAGCTTCTGCTCCAAAGTTTCAATTCTTGTCTTCCAATCTCTCCTTTTATACTTTAGGACATTCTAGCCTCATTGAGGGAATATGCTAATAACATTATTGCCCTTCTGCCAGTTGATAAAGTCTCTTTCCTTCTTTAAGGGCCGTGAGCTGGGGCTGTAGCCGGTAGCGTAGCTAGGGACTCTGCCGCCCGTGGCTGTCCCTGCCTTTTGCCGCCGCGCGCTGAAGAGCGGTGGGGGGGGGGGTGCTGGCGATTAATTTAGCTGCCGCCCCCAAAACTCGTGCCGCCCCCCCCTTGCTACGCCAGTGGCTGTAGCCTACAACTCGCGTAGCATTCCACCCATCTCCTTTTGTATGTTTGATGCGCAGTGCCAAGGGTCTACCCAGACGTCGGTCCCTTGCTGGCCACAGGATCCAAACTGTACCTCACTGATATGGCCTAACAAGGCCGACACTGGTCAGGGGCTGCTTGGCTCCCCTTCTGGAGAGGGCCTCGCTTGGCAGTTTGGGATAGACAGTTTTATGAGCAGCAGGGTTAGTACTGATTTGCATAGGGCTGGTCTGTGTCCAGAGCTGTACAGTGGGTGAAAAACGACGGGTTGCAGTGATACTCAGAGCGATTGTCAGTGGTTTAGACTACCTGCAAGTATTTCTCCAATCAATCACCATTTGTGTGTTTTTGATATGTGAAGGCCACTGCAGTAACATTTGTTTACGTTGCGTAGAAGCCTAGCAATGTCTAGCAAGGATAGTTGCACTTGGTTGGATGTTTACTCCCACAGTCACGCGTTTTTTTTGTTTTTTTTTGTGGACAGGTGAGGTTAGAGGGAATGTATCCAGCAGTGAAAGTGCAGTTTTTTTTTTTTAAATCTTGGATTTGAGTCAGGCGGGGGACGTGCCTCAACAGGCAGCTGCATAATCTCAGGGTGTTGCTGCTACGGCTATCTGCGAGGAAGGAGAGCTCAGTTGTTTTGATCCAGTGACTATCTCGCACACCAATTCTTTGGAATCCGAACTCGCCACTGTTCTGACAAGGGATAGCTTGGAACATTAACAAGGGGGATATCTTTGTTAGCCGAACACATACCTCAGATTGATATCTTTAACACCTTCCTTAGGCGATTAATCGACTGAAGACACAACGTGAGGTCCAGGGGCGTGGCTTGGCCAGTATGATTGGGGGGGGGGGGTGAGCTTCAGATTTCCCAACACTCACGCTGGGCCATCTTTTTAAAACACATTCTGTTAGCAGCAGGACAGGAGGGAGGCTTAAGGTGCAGTGGAAACAAAGAGGAGTGTGAATTGTTAGGGATACTTAAAACGCAATATTTTTAAAACTAATCAGCATTTCTTAAGGCCTTGAAAACATAGACAAGTGTGTGTGTGTGTGTGTTTTGTCTGTGTGGGTGGGCATGTAAAAATCCCAGGTGAAATCTGACAGACCCTTTACATTACCCGACTAAAAGCACTTGTACTCCACTATTTGCTACGGAATACACATTTTAGGGCGAGGTAACACCCCAAACACCCCCCTGAAGCTACGCCCCGGGTGAGGACCTGAAAGCTAGCAGCCAAAATGTGTTTGGCAACGCTGTCTTCTTTGCAAGATCATTTACTTTGTTTTTTTCCCCTTTAAGAATATAATATAGTTCAATAAATTTTCAGGCCTGATTTAAACACAGTGTTTTTTCCCCCTGAATATGTGATTAAAGAGAGATGCTTGGCTCGCCACCTGCAGGGAGGTGACAGCAGGGTCACCCCCCATGCCCCTCCCACCTGCCCTGGTTGCATTAAAGAAAGCCAGCATTTTAAATGATTGTAAACAGCCGAAGTTGCCACACCTTTCACAGCGATGCGCGTGCTCCACCCCAAACATCAAACGCCTAATTGTCGTCCTTTGAGTGCTGTTTTCCAGTTGTCCGTGTTTGTAGGCCAGTGCCGAAAGGGAAGGCTTCGGGAACAAACATTTCTCTTGTCAGAAGCTTCACGATCTCATTGGTGAAGGGGAGGGGGGGGTTGGGGGGCGCTGACCAGCACTGGTCAATTGTGTAATTATAAATTAGAGATGGCTCACTCGGAACACGAAAGGACAAAGGCTGCTTTCATCTTTTGAGCTGCTGATGTGAAATTAAATGTTGTGCAGATGCAAGGTCAGCACCACTGAAACAGAAAAACAAAAGCATAGCGCCTGACAATGATTTGAAACAAATGTGAAATTGTACGCTGGCTGCAAAACGGCTACTGAAAACGTGCAGCTCTAAAGACACTCCCAAAGCAACTTATAATAACAGTTATTAATTCACGCCAGTCGAGCAGATACCTTGTATACAGTACCATGGCTTATCACGGTTTACAGTGAAGTGTATTTGAAGAGCAGTGGTACCAAGGGGTCTGCCTGTCCGCGCGTACTCTGAGCCTTCAACAGCACATGACGCCGTCATAGGGGGAAACATTAGGCTGCAGCGTTATTATCAAAACGAATTAGCTTACAGGCCGTCGTCCGAGATGAATTACTTCCGGGTCAATGTCATTTGGCTCTGGGTCAAACTTAAATATGTTAAGGCCAACCCAAAACGGGTGCAATTTCTTCATCTTGGATGGAGTGAAGTTTGTGATCTTGCTTTATATCTTGGGGCTCTTTTGGTAGCTTCCTTTTTTGTTCTGAACGAAGCCTGCTTCGACAAAGGTGGCATTAGTTCAGTGGTAGTCCTGCAGTGACTGACACTGGGAAGATCAAAGCACTCATTCATCCAATGTTCAGAGCTGCTATATGCAGGATTCCTTTCATGGTAAGTCCTCCAACTAGGTAATATCAGCTCAGAAAGTGGGCCATTACTTATTAACCTGCACATATGTACACGTTTCTCAGATTTAATAATGATGCAGTCCTCGTAATCGCAGTAATGTTCATTGGTGTTTTCAGCACTTAGTAGTTATTTTTTATTGACTTTCAGTTCAATATCACACTGAAAATGTTGCCAAAGCCACTTCGCAGTGTTAGATGAGCAGAGGAAGGCTCAGTTGTCAATTTGATGAGATTGATGGAGGAAATGTGCATGCAAATCGATGGATGAGAAAGGCAAACTGAAGTGTCAATTGTTTCAAAGGAACCAAGGGGGTCATTACAATGACGGGCGGATCGCCACCGCCCGTATGGAGGTGGCGATCCGCCCGCCATTTTCCACCGCCCGCATGCCATTTCCCCCCGCCATATTACCATGGCGGGGGGGAGCCCGGCGGAAAGACCGTCCGCCGGTCCCACAGGGGACCGGGCGGTAAAGGACCCTAATATGGTGGCGGTGTCTGCAAGACACCGCCATGCATATTAGGATGTTGGCGGAAAGCAGCCTTTCCATGGCGGTGTTGCCGCCATGGAAAGGCATGTGGTTTTGCTTCTGGGGGCCCGTTGCGGGCCCCCATGATGTGGGGGGTGGGGGTGCACATGGGGGTACCTATGGTACCCCCTACATTTGAATGCACAAGGTGGCAGGCACCGCGCGGTGCCTGTCACGTTGTGCATTCAAATGCACAACATGCTTTTTTCGCATTGCGGCGGGTGCTGGTGACAGCACCGCCCGCCGCAATGCGAACAATACGGGATGCCACCGCCACCGTGGCGGTGGCAACCTAATACCCATGGCTGGACCGCCGCAACCCTTGCGGACGGTCCCGCATTCCGTTTCAATGGCGGGCGGACTTGTCCGCCCGCCATCGTAATGTGCCCCCAAGTTCCTTCAAAAAAATGTACCGAAAGGTAATCATGAGATTATGGGCTTGTTGAGGTTCTTGCAAAAAGGTGCAGGTAGAAAGTATAGGTAGTATCTTTGATAATTTCACCTAGCAAGTCTGGATTATTGATGGTTGCATTTTCCGCCTCCTCTCCATGATTCTCTGTTACATAATATCACTGTTCTCAGAACTGACATACCACACTAAAAAATAATTCTTAGGTCCTAAGATCACAAATTAATTTCTCAGCTCAACACAAATGTTCATCAATTTTTGCAAAGACAGTAGTGTCACACTTAGCTTCCAGTGTCGCACTCAGTTTCCATTGGATCAAGAGTTCTTTTGGGAATCAACTAAAACCACCTCTCCGAAATGACCATGAAAATATCAGGAAATATCTAATCTAGCCTGACGATTAATTGACCAACCCAAGAGAAGCACCAAAGCTGTTGTCCGCCAACAAAAGCAGAGAAACCAACTTAACCAGAGACTTTTCAAAGTGTGCCTATTGAAACAACCACTCAGCAACAACACTTAACCTAGAAATCCGCAGCACAATTGAAACTGAAAATTGTCATTTATTGGATATGGCCGAGACCTAGCTGTATTCCAGTGCCCTTGCCATGTTTGATGAACTACTTGGTTGAGGATACAAAAGCTGTGGCAGAGACCACGCCAACCCCAACGCAAGAGCACTCATTGAAGACATTGGAAGCCTGGGCATCACCCAACGAGTAAATGGACCAACACGTGTAACTGGACACCTCCTGAACCCTATTTTCGCCAATTTCAGCAATATTAGAGTTAGCAAGCCCACCACACCAGTCCCCTGGACAGACCACGCCCTTGTCAATTTCAGCAACCCAATCCCGGTCCAAGGCACACGCACCACTGCCAGACCAGCCCGCAGAAACTGGAACAGCACCACAAACAAAGACTGGAGCACCGCAGTCAACACCCACGAACCCAAACACATCAACTACTTCCCCAAAGCCATCAAGAATTACTACAGTTGGATAACCTAATGTGCCAACTCCCTGGCGCCCCACAAACCCAGTAATTCAACAAGGTCCTGATCCTGGCCAATTGGTACATGGACTGATGAAGCACCACTGCAAAGAACGGGACCACTAATGGAGGATGAGCCTGGACAATTCAGACAGGATCATGTTCAAATCCGCCCTGAGATTCTACTACCAAATGATCCGGACCACCGAATGCACAGCTCAAGCGTACCGCATCAATGCCAGCACCAACAGAAGCATGTTTGACATTGTGAAGGATTTCACCTCAGCAGCGGCCATCTCCAGCTTCATCATCCCCTTTCCGGACCTCTGTAATAATCCCTCTCAATTCTTTAGCAGCAAAATCACAGCCATTTACAGCAACTTCAACCCTCAGCCGGACCCAACCGACCTCGTCAAACACCTCCTGATCTTATCCAAAGAACCATTGCTAATAACATGGCCCGTCATCAGCCAAGAAGAACCCACTACCGCTATGAAATCCATCCATTCTGGGGGCCCCATCGCACCCCTGCCTCACTATGCCTACTCCAGTGGACTGCATCCCATCAGCACCATGCTCGCACTCATTCTGAATGCCTTCACCTCTTCTGCGTCCTTTCCAGGTGCTTGTACACACGCAACTGTCCCCCAATTGCTAAAAGCTTTACAGACCCTTCAGTGCTCACCTACTACAAGCCAATTTCTCTGATACAATTCCTGGCCAAGGTCTTAGAGAAAATCATCAACAAACGCCTCACTGAATATCTCAACGACCACCAAATTCTTGACTCCACTAAGTCTGGTTTCAGAGCAAGTCACAGCACGAAAACTGCCCTCATCGTTGCCACAGATGACATCCCCATGACTCTTAAGAGAGGAAACATGGCTGCCCTCATCCTCCTGGACATCTCCATAGTGTCTGACACTGCCTCCCACCTCATTCTCTTTCAACACCTACATGACGTCAGAATCAAGGACACGCATTCCGATGAATCTGTTCCTTCCTGGCTGGAAGGGTCCAGCCAGTCAGCCTGGCAATGTACACCTTGGACGCCTGTGACCTCATCTGCAGGGTTCTGTAATGATTCTCCCTGAGCCTGACCCTCTTCAACGCATACATGATCCCTCTAGCCAGCATCATCCACTCTCACATCAACTATCAACATACCCTCCTATGCCAACAACGTGCAACTTATTCTCTCCTTCATGGACAAGCGACCAGTACCTGGATCAAGTTTAGTGCCTGCATGTCACCGCCTCATGCTTCCATAACCTGAAGATGCTGAGGAAAATTTTCAAATGGCTCCCAATCAGCACCCGGAAAACCGTCATGCACGCCGTGGTCACAAGCAAGCTGGACTATGGGAACATTCTCTATGCTGGGTTGAACAAAAAACTCACCAGAAGTCTGTAGACCATTCAGAACTTGGATGCCCGTATCAATCTCTACCTCCCACACCGCACTCACATCACATCACATCACACCACAAGGAGCTCCACTGGCTCCCCTTACACAAGCAAGCATAATTCAAACTCCTCACCTACACTTTCAAGGCACTACATAACACTGGCCAAACATGCCTCAGCAATCTCATCTGCTTTTACAAACCTTCCAGATGTGCCTGGTCGTGCGGACTACTACTAGCACACATCACGCGTATACAGAAAACTAGATCCGGTGGTCGAACCTTCTCCTACATCGCTCCTAAAGCGTGGAACGACCTGCCACTGCACATAAGACCCTCCTCCTCACTTCTTGAATTGTGCAAGAATCTGAAGACCAGGCTATTCGAGTACTCCCACTGGGCCCTAGGTTTGGCTAGGCTCACACCTGCTTAGCGACAGGATACCCTCCCAGGTGACAGTGCGCTCTAAAAATCTGTATAACATATTAGAACGTTGGAATGATGGGAGATCCATTGAAGACAATGGAGTTGCTCTGGGCTTATAATGGCTGGTATAAGCCCAGCCCTCCAACATTCCAATGTTTGTCTTTTTGTTTCTCCATTTTTAATTTAGAACATTCTACCCTTAGTGGGTGGAATGTTCTAATAGCCTTATAGCCCTTCTGCCTCAGGCTATACGGGTTGTTAAAGGCCCTCTCCCTTGTTATAGGCCCTCACCTGTGGCTCAGGCCTATAACTCGGGATCAGGGCCTTTAACAGCCGGTATAGCCCTCGGCAGCGGGCCATAAGGCTGTAATATAACATTCTTGTGTATCCACTCTCTGGAAAACCCTTCTTTGTTCTACCAGACTTCTGTATGAGTTTATCGGGGGTACAGTGACTGCTTCAGACTGGATTTTAGTGTTGGATGTGGGAGTACACAAGGTGTACAATAGTACACTCCTCCCCTTCCTTCACAGCCCTCAGAGCCCAAGTTTAGCATGGCCGAAGACTTTCGCCATCTTGAAAATGCCAAAAGTGGGTAGAGTTGGCCACGGGAACTTTTACCCCATTGGTTAGGGTGTGTCCCCGAGTCATTCCCACCCAGTAGCTCGTGCCAAGCAAAAATGTGGCATCTCCAGGCACCCACTTCAGAACTGTCCTGGACCTGAGGAAGATCAGAATAGACCTAAACCTGTTGTCTGCCACCTGAAAAGATCCCTGATAGCACTGTATCTGTTCTCTAGTACCCTGGACAAAGAAGTGAACTCCAAGGGTCAGAAGGCTGACCTCCTACTAAAATTACATGGACACAATAAATTACAAGAGACCTTTTCCTGCAACTGCCTAGCTGATCAGTGGCAAATGAACTTGGACTGGACCCTGCGTTTTGCCCTCTGCCTGATGCCACCCTGTGAGTCGCTAAGTCACTCCCCTGAGGTTCTGGAGGCGCTTTAGAAGTGTACTCCTGTGGTGGATTGGGACTTAAAAGATTAAAGTCAGAAGGCAAAATCTTTGATCAGGATGAACCTGGTTGGTGTGCCTGACCCGATCTTAATTGTGGTCAGTGTCAAATTGCACCTAGGTCCTGGTGTACCTCGACCATTGACTATCATATGCTTTTCGATTCTATTCCTCCTTAGAACTTTTAAAAACCATGTTTCTGTTTCATTTTATTGTTTTTTTTGTCATTTTCTTTATTATATTTTACTCTATTTTTGTAATTCATCTAGGGATTTTTATTATTTTTCATTTCGACTTTATTACTGTTTTGGTACTGCAAAGACACTTTTAGACATTACCCTTAGATTAGCCTCTCTGCTCTGTGCCATAGTTACCAGGGGGTTGAGCTTAGGTTACAGTGACTTTGAGGGTTCACCCTGACCAGGTTTGTGAATATTCATTGAGGTGGGTACTCACTCATCCTTCCCCCCCCAAAAAAATAATGCAGTTTCTTACAGAGACCAACCCAGATAATTACAATGGCGGACCTGGTACATGTACTTGTGTTGTCAGCAATGCCTTTTGGCTGACTCCTGACAGTCCATGAACTCCTATGAACCAGATACTCTGATATCTTGAATAAGTTTATGGGCATATATTGTCCTATGGCGAAACATGGGTATTCTGACCTTTCTTTGGAACACATGAGCATTAGTGAAATATGAATCATCTGTACTGCTTATAAGAATAAATACCACAGTGAAAACCTTATCAGGTGTTGGAATGTTAGCCTTTATTTTTGATTCAGACTTCTGCCAGCTCACTCACTTTTATTAACACAGAATCCCAGAGTAAAAGGGCTAAACCCAGGATAGCTGCAAAGACTACCACTCCGATTACTTTCTGTCACTACTTCAAGGCAGTATTAGACTCAGGGTTCACCCAAAACCGTCATATCTAGTTGGTTTAGGGAAAGGTTTGCTTTGATATTTTGGTCTTAGGGCTTCGAGGGAGCACAAACTCAACAGATAGAGGTCCAGTGGGAAAAATATTTGTGCCATCATGGTTGATTCTGATCTGTTCAACAAAAAGATTTGTCATGACAGGATTAAAATGTTCTGATATATCAAAGGGCATGATGAGATCGGAGGCGAAGCGGAGTTGCACTACCATCATGTTTTTAAAATTCTTAATGCGTCATCCTGATGGAACAGTAGTACTTCCTCCTGATTTTAAGTATGCTGCTTTATAACTTTTTTTTCTAATTCAATCCTGAATTAACCATGTCTAAGTCTTCCATAATGGCTTCGGAGTGGATGGGGCACAAGAGCTAACTGCCCATAGAGATAATGTAATAGGTCAAGATTGTGGGATGGGCAGTTATTTGATGCATTATAATCAGACTTCACCACTGGCTCTGCAGAAAATTGTTCACCTGAGTTAAGATCTCACAAATGCTGGCTACTTTGGGGCCTACAGAAAGCCTGAGCAATCCACGTTATGCTTACATTTTGTCTTGAAATAAAATCAAGGCTCAGTAATGGTGTGAACATTTCTGGCTTACTGAAAGGTATCCATCCCTCCTGGTAGATCATATTCAGATTCTGGTTCGTCCATGAACCGTTCCATCAAGCCTCAATTTGTTGCAGTGTGCTTTGTCACCATAGTGTAGTTGACTGAACTTGGCAATGCTATAGTGTAACACAGTCAAAGGTATACTTGTAGGCTTCCCATGCACTCCCAAACAACCTCCAATGTGCTACCTGCTTCCTTGCCCATGTTCAAATTAGCAAGAGCGAGCTGTGTCACTGTACTGATTATTAGTTTGGTCCGTCCTGTTGGTTAATAATCTCTCGATTGTTTCCTCTGCCTTTTGCGAGCTTATTCCCTCTGTAACTTTTTTGCAAGCCAGTTAATACAACAGAGGTTGGCTTTCAAACTACAGGTCACCAAACCATCTGATCATTTTTCCTCCCTCACCAGGTAAATATTCAATGCTTTGGCAACTTGCTCCTTGTTTCCACGTGTCCCTTGTTTTCACGAGTGTGTGGCAGAGCCCTTCAGAGGCAGTTCTGGCATATGAGGGCCCTCTAGTTTCCCTGCAGTCTGTTCCATGCATACCAATTGTGTTTGCCTTCTCTACGAAAGGCAAATGGTCTTGTAGTGAGAAGTGGTTTGATTCACTGATACTGTAAAAGGGCTCACCTTGTTCATTTATCCTTAAAGATGGCAAGCATCTCCACACCCTACTGTTGCATACCGTATACTTATACTGGAACTGGATCATTTCATTTCTCCAGACAACATTTCAGTGGTCTGCGGTTCGAGGAAAAGGCAGTGGTGGCATTCCCAAAAAGTATCCCTAGCCATGGAGATAACCGTTCCTGAGGTATCCATGGGTTATCCCTAAGGACCATTCAGCAACCAGATTGTCCTCTAACATGTTTCATTTCCATATTGATTTTGCTACTGTAAGAATTTAAGATGACGGGCTGCTTCAGCGGTTTCCGATCCAGGCCCCCATCTGCATTTGGAGGGAGGTCGTGCTTTTTCTCTTCTTCAAAGAAGAAAGCGAAGAAGCGAAAACAAAAGCAAATATCCCTAGGTCATTACTTGCTGCATTTCTCTTAGGAAAAGATCATTCCTGACTGCACTAGGCAGAGATGATGGAATTTGCTTGTGCTGAGGCCACATAATCAGATCTCCTTTCTAGGGCTGTTAGCAGAATAGTAGATAAATGACATTTTGAATTCATTTTATTATGGATAGTTTTCATTGGATCATCGCGTTAATTGTCTGTAAAATACCTGGCATCGCTAACCCTCTATAATATATTTTTTCACTTCCTGTTTCAGATAGTGCAACAGCATTTCCTTAGGTTTTTGTTGCTGGAGTTTCATTTCCACTTTGTATTGTTGGCTTTTGGACTCGTGTTAGAGCTTTCTAAATGGCCTATTCACCCTGCCCCCACATTATCCCTCCACACTTCCTACCCATGGGTTATTCACCACAAGGGGATGATAGTGCCCCCCTTTTTTTATTCGGCTAGCTGTTGCAGGCAACATTTTAGGGTGAAGTGCAAAGGTTATTCAGTGGGTGGAAGAAGTTGTTCAGTCTTGCTTTCAACTGCCTGATCCGTTGTACGTCTGTTGTGCCATCACTGTGTATCTGCATGTGAGTTGTCTGTGTTTTATGAGCCTGCATGGGTACCTCTGTGTCTGTTGGCCTCTGTGCATGAGTGCCTAGCTCTCTACTTTCTTTGCAGCCATAAGTGCCGGTCAGTCTTCCTGCATGCTGGAACGTGTGGTCCTTGTAGGCACGTATGTTGCGCATCTCTGTGTGCAGACACTATACAAAATCAAAACCTATAAGCTTTATCAGTTTCTTTTTATTTAGTTGCCTTAGAAATGTTAATTTGGATGGTGACGAAGGTTGGAGCACTTAGCTTCAAATGTGTTCACGCTAGAACATTTGCCAGCAGCATTTCGCGAGGCCAGTCTGTGAAACACCTAAAAAAATATTGAAAGTTAGCTGCACAGTGTGATTCAGTCAGGATTAAATAGCCTCGATTTATGGTAGAAATTTAAAGTGGGTAAGAGCTGGATAATACATGCTGCTTTTGCTGCCATGTACTCTTGTTCATAAGCCATTCCTAAAGCTTTGAAGTGGAAAAGGCGCAGCCAGAGGTGGCTTCTTATCCATATGCCTGTCTTGACTCATATTTTAATCAATAGTTAAGTAGTTTGTTGGTCCTCGCGGTTTATGTGAATGCTGAACTATAAATTTAACGTTGTTGTATTTTTTAAATACATTTTCATTGTGATTTTTAGCATTAGTCACAGTGTAGTTTCTTTATCTTAATTACAAAGTGTGTTCAAATAAAATAAAAATAACCTTTTAGCCCAGATTCCTGAACCCTCCTCCTACTTCCCTCTGGTCCCTCTAATGTTGCTTTTTGGGGTGGTGTGGCACCTCCCAGTCAGCAGGGAGGGATCGAGCCCCACCTTCCACAAGGAGGCACACTTGAGCATCCTTAGTTGTGTAGGGCGATCCTTGCCATTTGGTACCCAGGCTAACTGTGCGCCTCCAAGATGTGCCTGCAAGGGCTATTATTGTCTTGTAAAAAAAAAAAAATTATGCTAAATGGTTTCTAATAGAACAATTAATTTATTTATATTAGAGACCACACGCTCTACATGAACAACAAATGCGAACAGTCCCTTTCCCTGTGAAGGCCTTTATGTTCCTAACTACAAGGGAGAAAACCAGAAACTTAAGCTCTGAGCCAGGACAAACACTTGTGTGCCAGACCAGTTTTGGCCCATATTGAGTGTAGATATAAGGTATCAATTATTTGTTTTGTCTCCAGTGCATTTTAGTTGTCAGCTCGAGGCCCTCTTTTAGTTGAATGTGACAACTGAAGCACAAGGAGTCGTAGGTGGTGAAAAGGCTGTCTTGTGTAAATAACTTTCCCAAGAGCCCAACTTTGACCTAAGATGAGCTCCATGCCCACAATGGCCAGAGCCATGCCCCAAACTGCTAAAAGGGCATGCATGGTGAGAAGAAACTAGGCCATAACATCTACACTCTGAGACCCCACAGACTGAAGCTTGTCGTCATCTGAGAGTGCCCCTGCTCCCAGGAAATTATTCTACTTCTAGAATCTGACCCATCATGGGACTTTCAGAGGTCAATCTTGGTGGTCACTAGAGAAACACTGTGGCCACACAGTGCTTTCTCTCAGATTCTCTGATTCGAAAGTCTCACTTTGTTCAGTGTCTGTGAGGCCTGCCTTGTTTTAATCCGAATCACATAAAGAACTAGACGCACCCTTATATTAGTCTAGCTGCGAGTATCATAAGATATGAGCCTAAAAAACGGGGGTAGGGGAAGCAAACCAAAGGCATCTGCCCTAAAAGGGCATAGGCCCTTACTCACTGAGGTGACATACGTCATTATCAGGCCCCTCCTTCATCGTGAAAATGGGCATGTCTGCTTTTCTGAGGGAACTACGTGTATGGGGGGGTATAAAATGTGTAGTGTTTGAATGTCTTTGTCACTCCCTGTCACATGATTAAAAACAACAAAAGACCTAGAGTGAGTCTATTATACAGTCCCCTGGTTAGTGTCAACATGTGTCTGTCCTCACTCAATCCCAAATGGGTCCAGGGAATTCATCAATGCAAAGGTCTGCTTTATCCTAATGTTTAAACCATACCAGTCCTTTATAGACTCTCGTCCTTAAGTTTGTTGTAAAAATCGGGGAGAAAGCACTACGACTGCCTGTCTTGGTGTGGCCAGACTTGGTCCTTTTGGCCTGTAAGAGATTTCAACTGATTGTGTTAGTGATTTACTAGGCAAGTCCTATCATCCCATAAAAAGTGATGGAACAAGTGTGGGCACTGCATAGCACGCACAACAGACGAGTGTTCCACCCCATGCCTAGCCCATGACCATTATTTTAGACGAGTTGTGCATAAGTCAATCAGTTCTGTACTGCTATAATATCTGCCTTGGGGTTACACTCTACGGGGGTGGCCTAATATAATGCCTCCTAGCTGAGACCCATGGAGGCGTTCTTTTGATTTTAGATGGTTGTAAACAAAGTGTATTTTTAGATCAATGTGTGGCAAGACAGCAAGATTATTTTGTGCCACTGGAACTAATTCAGTAGGTCAGTTATCGACTGCAAACGATCTAGTTTAGTATAATATCTATAGTGGTGTAATTCCTAAATGTGACTGAAATAAACTTGTTCGTTCTCAGATAACTAAAGAAGTGTATTTTACTATTGTTCCTTTTTGGGCATGTTTGACTAAAGATGCCCTAATACAAGAGCCGAAGTATACAAAAAAGTCATGGATGGAATGCCTGAATTAATCTTAGCTACTGGTAATTACTCTGGGCCTCATCCCAGTCCATCGTTATTTTGCATTCCATGCCACCTCAGTTTGGACCCAGCCATATGCAAATCAGTCTTGACCGTGCTCAAGTGGGAACAGTCTAGCCCGAACTGCCAGGCCAGGTCCTCCCTGAACCAAAACACTAGCAACTCATGACCGGTTTCACCCTTACTTGTTGATGTATCTCAAGGATGGTTGAACTGTGGTCCTAAAGCAGACGCATTGAAATAGGACTAACGTTTAAAATGTATCAAAACAACAGCTCTTCCCTATCCCATTTGATTCCACTCCTTATGGCCATTCAGGCCTATGAGATGACTCCTCAGTTGGATGGCCACAATTGCTCACATGCCAGGAGCACATTGGGGGTCTTCAGTGCAGATGTTTTCAATCACTGTAATTTATTTTCGATTTTTTTTCTTCTTTTTTTCTTCTTTAAAGTGAATCATCAACTCAGTAGTTTGTTTTCTTTGCCATATGTTGCTCCCTTGCTCAGTGATGCGTGTTTTAACCTTCCTTGTTGTCATCCCTATATAACGTAACCTCCGTGGGCATGTGAATATATATATATATATATGTTACACCCTTGGTGTTTGAGTTTGTGTGCAATTTTTGCATCCAATGCCAATGTAAATCCAAGTCTAGAGATCCCATATGTGCCATAAACCTGCAGACATTGCATACCCCACAAGGGTGGTGACTCACTATCTTAGGGAGCCACCACGGAGTACTACAGTGTCATTCTCAATAGGCTTAGGTTGTGTGTGTGCAATGTAATCATGTATTCTTTTCCCCTTGTATAAGAAAAAATAGGTTTTTCAAGGGTTAATCTCCCAAAATTGAGAATCCTACAATGCCCTTCTTGATTTAATTGCACAATGGTGAGCAGATGGTTGCTAATGTTGGTCTATCTCTCTCTCTTCTCTGTGGGCACTTGTTCAAGTAGTGTATGAGAGTTATTATTCATTGGTAACCATCCTCTCATCATTGTGAGACCCTGCCTTGTTTTGACGTTTCTGCAAGTTAAGGGTCTCAGCGTGCTTTAAAACGTCTGAAAGGCAGCATGTTACTGCTATATAAACACCTAAACAAGCAAGCTGATAAACAGCGCTTGTATAAAGCACTCCAACCAGTTATTGCTAGGCAGTTTGAGTAATCACACCTCAGATCACCACACATACTCACCAACTCGCGAGCAATTCAGGGACCATAGCGGATCATATACCCCTGTGCTCAATTTACATGATTCATCATTGAAGCTATAGGCATTATGTCCCCGAGTTCTTTTTGCTCCTTCTTTAGTAGACTGTCTACCACAAAGAGCTCTCTGTAGGAACTTCTGGTTTTTATAGACCTTTTGGCAATCTGATAAAATCCCTACCTACAAGAAAAAAAACGAAAACAAATACAAGTGGCTAACTCTACACATACCCACTTGAGGGCAACAAATAATAAGCAATGGCAAAGCCAACCAGTCTGATCTTGACAAGTGAGCTTTTTTTTTTTTTAAATAGACGTTTGCAAAAACACTTTGCAGACATATAAAAAACCCTAAAACAAAGGAGTGGTCCAGCAGCCCAGACACATCAGGCCTGGCATTGAAGGGTACTCCTCTTGAGGTAGCTGTGCACAAGTGATTAGGCAAAATGCAGTCACTCACCTTGCAAGACAGCTAATGGATAAAGTAAGCTGACTCCTTGCCCCATGCTATGTGCTGTGGTGAGTGGAAGCTTAATTGAGAATGGCACTTGAACTGACCAGTAGATGTAGAGATCTGATTGAAAGTGTGTGTATACATTTTTAATTGGATTTTTTTTGGAAAGCATGAGACTGGTGGGAACCTCAACACTGTCTCTAGTCCAATACTAAAAGTGCATTTTTACACGTGTCGAGTCCCTCCTCACAGAGTCATCGTCTAAATGCATGTTGTTATCTGGTGAAGGGCATGTGACCTAATAAGGATGATGAGAGTGACCCTTTCCCCCTTGTCAGATAATACATGTGTATGTTACCTGGCTGTTTGAGAAGCGATGAAGGGTCCCAATCTTGTCCCTCAAAACCTCTCTCGCCCCCAGCAATGCTTTTTTCTCGCTCTGTGGGAGTGTTTACCTGAACTCCTATTGTTTTAATCTGAATAAATGTTCTTGACGTTGACAAGATTTAGCCTGCAAATCGGGGAGTGAGAGACAGTTCACGGTCTGCAAAAAAAGGCATTCGCCCTGTCAAGACCAGCGAGATATTTTCTTCCCAAAGGACACTGACCAAGCAATGTGTAACACGCACGCTCTGATGGAGCACCTAATCTGGCTACAAAGATTCGTTTTGCCACCTTTGGTCACACCCAGGGTCGGATTTGGACCAGATGTAGGCTCGGGCACCCCAAAAAAAAGTGGCCCACATTTGCGAATTACAACCTTTTGTGAAGCATTGACTTTTTTTAGTATAAGGGGGATAATTTTAGGATAATGTTATGGTAAAGAAAGCCTTGTATTGCTTATATGGCCAGTAACATTGGTCAGGACTGAAAATTCCATTATTCCACTGAAACTCACTCACTCTGACGCTCATCTTGAGGTCCATGAATCACTCTTATCCCATGCTTCCCTTCATATCTGAGTCCCCTCCTGTCTATTAGGCCATTATCCATATATATCCTAATTAAGGCAACAAATAATGAGCCAAAACGCTGTGTACAAAGGTGATAATTGTTGAAAAAGTATCTGGAAAGGAGAAGGAACTACTGGATGAATATCATATTGCTTGGTGTTTTTGTCTCCCCTAACTGAACTTTATTTAGTAGATATGTGTGAATGAGTAGAGGTGTCTGGAATAGTATTTTACTCTCTTAAATATTTTCATAGATATGCTGTGTACTAAATGGTATTCGATAGAAAAGGTTGATGAAAATTTAAATAGCCAGTGACTGTTCCTTTTAATAATGGGGGAAAGATAGATATTTATATAGCTGAAATTGTGGGGATGAAATCATCAGTTGAGAAGTAATGATGAGAGTGGTATCAATAATGAAATACGATTTGAGGAAGAGTGACTAGATACTCTCTAGATGCAAAGACTTAAGCAATTTTAATTTAAAAAGAGCAAAGACTCTTACCATGGACAAAAAGATAGAAAAGACAAACTCTTCTCATGGCCTTTGGAATGCAAGAGAGAGATGCTCATTGTGAGTGCTCTGTGGAAGAGACCGCATGGACAAAAGGCTGGAAGTAGGCCCTCACCATTGACTCTGTGGCAGAAGCGGCAAACCTCCAACACAAACAAAATGTTGATTTATTTATATATATATATATATATATATATATATATATATATATATATATATATATATATATATATATATATATATATATATATATATATTCACAGAAAAAACCATAGGTTTTAGGGACAGTTATAGTTAGTTGGACATTTCACTCGTACAAAACCATAGAAATTCCCCCGTTATAGTTAGTTCAGCTAACTATAACTCGCGCCCCGCAATGCACTGCTGATGACGTCACATATTACATCACTCATGACATGGTCAGTGACATCACTCATGACATCACTGATGACATCTCAAATGACATCACTGATGACATCATCCAGTGACTGTGTGTTTCTGTAAAGTTTAAATATGTTTAATATATATAGGGAAAGGCGTATTGAAGAATCAGTGGGTGTATAAGTGTCTGAATGGATGATTTAGTACGTGACAGACTGACTCTACAAGTGAGTGATTAAATGTATCTTACTGAATGCATGGGTTAGTGACTAAACTGTGTGAATGTCTGTATCCGTCTGTCTGTTGGTTTGTAAGCGGCTGCATGGCTTTCTGAATAGCTACATGAGTGTCTACATGGGTTATTGATTGATTGTCTGAGTATCTGTATGGGTGCCTGAGTTTTTGTGTGGGTGGGGTGTGTGTGACTCTGTGCATAGATGTGTGAGTTGGTGATTCACTGGGTGCATGGTTTCAAGAGTGCATCTGTGATGGACTGTATGGGTGGGTGAGTGTGTGTATGGGTGTGTTAGTGATTGAATGTATATCTCAGTGGTACATGTGTGAGTAACTACATATGTGAAAGGCAGTATATATGTGTGTTGGAGTATATAAATGGCTACAAGTGAGAGTGTGTTATTGTGAGAGTGGCTGTATGGATGAGTGTGTACTTGTATCAGTGATTGTATAAGAGCGTAAGAATGTGCTAGTATTTGTATGAGTAAGTGAGCTGGTGTGTGTGTATAACTGTATAGGTGAGTAAATGGGTGTGTGATTAAGTTTTTTGCATGACTGACTAGGTGTGTGAGTACCTCTATGGATGAGTGGCGGTGTGTGAGTGTTTATATAGGTGTATGAGTGCATATGATAGTCCTGTACTGAGTGACTGTAAGTATGAGTGACTGTACGGGTGAGTGAGTGGATGTGTGTGTAGACCTAAGAATCAGTGAGTGGGTATGTCGTTTTTGGTGTTGGAGTGTCTATGGTTTTGAGAATGGCAGTCTGTAATTTAGAGTGGGTGTATCAAAAGTTATATTAGGGTGTGAGAAGATGCATGAAATTATCACATGGATGATGTCATCAGTGATTTTCCATAGGAAATCCGCGACATTCTATTTGAAATAACTCTCTTGCCGGTTGACGAATCTTCGCGAAATTTTCAAACTTTATGGCCCGCTCCGGTCCGCTCCTACCCTGAAAGTCTCGGGGTGATTCGTCAAGCGGGGGCCGAGAAAAAAGGGGGTCCCAAAACGTGTTTTCCCCATTCATTTTCCCATAGGAAACTTTAGACACGGCTACAGCCCGAACTGCTGAATGGAATTACACCAAATTTGGCAAAGAGGTAGTTCTTGGTTCAGAAAGAACCCTTTTGTTAAATGGTGTAAATCCGTTCAGTAGTTCCTGAGAAAATCAAAAGGAAAATCACATATATATCTATGGCCGCGTTGGATTCGCGCACCCTCCCGATCACGAGCTGTCTGCTAATTGGCTGTCAACACTCCAAACCAGGAAGTGTTGGCAGCCATCTTGTTCCTCGGTAGAACCGAGGAACAAGAAAGCAGTAAAAAAGTGCGCAAAACGCACAAAGGGGGCAGGGTAGAAACACCCTGACCCCCTAGGTCTGCTCAGGGGGTCCCACAAGGACCCCCTGGGTAGAAAAAAGCATTTAAAAAAAAAAAAGAAATCAGCAGGATGCGCTCAGGGTGCGCGGATCCTGCCGAAAAAAAAAAAATGTTAATTTGCCCCCGGGTGGGCCAAGTCCCGGGGGCATGGTGGGGGGGGGGTTTAAATTTAATGTGGGGGGCCTCTAAGGCACCCCAAGCCCCGGGGACCGCCACCCCCCGGGGCTTCTTTTTAAAAAAAACATTTTTGACCTGTGTGGAGGGGCTCCAGCCCCCCCACACGCCCCGGGGACCGCCACCTCCCCGGGGCACTAAACATTTGAATATGGGGGTCCGTTACGGACCCCAAAGCCCGAGGACCACCACCTCCCCGGGAAGTGAAATAGTTGGGAGGGGGCCGCGCGGCCCCCTCCTGGAGCCCTTGCTGGCCTTGGGGACCGCCACCCCCAGGGCCGGCTCCTGCAGTGTCCCGGGGTGCCTACCCCGGGACACTGCTGTTTGGAATGACAGGACGGGAGCCTCGCGGCTCCCGTCCTGTCATTGCAAACTTGCTTTGGATATTGGAGCGAGAGCAGGAAACCTGCTCTCGCTTCCAATATCCAAAGCTGATTGCTTTTCCACATGGGGAGCAGCATGTTAGCTGCTCCCCATGTGAAAAGCAATGCCGGCTCGCGCAGGAGGCGGGGAGCCGGCTGGGACTGTGGGGGATTGGGGACCCCCCACAGTCCCCAACCAGAGGCCAGGCCCCGGGGGATGGGGTCCCCGGGGCCATAAGTGGCCAGGGAGGGGGCCACGCAGCCCCCTCCCCAAATTTTAAAAAATTTAAAAAGGGCAAGGCCGGCCCCGGGGGATGGGGTCCCCGGGGCCTTAAATGGCCTGAGGAGGGGGGCCACGCAGCCCCCCTCCAAATAAAAGAATAAAAAAATTCAGGGCATGCCCCGGGGGATGGGGTCCCCGGGGCAAATACACGCCCAGGGAAGGGGGGCCGCGCGGCCCCCCTCCCATTAAAAAAAAAACACGACCGGCATCGTGCCGGAGGCCCCGCCCCCCTCCCTGCAGTACTCTGCAAACGCGCCCCCTGGCGCGTTTTAAGAAGGGGAAGTAATTCCCCTTGAATACTGGGGTCCCTGGGTCCAACTAGCCCACCAGGAACCTCCAGTATGCGCCAGGGGCTGCGTTGCAGAGAGGTGTACAGAGGCCACGCCCCTTTTACACCTCTCTGCAACGCAGCTCTGTGGCGCTTTTAGAAGTACATGGTGGGCTAGTTGGACTCCAGGGACCCTCAGGATTCAAGGGGACGTAATCCCCCAACTTAAAACGCGCCACGGGCGCGTTTGCACAGTGGTGAAGGGAGGGGGCGGGGCTTCAGGTGACATGTGTGCAAACAGGCCCCGTGGCGCGTTTTAAGATGGGGAATTAAATCCCCTTCAATCCTGAGGGTCCCTGGGGGCCAACTAGCCCACCATGTACTTCTAAAAAGCGCCACAGAGCTGCGTTGCAGAGAGGTGTAAAAAGGTGCGTGGCCTCTGTACACGTCTCTGCAATTCAGCCCCCTGGCGCATACTGGAGGTTCCTGGTGGGCTAGTTGGCCCCCGGGGGCCCTCAAGATTCAAGGGAACTTAATCCCCCAACTTAAAACGCGCCACGGGGCGCGTTTGCACAGATGTCACCTCAGGCCCCGCCCCCTCCCTTCACCATTGTGCAAATATTCCTCTAAAATCAGCCGAAATACGAATTCCGATTTACTCACCTGTTATCAGGAGAGACCTCAGTGCTGCATCTTTCAGCCCAGTACTGATCCTGAAAAGTAATTTTAACCGTACTTACCAGCAACTTGAATTTCCTTCCATAGGCTAACATTGACTGGTTTCACTTGGAAATTCTTCTAAGTGTGGAGTTTTGGAACTTTATAATATTCCTCTAAAATCAACCGAAGTACGAATTCCGATTTACTCACCTGTTATCAGGAGAGAACCCAGTGCTGCATCTTTCATCCCAGTACTGATCCTGAAAAGTAATTTTAACCGTACTTACCAGTAACTTGAATTTCCTTCCATAGGAATCCATTGTCTGGTTTTCAGCAGAACAGTTTGTGTCGATTTTCACAAATTACAAATATTCCTTAAAATCGCCTGTATGACTTAAACGCATTCTTTCAACTGTTTACAGGAGATGCACCAGTGCTGGATCCAGGATCCACCACTGAGTAAGAAAAAGTAACGATAACACTACTTACCTGCTAAGTGAATTTCCTCCCATAGGATAACATTGGTGATTCTATGTGAAAAAGTTTCTAAGTGTCAACTTTTAAAATACAATAATATTCCTTAAAAATCACTACTGTAACCAAAATGCTTTTACTCAACTGTTTACAGGAGATGTCCCAGGACTGAATCTAGGATCCAGTCCTGTGGTTAGAAAAGTAATCCATAAAGTAACTAATTGCATTTAACTAGAAATTCACATTGAGCTCAATGTTGCATTGTGTTTGAAATTGTGTTGCCCATTGCAACAACTGTAACTACTGTACTTAAAACTCTATTGCCTATTTGCAAACTATTTAAACTAATTCATTCTGAGAAAGTATATTTTGTAATGTAATGTATAATGTAATTACAATGTAATTTAATAAATAAAATATATAAAAATAAATAGTTTTAAAAAATGTAGTAAATCAGTATCAAAAAAATAAATATAACAATTAATACATTTAAAAATTGTCATTTACAAAACCTTTGAAATTCACTGAAAAAACCATAGGTTTTAGGGGCGTTATAGTTAGAAATTAGCATTTAAAAAACCTTTGAAATTCACTGAAAAAACCATAGGTTTCAGGTACGTTATAGTTAGAAATTAGCATTTAAAAAACCTTTGAAATTCACTGAAAAAACCATAGGTTTCAGACACGTTATAGTTAGAAATTAGCATTTAAAAACCTTTGAAATTCACTGAAAAAACCATAGGTTTTACGGACAGTTATAGTTAGTTGGACATTTCACTCGTACAAAACCCGTGAAATTCCCCTGTTATAGTTAGTTCAGCTAACTATAACTCGCGCACCCACAATGCACTGCTGATGACGTCACATATTACATCACTCATGACATGGTCAGTGACATCACTGATGACATCACTGATGACATCTCAAATGACATCACTGATGACATCATCCACGTGATAATCTGATGCACCTCCTCACACCCTAATATAACCTTTGATACACCCAATCTAAATTACAGACTGCCATTCGCAAAACCATAGACACTCCAACACCAATAACTACATACCCACTCACTGATTCTTAGGTCTACACACACACATCCACTCACTCACCCGTACAGTCACTCATACTTATGGTCACTCAGTACAGGACTATCATATGCACTCTTACTCCTATATAGACACTCAAACACCGCCACTCATCCATAGAGGTACTCCCACACCTAGTCAGTCATGCAAATAATTAAACACACTGCCATTTACTCACCTATACAGTTATACACACACCAGCTCACTTAATCATACAAATACTACCACATTGTTACGCTCTTATACAATCACTGATACAAGCACACACTCATCCATACAGCCACTATCACAATCACTCACTCTCGCTTATAGCTATTTATGTACTCCAACACACATATATACTGCCTTTCACATATGTAGTTACTCACACATGTACCACTGGGACATACATTCACTCACTAACACACTCTTACACACACTTACCCACCCATACAGTCTATCACAGATGCACTCTTGAAACCATCCACCCAGTGAATCACCCACTCACACATCTATGCACAGAGTCGCACACACCCCTCCCACACAAACACTCAGGCACCCATACAGATACTCAGACAACCATTCAATAACTCATAAAGACAATCATGTAGCTATTCACAAACACATGCAGCCACTTACACAGCAACAGACAGACGGATACAGACATTCACCCAGTTTAGTCACTAACCCATGCATTCAGTAAGATACGTTAAATCACTCACTTATAGAGTCAGTCACGCACCTACTAAATCATCCATACAGACACTTACACACCCACTCATTCTTCAATACGTCTTTTCCTATATATATTAAAAATATTTAAACTTTACAGAAACACACAGTCACTGGATGATGTCATCAGTGATGTCATTTGAGATGTCATCAGTGATGTCATCAGTGATGTCACTGACCATGTTATGAGTGATGTAATATGTGACGTCATCAGCAGTGCATTGCGGGGCGCGAGTTATAGTTAGCTGAACTAACTATAACGGGGGAATTTCTATGGTTTTGTACGAGTGAAATGTCCAACTAACTATAACTGTCCCTAAAACCTATGGTTTTTTCAGTGAATTTCAAAGGTTTTTTAAATGCTAATTTCTAACTATAACGTGTCTGAAACCTATGGTTATTTCAGTGAATTTCAAAGGTTTTTTAAATGCTAATTTCTAACTATAACGTGTCTGAAACCTATGGTTATTTCAGTGAATTTCAAAGGTTTTTTTAAATGCTAATTTCTAACTATGCCTACAGAGGTAGGACATGTGAAGAAAGAAGAAAAAACGCACAGAAAGAAGCAAAAGATGTGCAGAAAGAACCAACAGAGGAGCAGAAAGAGGCCTTGTTGCAAAATCATCCTGTGCCCACAACTTTTTCAGACGGGTACTGATGGTAACTGACTCTGACTAACCAGAGCCAGTGCTACGCTAAAAGACACTTAGAATACAGTGAAAACACCTACATACACTAGGGAACACTATGCGTTGGGGTACCCCTGTGATTAGCATGACCTCCTCTGCAAGTCCCTAGTACATAATAGGGCAGGGGATTAAAACTACCTCTTAAAACGCACTACAGGGCGCGTTTGCACAGTGGTGAAGGGAGGGGGGGCCTGAGGTGACATGTGTGCAAACGCAACCGTGGCACGTTTTAAGTTATGGGATTAAGTCCCCTTGAATTCTGAGGGTCCCTGGGGCCCAACTAGCCCCCAGGTACCTACAGTTAGGACCACAGAGCTGAGTTGCAGAGAGGCGTTCCGAGGCCACGCACCTTTTTCACCTCTCTGCAACGCAACTCTGTTGTGCTTACTGAAGGTACCTGGTGGGCTAGTTGGCCCCAGGGTCCCTCAGGATTCAAAGGGAATTAATTCCCCAACTTAAAACGCACCACAGG
Organism: Calotriton arnoldi; assembly: GCA_963921515.1. Taxonomy (NCBI): domain Eukaryota; kingdom Metazoa; phylum Chordata; class Amphibia; order Caudata; family Salamandridae; genus Calotriton; species Calotriton arnoldi. The sequence goes on from CAWUFW010000289.1 coordinate 4,243,549, forward strand.
GCGTGTTTGCGCACATGTCACCTGAGGCCCCGCCCCTCCCTTCACCACTGTGCAAACGCGCCCGTGGTGCGTTTTAAGTTGGGATTAGGTCACCTTGAATCCTGAGGGTCCCTGGGGCCCAACTAGCCCACTAGGTACTTCCAGTAAGCACCACAGGCCTGCGTTGCAACGCCTGTAACAAATTGTGCAGTTGTGTTTAGGTAGTGAAGAGGGTCGTGCTGGGGGTAGTGTTTTAGGGTTTAGGGTAGTGCAGTGGTGTTTGGGTAGTGTAGGGAGTCGTGCTGGGGGTAGTGTTTTAGGGTTTAGGGTAGTGCAGTGGTGTTTGGGTAGTGTAGGGGGTCGTGCTGGGGTAGTGATTTAGGGTAGTGCAGTGGTGTTTGGGTAGTGTAGGGGGTACTGCTGGGGGTAGTGTTTTAGGGTTTAGGGTAGTGCAGTGGTGTTTGGGTAGTGTTGGGGTACTGCTGGGGGTAGTTTTTAGGGTTTAGGGTAGTGCAGTGGTGTTTGGGTAGTGTAGTGGTTCGTGCTGGGGGTAGTTTTTTAGGGTTTAGGGTAGTGCAGTGGTGTTTGTGTAGTGTAGGGGGTAGTGTTTTAGGGTTTAGGGTAGTGCAGTGGTGTTTGTGTAGTGTAGGAGGTCTTGTTTTAGGGTTTAGGGTAGTGCAGTGGTCTTTGGGTAGTGTAGGGAGTCGTGCGGGGGTAGTGTTTTAGGGTTTAGGGTAGTGTAGGGGGTCATGCGGGGGGTAGTGTTTTAGGGATTAGGGTAGTGCATTGGTGTTTGGGTAGTGTAGGGGGTCATGCGGGGGTAGTGTTTTAGGGTTTAGGGCAGTGCAGTGGTGTTTGGGTAGTGTAGGGGGTCGTGCTGGGGGAGTGTTTTAGGGTTTAGGGCAGTGCAGTGGTGTTCGGGTAGTGTAGGGGGTCGTGCTGGGGGAGTGTTTTAGGGTTTAGGGCAGTGCAGTGGTGTTCGGGTAGTGTAGGGGTCGTGCTGGGGGAGTGTTTGAGGGTTTAGGGCAGTGCAGTCGTGTTCGGATAGTGTAGGGTGTTGTGCTGGGCGTAGTATTTTAGGGTTTAGGGTAGTGCAGTGGTGTTCGGGTAGTGTAGGGGGTCGTGCTGGGGGTAGTGTTCTAGGGTTTAGGGCAGTGCAGTGGTGTTTGGGCAGTGTAGGGGGTAATGCTGGGGGTGGTGTTTTAGGGTTTAGGGCAGTGCAGTGGTGTTCGGGCAGTGTAGGGGGTCGTGCTGAACGTGGTGTTTCAGGGTTTAGGGCAGTGCAGTGGTGTTCGGGCAGTGTAGGGGGTGGTGTTTCAGGGTTTAGGGCAGTGCAGTGGTGTTCGGGCAGTGTAGGGGGTCGTGCAGGGGTGGTGTTTCAGGGTTTAGGGCAGTGGTGTTCGGGCAGTGTAGGGGGTCGTGCTGGGGGTGGTGTTTCAGGGTTTGGGGCAGTGCAGTGGTGTTCGAGCAGTAAAGGGGTCGTGCTGGGGGTGGTGTTTCAGGGTTTAGGGCAGTGCAGTGGTGTTCGGGCAGTGTAGGGGGCGGTGCAGGGGTGGTGTTTCAGGGTTTAGGGCAGTGCAGTGGTGTTCAGGCAGTGTAGGGGGTGGTGCAGGGGTGGTGTTTCAGGGTTTAGGGCAGTGCAGTTGTGTTCGGGCAGTGTAGGGGGTCATGCAGGGGGTGGTGTTTCAGGGTTTAGGGCAGTGCAGTGGTGTTCGGGCAGTGTAGGGGGTCGTGCTGGGGCTGGTGTTTCAGGGTTTAGGGCAGTACAGTAGTGTTCGGGCAGTGTAGGGGGTTGTGCTGGGGCTGGTGTTTCAGGGTTTAGGGCAGTGCAGTGGTGTTCGGGCAGTGTAGGTGGTCGTGCTGGGGCTGGTGTTTCAGGGTTTAGGGCAGTGCAGTGGTGTTCGGGCAGTGTAGGGGGTCATGCTGGGGCTGGTGTTTCAGGGTTTAGGGCAGTGCAGTGGTGTTCGGGCAGTTTAGGGGGTCTTGCTGGGGCTGGTGTTTCAGGGTTTAGGGCAGTGGTGTTCGGGCAGTGTAGGGGGTCGTGCTGGGGGTGGTGTTTCAGGGTTTAGGGCAGTGCAGTTGTGTTCGGGCAGTGTAGGGGGTTGTGCTGGGGCTAGTGTTTCAGGATTTAGGGCAGAGCAAAGGTGTTCAGGCAGTGTAGGGGGTTTTGCTGGAGGTGGTGTTTCACGGTTTAGGGCAGTGCAGTGGTGTTCGTGCAGTGTAAGGGGTGATGTTTCAGGGTTTAGGGCAGTGCAGTGGTTTTCGGGCAGTGTAGGCGGTCGTGCTGGGGCTGGTGTTTCAGGGTTTAGGGCAGTGCAGTGGTTTTCAGGCAGTGTAGGCGGTCGTGCTGGGGCTGGTGTTTCAGGGTTTATGGCAGTGCAGTGGTGTTCGGGCAGTGTATGGGGTTGTGCTGGGGCTGGTGTTTCAGGGTTTAGTGCAGTGGTGTTTGGGCAGTGTAGGGGTCGTGCTGGGGGTGGTGTTTCAGGGTTTAGGGCAGTGCAGTGGTGTTCGGGCAGTGTAGGGGGTCGTGCTGGGGCTGGTGTTTCATGGTTTAGGGCAGTGCAGTGGTGTTCGGGCAGTGTAGGGGGTCGTGCTGGGGTGGTTTTTCAGGGTTTAGGGCAGTGCAGTGGTGTTCGGGCAGTGTAGGAGGTCATGCTGGGGGTGGTGTTTCAGGGTTTAGGGCAGTGCAGTGGTGTTCGGGCAGTGTAGGGGGTCTTGCTGGGGGTGGAGTTTCAGGGTTTAGGGCAGTGGTGTTCGGGCAGTGTAGGGGGTCTTGCTGGGGGTGATGTTTCAGGGTTTAGGGCAGTGGTGTTCGGGCAGTGTAGGGGGTCTTGCTGGGGGTGATGTTTCAGGGTTTAGGGCAGGGCAGTGGTGTTCGGGCAGTGTAGGGGGTCTTGCTGGGGGTAGTGTTTCGGGCTTTAGGGCAGTGCAGTGGTGTTCGTGCAGTGTAGGGGGTCGTGCTGGGGGTGGTGTTTCAGGGTTTAGGTAGTGTTCGGGCAGTGTAGGGGATCGTGCAGGGGGTGGTGTTTCAGGGTTTAGGGCAGTGCAGTGGTGTTCGGGCAGTGTAGGGGGTCGTGCCGGGGGTGGTGTTTCAGGGTTTAGGGCAGTGCAGTGGTGTTCGGGCAGTGTAGGGGTCGTGCTGGGGCTGGTGTTTCAGGGTTTAGGGCAGTGCAGTCGTGTTCGGGCAGTGTAGGGGGTCTTGCTGGGGGTGGTGTTTCAGGGTTTAGGGCAGTGGTGTTCGGGCAGTGTAGGGGGTCTTGCTGGGGGTGATGTTTCAGGGTTTAGGGTAGTGCAGTGGTGCTTGTGTAGTGTAGGGGGTCGTGCTGGGGGTAGTGTTTTAGGGTTTACGGTAGTGCAGTGGTGTTTGTGTAGTGTAGGGGGTCATGTTTTAGGGTAGTGCAGTGGTGTTTGGGTAGTGTAGGGGGTCGTGCTGGGGGTAGTGTTTTAGGATTTAGGTTAGTGCAGTGGTGTTGGGGTAGTGTTTTAGGGTTTAGGGTAGTGCAGTGGTGTTTGTGTAGTGTAGGGGGTCATGCTGGGGGTAGTGTTTTAGGGTTTAGGATAGTGCAGTGGTGCTTGTGTAGTGTAGGGAGTCGTGCTGGGGGTAGTGTTTTAGGGTTTAGGGTAGTGCAGTGGTGTTTTTGTAGTGTAGGGGGTCATGTTTTAAGATGCAATGCTCCAATACCTGACCAGTCTGCACTACATAAAACTGCAAAAAAACTAAAAATAAAGTGTTTTGCACACTTTTGTCATTGGGCTATATGTGGGCTACATCTGGGTAATATTTGTGCTACATTTGGGCTCTTTTTTCACTGGTGGCCATCTTGGAAGACTTCTTTGTTATGAAGTTTCCTAATTTCCTCATTTACTGCAGTCTCCTCAGTAGGAAATGCTTTCAGTTTTTACTTTGATTCCATCAAGAAGGCATTCAGATGTGTCACACATTTGCCAAAAATTCAGAATGTTAGCACTCTAGTTGTTCATTAGATCACTGTAGTAAAGCTACTGCTCACCAAGGAGTTAACTGGAAGTCTACTGCTGGTATTGAAAGTGATTGTTTCAGTCTGCATGTCAGAATTTTCTAATGAAATAGAAGAGGATTTGAGATCTCAATTAAAACATGCACTAAATTTTCTTTTTGCAGCACTAACCATAATTTCTATGGCAAAATGAACCCCCTCATTTTGTTCCTTTTTAAATTAAATGTTTTAAGTGTTACCAGTTTATTCCAATCAAGATGGCTTCAGGTGTGCCATACTTTTGTCATAAGTAAGACTGTTAGCGCTCTAGTTGTTCTTTAGAACACTCTGGGAAGCTGCAGTAGAACACAAAGGCATCAACTGACAGGCTGCTCCTGTTGAAATATAACAGGAAGATATTTGAGATCACACTTGAAACATGTCCTAATTTTTCTTTCTACAGCACTAACCATAATTTCTATGACAAAATGAACCCCATCATTTTGTTCCTTTTTAAATTAAATGTTTTAAGTTTTACCAGTTTATTCCAATCAAGATGGCTTCAGGTGTGCCATACTTTTGTCATAAGTAAGGCTGTTAGCATTCTAGTTGTTCTTTAGAACACTCTGGGAAGCTGCAGTAGAACACAAAGGAATCAACTGACAGTCTCTTCCCTTGTTGGATGTACATGTTTTACTGAGAATGTCAGACTTCATTCTCACATGACTGAGAAAGATAATGTGAATTTACAGAAAATATGCTCTCATTTTAGCTTCTGGAGCACCTTCCAAAACTGTATGGGACAAGCATGTGAAAATAGTTTTCTCTCAAACATGATTCATGATATCCCAGCAGAAGGTTTTTCACAGGGTAAAATCACCTTAGAACACACCACAATTCCTGAAATTAGTATGGTACCATCAACAAATGAATTCTAATGTAACTAAAGTCTGTTATCACCCTTTATAGTTCTCCTTTTGGTAACCCTCAAAATCTTCGATTCACTACAATGCATTTCAATGGGGTACTATCATTTATATTGGTCCCAAGATGGCTGCCAGCAATTCCAGGATGAAGTGCTGACAGCCAATCAGATCTCACGATGACATGTGTGGTTAGGCTCCGCCCAGATATATGTGTTTTTACTTTTGATTTTCTCAGCAACTACTGAACGGATTTACACCATTTAACAAAAGGGTTCTTTCTGAACCAAGAACTACCTCTTTGCCAAATTTTGTGTAATTCCGTTCAGCAGTTCGGGCTGTAGCCGTGGCTAAAGTTTCCTATGGGAAAATGAATGGGGAAAACACGTTTTGGGACTCCCCTTTTTCCTCGGCCCCCGCTTGACGAATCACCCCGAAACTTTCAGGGTAGGAGCGGACCGGAGCGGGCCATAAAGTTTGAAAATTTCGCGAAGATTCGCCAACCGACGCAAGAGTTATTTCAAATAGAATGTTGCGGATTTCCTATGGAAAATAGGTCCTAACTATAACTATCTACTGGCGACCGCCAGTAGATATATATATATATATATATATATATATATATATATATACACATACATATATACACATACACACTCACACTCACTCTTACTTTCTTTAAGGAGCTCTTGGTCAGAGTTGTTGAATGAAGGGCTGCTCAGTACCGAGCCAACAGACCAACACTTGGTTTCACATTATCCCACTTTCTTCCACCATCCAACTTTTCCTGTCTCTTTATTTCACTCTTGCAAATTCATTTTCATCTCTCCTTTCTCCCTTTGTCAGTGTATTCTATGACTGTGTTACCCTCATTTTCTGCCTTTCTCTCTCTTGCGCTGGTCAAAATCTCATTTAAAAAATTAGTGCTTGTGCCAGCGATCTGCACAAATTAAGCACTGTGTTGATGTTGTGATAAAAGGACGGTGATGTGTTCAGTGAGGACAAATAAAGTGAGCTACAGACATTAGTGGAACCGAGTCAAAAGGCAGAGCGTTGCTAAAAGAGGCAGGAAAGGAAAGGTGCATACAATTTGAGTTGTTGCATAGTGCATTCCACTGAATTTTCTGCCATTTCGTAGCACTGTACCCAACAGGTGTTTTTAATATTGTGATCCATTTTTCTCAGAAAGAGGAATCGTTGGGTTGGAACTATACAGAATGAAGGCTGCAGGTTATATCCATGGCCACTGGAATTATGTGAATGTGTGGCTGCAGCATTTTTCACATATAGATTTGTCGCATTTGCCACATAATCCATCATCTGCCGCATAATTCGCAGTTTTAACAACAAAATGTTGTACCCAGCTCAAACGGTTCAAAAGTTACCTAAACCGCAGCGACACAAGTGGCTGCGCAGTAGAAGGCCCTTAGCAATGCTTGACCATACCTTTCTGTTGCTTATTTCTATATTTGAGTGTTAAACTGGTACTAATGAGGTGCAACCAATGTCCAGATACAGTTAACAAGTGTAAAATTGAGAAAAATATTGAAGTAATACTAGCATAACATTTGCAGCATTATGCTGCACAATTTTCCTTTCCTTGCAGTATACCTTACGCAACCATGCTACATAATTTGAACCTCCAATCCTGCATAATTCAAGTGGCCCGGTTATATCAATACACCCCAGCAGACAGCACATTAATAACGGTGCTGTCTTAACAGTTAAACTACAGGTGTAAACATGTTCAGTTTCACTGGTTTTATTTGAAAGGGCTATATGTTTTTTTTTTTCCAAGGAAGGAGTACACGGTCAAACATTTGGTCTCTCAGAAAAACAATAACACTTTCTGTGGGGCCCTCCTTTGCCTAAGCTGCACTGCCGTGGCACTAAGGCCCAGGAAACTGGCTGCTAAGGGTATCTGCTGACAACGCCTCTCAATTAAGTGCCAAATCCCAAAGAGACAGGTAAGGCAGGGGGTTGCTTTCTGGTTAAATTGTGGGTTTGAGATGGGAGGTTGGTAGAGCAGCAAGGATGCCTTGCCTGGCCACCATGGATGGAAGTTGGGCCAGCCATCCACTGTGGGGGAGGGGGGGAGCAGAACCCCATTTATTGCCCCCATCACTTCTCCTTCCAAGGGGAGTGAAAACTCTAGCCCTCAGTAGCAGCATCTCCTGTGGCGAGGCCTCACTGACATACCCTAAGGCCAGGGCGGGAGCTCGCACCACATGCTGTGCCTGCTGGGTTTGGCTCATTGTCATTCTGTATATGACAATGGGCCTCGATAATCAGGGCTGGGCAGGGGCTGCGGCAGCCTCTCCAGAGCGAGCCCGAACAATAATGGGGGAGAAACCGGCCCACAAGCCTCGGGCACCGGTCCCCATGCCAATCCGGCCCTGCGTCACAACTACTGGGATATAGTGAACTGTGCCTCTTGGACTTCATTCTGCTTAGAAGGGACCGGGTGGCCACAAGGACTCTACATAGTCACTCCCTCTTCGGCCGCCATTCTGGCCTGCTACATACTCTATACAGACAGTTTAAATGAGTGACGGTGCAGAGCAGGCAGCAGCAACAGCTGCATTTGATCAGTTGATTTAAAAAGTCTGTGCAGTCCTTTTACTTGCCATTTAATTGGCGGGGCTCAGCTCGAGTGTCCACGTGGTAATTGCGAGGGCCCCGTTGCCTCCCCGCGCGGCGGTCTCCACATGAAAGCCAGCGCTGGGGGTCACAGGGCATGACTGCAAGGTGTGCGGGTGTTAACTGTCAGCGTGTGCACAGTGACAGGCAAGCCGCCGAGGGCTGCCAGAGCAAAGCTAACATTTGACCCTTATTTAATTGAAGTATTTCTATGTGGTCGCTGTCACGATGATTTAAACTCCTCGTTAGACTCGTCATGAAGGCTAGTGTTTCTTTTCTGTTCAGTAGTTCACTTTTCACTGTGCTGCCTTAGTGTGGTGTATGGAACACTCGTGGACGATTGGCACAACCTTTGCGCACCTACGTGGGACTTAGATGCGCAGAAAGTGTTAAGGGTGTGGTTATTGGGACTGTAGAACGAACACCTATGCAATCTTTGCTGGTATCCGCACACTTCCCTAATAATGACCCTTAATGCAGTCCTGAGCATGTTGCAGTAAACGCGGTCTAATGGGCTAGAGCTGCCGGCCCGAGAGTTTGAGGAACTGGGTTCGAATCTCGGCTGCAGCTAAACATCCTGTGATTCTTGGTAAATCGCTTAAATCCCAGGGCCAAAAATTGTTACTGCTCCGGTTCTACTATAGAGCGAACCTGTGTATTTGGATCAGGTTTGCGCTATAAAAAAAAGTGCAGTTAGGGGGCTAGAACGCCCTAGCAAGCGTATATCCAGTTCATTTCATGTTGTTGATGATGTGTTTTTAAAAACACGTTTCATAGCCACATAATAGAAGTAAACAAACAAATGTCACAGCAGGTCCTAAAATCCAATAAATAATTGCTAACTTCATCGCTGCATAAAAAAATTACATGAAAAAGAATCAAGGTTGTGAGATAATGATCTAGTTCCCAAGGCATAGACAACTTGCGTCCTCGGTCTACACAGAGTAGCAAATTCCCGGGGGCAGATTTACAAGCACCTTCTTGCGCCGCCATTGCGTCACTTTTTTTGACGCAACGGCGGTGCAAAAAATGCGGCCTATTTACAACGTGACGCATCTAGGGAGATGCGTCACATTGTAAAGCCCTGCTTCACATTATACCTGCGCCAGGTATAATGTACGCAGGGTGGGCGTTCCCACGCAGGAAGGCCTCGTAAAAGTGACGCAGTGAAATCTACAAGATTTCACTGTGCCACTTTTAGGACGCCACTGCGTCAAAACCTTACGCCTGCTTCAAGCAGGCATAAGTGACGCAGTGTAGTGGGAATAGGCCTCAACATGCATTGCTGGTGTTGCGCCGTGCTTGCGACACGACTTCATTAATGCGTGACTTTTGCCCCAACAGATGCGTCAGAATTTCTGACGCATCTGTCAATCCTTGCGCCATGGTGCGCCGTATTGTAAATACGGCGCATTCATGGTGGCGCAAGGGATTCTCAGAGTGGCGCAGGGAAAGTGACGCATCTCTACAGATGTGTCACTTTCTTGTAAATCTGCCCCCCCCCGGTTTGCAGTTAGTGGGCTAAGGGGTCAATAGTGAGTCAAGCCTTTTAATATTCAGGTTCCTCAGTGAGCTGATGGTCTGACTTTGCAAAGCGCATCAACAGTGTCTGCATGTTCTGATCCCAGCATAAAGATGAAGAGGTCTCGGATATCTTCGATGCTTGGCTGCCACTGTCTTGTATACCCAGGGAATGTGATCAATAGTTTCTCATATGAAGCTAAATGACCTTTATGTTTTATACCACCCCCTCTCAGGTTTACCTGTGGGATTGTGAGGAAATAGAATTGCGAATATTTTTGGTGGATTGTTCTCCTATTGGGAATCTGCAAATATCACTGGGGCATTCTCGAAACCTCTGTCCTAAGAAAATGTGAGTGCGTTTCTTTAAAGCAAAGTTCAGCAAATCTCTCTAAAAACGTATTTGTTTGAGATTTCTTTTCAATCTTGGCTAAAATGCAGCGAATGCAATCCCATCTTCCCATTGATAATTCATTTTGTTATTATTTAAGGAAATCTTAAGATTGTTTCCCAAAGAAAATAGGATGTCATGGGATTTTGAGACCACTTGTCTCCCAGTCATCCATTTAATAAAGCTAGCGAAGCGGATTTGGGTCTATGACTGTTTTTCAGGTACTTGATATTCACTGCTAAAGATTGTCAAGTCAGATTGAATTCTAGAAGAACTTGTATTTTCGATGTGCATAGCAGATAGTCAAAATGGTGCAGCATGCTGAACACTGAACACTGAACTCAGAAGAATAAACTAGTGAATTTTCCTGTGACGTGCTAAGTAGGTCATCGTTGATAGAAGCCTAGCATGAATAACGGCGCAAATGATGATTGTCCTAGGCTTATATTGCTCATGTAAAGTGTCTCCATTATAGATGTTACGGAGACAGTTTTGTTTTTTTAGATGGTCATTTAATATTTTGCATTCTCCGCTCCTCTCAAACTGAAGACCAGGGTACTGGTACACAGCAACTCTTTTAATCTTCCAACCTCCTGTGGGCAGACAAGTTTTTTCTTAATGGGTCCCACTTGCAAACACTAGTTAAGCAGCTTCCAGATAGTTAACTGTGTTGTATTTATCAAGTGTGGTGATAGTCCGATTCAAGCCAATCTCAGTGCAGTCCAGCAGGACATTGCCATCCTCATATCCTGCACACTGCTAGGGTCTGTGACATGTCTACAGAACTGAAGACTGGGGTCTTGGCTCATGGTGTGCGTAATTCACATTATATGGTTTTGCATAATTATGCAAAATATCGGGGAAATTATGTGTATTTTATGTGTAATCACATGAAATGCAAATCTGTTATTTTAGCGCTATACTATAGTGCGAGATGCATCTTCGTGTTGTTTTTTGATGCAAGGACGCTTTCCATGCTAAAAAAGTGTGAAAACACAATAGGCGCGAGCAGCAGCTTGCGTTATGGTTGTTCCTGTGCTATATTTTTACCATAATTAAGCAGTAACAGCGTTCACAAGGAACTCATTTGAATTAATTAATAACATTTTTTGCAAGGAGTAATATACCTTGCATTAGTTAAACAGAAACAATGCAAAATGAAACCTAATTCAATTAGGCATATCAATTTTGTAGCAACATTTGTGTAGAAACCCACAGAACAATTATTTTAGCTGTACTCACTTCAGCCGAAGCGAGTATAATTTATTTTGCGTAGACTGTATTTCAAGTAAAAAAGAGACATAAAGGTATTTTCATTTGTGTATTCAGACTATATACAATTCCACATTTTGACATGATTTTGTGACCCCAGTAAAGTGACCATAACCAAAACGGTGCAAAATACATAGTGCTAATAAGGAACAAAGGCGATGGTTATTGCTAATTAAAAGAGGAGCCTTTTGGTGATACAATGTAGACAGTTCTTCATAGGCGACTTATAGTTCGCTGGGGCTCTCCCTTTTTAAATGTCGTCGACGTTTCGACCCTCTCGTGATACGGGGTCTCTTCAGGACGGGAATTCTGGGGACTGGAAGTGGGACATAGTTTTAGTTGAGGTGAAAGTGAAATACAGTCTGGGGGCTTATTGATAAAGGGCAGAAATTGCTTACCCAGTAGCACTGATAAGGTGCCCGAGGTACAGGTATCTTCCTAATTTAATTCAGGGTACTTCTCGATGGTATCCAAGGTAAAAGATCCTATTAATGACATGGGTAAGAATGAATATCACCACCTAGAATGGTGTGTGTATTAGCGCAAGCGATGGAAGTGCTGATGGAAAGGCTTACCCTTTTCACGATTAGCCACAATATGGCTTCAGGCAATATTCACAGCAACACAAGGTTACAGTAGATCCTATCAGTAAAAGAGGTGTTACTCCGTGAAGAATTGCTCTGTGGGTTTCTACACAAATGTTGCTACAAAATTGATATGCCTAATTGAATTAGGTTTCATTTTGCATTTTTTCTGTTTCTGTTTAACTCACGCAAGATATATTACTCCTTGCAAGAAATGTTATGAATTAATTCAAATGAGTTTCTTGTGAACGCTGTTTCTGCTTAATTAGCAATACCCAGTTCGCAAGGACATATGGGTCGCTCTTGTTTCTTTGTAAATATGTTTACCATAGACAGCATCGTAATTACGCAACTGGCATAATTTGTGGAATTGTGCGTAGCAAGTGTAATGCGAAATTCCCAAAATGACCCGAACTACGTGGCATTATTTAAAGTTCATCCAGGCCTAGTCTTGTCCAAGATTTCCCCCAATCCTGTGCTTTCCCACGTGCTTCCTGAGTCTTGATGAGCTTATAGTTCCCAGCCCTGTAAAGATAACCTGTCTGCACAGAGTATGGGCATTCGAAATCGGTATGTACCTTTTTACTGTGTAACAGTGCATTCGTCATCACAGAAGTGAGGTCTATTTCCTTCAAGATGTACTTCACCTGCAAGTTTTTTAATAGCCAGTTTTCTACCCACCAATCTTTATTTGGTGAATTTCCTTGAATATCTGTGTGCAAGGCTTGCATGATCATGTATTTGTGATTGAGGCAGAGCTAATTGATTTCACTAAGGTATTGATTGTGAACAAACAGTGGTTTCATTGTCAATAAGACAGAAGTCAAAGGCTTTTCTGCTTGCCTGTCAGATTTTAAACTCTTGAGGACAGGAGATTAGAAGTTGAATCTCGAGTCTTCACTTTTAGACACTCTTTAGACTCAGCACTCATAAACTGACCCTCCAAAGTATGTAGTGCTTTATCGAAGACTAACATGTTATGCAGTATTATCATACAACAGTACCTCTTGCAAGAGTTGGGAATGATTGAGCAGGCGAAGAGAGGAAGCAAATTGTTATAATTTATTACAATTTACAGGTTGTAAGTTATATATATTTGTTCCATTATTATTTAAAATGTTTGTGGTCTTATTACAATGGAACATTCCCCTCCCCCTTTTCTACCTGTTCTCTTCAATAAAATGTTGGAACGGTTCTCCAGTTGACAGGCAGTGATATGGAAAAGCTGAGGAGAATATGGGCAATTGATGTTCTCATGCAGTAAAGCATTTAAAGTCTACATATGCTTGTGTATTACTTTGGACGGTACAATTAACTTAACATTGGTGATGAGGAAAGTTCTGTATGGAGCAACATAGACAACATCCCCTCTGAAGCTACGAAGTAGCTGCTGCATAGATCTACAATCTTGTTGTGCACTCCTACCTTCAATAATCAGTGCACCTGTTGGTGGTGCCTGCAGAGAGCAGCTGCCATTACAGTGGAAGACCGTCTTGTTGCCTCGATGTGGTATTGGCAGGCTGTCGGGAGATTGGAAGTTGTGCTGTTTTTGACCTACTGCGGTACTTGACACTGTGCAGTATCTGCGCATCTTTGAGGGTACCAGCTTTTCGTGTGTGATAGATTTGGTGGTCCTGGGCGTGTGCAGCAGTCTGTGCAGCATGTGTTTGCTGTTTCAACGTAAGTCTCCTCGATGCGACTTTTCGTGTGTTTCGGATTTGGCGGTCTTGGGAGTGTGCGGCAGTCTGTGTGCAGTGCGTTTTGGCTGCTTCAATGAACGCCTCCTCATCGCGACTCTGTGCGAGTACTTGTTGCGCGTAGGGGGATTCCTCATAACGGAAGGGAGTAGTCATCACATACTTTTCTTCGTGAGTCTCTTCTGGACAGAAGGGAGGAGTCTTCTGTCTTCCGACTTGTATTGACATTTCCTATGGACTTCTTCAGAGCAGAAGGGAGGAGTCTTTTGTCGTAAACCTGCCTTTTACAACTCTTGAATAGCAATGTGCAACAAAATAAGGCGGGGAACTATATCTTGCCATTTTCTATTGTATGAGTAAGTCAAAATCGACAGGGGTATACCAAAATGACCCTTTTATACCTGGGCATGGGACGTAGTTATATACAATAACAAATGGTATAAAGGAATAAATGCAAGACAGTTACTGAGTAGAGTACATTTAATTACCCTCTCCACAATTATTGTTCTTGATGAATATATCAAACCATAATTATATCCCACATGGACAATAGCACCTAATCAATGAAATAGACACAAAAAGATGACATGTATCACGACGTTCTATACAAAAACAAAACAGCATACATGTATCACACAATAACCCTAACAAATTATTCTCACTAGTGTCTTCCATACAATTCTGGACAGACCACTAAGAGGTAGTCAAGGTGGCACACTTTACGGTTAGTCAACTAATACAGTCTTTCTAGTGTGACACCCTACAGTTTAAAACGTCACTACAATTCTATTGACTCCTCCTTAGAAGTGTCGACGTGACCACGTTTCAGCCTATAATCTTCTTAGGCCTCCTCAGGACAGGGTTAATACATTAATCTGTCAAGCCTCCAAATAGACCAAAACTCATACTCAATCCATAACACCTTGCGCCACATAGGTCTCTCAGTGCTCAACTGGATCCAGCACGTCTCCCACAGCGTGAGGTGGAGTGCCCTCCGTTAAAATAGGACTACTCAATCATCATCAGCGTCTCATAAAATCAATCAACATGCGATTCCAAAGTAAATCGACTCTCACAGAAGTATGGGGATCTCAATCTCCTCTGTTTCTTTCACTCCATGCGCGGACTCCGAGGAAAGACTTTCTAATGTATGGCACAATATTGCTCGCCCTCATTTATGCAGATTCCATTGTACTTCTTTCCCTAGTAAACTCCAGCACTGAACTGCATTAAACAGGTACTGTTTCTGTTTTAAAATATTAATCTTCATGTACTGAACTCTATTCTTCAAACAAATTATTATATATTGTAATTCATTTCAAGTTTATTTTATGTTGATTCTTACCATGGCTGCAGCTAGCATGGCTCAACCACCTCCATTTCTCTCAGTCAAGTTGAGAGAGGGAAGGAAAGGATTGTTGCATTTGCTTCACGGACATTATCTAGTACAGGATCCAAATACTCCATAGTGGAAAGATAAGCACTTGCATATATTGGGCAGTACGGCATTTAACATTTTTCTTATGGGGACTACCCTTTGTGTTGAGAAGCTGTTAGTTACTATATGGCCAGGTATTGCTGAGTCCCCGCCCTTCAACAGACACCCCCATTCCATCCCGTGGGCCTCGTGGGTACCACCCCCACTCTCCCCGAGGCGTAGATTACACAAGACACATAACAGAATTTCCTTTGGGTTAGGGGGTCGTAACAACCCCAGCCGTATTTTATTAAAAAGATAACATATTAAAAATGTGTATAATTCAATACACAGAAACCCTCCATAACACTCCATGCAATATTCATACATCAAATTTATGTACAATATTTATTTACAATGTTTGTGGATGGCTAACCTTAACAGAGATTCTAATACATAGCCATTCCTTATCCTAAACTAAAGAATATATACATTTGTCTCTGCGTATCCCGAATTGAGCCTACGGGCAAGGTCATGACTGGTCCAACTATGCCACCACACCCCCGGAATGACCTGCGCACGAGGCCCGTCTGCCCAGAAGGTTACCTACCTCGGGCACCCCCTACATCCTCAAATATCACCCCAAGGGGCTGCGCTGTTATGCTAACCTGGCGCCCACGCACCTGTGCGGGGATTGGCCGCAAGGGCCTACTGGAAGCGTGCACTTCCCCAACCCCGCACCCTCCAGCCGACTGGCTGTGAGCACCCCTTGGAATTCCATGAAAGACCACTGTCCCCCAGGTATCCCCATTAACAATGGTGATGCCTACTAGGGCCCGTAAATGCCCCACCAATCATGACCTTTCCGCAGACCAAGGACACCATAAACACAAAATACGACAATATGCTGACCTGCAAAAGAAAAGATGTTTGGGTATACAAATGCAGCAATCGATAGACAGAAAATGATTAGCAACCCAACAGAGAAGTACTAAACCTGCAACCGAAACAAGCATCACAACTAGACGCACAATCTGCTGCCTCAGAGGATGGTGGGTGGGTAAAAAAGTGGTGAGGCGAAGCTTTTAAAATGGCCCCTTGCTGCGATGGGTAGCCTGCAGGGCGCGATGCGGGCGGTGCGTCGGGAGCAGCGAGGAAAAGACTGTCCTGCCGCTTCGATGCCCCCTTTAAAGGGGGCGTTAAAACCAGCAGGAACCGGCTGGACCTGATTCACTTGCCCCAGAAGTGCTTGAAGCACTTCCGGGGCATACCCGCAACATGCCAATCACTGTGCGAGGTCGGGGCTGGTGCCGGCAGCGTCATCTGCTCCGTCACCAGCCCCACCCTATTTTCCCGGCGGGGACCGCCACAACCGCCATAGGCGCGGCGTGCCCAAGTCCATGTGCCGCCTCTTCACATTTACTGAAAAGGGAGTGGAGAGAACCACTCCAAGAATATCCCAATGCTTTTTAGGATTAGAAGGTTTCAACTATCACATTTCCAGGGGGCGCTAGGTGGCGCGCGACCGAGATGGCCGCACACCAGTGAGGCTCTCGCCAGCCGGGCGAACAAAACAAATATCACCCTCATCCTGCATCACCAATCTTGCTAATCTTACCCTCGAATCGGCATCCTGAGATCTTGCGGACTAGAAATAGCGAAGTCCCGAGTTGTGGGGATGCCGGAAGACTGAGGAGCGACATCCCTTAGCGAGGTGGGAGCCAGGTCGCGGAGAGCCCGGAGCGCTCGCGGGGCACCATTTACAAATCTGGCCCGCTGCTGGCCCCGGCGGTCTGGGCCGCGACTCAGTTGGCTGTGCGTAAGGCGGAGGGGCTGATGCCCGCCGGAGGCTGCGCCGGACATCCGCCATCCAGGCTGAGGTGAGGAGGCTGCGGGCTGTGCTCCTAGGCGGGGAGCGGGATCGTGGTGATAGACGCGGCAGACTGCAACCGCCATCACGACAGTGGCGGTGGCAAAGAAACATCAGGCCACGCGACACTAAGTAAGCGAGCACTACTGCTTACATAGCCCGATCCTGAGGTGCAACGTGGGGGCTTCCAGATACTGTCTGCACTTCCAGTGCGGTGCTTTGCGGGAGCCTGAGTTCAGCCCCGGGCGATTGACTCCGCTCCGGAGCTGCCGCGGCTGCCCCTCCCCCGCCCCTGGGTCCTGGATCGGCGCCATCTTTACCTCGGAGCTGCAGCTCCTCCTGGAGGTGGCGGGCAGGGGCGCTGCGGCCTCCCATATGCCTGCATAGACCAGAGAGTGGGCGCACTGGAGCTGGGGACTCCAGCCGTAAGTTGGTGAGGCCCACGGGGATTCGGCTGGACCCCTGCCACGAACTCGTGCCTCGAGGGCTGGCTGACCACCGTGGCCACATTACCCCCGGATTGGGGACGACAGGTGACTGTGCTGGAGGCTGCTGGTGCACCCCTCGGCTTGAGGGTGCTGATTACGCTGAAGTTGCTGAGACCTGGGGAGGTCGAGACTGCCCGAACGCACTCCGCCCATCCTGTGTTCCTACGGCCTGGTTGTGGGAGGCCCCCGCGTTGATCTTCGGCTGCGCACACGGGGCGGCAGAGGGTGAGGTACATCTCCTGTGACCAGATCTCCCTGCGGGCGGACCTCTTGACCTGCTCACCTGATTGCTCCTGGGGCCTGCCACACAGAGCTCCTTCATACTGGGCTACCCACCCCGCGCATTCCGCAACGAGTGCAGACGGGCCATCCTCCGGGCTACACCTGTGCCGCGAGCTCGCGGTGAACTCACAGAGATGGGCAAGGCGGACGGGAAACAAACTAAGATACCCTTTGAAGCCCGTAAGACATCTAGATCTCAATCCTGCGATCAATCGGCAGCTGACCAAGACGGGGGGCAAGACGATGACCTCAAGGCGCTACTCCTTACGATGCAGCATAGCCTCACCTCCATTGATGCCAAGATCGACGCAATGAATTCACGCTTGGATTCAGTGGTCCACAAACTTGAACAGCATGGGCACCGCCTTGACGAAGCCGAAAACAGAATCTCGGAGCTGGAGGATGGCGCCACGAGCAGTAGACAACACTCTTCACAAATGGACAGGCTTCTAAAAATCATTGCTGCGAAGAACGAAGACCTGGAGGCTTGTTCTCGGAGGAATAACGTCCGCATCATTGGCCTGGCGGAGTCAACGATCAGTGGTCGCATGGAGGACTTAATCGAAACCCTCATCACTAACCTGTTCGGTACTGAGGCATTCTCTGCTCAACTTGTTGTGGAGCGAGCGCATAGGTCTCTGACTACCCGCCCAGCGCCTGGGATGCCCCCACGTCCAGTCATAGTTCGCTTCCTTAATTATCGAGACCGAGACACTTTGTTACGTTTGGCACGAGAGCGGCAGAAAGTTGAATATGAGAACATGGTCCTGTCGTTCTACCCAGATTTCACCCAAAATGTACAAGACGCCAGGAGGAAATTCACGGCAGTTAAAAAAAAGCTACAAGCCCAGAGCATACCATATGCTATGCTGTACCCGGCGAGACTGCGCATCTCACACCTAGGAAAACAACACGTGTTCCAAAGCCCTCAGCAGATTGAAGACTATCTCAAACATAATCGAGGGAGGTCACCGGCTGAGTCGTCCGCCGGTGCGGGCTCAAGATTGCCGTCGCCACTGCGGGTACCAGACTGAATCTCGATGTCCCGGAGATGCGAACATCCAAACTGGTCTGTTGGTCTCCTCCTCGAACTCTCCTCAAGACTCCCTTCACTCCTACGTTATCATGGTGATTCCTGCAAAATCATCGTCCGGCACTTTGCCCTCCTCCCGTCACTGGTTATACCTTGCGGCTGCAGGGTGACAGACGGGTGGAACATCGGGAGGGCAATGGCGGGTTGTGGGCCCCTAGCATTACCCAAAAGGGAGTACCCCCTGTGCCACAACCTGGTTTGGTTTCTTGTTGTTGTTGTTGTTTTTCTTTTCTTTTTCTAGCAGTAATTGGGTGGGTCTGTATGCCCGACAAGTTGGGGAAGTCGGTGTGGGCGGAGGGTGGTTTTTTAGTCCCGTTATCACATGTATACCTCTTTGGGAACACGCCATGTATTTGGAATATCAGATTGGTCCTATACATCTAATGTATTTTGTTAGCTTATTAGTTCGCTGCTAATCACACTCAGCACAACATAAACTGCATCACTTGGAACATCCGTGGGCTCAATAACCCCGGAAAAAGAGACAGGTTCTGGGTTATTTGGAGAGGCACAATGTTAGTTTAGCCCTACTGCAGGAGACTCACTTAGACCCGTTGGTGCCCTCTACCTTTGCTAGTAGATGGGCCTCCGCACGTTGTTTCTCCTCCTATTCCACTTACTCCAGAGGGGTGGCAATATTGATTAAACGGGGTGTCCCCTTTTCTCTAGGCGGTACAGTTACTGATAAGCAGGGCCGCTACTGCCTCATGTGGGGGCGATTGGTCTCTCAAGACATAACCATAGTAATTAGCTATGGACCCAATGTCGATGACCCAACCTATTTCACCACATTATGGGGGGACATCATGGCTATAGGGTCCACATACCTTCTTTGGGGGGGGCGATTTTAATACCGTTGTGAACCCTGTGATGGATAGATCTCACCCTATGGCCTCTCACTACTCCCACATGCAGAAGCATATTGCATCAATTGTCTCGGACAATTGTCTCCTAGATGCTTGGAGGCATACACATCCTACGACTAGGGAGGGCACACACTACTCAGAAGTACACTCATCGTGGTCTCGTCTGGACTACTGGTTCTTGTCAGTCGGTATGGCCCACTGGATAGAATCCGCCACTCACCTAGCGAGAACATTCTCAGACCACTCTCCGGTTCAGCTGGTGCTCAAACCCCCGCTGGCCCAATCCCCCTACTTAGGCTGGTGCCTCAACCCCTTACACTTGCTAGACACAGTGTTCAAAACAGAACTCGAGCAGGAAATCCAGGATTTCTTTGCACGTAATGTTGACTCAGTCCCTAGCCTTACCACTGTCTGGGAGGCTTTTAAAGTCACAATTAGGGGCTTCTGCATCGCCAAGGGGGGGAGGTGTACTAAAAGACATTTGCCGTTCCCTGACTAGATTGGAGCAAGATATTAAACACCTTGAGTTGTCGCTGGGGGAGAGAGAAGGAGACGCAGCTACTAAAGCACAACTTTGAGACAAAATGACGGAATATGTAGAAACGCCCGAGCGGGAATGCAAATTCCGGGGCAAATATCACGTCGCTCGCAGGTACGGTGAAGGGGATCGTCCTGGAAAGGTACTGGCAGGCCTGGTGCGACAGCCCAGGTTCTCAAACTATGTGCCGGAAATACTCGACACAGAGGGCGAGACGCACAGGAACCTTCCGGAGCAATTACGTACATTCACGCAATATTATAAATCGCTCTACACAACCCACAGGGAGCAACCGCTTGACCTCCCCGAATATTTCGAAGATACTGCATTGGCGTGGCTGGGAGACACCCAACGTGAGTTTTTGAGCGCCGAACTGGAACTAGATGAGATCACGACTGCCATAATGCAGATGAGGTCGGGGCGCGCTCCCAGATCGGATGGGATCCCCATAGAATTTTATAAAACCTACTTGACGCAACTAGCCCCCATACTTAAGGCGGTTTTTTATGAGGCTAGGGAGGAGGGGCGACTCCCGCCAACTATGAGAGAGGCCTTGATTACCTCACTATTGAAACCGGATAAATCCCCTAACCAATGCGAATCTTATCGGCCTTTATCCCTTATCAATAGCGACACCAAAATTCTGGCCAAGATTCTCTCTAACAGGTTAAATCTACTCATGGAACGGCTCGTCCTCCCCGACCAATCGGGGTTCATTCCCCACCGCGCGACATCCCACAATCTCCGTACCTTACTTGCGGTGCTACAGGATATTGACCCCGATAGCAGCGCTGCTGCAATTTTCCTCGACGCCACGAAGGTGTTCAACTCTGTGGAGTGGGACTATCTCCTTGGGACTCTACGGTATATGGGAATGCCACCGGCCTTCCTCGGGTGGATAGAGCTATTGTATCAAATGCCTACGGCTGCTGTCCTTCTAAATGGAGAGCGTTCAGCTAGCTTCCCTATCACTAGAGGCACATGGCAGGGGTGTCCCCTCTCCCCAATACTTTTCGCGTTGGCTATATAACCCTTGGCCGCTAAAATCCGCCAACACCATAAAGAGCTCGCCCTGATTTACCCCTCAAGACAACTAATTATATCGCTCTACGCGGATGATGTCACTCTTTACATAGCTAACACCCAGGTAAACCTCAATCCCGTCTTGCGTGAAGTGGTTAAGTTTGGGGCCATATCGGGCATTAACGTCAATTGGTCCAAATCGGCGGTGTTCCCCCTCACAGATGGGACAGCCCAGTTTCCCATGGACTATCCCTTGACATGGAAGGCGGAGGAACTAAAATACCTTGGCATACACGTCACTAGACGTAAGGAGGAACTCCTGAGGGCGAATTATGGTATCACGCTGGGGAAAATTACTGACACTGTTACTAAGTGGTTGTCCCTTCCCCTCTCCATGGCAGGAAGGATATCCCTAGTTAAAATGATATTGCTGCCAAAGCTACTCTACTTATTCACCAATATACCATACCACCCTGGGGCGCAATTTTTCGCCGCTCTTAAGACGCAAATAGTACGACTGGTGTGGGGAGGCAAGCAAGCCCGACTCAGTCTAAGCACTCTAGTTCTCCCATTCTCACAGGGCGGGTTCGAAATACCGGATTTTGAATTATATTACCACAGTGCCCAGGCTCACTTCGCCGTCTACTGGCTACATCCACCCCCATTCATGCCCCACTTAGCGGTGGAGGAGGGATACATGGCTCCTGTTCCCCTGTCTGGGTTTCTGTACACATCAGAGACGACACGCGACCGTGGACCCACCACGGTAACCAGCACAATTAAGTCCTGGAGAAGGATAGCGGACAGATTATCTGTGCCGATGCTGTACTCCCCTAGGATGCCTCTACTACGCCATCCCACCCTACAGGTAACAACCGAGCGACAGTGCAAACAAATGCTGGAAACTTTACACTACACCACCTGGGGAGATTTGTTCATGGAAGGTACCTTCCGTACCAGGGAGCAATTCTTTGGGGCGCGCATACCTACCTCCATGGAACTGTTTATGTATATTAGACTACGGCAGAGTGTGAGAGCTGCCATTCCGGCTTTCCCTACGGAGCCGCCTCTGCTCCCCCCTCTCCATGCTCTTCTACAAGATGAGCCCCCAGGTCATGTCACATCTTATCTATACCGCCAGGCCCAGTCGGTACCAGGGCCCCAGACCCTGAGGGCGCGGCGGGAGTGGGACCGCGATCTGGGTCGGCAGCTGACAGATAATCAATGGGAATTTAGTTGCAAGCAAACTCAAGCCATAACTGCCAGCTGCCGCTTGCGGATCATAAACTACAAGTTTCTACATAGGGTATATTACACCCCATCCAAACTATATAAATTCAAGCTACGGGCGGACGACAGATGTGCTAGATGTCGGAGCGAAGGGGCGGATTTTCTGCACCTTGCTTGGCTATGCCCATCACTACAGCAGTACTGGGAGCAAGTGTTTAATGGAATGTCTGACATGATACACACACCACTGCAGGCCTCGCCAGAGATGGCTCTTCTGGGCTGCGTGCAGGACTTGGCTCCAGGGCATAAAAAGTTGGCAGCCCTGGGGTTCTTAATCGCAAAACGTAGGGTGGCATGTCGCTGGGGTAGAGGGCGTGCCCCCAAATTTAAGGAGTGGATACAAGACCTCACTACATGGCAGGAGCAATCGCTCAGGTATGCTGAATTGCTTCCCCCTACCTCTGCTCCTAAGAATATATGGAGCCCCCTAATCACGTACTTACTAACTGTTGAGACGACCACACCTGCTAATGACGAGGCCTCAGGGGGTGCGGATGCTTCAGTGACTACTTCTCCCACCTCCACGCATCTTAGGCAGTAGCCAGATTATACGGTTCACCACCAAGCGTGGAGGATGGAATCGTGGCGGGGGGTGGACATTGAGGGCGGTAGGCTGGGTGGTCCCCTAGAGGCATAACTATGTAGTGGAAAAGACTCCCTCACAGCCGCTCCATCTCCCTTGACAAGGACTAGGATGATGCTAATGCCTACAGTATGTGATGCTAATATCAACATGTTAAAGCTAGCAATGCTGTGATTCCCTCTCTTCCCCTCCCTTCTTCTTTTGTAATGATAATGGGGCAGCGGGTGGGGTATGTTTTCTTGGTTGGACTGTCCTTCGAAACACGAATGGATCGCTTGTAACTTACCATTGCTGCAATGTTCGACTGCATTGTTAAAATTCAATAAACAAAGTTTAAAAAAAAAAAAAAAAAACTATCACATTTCCAATGTTCCTGGTGTAAAAAATTCATCTGCTGATTGTTTATCCAGGATGGCAGCACATCAAGAGAGACTGGGGATACGCTAGATGAAGTTGTGGTAGCCAGAATTCTTAAAAGGTTAAATCTTGGAGAGTAAAAGTTAAAACTAATAAATGATAGTACACTAATTAAGGTAAAAGATTAACACAGGGATGGCATAAGAAGTGTTCGGAACTGGAAGAGTCTGTGAAGGATTTTTGGGAGGTTCGTCATGAAATATATGTACTAGAAGAAAATGTTTAAGGAGGAGACAAATTGATATCGCCTAAAGGATTATGTGACAAACTAATTGCTCTGGCTCATGAGGGTCACTTAGGATGCAGCCTTACGAAAAACAAAGTGACAAACCATTACTAGTGGCCTCCCGTGGACTCTATGATAGAAGGTCATATAAGACAATGTATAAGTTGTGCGAATAGTGCCAAAAGAGTGCAAGTCAGACAAACACCCAGATCTCATGTAGATGTGCCTTCTATCCCTTGGAACAAAGTTGCATTCGACATTATTGGACCAATAAATTGTTCCAGCCTTGGTGGAAAGTATGCGATAACTCTAGTTGACTATCACTCAAATTTAAATAAAAAAACAACTTTATTCAGTCTAATTAATAGACCATAAAAGTACAATAAAATGCATTACAGTTCCATGATATCAAAGGTGGTTACAATAATACACATAGTAACATGTAAAACCAGATAAAAGCATTGTAATGCACTGACATCTCACGGATACAACATGCTACATGATCAAAAAATACTAATTCAACTTTAATTCCCTCCCTACACCGAAATACACAATCATCTATGGACCTGAGCAAAATAGAAGGCAAACAAAAACATCTCTAAAAAAACGGTCCGCTATGTGCACCTTCTAGAGCAGAGGTTGGAGAGAACACATCAGCGTTGCACCACCGATCAAGACAAGAACTGACATAACAGCAGTAATCTAGGTCATGAATTTCCCTGGGCATGATCCCAAATCTAAGACGTGGACTGACTATTACAAGTGTTTCATCAGGTGCTAGGCATTTAGCGCTGAGGAAAAAAACGTGTATGTAAAGTTCTGTACTGTAAGTGATCACTGGGGCTTTTTGATAGTACATGATCAGGGTTTTGTTTAAGCAGTAACTAATGTCAGCATACATCTAATACCTTGGGTGAAGCCCAAACACCAAAGGCGTAGGCCTGAGTGCTGCTCCTAAGGGCCTCAATATGAGAGCATAAGTATCCTATTAATTCGGAGGCCGCAAATAACAACAGTGCTAATAGTGCTGTGCACTAAGTAGCAAAGGAATAGAGGGCGTGCAGACTATAAGAAAAATAGTACAGTTAAGAGTCAGTATAAAACTTGGTGGGCTCCGGGATTCGGCAGTCTTTGAGTATGACAGAGAAGTGATTAGGTGCAGATTCAAAATCGGAATCCAGTACTTCCTGAGCAGGATGCACATTAACCTACCAACCAGTCCGAAATAGGTAGAGTCTTGGCCTCCTATAAAAGGGTCTGCTGTGTGGTCTTATTGTTACTGGGGTCACCACCACATGACAAACAAGACTAAAATAAGCCCCTAAAATGGTCAATTTTGATCACACTCAAGGGTCTTTCGGGTCTTCAGTACAATCCTAAAGTAGGTGTAACCCATCGCTATTATTTCATCAGTTACTGGACCTTGAAGAAAATAAAGTGCCTCTGTCCAATGTGTGATTTAGAATTTGTTCAGAAGGGGTTTAATAGTGCAAGACCTAGGTGTGGAATAAAATCTGCAAAAAAACACTGTTTGCTTTGTGCAGACACCTGGTCACAGGGACATGAGACCAGGTTGCCTTCCCAATTATTACAGTGGGAAAAGGCAACTAACCTATGAAACTGGTTTAGTCTATACCTCAATAAAAGGGAAGTCTGATTGGACTGAGCATTAAGCAACTGGAATGGCTGGGGACCGGCAACTGGGGCCAGCGATGTGTAGGAAATAACAGATGACAAAGTTCTAACTTTTCCCCACCTTTTAGCCCGTACAGTAAATAGCACATGTCCCTCGATTACCTTTTACTCAAGGAGGATAAAGTTATAGGGTTTTCAAACTAATCCGGTCGGGACGGGCCAATGCAGTATCCTTGACTGCCCTCAGCCAAGGGATTTCAAGGCCACAGTACCGAGACAGGCAATAAATTATCGTTCTGTTAAGGGCCGGTGCCTCATTAGTCCAGACTCGGTGCCACAGCATGAATGGGCGAGTCTGAATTTTATCCTCCAGAGTAACCCTAGCTCTTTGAGGCAAATAAAGGTAGCAGCACATTGGGAGAGTAAAAGTACACAGCAGGCAAACCTATTTTTGGTACCCTGTAGCACAGTTGCGTTGTTAATTCCCCAGATCCCAGCCCCATAGGCCAAAACACTTAGGCATCTAGCCTGATAAATTGTTAGCATGTGGCAAAAGGATCTTTTGCCCAATTTTGCTGCAAAGCAGAAGCGTGCATTAATGCTCCTGGCAAACTGACTATTTTTAATCTCCTGCTGTGGAAACCAGGACCCTTTGTTGTTAAAAGTCACACCAAGATAGCTAAAATTAGTTGTATCTTGAATGAAATGAGAATACAACTATATTTTAGGTTTGACTGTGTGTTTGAAGCTACATGACAACAAAAGTTTTGCTTATGTTGACTGTCAAGTCTAACCCTTCCATAAAGGCTGAGAACCTGTCTAGTAAGATCTGTAATGCCATGTTCGGCCCATAAGGATGGCATCATTCACATACAGCTATGTTGGTATGGGGTGCTGTCCAATCTGAGGCTTGTCCCTGCACGTTGACACCATCTCCTTCTCCATCTGATTGATGTATAGAGTGAAAGGAAGGGTGCAAGTACATAGCCTTGCCTAACTCCCCTGCGTACATCAAACAATGCTGAGCATTCCCCCCTCCCCGAAACCTGACTGAAGTGCTGGAAACATGATAGATTTCCCTGATGGGATTAATAATGGGTCTATCCATGCAGAGGTCTTCCATAATCCGCCACAGTTTGATATGGAATACTAGAGCAAAGGTGCTGAACAGGCCCATAAACCCCGGGAATAAAGAGCCCTTTTTGGCAATGGTGTATTTGCCGAACAGAAGGGAGAGGTTAAGACACTGACCCTCCATCCTGAGCCCCCTCCTAAACCCATATTTAATATCAGACCGAGTTCTTGTTTCCTATGCCCTGGCCTATAAATGTGACAGTAGGACCTGACCCAGAATTTTCACCGTTCAGTCCAGGAGAGAGATTGGGTGGTAACAGCTCACCTGACCATGGTCCACGTTTTAAAATATGGGAACGATGATCGATTCCAACCAAGTGGGCAGTTTGCAGGAAAAACCTGCCGCCTGTAAGATATTTGTTACCAATGGGGCCCAAAGATCAGGTTGGCTCTTTAAGAGGTCCAGCGGAACCCCATTGGGACCAGTGGCTTTACAACTAGGGCTAGTTCTAATAGCCTTCAGCACGTCATCTAAAGTAGGGAGATATTTAGGCAGGAATTCGCCCTTCAGACCTGCACGTCTATCAATGGGGGGTGACCTGCCCCCCTTAAATTAACTCGCCTCATTTTCCCTGGGACCTGCTGCATAGATGGCCCCATAAAAAAGAGACCCATTCCTGCCCTGATATAGCATTTTCAATACAGGACTCATCGGCTCCCTTAAAAAAAGGGCCGGTTCACAACGCCCACATGCCTTGAGATCTCTCTTGTAACTAGCTTCCTTGAGGTCCCCCAAGCTTTCATTTTTAGGGAGTTTTCATGGTCTTAAGTGCCATACGATACGCTTTCCTACATTGCACCACTTGCGGATCCCTAAAAGTTTTTAAGAGAGAGTGCATGCGTGCTTTGTGAATGCGTGAGCACTCTGTCGAACCGCCCCCTCCACTTCCCTGTAGATGATGTGGGGGACCTAATGAGTGCTAGCTTCATGGCCTTAAAGAGGGTAGAGAAGGCCTCTATGATGTCACAAGAGTCCGCTTCATCATCTAAACAAATAATAAACAAAAAGCAGTTATCCCCCACCAACTTGGACATGAAAGCAGCGATGTTCACATACTCCCTTTTAATCCTGGAACCCTTCTTTCTATGTACTGAGATATCAACTGCACGCTTATCTGAGCGGTAAATGGCCTGCCATTGAGGGATGTTAATGGAACAGCTTTGGGGCAAGTGATCGCTAAAAAAAGGAGATGTGTAGGGTATTCTTCAGAATACGAGTCTTAAGTTGGCTGATAAAAGAATTAAATCTATTAGATTGCTCTCTCTCTTGCCACATACATGTTTGTAAAAATGACATTATTTTTTGAGGATTCATTGACAAACCCCATATTGAACTTGATCTTGATAAAGTTAAGACTGCTTCCATAGGTATCATGTGATAAGTGAGTCTGCGGGCGTCCATCTACATCTAGAAGCCCACAGTCATCCCCAAGCACAATGAGGCAAAGATGGACATTAAAATCTCCTCCCCTCACCGAGCCCAAGTCTTTGCCACATTTTATTGCAAGGGCATCTATGTCCAGCTCCACCCTAGCCAACACAGTCTCTGTCAGTTAGAGGAATATTGTTGTAAAAGTTGATTTATGCAAAGTTTTGTCCTGCCCCTAAATTCAGGGCTGAGTAGCTGATAAAAAGGTATGTTAGCTTTATATAAAAAGGTTCTGACGTGGACCATTACTGAGAGATCAATTGCCAGGCTGCCCATTGCTTGGCCGGATGGAGTTGCAGCAATATGCAGGATCTTAAATCCATTTAGGTGAATTGGCTAGTGTATGGCAAAAGTGTCTATAAAGCTAGCCTATGAATCATTTCCACAATTAGCACCGAGGCCTGCCATGTTCCAGAAAAGGGTAGTCCAATGTACTTTGAGACTAGGTAGGGTGACGACCCCGAGGCAGAAAGTTCTACAACAGGAGCCTTGAGAGGCGGATCAGGGACTCTCCCCTTTTTTCAGGGCAGGAGGGCGGCCCACCAAATCATTCCAAAATGCTCTTTCTGTTAACAGCGGGGGGTACGTATTGATTAAAGCAAGTTAGATGTAAAGACGCGGTGTGACCATTGGTTGTAAAAACAGCTAATGAATCAAAGCACATAGGTCGATCAAATCTCATTTCACCCAGCGTAAGACTAGGGGCAATATATAATTTTCCAGGTGAGAGAGGCAGATACAGGCTTCATGCACAAAAAGACCCTCATGTAAACCTGGGCCCCAAATCACCCACACAAGGTCTAAAAGGTAGAGTGATGATGTGATCATGAGACCGATTCGAGACAGCGCTGGTAATTTGCAGGCTGTCATAATTGCTCCTGTTCCATTCAGTGCCAACCACACCTCTAAGAATACCTCTGTGAGGTGGGACAGGGTTTGTGGGGCTCAAAGTTAAAGGGGTGGGATAATGCAGGGGGGGCCTGAATTAAAACCTCCATGCCTCAACCTGTGAACGTATCCCTGAGTTCCCAGATCAGACTAGCTACTGTCGTACAGTTCATACTTTCTCAGTAAGACTGTGCGTTTGTTGGACAACATAAACATCAAAACTGTGCAAGACTGATTCTACGCACACCATCAGGCTAAATTGGCCTGAGTCCTGGCTAGCTCACAGCACACCATCTGTACCCCTAAGCTAGCAAGGTAAAAGATGGTATGTGCAACCTCAGAATATGACAACGCCGTCTCCCCAAGGAAATCGTGGAAACAAATCTAAAGCCCTTTCCTTTGGTAACGCATGCATGCCCAAATAAAGACACAAGAAATACTCAAATTGGCATTTTATTATTTATTGAGCCAATAAAATTCTAGTGTAAAATATGCATGCTGCAATAATCAATAGAAGGAAACAAAACCGAGTAATCAGCATAACGAGAATGGAAAGAAAATGAGCAATTCAACCATTATGCCGTTATATAGAATATATGCTCACAAATAAGTCCAGTGATAGTTATGTTCCTACTTAGTGCTCGCTATCCTATTTTGCCTAGTGTGGATGAATCGGCCAGAATCCCTGTTGGGTGATCTAACTCCCCAGTTATCTGTGCGTTTGCTTCATCTGGGAGCCCATCTTGGAGTAGAGCAGGGCACTATCCTTCTCAGGAGGCAAATAGGATTCAGCTGGGCTGGAAATCTGACATGGGGCGACTTCGACAGTGTCAGCAAAATAATCCTCTGCCTAAACAAAGTAGTTATGTTGTCTATATAATAAACTTCACCCATGTTGCCATGCTGAAGCCCCAGTCAGGCTGTCATTATTGATCCTATCTTGACAAAGCTGTCACCAAGGGAACAATAACAAACAACAAAATTTTGAGCAGGGAGCTTTAACTTTCGTACAGAATGTTCAAGGCTCTGATAATAGGCCTACGAAGAGGTGTAAATGTAAGCAAAGTTATTTCATGTAACATTATCCATATGAGCATGCAAGCAAATTTGTGTAAAATCTCAACGTTCAAGACAAGATGTCAACTTTAAACGGGAGCATGTAAAATGGTGGTGTTTCTGCCTGGGCCTAATGTGACCGCATGGCGCTATTTCCTGGATAGACCAGGAGGTCACAGTAATCTCTCTACTTTGCTATGCTGGGTGGGGTTTAAATTCCACAGATTCGAGGTGGTTAGAGGTTATATGTTCCAAGGCTTTTAGGGTGCCAGTCAATTTGAGTATGGCACTTCTATTAAGAATATCATGTTTGCCTTTAGATACATAGCTGGGGAGCACCCCAAGATTTGTTTTGTTTGCCAGCAAGGTCTGCTGGTGACCTCAAGCCCTGCAGATGTTGTCTCACAGGGGTTTGGCGGGTCTCCGAGTACCATACTCTAAGTCCCTAGGGATGATTTAGTCCTTGTTCAGTTGGTTATGCTGTTACTCCAGATGTAGATATGAGGACAGAAGAACACCTATGCCTAGGAGAGTTGAGCTGCCTGTTGCTTCGACATGCCTTTGGGCCTTGTGGCACTGATGACTTTGCTGACTAATAGGCAGTAATTTGTCCTTATGTTTAATGGTATCATTACTATCCGTGGGAGGGATCAGGATAGGCCTGCTGGCTGTGCAGAAGGGAGATTCCCTGAGAGGGCCAGCGGATTACAAAGGGAGAGTGGTTGACTCTGACACAGGGCAAGTGAGTTAATAGATGGCTCTTGGTTGCTTTGGTGTACCTGGGCTTGCGAATATTCTGCCTTTAGAGCAGTGTTGGTTTGAAAAATTGTGAAAATTGGATGATTCAGCTTTCCAATTGGGGGCATGTTCTCTTTTTAGGAGGCATCTAAAAGTGCGGCTGTTCTGCCCTGGGCAGGGGAATTTTGTAATTGCAAAGGGGGCATATCCAGATTGGCCCTGGCATGGCCTGGTTGGTTACCCTGGTTTTTTTCTCACTTTTCTCAGTTGTTTTCTCTCTCTTTTTGAAAGTGTCCTTCGGAGAACAGGTGACAGGGGAGTTGACGGACCTCCCTGCCGATGAATGTCTTTGGTCTGCCCAATGCCAGACGATGATTCATATAGTGAAACAACAGTGTTGGTACTCGTCCATTTGTTGTTTTTGTGCTCATCCATGGCTGGTGATGCAGAAGGTGGCACCCCCAGCACTGTCTTATCCTAGCTATTTGACTTTGAGGGGGGAGTGTCCGATTGAAATCTAGTACCTTTGACTCCCTCCAATATAGCAGCTAAGATGGATGGGACAGAAGTGAGCAGGTCGAGAGTGGACGTATCGTGACTAGTAGCAGGGTCTGTTTGGGCTCCCTGAAACATTTCATTTAACACCTTTAGTTTATTGTCTATTCCAATAACGTGGACTGCTAATGCACTCCACTCCACTTGAAGCTCTAATTTATCAGAGTGGAATTTAAGAGCCGAAGATGTCACTTCCATGATACGTAAGAGAGAGTGCCAAAGAGAGAAAATCAGCCAAGCAGGATTGCTAATGTTGCTAGAGTTGACAAATGATCCGTCCCTTTCACTTTCTGCCTCTACTTTATCAATTTCCTCTCCTGTGAGTGGGTACACAGAGGGAATGGAGGATGTATTTCAGATATTATCATTAAGCTGGTCATTGGAAAATAGATTTGAGAGAACTTGAGTCGGTTGATCAGGCGGAAAAGGTGGTTTTGCCAAAGACTGCTTTATAGGGCTGAGCAAATGATTGCAGTCCGCCATGGTCCCTCTTTGATTAATCCTGCACCTACTCAACTCAGGCAGCCCAAAGGGGTTAAGGAGGATCGATTCCATCTCCTGTAAAATATGGGAGTCAGCTGTCTTGTCCCCGTCTACGTTCACCAGTACGGGGGCGTCATTGAGTGCTGCTCCTTTACAGCACCGTTGACACTGTTGATGCCAGACTGAGCCAGAAAGTTGCTCAAACGAGATTGCATGGGTTGCATTGTAATAACCCTCCTTTCGGCGAGGCTGCGGCAATCCTTTGAGAGCTGACTGGGCTTCTCGGATCGCTTAGTTCATGGGTACTCACAAACATTTTCCTGGGGGCCGCAAAGTTTGGTCTATGGCGTGACAGAGGGCCGCACTGATGCCAGCGGGGGGTGTAAAGTGGGTGTAGGGGAAGAAAAGCATGTATATCTAGTGGCTGTCTTTAAAAATGAAGGTGTTCCTAAAGTTAACAGCTTTGCTACGTCCTTCCCCTAACTGCAATTAACCTTTAAATAAGTGCTTGCTGTATATTTAATTTTTTTTTCCATGTTAATGCTGAGTCGAGTAAACAACATCCCAGTGCTGCTGCTGCCCAGGGGGCTGCATGTAACGGTCAGGAGGGCAGCATGCGGCCCTCGGGCTGTACTTTGAGTATCACTGGCTTAGTTGCTCCTAATATCAGGCCTTGAAGTTGGTATAAAGGGGTAACCGATGCTAGTAACATGCTTCATGAAGTCTGTAACTTTTACATTCTTTACTATGGGCGAAATGGTGCTCGATGTTTCCTGTAAAGGAGCATCACTCAATACCCCTAACTCCCACGGCTCTGCTTTGAAATTAACTTTATTGTTGCCTTT
Source organism: Calotriton arnoldi (assembly GCA_963921515.1). Taxonomy (NCBI): domain Eukaryota; kingdom Metazoa; phylum Chordata; class Amphibia; order Caudata; family Salamandridae; genus Calotriton; species Calotriton arnoldi. Next base: position 4,275,368 of record CAWUFW010000289.1, read on the forward strand.
ATTTTTTATTTGATTTTGCCCCTACAATTTTGTCTACTAGCTGGGTTGACGGCACCACAGATCTTGCCTGATCTCATAGTTCTCTCAGTCGCTTGTCACTTATCGCTTGTCATTTTTCCAGTAGACCTTCAGCCCCCTCCACTAGTATGGCCTGGTAAGAGCTCGATGAAACCTCCAATAGGCCAAGTAGAAGAAGGCTGTTGTCCACTATCAGTCAGCTTTTCTGCTTAAATTAAACGATGTGCAGTGTGAAACTAAATGCTGCTTGCTACTAAGCACTGAGTGGACCAGGATTATTAGTATTGATATTGAAGGCTAAACAGCCCCCTAGGAAGTCACACCTCCACAAACCTGTGAATAACCCAGTGGGTCAGCAGATCAGCTGGTCGATAATTCAATCACAATATTCCTGGACCCGTATCTGAATGCTGGGGGGCTGGAAGCCATTAAGGTAGTAAGTGTGGCAGGAGCACCAGAGGCTCTGAAGGTACTGGGAACTTGTTCAGGAACTTCTCAGATGCTTTTCAGGGGCCTTCGGGAGCTTTTGGCCACAAGCCGCACTGACCGGTGCCTTCTCCCTGCCTCACTGCAACAACTATGCCAGGCCGACACCAGGCCACCAACTACCCAGTAAGCCGCGCACCGGCTGTGGAAGGGCACGAGTGCGGCCAGATGCTTTTGCAGCTTTCCACATTCTTCAGCCCGCGAGGGAGCCACGGGGAGTCACTCCCTTGCCTCTCCTTCAACCAGCCCCCTTCACAGCTGCTCTCCTCTCGGACTGCATGGGCCTCACCCCCAGGATGCCACACCTCCCCTCCAGCCATGGCCTCCTTTACAGCCTTAACCACAGTCTTATGCGCCAGCACTCATGCTCGTGTTGTTCGGCAGCTGCAGCGAGGAAACTGACCCCGCTAGCTGCTCTTCTCCTCAGCCTCGCCTCTGGCCAGACCCGGTCTCCACCTCTGCAAAAAATCCAGTGCTCCGGTGCTCGTGTTTGGCGTGGCAGGGACACCACGCTCTCGGCTTCTCCCCAATTGCTTGACGGCTAGCTCCCTCAGCCATTAGACTATCACTCTAAGTGAGTTGCGATGAAAATAGTACAAAATACCAACCCAACCTTAATAATTTTCTCCCTTAGAGCTGTGTTTTATGAGGAAGGAATACCGCAAACAATAATTACAGACAATGGTGTACAGTTTACTTAGACACAAATGAAAGAATTTCTTTGTAGTCTGTCCATAAAGCATTTACAAACAGCCTTGATTGCCCCAGAGCTAATGGGTTAGTTAAACACGTTAACAGGATGATTAGGGATTGACTTCAACTCAACAAGTATTCTGGAAGAAACATCAGCAAGCCTTTCAAGATACGATATAGTCCTATAGCATTACACCGATCACAGTTTTCTCCATTTTTGTCCTTAAAGGGAAGATATCCTGAAACCAAATTAGCCCCACAATGGTTGTGTAAAAACAAATCGGGATTACCTAACAGGAAAAGTGTAATGAATAAAATACATAAACACCAGGAAAAGTACATAGCTAGATACAACAGCAAAATAAATAATTATAATGCAAAGTGGAGAGTTGATGATAGGGGTCAAGCTGCCTAGACGCACACAAAAATGGAGTTTGAGGTTTTCTACACCTGAAAAGATATTCAAGATGGGAAAAAATGTAGTCACATTAGGTAATGGTCACACTTGGAGTATGGACAGGATTGTCCGCGCAAATGTTCACGTGTGTCTATGAATTCTGATGATAAATTGTGTAGTAATTTGTTTGCGTAAGAGTGTTAAAATACCTGTATGGCATAAGGATTATATTGTAGGCTCATACGTTCTTTCTTTGCATTTTTCTTTTTTGTGTAGTTGTATTTTCAGTATTGATGAGTATGTTTACATATATAGTACATGTATTACAGTGATATATTGATTCTTTTTTTCCCATGGGAAGGAGATGATTTGCTACAATTTCCATGTTGTAAATTACATATTTTGTTCCATTATTATGTAAAATTCTTGTGGTCTTATTATAGTGGAAAATTCCCTCCCCTTTTCTACCTGTTCCCTTGTTCTCTTCCATAAAATGTTGGAACGGTTCTCGAGTTGACAGTTGACAGGTATTTATATGGAAAAGCTGAGGAGAATATGGTCAAGCAACAAAACATTCGGGCAAGATTCACAAAAGTAATCTGAGACAAAATCCTAACTTTACGACTTTCGGTATTCATAGAAGGCATTTAGGAGTACTAAAGTTAGGATTTTGTCTCAGTCAGTCTTAAATTTTGGTCTTAAATTAAACTTAAGACCAAAACTTAAGTTTAACTTAGACAACATCCTAACTTTAGTATTCCTAAATGCCTTCTGTGAATACCGAAAGTCGTAAAGTTAGGATTTTGTCTCAGATTACTTTTGTGAATCGGGCCCTTAAAGTCTACATACGTTTGTCTATTACTTTGGATGTTACAATTAATTTAACACAGAACAAGTGAACTTTATGGTGGAGACCTTGTTCAAGACCTGAGGTGATCTGACTCTGGACCTTGTCACACTAGGGACAGTGGAAAGAGCAGCTGGTTTGTATAGATAAAATATCAGAATGGACCTTTCAACATACATTTCTTGAGAAGGATGAGGTCAAATGCTACATGCCTGCCAGTCTTTACTCATACGATAACTTGTAGAAAAGCCAACAAACCCCATTACAGGCTTGTTCATGATACTTGTAACGCATTCCTTTTTGGCCAGTCACTACCCTGTTATGTAACCCTGGATCATTTGTCTCAAAGACAGCAATGCATTATTTTTTTGTAGATGATCTCTGATATATGTATAGAAGCCGGCGATTTACACGTGACCTTCATTTGTGAACCTGGCTCCCAGAAGGACACAACTCCATTTTTTTGGTGACCTTGTTGCTGGCTGGGGAAAGAGTGTCTGTTAAAGAAAAGGACTCTGTGTGGGATGACTATTGGCACTACAAATAAGATAAAATCCTCAAGATGATGAATCAGATGACTATTGGCTCCATCGATAACAATAATTTGTTATGGTGGATCTGGGCTTAATTATTAACAGTTTTTGTCCTTGCCTTTTAATAATACAATCACAGATATTTAACGTTTTTCAATTTTGTTGAGGAAGTCATGTCCATTTCAAAGACTGACGGGGGCCCCTAAACTAGCAAGATGAAGTGGAGAAGATTCTCTGTGTAGTACTGGGGCATGGGTAAGAATTATATTTTCCTATTCTTTTAGCCCTGCCCTCAACTAGCTTTATTTTCTCAAGCCCACTGAGCAAAAATATAAAGTCTTCGATATAAACCTTTTATGTGTGTTTTCACAAAACATGATCAGCCCTTTCAACTCTCTCTGAAAGTCCTTAACGTTTGCATAACCCACATGCACAACTCCTTCTTGATGTAAATGTACCATCTCCCTGCAACGACCCAAAGGTTGCTAGATTCCTATTCACTAAAGACGAATTATTGACTGGACACAATGGGCATGACGTTTCTTACATCCAAGATCAGTATTTCCTTAGGTTTCGATTTTATGTGCACTCATTTCGACCTTCTCTGTGGAGAACACATTTTCTACAGTAAGGTTCCGTGCTTTGTAGAATCATTCAAGCTTGTATTTTACACTGCATAAAGGATTTGCTACATAGTAAATCCACTAGTGTAGTGGTTCTTAATCTGGGCTTCGAGGACCCATTGTTGCTGCGACACCTACTCAGGAGGTCTGCTGCCATTTAAATAATTAAATATTAGCAGATTAATAGTTTATATCCTTAGCTTGATTCGTGGAAGCACCTCAAGTACAGCAAACAATAGTATGGACAACTGATGACCTCAATTAAAACACTAGTACGGACTGATCAAACGAAAAAGAGAACATACCTTAGCAGCAAAAAAGACAAAGCTATATGCTAGAACCTGTCCTATCGCTTTGAAATGTTATAAATAAATCCAAATTTTGAATGCTCCAACCTTACCATTCAAATGTAAATTTTTGTTTATTTTTTGCCTGTGTATTTAACAAAATATGTAATAATTTCTGTATTTGTTTAATATATACTTATGTAGCTTTGTGTATTATTGCACTCTTCAAATTCTAGAAATTGCTTAGGTAGGGGTCCCCGCTGTCTAGTAGTCATTCGGAAGGGGGTTCCCAGAAGTCAAAAGCTTAAGTGCAAAGGTTAGTTTGCAGGAATTTCTGTGCTTGCTACTTTCGTTGTACAATGGTTTTGTAGGTGTTTTCTGGTTGGGTCCAAAAGCAAAAGCTGGTGAAAACCTCACACCTTTAAGTTTGTCTGTATATTCTCCAACAGTTTGCTGGCAGTTTCCTACTTTGCTGATGCACCAAGATTTACTCCTAGCAAGGACAGGGCCAAGTGTCTTTCTAGAGTCAAAAAGAGGAAGAATTGCACTTTAAAGTTATGGGGTTGGTTAAGAGGTTACTCCACAGAGAAAGTATTTTCCTCGTGGAGTACATATTTTAAGTGCAAATGAACTTTGGTTTCATCTATCCAGATGCATATTTGCACATCTGCTAATATACTGCACAAATATTTATTTACGCACACACATGGATTGTATGACTTGCTTAGATATCCTGTTATACTCCTTAACTTCTCTCAAATGTCCAGAGAAAATGAAAAAGTCACTCGAAATTGAATCCTAATGGAGTAAACTTTCAAGTTGACCTTTGTCATGTATCTGGGCATTCCTTCAACAGTAAAACGAGGTTAGATGCAAGGCTATTATGCTTATAATATCCTTGCGACTGCTTCTTACACACCAGTTGCTTCTTTGTGTACTCTTGCTCGTTTGTTACCTACCCATGTAAGGTTAACACTAGATGCACATTTTGCTTAGGAGAGCTGTAAATGTTATTTGCCCAAAGGACTGTGCAATAAGAAATAAAGATTGTTAATGGCTTGTGGTTGTCAGGGGTCAGTGATAAAGCCCCTCTTGGTAGCATTTTGGGTGATCCCTTATGTTGTACATACTTAATTGATATTTTAATGTTTTGAGAAAAGTGTTGATGCTTGTTCTGCTTTAGACAAAACCGTAATGGTAACATTGTTGGGATTCATTCTGCATGTGGAGACACATTGAGGTGCAACCTTATCCTTTCTCATTGTTCTTTTCACACAAACCGGTGGGGCCAAGTCTAGGCTTGTGTTGTAGATGTACCGGTGTGTGTGAGACTTTCATCCCTAGGTTATACAGTACCTGTAAAAACGTGCAAAGAACTCTGATATTTTACATCCAGGGATTTGTAATTGAACAGCTTGGGAATCGTGGTCCAAAAAAAGGAAAATGAAGCCAACATTTTTCACCTCTATTCTGCTAGAACTATTACTCCGCTAGTATTACGATGTTTATACTTCTATCATAGGGGGAGGGTAGAACTGATTAATACAGCCTTACTGACATTGAGATCTAAGGAATACATTATGTTTTTCAGCCTCACAATTCTGTTATCTGACAGACACATCTAGAGAACTCAAATGTATGCTAATCTGATTTCTATTAATCAAAAAATGTAATTGAGTAAAGACATTTGAATTTCACTGGCTGCTGGCCTCCATGGTAGTCTCCCCCTGTTATCACCTTTCCTACCCAGACACTTTGACACTCTCCCTCTCGCAAGAGCTTAGGGGTTCATTTGAATGAGTGTTCAATTTTTTATTATGCCCTGCAAGGTAGCTGTTAGGCTGCAAGTACTCAACATTAGAAAACCTGCCAGTGGGGATTAGCCAGCAGCACTTTTAAAAAGTTGCCATTCTCCTTTGCAGCTCCTTTTTTCACACTGCATGTTGGTGCTGCCAGTCTGACTGACGTCTGGTACGGCAAACAAGGAAAGTGAAGAATGCAGTCGTCTCGCCTAGAGATTTTTGAGCCCTGAGGGTATAAGCCTGCACTCTAGATCACCTGCGATTGTGGTCCATTATTTCACCCAGCAGTGACCTTTCAAGGTGAGGTACAAATTTCAGCAGAGGTCTGCAGGAGCATGCTTTCATGGTACTGTTGCACTGCCCCACATACGCGAATTGCCTGGTATTAATATCACTGCTACTGCCCTATTTGGCTTACCCAACACCGCAGGGGAGCTTCTGGTACCTACAGCAGGATTGGCACCAAGGATATTTGGGTGGAAGTGTCAGCGGATGTTGGAACAGACAAGTGTACACGTGAGTTGACTGGCTTTCACCAAGTGACAAAGGGCTGGACAAGGAAGCTACTGAGGTGGTCAACTATTACAGCAAAAGATTCCTTTGATATAGTGTGGCATTGCCCCCACCTCCCTCTCCCCCACCCCCAACCCCATAATGCCTCTGAAAGCAAACAGGCAGAAGGTACACAGGAAAAATCTATTTATTGATCTTACAATTGAATACTTTCAAAGGTTCCTTAGATAATCTTGTGGATTTTGCTGAGTTCTCTGATCCTGATTTGCCATGTGGGGAAACAGTGTTCATGCCTTTAATGAAAGACCTTCAGAATTCTTTACAAAGAACCTTCAGAATTCTTCACAAAGAATAGAAGATAAAATGTCCTTCATGAAGGATACGAAGAAACTTGGCCAGGCTACACTCTGGTATCAGTTGAGACATATGGTGACAACAGTAGGATTCGGAAAGCGCTATCCGGAAAGCGCTTCTGCGGCTGGAAAATATAGCTCAGGCTCAAGACTGTCATTTATCCTCTGGCATATGGCAAAACCAATGTGTTCCATTTAACATGTGCCTCTCAGCTCAAATAAGCTCATTAAATAGAAACAGCAGCGATTTAGAAAATGTTTAGGAATATTCACAAAAAGATATAATAATTTGGGTATTAGTGTCATTTTTATCTGTGCGATGCACCCCATAATCGATGGAGGCAAACATCTCCATCTGCCAATTTTAGTTGTCATATCTGATAACACAGGTTCCTAATTTTCAGTGAGCAATACATTACAGTAAAGATGTACCTTAATGCCTAGGTATTTCTCAGAGTCTGAGCAATATTTTAATGGGAACTCAAGTTCATCCTGTGATAGGATGGGCAAGAGCGGAAACACCTCAGATTTCTTTTGTTTTATCCTCAGTCCGGAGAATCATCCAAAGTGAACAATCTAACAAATCAGTCTCGGGGTGCTTAATGAACAGTAACATGCCTTCCAAATACATGGATAATAGTATGCGACCTGCCTTCAATGTAATATCCTGATGTGCATGGTGTTCTCTCAATGCGCATGAAAACGGTTCGATCTCTATGGCAAAAAGGAGCGAAGACGGGGGCAATTCTGGCACGTACCTTTATGTATTAGGAATGGTATAAACAAGTAATTTCTCACACACATCCAGGCTACCAGGTTTATATAAAGTAGATCAAAGTTCAATGTTTATTCTGATTGCACGATTAGTTAAAATCATAGCAAACATTACAATATAAATAAGCACAAAAACATAGAAAAAGTATACCATACCAGTACGACCAAGGAGAAAGGAAAAGTAAACCTTATTGCATGATTAAAAATATAAACAATAGCAGTAAAAAACACCCATTCATACTAGCAACAGCGAAAGCTCATGGGTGAGCTAAAACAAGTGCAAATAAAAGTGCAATTGCATATCAGAGCATACAGAAAGGAAAGACTCTCATCCTACAAATACCACAGTGAAAGTGCAAGAAGTACCAATACAAATTAACCATCGGGCTATTGAGACTTTCAAGGACAAGAGCTAGCCATACCAATACTTTATGAAGCAAACATTGCATTTTTAAACTTTACTTTCAAGGTGTAACATTTTTAAGCATTGATGAGGCAATTGCCATGAACGTAGTGAATATAGCAGTCAACTGGCACAAGTCACCTTTCAGACTTTCAATTACAGCTGTGTTGCAGGCTATGATGCTCCTTTGTCTGAAAATTGGAAGAGATAATAACGTCTAAGTGAATCTAGAAAGGGGCACAAACAAAGGACATGTAAAAGTGATTCCTGATTAAAACCACAGCCCCTGCATGAAGCATCCGAGGTGCCAGTCAGGCGACCGTACTTGTACGCTTTGAGTGGTGTAGTAAGCTGAATCTCTAGCGCATTAGTTGTGACTTTATTTTAAAATTTATAGGAACTTCAAAAGCAATGACACTGGAAGAGTCATTGGTTGATATAAAACAGTTTTCAGGTCAGCATACTTCTTGGTACTAATGACACTTAAATCTTTGTTAGCTGATAAAAGCCCCACTTGCTTCTGCAGTAACTTCGAAATACTTTTTGGAGGCAATGCAGTCTTCAAGAGATCTCTAGCAGCGAGTAGGTCTGTGACTTCCTGGACAAGCTTGTAGGTATCTGATTTTGGATCCTATATAATGTCCCACAAGAGTCTTTTTATTGATCCCTGCTCAGCTGTTGCACACTCGGAGCACATAGATAGAAAGCTGGTGTGTAAGACATAGTTTTGACGAGCCAGATTAAACTCCAGGTGAATCAGTGCTTGTACAGAGCAGGCCGGATGTTGAATAAATGCCTGTAAGATTGGCATTGAGCCCGGTTAAGCCAGCTTGTAATACAATTTAAATAAACAATTGCTCCATATGCCAGTGTGGCCATCCATTTGCTTTCGATAACATTGCAGATTGTGTCCGGTCCAGACCAGAAAGATTTTGAAGAAGGTATTGGAAATCAGATGTAAGAGCCTTAGCTGCTGTTGCCAAAGCCTCAATATACGGAGCTGGAAGGTCGCTTTCGTTAATCCAAACTCCTAGGTACTTGATGCTAGGTATTCTTTCGATCTTCTGTGCGTTTATACACCAAGCCCCTTTTTTGATTCTCCTATTACCGAAGATTAAGAGCTTAGGTTTTGATGTGCTGACACTGAGCTGTTTATCTCACAATATTCAGCCAGGGATGTCAGGGCTCTTTGAAGACCAATAGCGGTTTGGTCCAAAAGTATTGTATTTTCAGCGTATTGTAGCATATGGACCCTTTTCCCTTGGAGTTTCGGAGGAAAGTAGTTTACTCTGATAAGGTGGACATTCAGGTCTGCAAGATACATTTGAAAGTCTGAGATCCCGTAGAAGTCTTGGATAGTCTTGGATTGTGACCCATAGGTAATCAAGTGTTGCCAATCTTTCACAAGAGGCATGCGTGTAAGCAGTATCACGATCTGCACAACTCCTGCCGTTCAGGGAGTGCAAGCCCATCGTGTGTAGACTTGAGGACAGTTCAATAGCAAGTTTTGAACATCTCACGGAGGAGGAGGGATTTAGAGATGGAATGTTCCATAGTTTGTCCTCTACGTCCAGCCACTCATGATCATTCATCAGCTTTAGCAGATCGGCATTAAAATCACCAGCTAATAGCCAAAAAGAATTTAGGTGGTCCTGTCTTAAATCCTTCAGTGTATCAATGAGATAATGTATTGTAGTCCTTTTTTTCTCCGGACTAGGATTGATGTAAATGTTTGCCAGTACTAGTGCGTTTGAGTGATTCCCCTCTGCAGCTGAGGATACAAGTTTAATAATGATGACTGCCCCATTTAATTCAGCCAGGATGGAGGTTGTAATGGCAAATTGATTGTATGCATATATTAAGACACCCCCAGATGGTTGACTCCCCCTTGGTGGAGCTAGGTGCAGGTGAGTAGTGTTCAATATAATCCAGCCCGGGGTTTGAAGATAATTGCCAAGTTTCTTGCAAGCAAATTAGATTAAAAGTACATAGATAATCCAAGGGTACTTGGGAAGACATTAATATGTTTTATCCCCTGATGTTTCATGAAGCGATTGTTAGTGGGGTTGACACCTTGCCAGGAGGTATATTAGGTCAGATGAGGGGTCACATTGACTAGCTTGGCCTCAACCGATTCCAAAGTGTTCATTAGGCAGCAAACTCTACTCCCTGACTCAAGATTGTTACACATGATTATATCATTGTTAAGAGAGACAAGGGACTGTTGATTTAGAGTGCCTCACAAAACTGTGGGCTTTGGAATAAGTAGAATTTGAGACATTATTGCTCCTATGAGGGTGAAGTTGCTTGAGGCCAAAGATTGGAGGGTATTTTACTTTGGCCTGTGTGACAATCCTTATGCCCCATTGAGCCATCTCTCCTTTTCAGCGTGTACCAGGCAAGCCTTATTGTTCTAAAAAAACGGACTTTTGTTCTTGGGTTGCTTTCATCACTCAGCCCTTTTGTGAAGGCGATATAGTTGATATCTTTAGAAATGATATTGCTTAAACTTGGGATAGCGGCAAGTAACTTTAATAGGTGTCTCCTGTTCAGGGTGCCTTCCTTGCCCTGTGATGCTTATTCAGGGTATAAAAAAACGCTTAGCAAGACAGATCCCTCTGAGCACTCTGGGTTGAACCTAGAGGGGAATACTAGAGGCTCCCCAACGTCCCTTTGACCTATTGTCTGAGGTTGCACTGGCCTCGTCTGTCTGGTTCCGTGGGCCAATGAAGGTTATCCTGTGACTGTTTTTCATGGGGAGAGCCATCGTTAGTCACATAATGCGAAGAAGGGACTAAAATGGAATTTTTTGTATTGCCCTTGTTAGCAAGTGGAAGACTGGGCCAAAGCTCCACTATCCACAGTGACCTGTTCCACTGTAATCTGGGGCCCCAGGTGTCCCCTGTGACAGGCTGCACTTATTAGTGGCGCCTTGTTTTGTCGCATTAAGAATATTTGAGCTCTTATCTGGGAAACAGTTAAGACTTAAGAAGTGTTCAAATTTATCGTTGGTGCTACAGTCCCCAGTGTTGGACTGGGAGCCGTTAACCCTGCAGTGCTGGTGGCTGATTCACTGTTAACATGACCTGGCACTGATACAGACTTCTCTGTCCCTTGACGTTGACCAGTTTTGAAGAACATCAACATCAAGTTTTGGTGTGAAAACGACCCTTTTTTTGCCGTTTTATTGAGTTTCTTCCCCCGCTTTTTTATTATTTTTTGAGATAATTGGTGACTTTTGAGTAAGGGGGCTAGCAGGGAAATCTGGCTTCACATTCACTGAGTTGTGTAATTGTTAAACCTTACGTTAGAAATGGGATTCCTGGTTGGCTGAGGTATGCACCCAGGCCAGGCAGGAACCACCACTCTAGATAGGGTAAGCTAGATACACAATAAGATAACCTGTGCTCACCCTCTGGTAACTTGGCACAGAGCAGTCCGGTTTATGTGCAAAGGTAATGTGTAAAGTATTTGTGCAACACACATACACATACACATACACACACACACACACACACACACACACACACACACACACACACACACACACACACAATAACAACATGATTACACCACAAAAAAACATCACACAGGTTTAGAAAAATAGAGAATATCTAACTGAGCAAAATAGGACCAAAACGAAAAAAATCCAATAAGTAGAAGTTGAGATATGAATTTATAAAGAATAAACCAAAAATAGTACGTAGAAGTCACTAGTGGTCAAAATGTTACTTGAGGTCGCGAGGGACTGGTGCAAATCCAAAGTTCAGGCCGACCGCAATGGAGGGCAGGCCAGCTACAGGACCCAGGCAAGACCCGCTGAGAAAGTACCTTGGATGGAGCAAAGCGTCAACGCAGAGGGCTCGATGCGTCTATCTTTTCCAAGCTATCTGGTCACTGCGTGGTTGTCGAGCTTTTCTGAAGTGAAGACAATGCTTCAAGCTGTGCAGAGCATTGTTGTCAAGCCGCACAGGCTTTGGAACCGCTGTTGTTGGACAGCCTCTGCGTCGGAGGGAGATGCGCCGGAATTTCTCATGCAATGCATCGTTTTTTGATGAAAGCATTTGCAGAACCCACTTCTGAGGCGCAGACTTGGAGGGGGCACCACAGGACTCATATGGCTTGCTGGCTTGCCACTTGTTCTTCTGAAGTTTCAGGGATACAAAAGACTTCCTGCAATTCTGATGGTGCTGCTGGGCTCACAGAAGGCAGAGTGTACCAGCACCAGCAGAATTACAGGAAATCTTTTGTATCCCTGAAACTTCAGAAGAACAAGAGGCAAGCCCATGGAGATCACTTGAAGGGTAGGCAGAGTCCAGCTCTTTCCAGCAGAGTCAGGGAGCAGCAGGCAGCAGCGCAACAAGCAGAAAAGCAGTCCTTCCAGAAAAGCAGTCCAGTTGAGTCCTTTAAGCAGCTCAGCAGTCCTTCTGACAGATGTTTAGATCAAGATCCGGAGGTGTCAGATTTGAAGGGGTCAGAGAACCGGACTTCTACCCACAAGTGCCTTTGATGTAGGGGGTGACTTTAAAGGAACTTTCTGACGTGCACAAGGATCCCTTTAAGCCCAGTCCTGTCTGCCAGACTAACCTTGGGGGTAAATCTGTGCTTTGTGTGAGGACAGGACACAGCCTACTCAGATGTAAGTGTGAGCCACCTCTCCCCCTTCTTGCCCAGGAAGTCCCATCAGAATGCAGTAACTTGCAAAATATTTTGCATGTCATCCAATAATTTGTTTGTGATTTCAGTGTACATTATTTGTTAAGCTTTCTATGTACCAAAACAAAAAATTGGTGTTCTACCATTTTTAATTTAATTGAGAAAAAGATTAAAATCTAGAAATTAAACCAAAAATTTGGGAGATCATATCAATTGGGTTGTGTGATTGTTTTTGCGTTGAATGAATGGTTTTCAGTATTGGCATTTCTTACGGTAATTTCCACTTTCTAAAAGTGGCATTTCTAAAACAATAATGTTAAATCCAACTCCAACAGTAAGGAGGATTTATCATTACCATTCCAAACATATCAAACATGCAAAAGCTACTCCTCTCTGATAAGGAATTACAGCTTAAAGGTATATTAAGAAATCTCCAATGCTGGCCTGTGAGAGGGGTAGGCCTCACAGAAATGAAAAACAAAATAGGCTGTTTGTCACTACCAGGACATGCAAAACATAAAGGTACATGTCCTACCTTTTACTTACATAGTACCCTGCCCTTCGGATTACTTAGGGTCTGCTTTAGGGGTGACATATGTAATAAAAGGGGAGTTTAAGGCTTGGCAAGTAAGTTTAAATACCAAGTGGAAGTAAACTGCACACACAGGCACTCCAGGTGCAGGCCTGAGACAGGTTTGAAAGACCACGTCTGTTGGTGGCACCATCAGTGCTGCAGCCCACTAGTAGCATTTGAAGTACAGGCCCTGGGTATATGGTATACCATTTTCCAAGGTCTGGAATCACTCTAAACACCTCGCGGTTGTACTGCTCTGGAGAGACTAGCTCTTCCACAACCATGGACCTGCTAAACCCAGTATCCCTCAGAGCAGTGGTTGGGACCCTATTCACTCACACCTGGTTTTAAGTGATGACTCCCAACCTCAGGGGATCACCAACTCGCCCTCTAAGTCTATCTCTCGGCTTGGGGAGATTATGGCTTGTTCTATGACCTGCCCCTGGGGTCTACTTTGCCCTAAGCCCACATTGGCCACCCCTGTAGGGTTCTCACCAGTGGGTGATTTCTTTGGACAGACAGAGTCCCCCTGCTTGTGTCTTAATTAAGGCTCCCGGTTTTCCGTTTTTACGGATTTTTACAGATAATTACAGACAGAAAACAAAGTGTTTCCTGTCTGTATTTATTTTTAAAAGCGGAAAAATGTAGAAAAGTGTGCTTCTTGTGGGTGACTCTCCATGCCGTTTTTTGTGATTTCTAGGACAATAGCTGAGCAGATAGGCAGCATGGGAAGTTAAAAATAGGTTGAGATTTCCCTAAATGCAGGTGTATGGTAACATATTTTTATTAATAATGCTCATATTTACCTGAAGGTGTAGTGTTTAGCTATATTTGGCTGCTTAATTTGCTAAAACGCGACAGGCAGGAAAGTATGAGTGCATATTTATCAGTTAAATAAATGTGGAAATATACCATCTTATGACTCCATATATTCGCAAAACACAAAATAAAGATGGATAAATACCAATAAGATGGGCAAAAAATAAATATGGATAAATACAGACGGAAATGTTAAAAAAAGAAATACCATAAAACCGGGAGCCCTAGTCTTAATTGAGAACAATCAATGCACCTGTTTTGAAAATGGGGCGCCCGGGACCACCACCCACCAGTACCTCCCTCCCTCCCTCTTCTCAGAAAGGACATAGGAACCCTTTCCTTCCCCCTTACCCTGGGACCTGTCTAGGTCTCTCTGGACCCCCCCTCACTCTGTTGGGAGGAACATGAACCGCCCTTCTTGGGTTCATCCCCAGGTACCTTTCTGAACACTCTGGTCCTGACCCAGAGGTCCGCCTCCTCAGCAAGCTCCATGGAGTCAGAAAGCGTGCTATCTACCAGGTGTTGGCGCAGCTCTGGAAAACAAGTACCAAGAATGTGCACCTTCAAAAACAAGTTACACAACCCTTCATAATCATTAACTTTGGTGCCCCTCACCCAGTCCTGTGTCTTGCCAGCATAATCCAGAAAATCCACCCATGTCTTTAAAGAGAGTTTGTGACTACCCTGAATTTGTCGGTACCTCTCAGGTGTCAACCCAAACTTGCTGACTAAAATGTTCATCATGGCAGTGTAGTTGGTCTGGTCTCCCACTTCTAGTGTAAGGAGTGTGTCCCTCCCCACCATGGGCATGTACCTCCAGAGACTACCCCATAACTCCTCTGGGACCCTGTGCACTTTTAAAGCCACTCCATAGGCTGCCTGCCAAACATTTATCTATGTCACCCCCCATATTGTAACTGGGCACCATATCTTTTGGGACATGGAATCTGAACTCCTGTGCAGACACTGCAGGTTTGCTGCCACCATTATTGTTGCTGCTGGCCGCCACTTGGAGGGCTCTGATATCCAACTCTCTGAGGTTGAGGTCATGGGCCATCTTCCTTTCCTCCATGGCTAGCCTTCTTTCCTCTAGAGCTTGTTCCTACTCAAGTTTAGCAAGGGCTTGCTCCCTGTCAATTTTGGCAAGCTCTAGACTGAGTTTGCTCTCCTCCCTCCTGTCCGCCAGCTCCTCTGAGGACTGGCTCATTGAAGACACACTGCTGCCTGCTCTAGAGTGGACTACTGCTTGCGGGAGGAAATTGCTCCCCCCCCATCTGTAGGCTACATGTCAAGACCCTCTGTCAGGTCTCACTCTGGTCCCTCCTCAGACACAGATCCCTCCTCATCCACTTCTCCTTCTGGGTGGGTCTCTGTCCATGCTCTCAAGGCTTCCAGAAGCTCTGTCTTCCTGGCACTTCTCTTGCGGAACACCCCTTTTCCCTGGCAGAACCCCTTGAGCCGAACCCCTGTGTATGCTTCCAGGTTGGCCAGCTCAGTTTCCATCTTGCCTGGCAGTACCACAGACTTTGCAGAGAAAAATGGGACTTGGGCAAAAGGACTTTGGAAAAATCAAAAGATGTCAGGACAGGGAAAAGTGAAAAAGGCTTGAATTGGTCTCAGTATAGAGTTGTAGAAAACAATGAGTTACTATATGGTATTGCACAAGCACAAGTCCTATCCTCACCGCTGATCTCCAATGTTAGAAATGGGATTCCTGGTTGGCTGAGGTATGCATCCAGGCCAGGCAAGAACCACCACTTTAGTCAGGGTAAGCTAGATACACAATAATATAATCTGTGCTCACCCTCTGGTAGCTTGCACAGAGGAGTCAGACTTATTTTAGGGTTAATTAGGGCCTACCTTAGGGGTGACGTATATGTAATAAAAGGAGAGTTTAAGGCTTGGCAAGTAGTTTTAAATGCCAAGTCGAAGTGGCAGTAAACTGCACACACAGGCACATCAGTGGCAGGCCTGAGACAGGTTTGAAAGGCTACTTCTATGGGTAACACCATCAGTGCTGCAGTCCACTAGTAGCATTTGAAGTACAGGCCCTGGGTATATGGTATACCACTTTGCAAGGGACTTATCAGTAAAACAAATATGCTAATCAGGTATACAACAATGTCATCATGTTTAGGGCACGTGCACTTTAGCACTGGTTAGCAGTAGTAAAGTGCTCAGAATCCTAAGGCCAACAAAAGAGTTCAGCGAAAAGAGGAGGAGGAAGGCAAAAAGTTTCTCCTTCAGAGAGCGCCATTTTCTAACACCTTACTAGTGAGATTATTGTTGTCTGTTGCCGGCACCGCTCCCTCTTCCTGACGACTTGTTGAACCTGGGTTGTGAGCATCCATTGATTGTGGTGCATCGTAGTAGAAGGTCATCATGTCCGTTATGCCCACTGCTTTTTCGGCATCATATGCGGATCTTGGTGTTGATGGGCCTGAACGTATAAAGAGCACCTCTTTTTTTAATTCCGTAGTTAGAGAAGCCATCACCGCAGGAAGGTCAGCGTTTTTTTTCTTTCTGGAAGTTGTGAAGAAAATCATGTAACTTCTTTATCGAGGGCGGAGCACTGAGCCTGCGATATTAGAGAATTTAAATAATGTAATTTTGGATCAGTCTTTTATATAATGCGCTAAATTTTGCTAGATCATTATTTGGACATCAAGTTTGTCAGAGTGTAGGTCTGCCTGTCTGCCGATACCGGAGATTGTCTTTTTTATTAATTGCCTCCAGGCGATCTCTTCGCTGACGTAGGTACTCAGAGGCTCATTTTGAGAGCAGACATCTGCCAGAGGAAGGGCAGGGTGTTGGAATATGAGGTGCATTGGACGAAGATGCAGCGTCCAAAATAGCAAGGGAACCTGGAGGGTTAACGATTTTCACTAAAGGGGCCAATGGATTGTTATTCACTGCTGAAACCTCAGAGAAAGGGGGAGCCGCAGGGTTCCCTGAGTTTTTTGGTAATTTTCAGTCCAGGGGGTGAACCTCCGTTTCCCTGCCGGGATGTGAGCTAGTTGGACTCATTGTCAACGGGGTCTTGCTATTCATTTCTGGATCTAGGACTTCCATGGAGTTGCTAGGGATGGCCGTTAGCTCATCAAGTAAGATCAAACTTTCATTGACAAATGACGTAATGAATGAAGAGTTCTCGGTTGATGGGCAGTCTACGATATTTTCTGCCCCCACAGATGAAGCACTTTTGACCACTACGATATCTTCTACGATATCGTTTGCTTCTACAGAAGAAACTTTTTTAATTACTCCGGAGAGTAAGTCATCCGGCCTTGAGGTCCTCAATATCTTGGAGGGGGTGGCGTCCTCAGGTTTAGGTAGTGAACTGTGCATTTGGTGCAATTAAAGTCCAATTTAAATCAGGGCTGTAACAGCTTCAGATCCCTGTGCTGTCCTTCTCCTTTCCCTTTATGTTTACGCTTAAAATATCTCTTGATGCCCTCCCTTTGGGCACCACTTTCCAAAGGTGTTGCTGCCTCACTTAACTGTGATTGCATTACTTCAGAGACGGGGAAATTCAAGTGATGTTCCTCCACCTTGTCTGATAAGGTTATATTGCACCTTATAGCAGGATTTGTGTTTTATTTTAGTTTTGATTTTTAGCTTTTTCCCCTCTTCCCTTGATGCTACATAATACCATAGTGCTACGGGTGGGCATAGTCCAGCTTCTGATGTAAGACTTGATAGAGCTTTTTTCTGGATCTATTCCGCCAAATGTTAGGAAGTTACCAGCTCCAGGCAAACGCTCTTCCCTGTTTGATACAAAACAAGCGAGCAACCACCGGCACTGCCCATTTAATGCGATTTTTAGGGCAATTGGTCCCTAGAATATTGGAGGGAACTTGGCAGTTCTGGTGAGTAAGGCAACGAACAGAGAGAGTGGGGGAGTAATTGGAGCACTCGCCACACTGCCCTCTAAGCTGGCCACTTCCGCCCCACCAACTCTCAACCGCATGTCAGCTCGCATATGATGACTGACTCACTCCAACCACACCAGTAACTGGCTCCAGGCTGCCCACTCTCCCCTCTTTGCTGACCCCATCTATTTGCCAGTCCCTTCTCTCCTTACCATACGTCTGTCCTCAGAGCTGTGTCCACAGACCTGTGTGGGGGCACATGCCGTTATAATAGCAGTTGCTTCGTCTGAGGCGTTATGGAATGGCTTTTTGGAGTGGCTGGAAGGACCTCCGCTGGCCTGCTGGCAAGGAAGCCTGCTGAGACGTATCCTATCAGACCGCTCTCAGTTGTCCAAGGGGTGTCAAAGGGCAGGAGAGCCTGGGACCGATCAGCCCCGTAGGTGGGGAAGCCAGGCGGGGAAACCAAGCACCCCTTCTCTACCAGCCCCGCAGTCTGCCCACACCTGCTCTCACCCAGCGCACTTCACTGAATACTCCCCCCTCCCCCCCCCCCTGAAATAAGGGCGCGGGGTACAACCGGGGATAAAGCTGGGAGAAAAAGCCCTGGCAGCAGGGACGCCGCTCAGCTCAGTACTTAACACGTCAGCCCCCTTCCTTATGCTGGGTGTCAGTCCTCGTCCTTCATTGAGAAAGTAATTGATGGAATAGAAAGGTGCATCTTACATACCAAGTCTGCTGTGGCTTTGTTGGGCATCACATTTCTGGTGAATTTGAGAGGCGTAAAGATTTTTAGATTATGCTGTGACATCCATCGTACACTTACAAAACAAAGTTGAACTTTTTAGAAAATGGTGCTAGAACCTTTTGGATGGAAATTCTTAATGCAGAACTATTGACCAATGAGAGAGATTAACAAGCATTGGCATAGCCAATAGGTCTCGCCTTTGGGGCCTTATAAGTGTTTAGCCAGAGCTATTGACTTTGCCAATGTCTTCAAGCTGTGCTGTAGAGAAGTGTGGCTGCTGTGCAGCATGCTGAAAAGTTATAATAAAAAGTGTCAGAAGCATTTTTGTTACTTTATATATGACCAAGAAGGCATTATGTAAAACTGAACGACCATATTAAAAAAGTATTTACAATAAAAAATTTCCTCGGTTTTCTTTTGTTCTTGCAATGCTGGCAACTTGTTTCTGCCTATTGCAATGGTTGTTTGTTAAAGCTTTTTTTTTGAGGGGGCATAAACAATCGGAGGGTGAAGGTTGGGAACTAGTACCTGTATTATAACACTAGTAGCGGCCAGACGCTAGGGGAGAATCAACAGATGCCAGATTCCGAGAGCAGGCTGAGGTGGTGCTGAGTGATGCTGAGGTGGTGCTGAGCGATGCTGTGGTGGTGCTGAGCGATGCTGTGGTGGCCCTGAATGATGCTGTGGCAGCGCTGAGCGATGCTGTGCGGCGCTGAGCGATGCTGTGGCAGCGCTGAGCGATGCTGTGGCGGCGCTGAGTGATGCTGTGGCGGCGCATTGGTGGCGCTGTGGCGACGCATTGGTGGTGCTGAGTGATGCTGTGGTGGCGCTGAGTGATGCTGTGGTGGCGCGGAGTGATGCTGTGGTGGCGCTGAGTGATGCTGTGGTGGCGCTGAGTGATGCTGTGGTGGCGCTGAGTGATGCTGTGGTGGCGCTGAGTGATGCTGTGGTGGCGCTGAGTGATGCTGTGGTGGCGCTGAGCGATGCTGTGGTGGCGCTGAGCGATGCTTTGGTGGCGCTGAGCGATGCTTTGGTGGCGCTGAGCGATGCTTTGGTGGCGCTGAGCGATGCTTTGGTGGCGCTGAGCGATGCTTTGGTGGCGCTGAGCGATGCTTTGGTGGCGCTGAGCGATGCTTTGGTGGCGCTGAGCGATGCTGTGGTGGCGCTGAGCGATGCTGTGGTGGCGCTGAGCGATGCTGTGGTGGCGCTGAGCGATGCTGTGGTGGCGCTGAGCGATGCTGTGGTCGTGCTGAGCGATGCTGTGGTGGTGCTGAGTCATCCTGTGGTGGTGCTGAGTGATGCAGTGTTGGCCCTGAGTGATGATGTGGTGTCGCTGAGTGATGATGTGGTGTCGCTGAGTGAAGCTATGGTGGTGCTGAGTGATGCTGTGGTGGCGCGGAGTGATGTTGTGGTGCTGCTGAGTAATGCTGTGGTGGCGCTGAGTGATGCTGTTGTGGCGCTAAGTGATGCTGTGGTTGTGCTGAGTAATGCTGTGGTTGTGCTGAGTAATGCTGTGGTTGCACTGAGTGATGCTGTGGTTGCACTGAGTGATGCTGTGATGGCGTTGAGTGATGCTGTGATGGCGTTGAGAGATGTTGTGTTGGTGCTGAGTGATGCTGTGCTGGCTCTTATTGATGCTGTGCTGGCTCTTATTGATGCTGTGCTAGCTCTGATTGATGCTGTGCTGGCTCTGATTGATGCTGTGCTGGCTCTGATTGATGCTGTGGTTGCGCTGAGTGATGCTGTGGTTGTGCTGAGTAATGCTGTGGTTGCACTGAGTGATGCTGTGGTTGCACTGAGTGATGCTGTGGTTGCACTGAGTGATGCTGTGATGGCGTTGAGTGATGCTGTGATGGCGTTGAGAGATGTTGTGTTGGTGCTGAGTGATGGTGTGCTGGCTCTTATTGATGCTGTGCTGGCTCTTATTGATGCTGTGCTAGCTCTGATTGATGCTGTGCTGGCTCTGATTGATGCTGTGCTGGCTCTGATTGATGCTGTGGTTGCGCTGAGTGATGCTGTGGTTGCGCTGAGTGATGCTGTGGTGATGCTGAGTGATGCTATGGTGTTGCCAAGTGAGAGATAGAGTGAAGATATAATGCCCAATTAGAGAGGGTGGTGAGAGAGAAAGAGAGAGAAAGGGTGTACATAGAATAAAGAGTGGAGCGGGAAAGAGAGAGAGAAAGAAGGGGAGAGAGAGTGAATGAAGGAGTTTGAAAGAGAAACAGATAAAGGGGTGAGAGAGAATGAAAGGCTAAAAAAGATAGAGAGGGGAGAGTTAATTAAGTAGAGAGAGAATTAGAGAGGGGAGAGAGAGAGAAGGAGAGAGACAATAAGAGTGGGGGGGTGGAGTTTAAATAGAGTGAAGAAGTGACGCGGAAAAAGTAACCTTAAATATAGCTTTGTGCTTTGCGCGAATAAATATAAAAAAAAAAAAACAGTGAGACAAAAATACTGGTAATTAGGCTGTGACTCCCAATATAAAACAAATAGCGATATAAGGTGAAATCAACCCACCGAAGCAATATTTCTAACTAGACAAAAAAAAGCTTGCATTTCAATGCTAATCGCTGTTGTTTTTCATGTGACTGTAGTCCAGGGACGACAGTTGGTAATGTGAGCTGCTGCTGCGATTTGAAACATCAGAGTCCAGAGAGTTAATGAGCCATGACGAGGAAATGAGGAAGAGATAGGAAACCCAGATGTCAGCTGCGCGCGTGCACGCCATCGTGAACGCAAGCTGGTCGCCAGCCGAAAGCCAGTGGGTTTGCACTTCCAAAACCCGCTTACTAAAACTCTCGGCCAGACCAGCGCAAGCGCTGGTGCAGGCCGAGACCTAACAAGCAGTGGTGAATGGGTGATGCAAAGCATGTGGTGGGGACAGGATGAAAAGCATTGGGAAATGCATTAGGTTTCGCCTATGTGATTAATAATAAGCTGTTTTTGTTGTAAGTTGTAGCTTGCTCAGTAGTTGTTCAATATAAGTTACCGAAAGTCTGTTAAAGTGTTATGACTTGTTTATGTACAAAAAGGCAATATATTCTGCTGTTACTAGTGGTATAGTGCGGGTAAGTAATAGCAACATTTTGAAAAATGAAATGAAAGAGGGAAATAATAGAATTAATTGATGTAATAGCAATATTATGTGTTTGGAGGAGTTATGACAACTTTTGGGCCCAGTGCCACTGCACCTGCTGCACCATTCAAATCATGCCCCTAGTGTCTGCAAGATAACTGCATTTGTGACTGCCTGTTTAGTAGTAAAATATAGCAATAGTGTTTAGAGGAGTTCTGACACCTATTCCACTGCACCTGCTCCAGCATTCAAATCATGACCTTATTGCCTGTAAGGTAAATGCACTTGTGACTGCCTGTTTAGTAGTAAGATATTGCAATATTTGGTGTTTAGTGGGGTTCCTAGAGCTCTGGGCCCCGGTCTCACTGCTCCTGCTGCACCTTTGAAATCATGACCCTAGTGCCTGCAAGGTAACTGCACTTGTGACTGCCTGTTTAGTAGTTAAATATAGCAATATTTGGTGTTTAGTGGAGTTATGACAACTTGTGACCCCGGTGAAACTGCACCCGCTGCACCATTGAAATCATGGTCCTCATGCCTGCTAGATAACTGCACTTGTGCTTGCCTGTTTCGTAGTAAACAATATTCTGCATTTAGATGGGGTCCTAGATCGTTTGGCCCTGGTGCCACTGCGCCTGCTGCACCATTCAAATCAAGCCCCTTTTAGCTGCAATATAACTGCAATTGTGTCTGCCTGTTTAGTAGTAAAATATATCATAGCTCCTGTATATTAACTTTATTTTTAACACGCAATGTTTATTACAACATTTAGAATTTGATCATAATGACCAAATAGATTAAGTTGAAAAAAATCAATACGATAATGGCTACAAAGTGCAAAGGAAGGTACCGAGGGATGAATTGGAAATGCCACAAACATTCTAAGGCTAAAGCATCTGCTTTACACAATTAAGTACTAAAAAACAAGCATTCAAGCATATTGTTAAAAGCTGTCTGTCTTTTTCACAGGAAGAGATCTTATGTTGACAGTGAATGGGGCTTAAACAGTGTGACCAGCTTTAGTGAAAGTATTGTAAAAGCGTGCTGCCAAGGGAAGTTAACAAAAAAAAGTCCCACAAAATAGGGAATGAACACAGTAATTTGCCAATGGGAACTGATAAGAGACCCTTTTCAAGATATATTCAATACAAAAGAATTCACAAGCACAGCTCAAGCGCTGTGCAGGCAAAACGTAAAAATGAAATAACTGTTAAGACGTTGAAGAGGCTGGGCAGGGGATGCATTTTAGGAGTCACTTTCAGAGTAGTGAGTGCTGTGTCAATCTAGTAAGTCAGACAGTTTACATTCATCTCAAGCGGTTCTTCTTCAGATGATACTGCATGTTGGGTAACATTACTTTGCATTCTGGGACTTGTAGTCTCTTTTCAGTAGTATAATAATTTCAACATGCAAAGTGCTACCAGCTAAAAATACATATTGAGCTGTCGGTGTTACCCTGACATGGGGCCACTTGACAGCTGTGCAGCGTGTGACAGGCAAGGCATGGTGTGGCGATCTCTGGTGAATGAATAGCAGGCATATTAAAGGACGTAGGAGGGAATGATATGAAAAGACGGCTGATCAGAGAATGGCTGCGAGTGCTGTGGACACCATTTCCATGCCTGGATTTTCATCTAGAAATCATACAGTACAATATAATACGTTTAATGGAATCAGACAAAGAAGACCCAGGCAATTTGGGGCAGCACTGCTCATCAAGGGGTTGAAGAATTCTACACTGGGTCTCCCTGCAAATAAGTGTGTGCGTGTCCCACACTATTGGGAGCAGATTGGTACTGGTAGTGTTGGTAAACTCTGTCAAAACCAAGCAAAAACGATCTTTGTGAAGGTCGGTGAGCTGTGAGTAGAGTAAAAACGGCCTTTTAAAGGCATGCCAAAGAAATACATGGGGAATGAAACTTCTCTCAGCATAGTTTGCGCACATTGCTTCTTGCTCAAGGCCCCCTGTTTGGCTGACGTCAGAAGCGACGTGGCGTCACTGTGACTGAGCGCGTGGGGAGAGGAAGCGAGTAGAAGAGAAGAACGCATAGCTGGATGTTATTTTCAAGCACATCAATTTGGCAAATGTTGAAATTCAGCTTCTTTTAAGGGATGGAGCCACGGAATCATTACATTCCGGGAACAACTGCAGCATTTATAGCCCCACTAGGAAATGGCTGTTCTAAAGGTTATGATGAAAATGGGACCCAGGGCGGAAAAGGGCACCGCGCCCCCATGATAAAGGTGGTTAAGAGGTGCGAGTGTAAAAGGAACACAAAATGACTAGGAGGGAAATGATACTGATTACTGCCATGGAGGAAGCCGTAGTGCTGTGAGTAATGACATTGCCAGTGGCTCGTCTCACCGAGCTGAAGCGAGCGCTCTCTGACCACAAGGCAGTAAAAGTGCTGCAGATCAATAAGGTTTCAGCGATGTGATGAAAATGCCCTCTTATGCTGTGCTGTGCGTGTTGGGGCACGGGTTCACAAGGAGAATGTATGTGCGTCTGATTTTATGAAAAGAAAGTCTAAACAGTGGAAGATCACTCATTTTTTTAGAGCAACAATAAATTAGCACGGACAGTAGAAATAATCGGGGCTCAAGTCTGGACCCGGGCCGGGAAGGCAGAGCCGGACCCAGTAGGGGCCCGGGGGGAACGCCGGCCGGCGGCGGGGGGACCCTCCCCTTTCCCCGCCCTCGCCACATGTAAATGCCCGGCTAAGCCGGGGAAGGGGCCAGGATTGGCCCACAAGGTCAAAGAAGGCCCCCCCCCCAATCAGGGGGCGAGCCGGTAAGCCAAAGGGGGTTAAGAAGGGGGCCAACGGCCCTGGGAAACTCACAAGTCACCCCCCGTTGGCGAGGAGAGAAGAGAAAAGAAATCGCCCTACCGACTTCGAATCCATCGACGGCGGACTGCAGCGTCCCTGGGACGACCCGGCGGAGAGACATTGCGGCTTGGGCCGGAGCAGCGAGTCGTCGGCCCCCGGGCTTCCTTCATCTCCTTCCAGCGCAATCGTCAGCGGCGGGGGCAGCGGGAGTAGAGCCTCCACCCCCGCCTTCCCGAAACAGCCGTCCAGCGGGAAGTCGTCCCGCCGGGTTTTCGATCGCTTCTCCGGACGGATTGTGCAGCGTGACCAGAGCCTCCACCCCCACAGCTGGGAATCGCAGAGGGTCCGCCTACGACCGGCCGGGGTGCGGAGGGGCCGGCGCGAGACGAGCCTCCACCCCCGCCTTTACAGCAGCTGAGCGACAGAGACAGAGAACTGCGGGGGGCGGCGGAACCCGCTCCTCGCGCCTCGGCCAAAAAACAACGCGCCGTCGAAGAGGAACAGCGGAGCACCTGGCAGGAGCGGCAGCTGGTAGCAAGGCAGCAGGGGGCAGCGGAACCAGCTCCTAGCGCCGCGGGGGCACAGGCTCCTGAACACAGGCACAGCGCTAAGGGGCACAAGCTCCCGAGCATCGGACACGGCGCCAGGGGACACCAACACCCCAAGAGAATTGCAAAAACCAACGGGAGAGAGGGGAAAACACTGCACAGCCCAGACAACAGGATGCCCAGCAGGAAGGGGGCAGCAGGAAGGACAACACGGCTCCCGGCAAGGTTTAGGGAGGACCAGGAGAGGCCAGCAGTCCCCCAGAGGGGGCAAAAACGACGCAGCGAAGGAACGGAACCAGACCTGGACGGGGACCTGCAGGCCATGCTGGAGCAGGCCAGGGTCCTGGTGGCATTAAAGGGAAGCAGCTGGATGAACCAGCAGATCGAGGAGGCAGCGCGGGGCAAAGGAAAGAGGCCGCGCAACGCATCCCCTACACAACCAACCTCGAGTAAGGCAGCAGGCAAAGGGCTTGCAGCCAAAACGGCGGCCCCAAAACAGCCAGCGGGGCAGGGACAGGCAGCCAAAACGGCGGCCCCGAGGAGGGCAGCTGGGAAGCCCCAAGCAGCCAAACCACCCCCCCCCGGCGAAACACGGGGAGGGCAGGACAAAGGCCCCCCAGCAGGCCAGAAAGAGGAAGGACAGAACCCCCGAAGTGGTGAGCAGCGCAGAGTCCGAGGACAGCAGTGAGGAAGAGGGGCCTGTAGCCTCCACGGCGGCCCCACGAGAAGGTCATGAGGGACACGGCGAAGCAAGCGGCAGGGGCACCGGTAAGCAGGGCACGCGCAACAGCGAACAGGGGCGCGGGGCGGGCCAGGGTGCACGCGCCAGCCCGGGGCTAAATGTGAATATGGGGACCCAGCGAGGGGTGCACAATATAGCAATGCAAGCTCCATGGCACATGCAAACTCCATGGCAGGCAGGGCTAGGCGTAGGGAGGCCGGAATCCCAAGGGGAAGCATGGAGCAGGGAAGAAGGAGGGCAAACATCCGGACTGCCCTGGTGGCAATGGCCAGAGATAGGACCCCCCCCTTTTAACAGGTACTCAACATGGGGAGCAAGGGGTCTAGGGACCCCCCTGGCCCCGGGCGCAGGGGGGGGGCAATGGGGCGCCCACAATGGGAGCTACAGGCCACGGGCCCGGGCTGACAAGCCCAGCATCACAAAATACGCCGGCAGAGACGGGGGCAGCACCACACGGGAGCACAGGGGCCAGCGGGGGAACAGCTCCAACCAACCCAGACCCACAGAAGGGCAAGATAGCAATGGGAAGCCGGCCAGCGAATACATACGTCCCTCCCCGAGCGACCCACCTACAACAACTAGAATGCTAGGGCTGGCCAACCTCATCCCGCTCGCAGTTAAGGAGAGAATTTGGAGAAAAGAATTCATAGATATTTTCTCACTGCTCGAGGTGCGACAGGCAGGGATAGACCTGACAGCGCAGGATAAAAAGACGAGGACAGAAGAGCCCCCGAAAGCCTAGAGTGGAGAGGTCAATAGAAAACTGGCTGAAAGCGTTCAGAACGCTAGCATGTGTGTTCATTGAGAAATTCCCCCAAAGCGCGGCGGCACTATGGTTATATGAGCAGAAAATACATGAGGCACAACAGCTATACCAAGGGGAGGCATGGCTACACTACGGCGAGGGCTTTAGGGAAAAGATGCAGGTGTGGCCAGTAATAGAATGGGATTGCCAAGACATGGAGGGCTTCTCAAAACACATGGTAGCAGCCAGAGAAGGGGTTGGTGTGAAAGAGTACACTTTTCGGCAGTACGGGAGTAAGGGCAAGTTCGAAAGCCAAGGGAAAGACTTCAAGGGAAAAAACCAGGCAGGACAAAAGTCAAATAAAGCATGTTGGAAATTCGACAAAGACGAGTGTAAATGGGGAGCATCATGCAGATTTAAGCACGCTTGCGGGTCATGCGGGGGCAACCATCCCAGCATTCGCTGCAGACGCAACGCAGGGCCGGGGGCCAACAAAGAGAAAACAGGCACCAAAAAATAAGATACAGCCCCCGCGGAACCGGGGCAAGGGGGACGGGGGCGGAGGGCAGGCGCTACCCACCCCTATCAGGACAGGCAGACTACTACAACTACTACAAGGGTACCGCAAAACAAATGACAAACAGTTACTGGCAGAGGGCTTCACGCAGGGTTTCCCCATTCCCTACAAAGGGCCAAGGGGGGCGCGGGAAAGCCCAAACCTGAAGTCAGTAAGGGACAACCCCGGGGTGGCGAGGGAAAAGGTAAAAAGGAAGTACAACTAGGGCGGGTGGCCGGGCCATTTCCCAACCCCCGCTGGCAGACATGGTGGTCTCCCCGCTGGGAGTAGTCCCCAAAAAGAGCCAGGAAAATTCCGACTGATCCATCACCTCTCCCACCCAGAAGGGGAATCAGTGAACGACTGGCTGGAACACAGTGAGTGCACAGTGGCGTACGCATCGGTGGACGATGCAGTGGACTTAATTAGGCAGGAAGGAAAGGGGGCCCTGATGGCAAAATCAGACATAGAATCAGCCTTCAGGCTACTGCCGGTCCACCCGGACAGCTACCATCTGTTGGGGTTTAAATTGGACGGGCAATATTACCATGACAAATGCCTACCCATGGGGTGCTCAATATCATGCGCACATTTTGAGGCCTTCAGCAGCTTCCTAGAATGGGAGCTGGGGACAAGGGCCCCGAAAAGAGGGCGGGTACACTATCTGGATGATTTCCTGTTCATCGGGAAAGCAGGCACGAAGGAATGCGGGGCACTCCTAGACAAATTCGTGCATCTGGCGCAGGAACTGGGCATCCCCCTGGCACAGGAAAAAACAGAAGGCCCAACCACGAGACTGTCCTTTCTGGGAATCGAGTTGGACTCGGTGGCCGGCACATGCAGGCTGCCACCAGAAAAGGTGGCCGACTTGCGCGCAGGCATTAAGCTAATGCAACAACAGAAGAAAGCTACGCTGAAGGAGGTGCAGCAGCTTCTAGGTAAACTAAATTTCGCCACACGGGTAATCCCGCGGGGCGCACGTTCGCCAGGAGACTAGCCTGGTTAACCAGGGGCATGACGCAAAAGCACCACAGGATCCGCATCACACACGGGGTGAGGGAGGACCTGGCACAGTGGGACAGGTTTCTGGCAGAGTTTAATGGCACCCTGATATGGCGAGAACCCTGGGTACAAGCACATGAGCTAGAGCTCTACACCGACTCAGCAGGGGGACTCGGGTTCGGAGCAATACTAGGGACCTCTTGGACAGCGGGTAAATGGCCAGAGGAATGGCAACGCATAGGGTTGACAAAAACATAGCGCTGCTGGAACTATTCCCCATAGTGGTGGCCTTCCACATCTGGGCCCAGCGGCTAGCAAACAGGCAAATTACACTGTGGTCAGACAACCACGCGGTAGTACAGGCAATAAACACAGGGGCGGCAAAATGCCCAGCAGTGGGCGCACTGCTGCGTAGACTAGTGGGATACCAACTGCAGGGCAACATGGCAATTAGGGCACGACACATCCCAGGAACTGAAAACTCAGTGGCGGATGCCATTTCTCGATTTCAGTGGAAAAAATTCAGGGACCTCGCCCCAGCAGCCGACAGACGGATGACCGAAATGCCAGAGGAAGCATGGGCATGGGTGGAACAGGGTTGGAGATGCTGTTGAGCAACGCATTGGCGCCAAAAACAAGAAAACACTACAGTAAGTGCTGGGCAACATTCAGGAGCAGGACGGGGTTGGAAGGGAACAAGTGGGCCTCACAAGGGGAGGTCCTCGGTTTCATCGAGTGGGCCTTCATGACGGGTAGGACGAAAACATGGGCCCAATCACACCTCAATGCTGTGGCATACTACTCAAAAATGGAGGGGCAGGCAGATCCCACCAGGTCTTTCAAAAGCAGAATGGCAATGAAGGGATGGGGGCGGTTGCAACAGCCAAACAAAGATAAGAGGCGCCCCATCCATGTCAAAATACTAAACAGGATGCTGGAGGCGACTGCAGAGGTGTGCCCCTCCAAACAGGAGGGAGAGCTTTTCCGAGCAGCATTCGCAGTAGCATTTTTTGGGGCTTACAGGGTCAGCGAGCTAGTAGCCCCATCAAGAAGCGACCCAGGCACAGAATGCATACACAGAGGGGACGTGGCGATAGAGGAAGGCCACATGGACATAATGCTAAGACGGTCCAAGACGGACCAAGCAGGCAAGGGCAGGAGGACCAGAATTCTCTGCACAGCGAATGCAAACACCTGCGCAGTGTGCTTACTAAAGGAGCACCTAGGAGGGAGGGAGCTAAGCCAGGGGCCGCTTTTCAGGCACAGGGACGGGTCCTTCCTCAGCCGCTTTCAATTCATAGCGGTGATGAGAAAGGTACTAGAGAAAATAGGCCTCCCCGCACGGGAATACGGCTCACACTCCTTCAGGATAGGCGCAGCCACGACAGCGGCGGGGCTAGGTCTGGGGAAGGGCTGATCAAGGAGATAGGGCGATGGGCATCCAGCGCATACAGACGTTACATACGCCCCACGGTTTACTGAGCCCAATCTCTCCCGCCCCATACAGGTCCAGGAACGGCGCGGAAGACGGTGTGGATAATGGGACATTCCTACGTAACGCGGGCGCAAAAGTGGGCGGCATCCAGACGCAAATTCGGAGGCGTATGGTTGCGGGACACCACCATCGAGTGGTGGGGACGTGCAGGGATGAAATGGGAACAATTGCTACCCTCGGCGCGGGCAGCACTGGAGCACGGTGGCAGACGGGACGCGGTAGTGATCCACCTGGGCGGGAACGACCTGGCAGCATTGGGAAGACGAGCGCTGCTAGAGAACATGCAGAGCAGTCTCGCGGCGCTGGCACGCCTAATCCGCCCAGCAGACCTAATATTTTCTGAAATCGTAGCACGGGGGGCCTGGCGCGGGGCGGTGAGGCCGGAAGCAGTCGAAAAATCCAGAAGAAAGCTGAATATTACCATGGCCAGAATATGCAAGGCCCAAGGATGGGGATTCGTGCGACACGGGTTCATAAACCTAAGGTCCCCCGGGTACCACCTGGAAGACGGGGTACACCCCACAGGGGTGGGAATGGACATGTTCCTACTGAACATCGTGGGGGTACTGGAACAAAGGGGTTGCAACTAGGACATGAGGAAGGGCAGCGGCAATTAGGGGGAGCACCCTCCGATCGGGGGAACCGGAGGGAGCGTGGCGGATCAAACACAAGGAAGCTAGTAGGACGCAAGATCACTAGAGGATAGACGGGAGGCTCTCACAGTGGCCTTGGGATGCCTCACGGCAGGGGTACTGAGGGAGCCAGGGGGCGTCGGGCCGCCAGAGAAAGAATAGAGGCAACACTCCCGCAGGACCCTTGGGATGCCTTACGGCAGGGGTACAGAGGGAGAAGATGGTAGGGACTCAGCCTCAGGAAAGAGAGAGTAAACGCTCAGGCAAGGTCCTTGGGATGCCAAACGGCAGGGACCCCCGGGAGAAGGGAGGGCCCACCAAAAGGCCCAGGGAGAGCGGGTCGGCACTTGCAGCCCGGGCAGGTCCCAACGGACACCCTCCAAATCGGTAGCAAGTTGAAGCCTAGACCCGCGACGTGAACCCCCACCAAAAAGGGGCCCCTCCCTCCTCTCCCAGAAAGTCGGGAGGCTGGAAGTCCAGATCAAAAAGAAATTGAGGAGAGCTAAGCAAGAACATAGAGGGCTTATGACCATGGACGTTGAAATATAAAATTGTATGTAAACAAAAATTTTGTGTTATTGAAAATAAACTGCGACCTTTTCAGGCACCAAAGAAGTGGTCAGTGGTGATTATAAGGGAAAGCGCGCAGTTGGCGGTAGCAAGCGGGGGGCGGACAGGAGGGGGGGACTCGCCGCCTGGAAGGGGTTTGGACCCGGGCCGGGAAGGCAGAGCCGGACCCAGTAGGGGCCCGGGGGAACGCCGGCCGGCGGCGGGGGACCCTCCCCTTTCCCCGCCCTCGCCACATGTAAATGCCCGGCTAAGCCGGGGAAGGGGCCAGGATTGGCCCACAAGGTCAAGAAGGCCCCCCCAATCAGGGGCGAGCCGGTAAGCCAAAGGGGGGTTAAGAAGGGGCCAACGGCCCTGGGAAACCACTAAGTCACCCCCCGTTGGCGAGGAGAGAAGAGAAAAGAAACCCACCCACCCACACCTAGGAATACGGGCGTCGCAGCCGTAACAGGGAAAGCGTAGCGGATCAAACACAAGGAAGCTAGTAGGACGCAAGATCACTAGAGGCTCTCACAGTGGCCTTGGGATGCCTCACGGCAGGGGTACTGAGGGAGCCAGGGGGCGGCGGGCCGCCAGAGAAAGAATAGAGGCAACACTCCCGCAGGACCCTTGGGATGCCTTACGGCAGGGGTACAGAGGGAGAAGATGGTAGGGACTCAGCCTCAGGAAAGAGAGAGTAAACGCTCAGGCAAGGTCCTTGGGATGCCAAACGGCAGGGACCCCGGGAGAAGGGAGGGCCCACCAAAAGGCCCAGGGAGAGCGGGACGACACTTGCAGCCCGGGCAGGTCCCAACGGACACCCTCCAAATCGGTAGCAAGTTGAAGCCTAGACCCGCGACGTGAACCCCCACCAAAAAGGGGCCCCTCCCTCCTCTCCCAGAAAGTCGGGGAGGCTGGAAGTCCAGATCAAAAAGAAATTGAGGAGAGCTAAGCAAGAACATAGAGGGCTTATGACCATGGACGTTGAAATATAAAATTGTATGTAAACAAAAATTTTGTGTTATTGAAAATAAACTGCGACCTTTTCAGGCACCAAAGAAGTGGTCAGTGGTGATTATAAGGGAAAGCGCGCAGTTGGCGGTAGCAAGCGGGGGCGGACAGGAGGGGGACTCGCCGCCTGGAAGGGGTTTTAAAACAAGCAATGGCCGCGCGGCCGTGAAACTGACACGGCCGCGCGGCCGCGAAAGTGAAAGTAATCGCGAGGGAAGCCAGATGGCGAGGGAAGCCAGATGGCGAGGGAAGCCATATGGCGCCTGATCGCGCGTGCACTCTCGCATGAACGCAAGCTGGTCGCCAGCAAAAGCCACTGCTGTTTGCACTTCCAAAACCCGCTTACTAAAACTCTCGCTCAGGCGAGACCTAAAAATGGGGCAGCGCTTCCTGTAGAAAAAGGTGCTTGATGTGGCTTTTGGTGAGAATGCTGAGGTATGGAGAATTGCTAGACTAGCAATGAGAAAGCCTGCTGGTAAGGTGTTGACATTGCGGACACTAATGATAGGGCTAGTTAATCTATGCCAGCAAGACCTCATAATAAGATCTGCAGCAGAAAGAATATTGTGCCCTTTAGTGGTGGCAACATCCATGTTTTTTCAGATCCAAGTGTCATCCCACTGTAGAGGAAACCAAATTTTACAAACCTTTAAAGACTTTCTTTCTTTGGGTATAGATTCTTTACTAGTTTTTCTTGCAAATTGCGGATATGACATGGTGACAAGACACACTTTTTTGTACGTCCGGAAGCAGCTCTGTAATTGTTTAAGCAGTGGAAGGATTACGATTTTGGAACTACTGCGGACACTGTCTGAAAGTGTGTCAAATACCTATTTGGAGATTATTAGTCTTGTGCAGATGTTTTTGTCGCTTGCTTGGTTACTCTATTATTCATTCTTATTCTGATTTGCTCTTATAGTTGATATTTTTTGTGGATGCCGTTATTCTGCTTTCATCACTGCATTGAGATTTTATTGCTGGAGAGGCATTATTGTTTACACACAGTTTTTTTGTCTTTTTCAATAAACCTACTAAAGAAAAAAAGAAAAACCTGCCAACACACTGCTCTGCAGTTGGCTCCAGTCCCTGATAAGCGCACTGTTTTGAGTATGTTGAACTATAGCAATAGTTCACTGGAGACATAACCCCCAGTGCGCATTTTTGTCCCTTGACAAAATCACTAGCGTTACCATGGAGACACTAGTTTACACATGCTGCTCACCCTAGTATTCAATATGATCCACAGCATACAGCTGGTTTTTAGGTCGAGCCTGGGCAGCGCATGCGCTGCTCTGCAAGGCATGCTGTATTCAGGTATGGAAGTGAAGCTCCACCCATTTTCCCACCCATCCTTTCAATTGGATCCTGTTACTGTCCTTTCTAAATGGTTGCTTTTGATTCATCAATAGGCTTAGTAGTCCCTCCATTGTACCGCTTTGCCTGCATTTGTAACCTCCCATGAGGACTGGACTTTTTACTTGTGTTGTTACACGGTCTATTTTATCTACAGTCTGTGAGCACTATTTTCTTTAATGTCCTTATTCTAGCTGCTGTTGCAGGCACGAAAGGCTCTCCCTAACCCACCCTGTTTTCCTGACAGTTCGACACCTGATCATGGACGCTGTGCTTTATCTTTGAAAAATGCTCCATCCCCGCTTCACGACTGGCCGAAGCCCTATATTATTTTGTAGGGCTTTTACATTAGTTGCTTTCTCAACCACGCGCCTTTCTTTACTTTTGCACAGTGTGGCACTTCTGCATGTGATATGCTGCTTAACAAATGCTTTTTTTGTAAAAGCACCCCCATACTGCGCTTTCACTTTAATGGCGGCTGCGCACCTTTCTAAAGAAAGGGGCACAGCCGCCATTAAATTGATAGTGCGGCATGGGGCGCTTTTACAAACAAGCATTTGCAATGCAATAGGTCTCACATTTGCAAGAGTTTAAGCTATTGGCATTGTAAATGACAATGCCTTTTATTTATCAGTTTTAAAAACCAACACATAAATAAAAGGCATTGTCATTTACAATGCCAATAGCTCAAACTCTCGCAAATGCGAGACCTATTGCATTAAATGCTTTTTCTCAGCTAGTTACGTGCTGCACCTTTCCTTGCCTCATAACTATGCACAATCCATCACTAACATCCTTGAGGTTCTGATCCTTTCACCTTCTTCAAACTCCTCTGTGAAACGCCCTCCCTACCCTGCTTAAAGCCAACTCCTTGGTTCTGATAGTTCAAAAGAACCACCTTTCATTCTTGAAAACCCAGACATATGGTAATCCACCCCCTCCTCCTCGTACTAACCAATCTTTTCCTCTGAACAAATGCTTTCCCTTGATTGGTACTGCATTGTAAATATGCAACGCTCAATAAAATGGGACAATTGTGCCCTGTACTATGAAACGCTACATCTCATCTGTTACTTGATGATAATCAGTGTGGTAGGTTCGTGTAGCGGTTATGTTACGTCAGGAATGTCAAAGAGCGCATTTTACAAGAAGTATGGGCTTGGCGCTTTTTAAAAACCGATGGTGGCAGAACAGTATGTGCAGCAGTAATAATACTTCCTCTCTAGTTTATAAATTGGATGGATCATGTGCAATTATCCAATGAAAGCTGTAATTCATTCACATAAACCTCTTGACTTCCCTCCAGGTACAGAAAGCTGTTGTGTATTAATGATTGACCTGTAGATGTTTACAAGAGTTGAAAGAATAAAATAAAATGAAATAGATCAAGCCAGACCACAGCTAACAATCAGTGTGTCATTTCACAAACCTAAACAACGGTCCAATTGATAGAGACAAGTGGTCTATATCTGTCCTACAACAAGCACTGAGCTTAAATTACTTTGGCACTTAATTAATGCATTATGTTTTAAGTGTATTACAGAAAGCTATGCCCTGTGAATTTCACAGCAGGGATGAATAAAGTTGTCCCTTTTACACACTTCTGTTTGCAGACTGGCTCTTCTGAAAGGATTTTAGCACACTTTTGCTTGTGTAAAGGAGGGACATAGGTGCAACTAAGATGTACTCTTGTATTTTACTGCTTGATGCCAAGCGTTTAGTTTTCTCACTTGATTTATAGGCATGCATTTTATGCTATCGGCATTTACATAACCCACAGTCTCCATTAGTCTATGCCATACTATTGATGATAGCGTGTATGTATGGGCTGTTTTGGTCGATGTATATAGCACGTTATGGTCTTGCTGGTGTGTGGTGAATCAGTCGATTAGCTTTAGAAAATATGCTTTGAAAGCTTTCCTGATTGCTTGTGCAATTCTTTGCCCACCGGATAGAGACGGTCTAAGTTTGATATTGCCATCTACATGATGTCACACAATTGTTATTCTTAATAGCTAAATACTGGGCCTGACTGAACTGTGTTGAATGTATATGGAATGTTTACCTAAAATGTTCTCTTGGGAAGTTTTATTTGATGTCTGTTTAGGGCTGTTAAGGCTGATGAGGCTTCATGATAGCCAACAGAATTGACTGTCTCAAGTGTGTTAGACATATGTCTGTTGTGTTCTGTTGGATGTTTTTGTGTGATGCGTATTGTAGGGAGTCCCTTTATCTCCAACTATTCAGTGTATGCTGTGTTGTATGTAGGAGAAGTATTTTGTCTGTGTATTCTGTTGTATGTTTATGTTAGTTGTGTTGTTGCCAATTACGATTGCGAGTGATGTGATAGGCAGCAACTTAGCCCATCTGTCCTGTGTTTAGTGTGTGTGGTGTGTTCTTTCTAATGTGTTCTGTTGAATGGTTGGTTGGAGTGTCTTACTGGCAAATACCATTGAGATACATGTGACAGCCAGCTTTATTAAGGTCTATTTGTGCTGTGTTAAATGTGTGTGAACTTTTCTGTCTAATATGTGCCATTGGATATTGGTCTGTTCTGTGGTAAAAATGTAAACATTTGTCATCTTGCATTAAGGCATACATCGGACTACTGCTATAAAATACAGTACGTCAATGAGAGAAAAACAACTTTACTAGCAAATGTACATATATATGTATACCTAATGTATTGTTTGTGAGGAACAATAGATTCATGTGTATTTATGTTGTTTGGTTATGAAATAACATTGGTTAGAACCAGCTCATTCATTGCCAGCCCTTTGATATGATAAAAAAGCTGATGGATGAATTCATTGTTGCTGACACTAAGTCAGGCTCACAGATGCAGCTATGCAGTCCAGTGCCCTTGCCTGTTCGGCTTTCAGCTTGTGCTGGTGTTCGCGAATCATAAATGCATTAACTGGTTGCGCTGGCTTGGAAGACATGTGGTTGGTAGGACTGTCAATGGGCGGGATTGATGGAGTCGAGAGAGTGATGGAAATTCAGTAAAGATCAGGTAGAAGTCATACTACAGTCATAACCTGTGCGGCATGAAAGGATGGAGTGGATAAGGCTAAAAAGGCTTTTTTTTATTGTCCTATTAAACTCCTGAGGGTTATATAAATAGTATGTCATAGACAGTACAGTTGAATGAGCAGAAGCTGATAGGAAGATCTTTCCACCGGCTGTGGTAGGATGTGAGGCGTCAATTTGTGAGAAAATTCGGACAAATTGGTAGGCATGAGATTAGGGATAGAGGAGTAATTGGATGAGGGGGTCATCATTATGTTTGGTCTCCCCTAAATTGGTAATACTTCATTACAGAGCTGATCACAACACTCTAGCAGCTGGACATGAGACAGTGTGTTAAAATATGAAGATTCCTCATTCTGCAAGGGCGTCTGCTTTTCTCTGTTTTGTCTACCAAACTTAGGAATAAGCTGTCCTTGGGGTTATGCAATGCAGTCAGAAACCCATCTTCTGAAGAAAAAAAAACTGAAGTCCTGTTTTTTTTTACACCAACTAGAACATCCTTCTTTTCCTCAACTGCAATTTTACCTCTGTCTTTCTGTGCTTATACTCTCTGGTTGGATAGGTATAGTCCTTTACAAATTTTAATTCATTCATTCTTCCAGGGGAGGGAAGGGATTTTATTTTCTGAGGGACATTGATGGTCTGTGGTAAGATCCTTCTGAAAGTGCATCACAGCAGCTGACCCACACCTGCCAAACATTGGAAAATTTTCCACAGTGTGATCGTGATTTGCAGGGTCATGCCTTTGGAGGGTGTTAGAGTGAGTGTTACAAGTAGGTCCTAAGCTTCAGAAGGGTAAGAGGAGGGTTATTTTCAGAATTCATGGGGTACATTTGCCTTTAGAAGGACTGGATCTTCTTCATAACTCTGTGGCTGGAAATTCTTGCAAGCGGAAAAGGATGCAACTTGCTGTGCTAATAACTAAAAACGTAATTTTGTGGAAATGTAGCGTGATCCCATTGTAGGAATGATTTGATCCAAAGATCAAGCTATCCCCCCAAAAAGTTAAATTTAATGTTTGAAAGCGGGTGGGCAACCCTATTGCAACATGTAATGAGGTGTGGGTATCATTTAATGAGTTCAGCATGAGAAAAAAGGACTTTGCATTAACGCATGCTTGTATGTAGGTATGGGAAGGCAGTGGTTCTTGTGATGTATAAGTGGGAGATGGGATGATGTTTAAGAGGACCAGGGATATGCTTCATTCATGTCACAATGGGTTTGATGCAAATTAATATGTACTGACTCATTGCAAATTTGTGTTGAGAGAAGTGCTTAGCCTTAGGCAAAATGTAATTGCTTTAATGCTATTCAATCCAACAATCCAACTTCAACACTCAAATGTACCTGTAGATCAGTACCTACTAGAAGCAGCCACTATGTACACCCAAGCAACCAATTCAGAATTGAGGAGCACACCAGTGGCAACATGTTGCTCTCTAACTGCTCTAAACACACAACAGAACCTGGCAGTCAGTAGGGCCACATAAGCTATCAAAATACACTTGTTGCATGTGTCATCTCTGTATCTACTAAATATGTGTTGGAAATGTGCTGGAAATTACAATCTACATGGGACATTCCCACAGTGTTTTGGCTTCTTTTGCTGAACTCGTTTTTGTTTGGTCTCACACTTTACGCATGCTAGCCTGTGGTAAACTGCTTGAGCTCTCCATTTAAAAAAATTTAAAATTGGTATACACCTGTTTTTGCACATTGAATTTATTTGTAACTCCCTAGTATATGTACCCAGGGTCTGTAAATTTAATACTTCAAGTGGACTGCTGCACTCATTGTGCCAACCACGAAAGTAACAATGTAAAAACTGTCCATTTCTGTTTGTCAAAATAACTCTTTTGACAGGCCTAAACCTTCCTTTTTAATACTTCTAAGTCAACACTAAGGTAGACCTTCAATGCCCATAGGGCAGGGTGCATAGTATTTAAAAATAGGACCTTTAGATTGAATGTTATACATGTCCAAGCAGCAGCCCCCTGCATCCCAAGTGACTGTGACAAGGAACTCCTAGAAAAATGACTGATTTTAATGGTATTTAAACTCCAACTTAATGGTAACGTCGGATTTTTTATTCCTATTAATGAAAATATACTTTCAGAAAGTTGTCTCTTTCCTGTCAAAAGTCAGAGGCCTTTCTGCCAGTGTCAAACTATCACCTGACTACCCATGTCTCCCCTGTGGTGAGGTGTGTATTGCTCCCAGACAGTGAACAAAGAGCCCCAGGTGTGGGGAAGGAGTTTCTCTTCTTAAAAGGGCAGTCTGGGAGGCTGTACCCAGTCCCTTGCTGAGCTTCAAATGATGCCTACCCTGTCACTGCCAACTGAAGCTCACACCTAGGCCTGCCTCTATTTTGTCTTTCCAAAAAGGATGGTTTCAAACCCAGTAATAGGCTAGAGGGTTAAAGGATTGCCCCCCCCCCCCTTCCACAGGCTAGCACCTGGCATAAAATTGGCATCCCCAGAACTCTCCTCAGGACACTTCTGGACCTGGGAAGAATCAGAAGAAGGACTGTCCTGCTCTCTGAAGAACGTGAAGGAGGATTCAACCTGCTTACTTTGAACTCAGGACCTCAGAAGTGACTCCAAAGGTCAGTTGGTTGACCTGTTTGAACCTCAGGGACACAATAAGCTCCCAGGGGCCATTTCCTGCTTTCCAGATGACCCGTCCCAACTGGACCTGTCCCTGGTCCCCTCTGCTGGCTTCTGTGGCAGTGAGTCCTGACCCTCAAATACTGTTCCTAAGGTTTTGGACCCTTGGTTTGGGTCAGAGTGTACTCCTCCCTACCTAACTGTAAGCTTCACTAGATTTGATGTGAGCATCGACGCCAACCACCTTCGTTGACATCTTCACCGGACTTGATGCCGAGCAGCACCTGATCAATGGCTTCACCGGACTTGATGCCGAGCAGCAGCCTATCGACACCAACGACCTTCACCTTTGCAGACTACTCGTTGACCATTTTTTCCTCAACCAAACTTTCTAAGTCGGAGGAAAACTTACCACCGGGACGAACCTGGTCCCTGTACCCGACTGACAATCCATCGTGGTCGGCCTCAACTTTTGACTTTGGCCAGGTCTAGCACAACCAGATACCTGCGATTGGCGCTTTCTGCTTTCTGATGCTATCTTCAAGAATTCATATCTCCAGTTCAATTTATTGGATTTTTCCATTTTATGTATTAAACTATTTTCCATTTTTTTTTTTGGTTTAGTGCCAATTGAGTACTGCATAAATACTTTACACATTGCCTTTAAGCTAACGCTGACTGCTCTGTGCCAGGCTACCAAGGCGTTGGATACATGTATATTGACTGACTCCAGAGGCTCAACCCAACGAGGATCGGGATTATTATTTGAGGTGACTTCTCACCCTCCTCAATTATTACTCCAATTTCTTACAATATGAAAAACTCATGTCTCATGAACGCTGCCTGTTTGTTCAGTGTTAAAGGAAACCACTGGCAGCGTGCCATTGATTAAAGATAGTTTAAAATTTCCCTTACACATCCCCTGCATGATCCTAGACTCACGTAATTAAACCCTACTGCATGCACTCAATCACTGCAGTGCTATATCCCACCCAGATGGTAACACGCCGCCATAAATACCACACTTGTATACCTGCGTCCTTCTGCAATGTTGCCTCAAATTATCAGAACCCATATTGCTCATTTTGCATCATCGCATGCAACAGCATATAAAAGAAATCTGCAAGTGCGCATGCATGTGCTGAGTTACGTCACCTCTTTGAGGGCAGGTTCTTGGACCGTATAATTCTATGCAGCAGTGCACACTCCAGACAGCCCAGAAGCTATGAAGTCCCCGACAAATCATAAATGCTAAGAAGCCACACCAGTTACATGCTACAAATACAATTAATGTAGTATACACAAGTCTATAATCATAACAGGAAATTCATTGCTGTGTTCATGACCTAGTGTTGCAACTCTCTTCACACACCTCGATCTTCTTAGTAGTACCAGTAACAAGGATGTTACCCTGACTGGATCAGAAGATTCTTGTTTATTGGCATCTTTAGAACCTTGAGCTGAGGGCCAATGTATCTTTTTTCCCCCACACTTTTCCTTAAAAATCTTGAATTGGATGTGTGCTACCATTAAATGGTAGTTGAAGGTTTTTAAGACCGGTTGAACATGGCTCTATTGTTCCAGAATCTGTCTGGTTTTGTAGTTCTTTTTAAAGTTGACATTTTTGTGGTGGCCACAGGCCATTAAGGTATTTTCTGTGATGCTCTGAACCTGGTGGAGATAGAAGTGGTAGAGTTTAACAAGTTTACTAATTTGACTCCTTCAGTTCTTAACTGATTTAGTTTCATCAGGGGGTAACTCATGGGAGAATGGGAAGTAAAAACTGAAGAGGTGTTGAAGAACCCACAACCAGAATCTCTGCTTATCTCCATTTAAAATGGTAGCCAACTATGCTTAATCAAGACATGGATGACACGGAGGCATTTGTGAAGGTGTATTCAGTGCCCCTCTCCAGATTCCACAATAATTGGGTATTGTCGTCATACATAGGGAAATTCAAGTTCTTGGTTATTTCAGGAACAGAGATAGTACAAACTGAAAAGAAGCAGAATTTGATAATTTTATATTTTTGAAAGAAAGGTCTAGGCTCTAGGACAAGAAGTGTTATGACTTTATTATGGAGAATGCCTAGCTGGTTGGAGGCAAAAAATCTCATGCTCATGGATCTTTTCAGTTACACTTGCAATGTCTCTTGGGTGCTTCATGATCGCTGCTGCCTTTCAGCTAGTTTGTGCTATACGAATACCACATACATATGTTAGATGGTTAATGGGTTTTTAAATTAAAATGAAGGCCAAAACAGAAGGTGATTTTGTTTCAATCCATTTACTATGGAAACAGTTCATGGAATACTTTTTATGATATTCAGATAGTACCTGGTGCAGCAAATTCTTCTTGTGTAGAATTTATGTCTGGAATGGAAGTTATAAAAAAGCAACCGTAGAAATATTCAGTAGGGTTTGGACTTACTGAAACATAAAGTGCTGGGAACACCGTGGCTTGCCTTGCATGTATTCTTCAGTCTATCTCCTTCCTTGCATTAAATGTTGTTCCTAAGTTCCAGTATCTAGAGCTCGAGAAGCCAGGAGGAAGTTACTTATATGTTTATGATATGTTTATTGCACACTCACATTTGCCATGGAGGCAGTTTTGGCTACTGAAAATCTCTTGACTGCCCTATTTAGTCCCACACATCTGAGTTAATGGTTTGAAAACCAAAGGGATTGGTTGCACTTTGTTAAATATTTTCTTAACACAACATTATTATACATAAACATGCAAATGTTATTTGTAAAGAAAACGTGTTAATTTACATTTAGATTGACCATAGCTAGTATAGGCCTACATTTTAAAACGGCTAATATTGGTTACCATCTTGCTTCGTGAACATTTTATTTCTAGGTGAAGCTGGAGTTCTAATTATGGAATACAATGTTCTTTTGCTTTCTTTGCCATGTGAAGAAATATTTTCTTTTCTTTGTGATCTTCATGAAATGTTTTTATGAGCAGCACTTTTACGAAGACACCTGCAGAATACAGGTCGGTCCCTGTATCTCATCCTGTTATATTAGAAAACCCAATACCGCTCCATAGTATCATTAGTGACAAAGTGGTTTAAGTGTGTTTAGAGAAAGGCCAATGACAATTGGGGCTATTTTTTCTAAATGTAGAGCTTACCTTGTAACCAGTGGCGGCTCCTCAGCTAAGGTGGAGGAGCGTCGCCCCACTGCTTTTCACAGTGACAAAAAAAAGGAAAAATAAAATGATAATAACTCGATGTTATTATCATTTTATTTGTCCCTGCTGCGGCGTCTTGGCATGGCGGAGCGGATCTGCTCTGCTCTCAGAGCAGGGGGAGGAATGGTGGGCGCTATGTAAGTTCGCATGAATGTTCTCCACCCAGGCTGCATTACAACCTGCGTGGAGAACATGCCCAGGCTCCCATTCCCTGGCTGAGCGCCGAACCACGGCACTCAGCCCAATCACAACGCTGCTTTGCAGCGTTGTGATTGGCTATGGGGAGCTTGGGAGCACTGGTGCTTCCTCCTTCCTGTTTTCAGAGAAATGGATGGAGGACAGAGGAGAGGCGAAGGCCGGTAAGTGATTTTCTTTTCTTTTTTACCTCTTCCCCTCTTGCCAACTCCCTGCCCCACTGCTGCTTCCTGGGAGCAGCCACCACTGCCTGTAACCAAATTATTTTTGCTAATTAGGGAAGGTACTTATTCAAGTGAAAACAAGTGCAACCACAATTCTCATTGTTTCCTTTGGATATCGAATGTTCTCGGACAAATAAAGAATATTGTGTGCTTTGGATCAAAACAGTAAGGAACACCATTGCAAAGTACTTTTCTTGGATAAACTTTGAAGTGATATAGATAGAGGTGCATATATTTAAACAGTTTTTTATTTTCTTATTTTGTGAGCCAATAAGGGAAAGAGATTGTACCCTATGTACAAACAACATTCCTAATTTTGAATTGTCTAGTTTGGTTTTACTCATTTATACTTGTCTGTCCCTTTCAATAACTAGACCCAAGGATGTATAACCAGCACAAAATGAAGTGAATCACATCTTACAACTGTTTTATAATCGTGAAAGAATATAGCCATTCAGTATCAGCCATTGTGCAAAGTTTAGATGAAGACCTATACAGAAATGTGAAATTTAGGTTGCTGGTCTTTGCAAAAAAGAAACACTTTTTGTAAAACAATTTATCAATAGAGTTTTAAAAAAATCAACGGGTCTGAGTCACAGAATTATTTGTGCATTTAAGTTCATCTTAAATGTGCAAAAAGCTTATTTTACTTCTCACCTAGAGACAGCTTTTAGCTGTTTGTTGTAAAAGTCCTATTGTATGCAGTACCAATTTGTACAGTGGGCTTTGGTTCAGCCCATTGCTTCTCGTATGTGGTCTTTCTTGTCAATCTCATCTGCTTGCTTCTTATTTGATGTATGTCCTTCCTATTCTTGTGTTGGTCCCTCCCTGAAACATAGCTTTTTTACTATCCTTTTGATTAGATGACTTGTATCCTTCCATGCCTTACATCTGGGAACTTTGTTTTTCTTCTTTGAGCAATCCATCGGAGTGCATGTGTTTCCTTGATCTCTCCCCCAATTGCTGTCTCCCTCTCACATCCCTGCCTCCCATGTTCTTTGTGTTGCTTCCCACCCCTCTCAGCTCATCCGTAAAAGCACAGCAATATGAATGTTTTTTTCCACAGAAAAGCAGTTTTTAGCAGGTTGATATTGTTTTATTTCCTTCTTTTCTTGTGTTACATGAAAGCACAGGGCTTGCCACACAAAGACAGCATTTAAGGCACTTAGGGTCAATGTATACTTAGACCCTGGG
Source organism: Calotriton arnoldi (assembly GCA_963921515.1). Taxonomy (NCBI): domain Eukaryota; kingdom Metazoa; phylum Chordata; class Amphibia; order Caudata; family Salamandridae; genus Calotriton; species Calotriton arnoldi. The sequence continues at coordinate 4,318,741 of CAWUFW010000289.1, forward strand.
CTGCTAGAGAGCACTAAATGGCAGTGGCATTTGTTTTGAGTGAGCCTTGGCAAGCTTTTTTCCTTTAAATTTAGACACTTCCTTTTTCACTGTTCAGACAGCTCATATGTTTTTAAAATATCTATGCAACTAGTCCCACTGTGGCATTTATGAGCTAGATCATGCAACAAGCTTTTTAAATTCTGCTCCTAGTTTCATGTGTGAAAATTATTTGAAAAATAAACTATCTTTTATAAAGATGGCAAATATCGAATTCAATGTTTAGTTTCAAGATACCTTAGGATATGTGTTTGATTTTTATCCAGTGTTGTAATGTTTTTCAACAGTGCTAGTTTATGACTTTAAAGCTGTATTTGTTATTCAAAAATGTTGGTTTTCACATGTCTGAAAAAAATTTAACCAGGCATACTTTTCGTGTTATTAACTCTTCTCCCAAGTGCTGGAAGTGGACGTTTTGGAGGTGCAATGCCCTGAATGTTCGAATCACCCACAAGCACACTTAAGGGTATTCACACCTATTCACACGACGAACAAGCATTTGCAATGCAATAGGTCTCGCATTACTGATAGTTTGAGGTATTGGCATTGCAAATAATAATGCAACGCCAATAGCTCATACTTTCAGTAATGCGAGACCTAGTGTATTGCAAATGCTTGCGTAATGAGCCAGGAACCACCATTGTATGTCTCAGTGCAGTGCCGCAAGCTGCTTCTAGAGGTCCCTAGTGAGCAAGGCACCAGCACTGCATGTCTATGTGCAGTACTGCAAGCTGCTCCTAGAGGTCCCTAGTGAGCAAGGCACCAGCACTGCATGTCTAGGTGCAGTATCGCAAGCTGCTCCTAGAGGTCCCTAGTGAGCAAGGCACCAGCACTGCATGTCTATGTGCAGTACTGCAAGCTGCTCCTAGAGGTCCCTAGTGAGCAAGATACCAGCACTGCATGTCTTGGTGCAGTACCGCAAGCTGCTCCTAGAGGTCCCTAGTGAGCAAGGCACCAGCACTGCATGTCTAGGTGCAGTACCGCAAACTGCTCCTAGAGGTCCCTAGTGAGCAAGGCACCAGCACTGCATGTCTAGGTGCAGTACTGCAAGCTGCTCCTAGAGGTCCCTAATGAGCAAGGCACTAGCACTGCATGTTTACAAAGTTGGAGTTATTGGCATTATAAATGGCAATGTTTTTTACCTAGCCATGTTGCAGGGTGCAGTACCATATGTGGGCAAACGGGGACCTCTTTTGGTCACATATGGTACTGGACCCTGCGGAAGATATGGTAAATCCACCCTACCCATAATGCATTGCATGCAAGACAGTACTACGAGTACATTCAAATAGCTATGTCCATATATACAATTAGTAGCTTTGAAATGTGACAAAAAATTATAACATTAATTCGGATTAGGTTGTACTTTGTGTGGAGCTGATGAAGGGAACTTTATAGCCGTCTCATATAAATGTGAGATGTTCTAGTGAGTGAAGTAACCACTGCCAGCCTAGCTTAGGACCAAGTGTGTGTCCTGCCTGAAGCCTTTTAAGAAAATAGTGCCTTGAGGCTCTAATTATAACCTAGGGAGTAACAACACATTTAAAAGAGGGTGTCCTCATGGGAGGTTACAAGAAGAGACAAGGCGGTACTAAGAAGAGACTACTAAGCCTATTGACCAATGAAAAGCCACCATTTACAAAGGACAGGGACAGGAGCCAATTAAAAAGATGGGTGGAAAGTGGGCAGAGCTTTATGCCCATATCCTGAATACAGCATGTCTCGAAGAGACAGCGCAAGCGCTGCCTAGGCGAGACCTAAAAAGGGTGGAATGATAAGGAAACACTCCTAAAATTGGTTGCGGTCTAGGGGAAGGAGTTGCTCCTCTAGAAGAATGTTTTCCCCCATGAAAGGGGGGGTTAACAAGTATAATTGAGCTCACACAAAACATTTCCCCAAGCCCTAATGTACACTGTATGCTATTACATGTGCAGTAATGCCACTTCATTTGAGTAAATAGGAATTTGAACTGCTGTGGCTTGCCATGTGTCTTCTTGGAAACCTTCGAATTCCAAAACAATGTCAATGCGATATTTGCGTCAAGGATACAAGACAACCTGTGGGGGTAAATATCAATTTTTTCGTGAGTCAGGCTCATTAGGACTTGTTAAATTTGTTACTACTGTTAAACATTAGGTGAACAAAATCACAAGTGGTTGAGGGTGGCAACTTGAAGGACACAAATGTTGTCTACATAGCTTTGACTAAAAACTTTAGCTTGTCGTTCACAACATAGACATATGTGGGTAAATACTGGACAATATCACATTTGTGGGTTGTCATGTTATCTTAGTAGGTTTCATGGTGTAAATGTGATGCTTTCAATGTCAGTCGGCCTAAAAGTCAATATATTGTTTATTACAGAAGTAGAACATTTCCATCCCAGTTGAGGTATTAAGACATTATACATTTACACTCGTTTCTGAGTACCTGAACACTTTCACTCATTAAGGGGCTAATTACGATGGGGGGCGGACTTGGTCCGCCCGCCACCGGAGCGGTGATTAGGACCGCCCGCCAGACATGCGGCTGTCCCACCACTGCGATCAGGATGCGCCTGCCATACTGGCGGGCGCATCCTGGGCCTTTAACATTGCGGGCGGTGCTGCTGGCTGCAGCACCGTCCGCAATGTTAAAGGTGCTTCCACCGCATTTCCCTGCACCACGTGGCAGGCACCACGCGGTGCCTGCCACTTGGTGCATGGAAATGCAGGGGGGTACCATGGGTACCCCCCAGTGCAGCAACACCCCTTCCCCCCCCAAGGGGGGGCCCGCAACGGGCCCCCAAACCCAATCCCCTCAGCCTTTCCATGGCGGCATCTCCGCCATGGAAAGGCCTCTACACAGACACATCCTAATATGGCAGACGGTGCCTGCTAGGCACCACCACCACCATATTAGTGGCCCTGCTCCGCCCGCCAGGCAATCGGTGCGATTGCCACCGGCGGAAAAGCGGCAGACGGACTTTGCGTCCGCCGCGATACCCACCGTCATCCTAATATGGCGGTGGGTAAATCTCATTGTGATGGCGGAACGATCGCCACCGCCGGCCCGGGGGTGGCGATCGTTCCGCCATCGTAATGAGCCCCTAAGTTCCTGATTGGTATCTAAGTTGTTCATCCTTTATCCAGATCCTCATCACAAACTAAGAAGATTCCTATGGAGATATTTTTTGGGCTAATGGTGTCGTACCCTTCCAATGCCCAATATAGCGGATTACTGGGAGAGTGAAGAGATCAAGGCACCAGCTTAGTTTGTTAAAAAAATATATAGGAACAAAGAGTGTTTTTTAGGAGTTTGCTGTTGGTGCTGCTAAATGCTGAGATTGCTGAATATTAAGGGCTCCTAGTCTTACACCTATTCCTTTCCCCACCTTGCACTTCCTGAGTCTTTACCTGGTTCTTGCTACTTCTTCTTAGGTCCTTGCTTTCTTCTGGTCACTGTTTTCTTATCCTTCCCCCTTCTTCTTACTCCTTTTTCTGGCTTTCTCTTTTGCCCTGGGTCAAAGTCTGATGATGAAAAATAGTTTGTGGTACCGAAAGGCAGTGCCTACCACTCACAACCACTGGAACAAATTAAGCACTGCTAAGAACATTTTTATCAGTCGATCCTGTCATTCTGGATTTCTTTATTTACATCCAACTATACCATACTCACCATTCTAAAGTGGACTTGTGACATCATGCAGCACGTACGAAAGGCTTGAAATAAACGAATAATTAAAATATTGCTCTGCTCCATGGGTATATTATCAGTTGGGGGGTCTTCTGCATAGAACACAGTTTTGGTGGTGGTAAAGAGGCACACAATTTGTACATTCATTGGCCAGTTTTCTTGACCATTGGCATTTGCTCCAACAGATCACATTTATGTGTGTAGCTCCCACAGTTAATCTAGATATTGGACACATTTTCCTCTTTTGGGGATGAAGAATATCCTGCTGTGTGCATGTTTAAATTATTCAAGTGTCAGTCCAACTTTTTAGGCCTGAGGTGACAGTTCAGCAAACAAACATACAGTGGGCATTGGCTCTACCCAGAGGGGTTACCACTCTCACGTAATACCCTTGGCTATTTGCTGTGTCATTCACCTTCCAGCACGTGCTTCCATTGGAATGCACGAGGGGCTATTTGATATTTGAAAAGTACTCTCAATTTTCACACTGTTAGTCACATTCAGTTCTTTGGGTCTTAGAAGCGTCCTACACAGAAATCAATCTTTTTTGCTTGTTTTTCCCAGCACCTGCACGTTACCCATGTAAATAGCATTTATGAATGCCTGTGTTTACATGCATCGCTGAATTAAAGTGAGACCCATTGGCTTTGCCAATGCTTGTTTAGTGAAGCAGTAGTGCTGTCCCATTTATAATTTTCCTCTGCCTACGTCCTTGAGGGAATCCCCTAGAAACTATATATTCATATTCTGCACAGATCCCTTGGACTGCATCCTATTTGAGCCTTATATATACAAAAGCTTCTGCAAGCCGATGTAGTGAATATACTGTACATACTTTGTAATGTATGAGGGAACTGTCTGGGCTGCCTGACAAGTTTTTAATTTCTTTCTTTTTTTATTGCAGGAATATTTTTATGACCGATACTTGGGTGAGTTGCCATAATACTTGGAGAGAATGTTTTGTGCCTGAAACAGCACTTTAATTTAATTCTGTGCTATGCGTATTGAAGCATGCCTTCTGTGCCAGAGAGTGTATTGGGTTTCACATGCCTGGGATACTTTTTTTTTAAAAAGCTAAGAGGGAAAGCCAGTGATTTCCTGCCTTGTGTTTAAAATTGTGCTGCACACCTTATAAATGAGAGGATGTCCTAGCCTAAATATGTGGTGCACAAGTATCTGATTGGCAGAACATCGAGTGAAGAAAATCTGGAATATATTGATGATCTTGGTTCATCCTGAGGTGCCTCTGAATTGACCTGGTGTCTTCTAGTTATCGGTTTGTCAGTTCTCCTAGAGAACAGCCCTGGCCTTCAGTCTTCAGCACGGCCACTGGTGGTATGAGATTTTGCGGCTGCACGGTTTTTTTTAACATATTTATGGATGTTTTGCGTTTGCCACATAATCCATTATCTGCTTCATAATCTGCAGATTTTAATAAAAGAAATTTGTTTGTAGCTCAAACGGATCAAAAGTTACGAAAAACTCGGCAACACATGTTGCTGTGCAGTAAAAGGCCCTCCGCAAAAGTTACCTGGCCACCTTTCTGTTCCTTTTTGCTGTTTTTGTGTGTTAAACTGGTACTAATGAGATGAAACTTTTGGTCAGACAGTATTAACATGTAAAAATGGCAAAGTAATGAAGAAATTATATCATAAAATGTGCCACATAATGCTTGCCTTTTCTTGCGATATAATTTGGTCAACCCTGCTGCATAATTTGGTGCTTGCTTGCTGCATAATTCCAGTGGCCCTGGTCTGTTAGTGGCACGCCCGTCTGTTTGCTAATGTAGTTTGCACTTGGTGAAAATGGAGCAAACTGATTGTGCACACTTATTCCAGATTGTGGAATGACGCAAACTTATTTTGCCTTGTGTTTCAAATTTGAAAGGTGTTACTACATTTGAGGCAAAACGTCTGTGCTCCATTCCCTACACAGCAAGCAGAGTTAATGAAGGAGAATCACTGTTTTTTGTATTTTTTTTTATTCCTGTGCAAAGTTGTGTAAAACATGGCTAATTGTATTTCGCTTTTTAAAACGCCACCCTAAGAGTCTTAACTAGCTTGTCAGTGGATTTCAAGTTAAGTTTAAAAATGGCTGAAAGTGAACTAAAGACCTTACAAGTCATTCTCCAGAAGAAGGTAGAATCCCAGAACAGTTTTCAGCTACAATTTGAATAAGCATGCATGAAGTACCCGGAATTAATTTTGGGAAAAAAATTCAAACGTTATAAAATTGTAGATATGGGGTGGGAGGTGTGATCTAGTGGATAAGTGCCAACTGTTGAAACCGGGGTCCCTCTTTGGCCAAATTATGTAATTCTAGACCATTCACTTAATCTACTACTTCAGCCAGTTATCCATTGGTCTACCATATGTACTGCTTGGAGATTGTCTAACCTTCAGTATTACCTGCCATGTAAAAAAAAAAAACATGGACTGACTGACTAGCCAGGCATTTAAAATGGATGCTCCAGGCTATGATTTTTTTTGTCAAAGGCCAAACGTTTGAAGTGAGCCTCGGGACAACCCCGTGGGAGTGACACCAAAGATGCCTTAGAACTGAAAGAATTGGCTTCTCGTTAAGGGGTGTTGACCACGCTTCCCAGTAGTCCAGCCACGGTTTTGTACTGACTAAGGCTTTCGGCGTGCAAACCTCTGTTGGTTTGACTGGAGCGAAAGTCCTCAATCACTTCGACATTAGCCCGTTTTGTCTACGTTCAGTATACATAAAAATCAAATTGTTTTTTTAGAGGGGGGGTTTTATACTTGAATTACATGCATGATGTATTTCACTTAAGTTATAAAAAAAGGATACAATTGAAATCGAAGTGGCCTGTAAGACATCTGCTTTTAATATTCGTAGCGCATGCAACAGTGGGCGCTGTTTTTATATGTGTGTTTTATTAATACTGTTGTCACATCTGGTCAAGTGGTTGTGCAGTTTCCTTGAGTAGGTTATAATTCCCCCACTATACATCAAAGCTGAAACAGTACTATTAAATGAGAAGAATTTTTAAGGCACCTGGAGGAATGTAATTTAACAAGGTTCTGGAACCACCCTGCAAATCATTTCATGTAGAAACACTGACAACCTTCCTGACACCTTTTTCACTTTGGTGGCTGCCAAAGGCTAATAAAAATTTCTTTTTTTCCCCTGCAGAATGTATTAAACTATTTGGGTCGCCATACGCAAGGAATTCTGGCCTCATTACTTGCGTACACAGTAAGTCTATTTTTTTTTTTTTACTGACTATTTTATGTTACTGACTTGTCTGGCCGATTTACATTGTCATATTGATCTAGCTGCTGTCATCTTTAGTTTATTTCATCCAGTCCTTTTAAAAACGGTTGTGTCTCATTTCCTTTACTATTGCATTTGTATGTTGATGAAATGTATTTCGATTTGAAGAACTTCAAAGAAATAAAAATTGGTTTATAAAGAATGATTAGACGTAAAACAATGAACTAGAGCATTGGTTCTTAACCGTTTGACTTCGGAGTAACCACACTTAATTATTATTGGAATTCCGCCCTCCCCTCCCGGAATAATTTTTAAAATCCTGGCTCCCCCCCCCCCACTGAGTTATTACTGAAAGCAGGGAACCCCGGCCTAAGCAATTCTGCAGATTTTAACCGCAAAACCATACACAAAAATACAGACACAAGCATTCATCAAACAAATACAAAGACGTTTTATTTAATTCAGAAATATAAAAATCAAAACTTTTATATTAATAAGAAAGTAGAAGTTTTTCTAAATTCAAGTGAGGCTACCCATCGTCCATATTATATATTGTTTAATGCACATGCACTGCTTCTACAAATCATTCTGAGGAAACCAATTGCCAGAACCCCCATTCAGGGGCAAACCGGGGTTAGTGGGCCCAACCGTGGGGAGGTTGAGGCCTTTTACCCCTGATGTCTCGGGGCCCGGCCTACTATGGTTCCTGAGCAAATGGGCCAAGTACCCCTTCTGCATTGGACTCTCAAGGTTAGTGTGGTCCCAGCAGTTCAAGGCTCTCTCTGGGGGACGAGGGAGGGGGGCTATACAAAGGGGTGAACACAGGCTCACAGCTCAGCATGAGCTCACCACCTGCAATAAATTATTGTCCAGCCAAATACTTTTGTGATAAAAGAGGTATTTTATTTTACCGCTGCTGACACCAAGAGAAATATGACATTCACAAACAACTACACAGTACCCCTGAGGTCAGGGTTCTAGTGTTTCGTTAGGAGGCGCCCCAGGTCCCATTCCTTTCTGCTTCTAGCGATAGTGGTTATACCCCATTTACTATAGGTAACATCCAGGGTAAGCCTCACTAGTAGCCTGAGTCTCAAGAGTTCACTCTAACTCTATTTTAAAGCCAACAGTGTTCCATAGCCACAGCACTATGTAGCAGCAAGTTCACCTTGGGCCGCCTGGACTGATATCTGTCTTACCCCCACCTCTCAGAATCGAAGTAACCGTAGTTCTCCAGCATGCACTTTCCATGGCGCTGGAGTGGCAGCAGCTGATTCAGGTGAGTTTGCTGCACGTGGCCCAAGCGGGTTGCACGTAGCGATCATAGAGTCCTCACACACAGATGCGCCTCCATAACAACCAGGGGTTTTGTGTGGCTGCTCCTTCCAAGGCAAGTCTCTGGTTCCTCCCCTTGGGGGTTTGGGTGGTGGTAGTGTGAAGATCCTGGTGTGAATACAACATCCCAGGCAGGTGTGCAGGGTCCCACAGTGGCCTGACTCTTCCAGCCTTCCAGCGTCGACTCTGACCTGGTCCCGGTGACTCCCATCTGGCATACAGGGTTACCGCATTTTAATGGTACATGGGCTCCAGCAAAGATTGGCTAAGTAAAGTCCTCGCTGGCGACCCCTCCTGACATACGTTGTTACAGCCTACTCCAGCAGAAGGGCTACAGCCCTCACCGCATGGCATCCTTCTCACGGCGGCATCTCCTGGCATACGGGGGCACCGGCTCTTCACCGCACAGGCTCTAGCCAGACCAGTGCAGCGATGTACACAGCTCAATTCATGGCGGCCATCCTCTGGCTTACAAGAGTTGTCGACTTCACCCTGCCCACAGGTTATGATCCGATCGGTGCAGCAGCATCTTCCACTCAACAAGGCTCTGCACTAGACCTTGGTCCCACCAATGCTCTCCTCTTCCTCATAGGACACACTGGTCTTGGCAAGTAGGCAGACGCTGGTGCTCTAGGCTCCAGGGCAGATGGTCTTGTATTCCCTGGGTGATGTCCCCTCACCCAGCAGGGAGACTTGCAGACCTTTGCCCCCAGTCTTGGTCACAGGCAGAAGTCTTGCAGAGCTTCCCCTTCTCACACAGCTAATCTGGCTGCTTAGCAGATGATAACTTTTGAGGTCTCAATCTCCACTTCTTATAGTTCATTTGCAGACACCAAATGTGATTCATGGTCTGAGTCTTTGACTTTTTATGTTGTGGCTCTGCTTCTTTTAAAGTGTACATTTTATACTTTTTCTTCTTCCCTCCTGAAAAACTGTCTATCACAGCAAGAGAGACTCCAAAGCCAGAGTTCAAACCTGGATGTCAGCCACAGTGATATGATCATCAAAAGTTTAATCCTGGCTCCTAGCCCTACTCTTAATGATTCCTTATCAGCCCCATCTTCTTCCTGAGATGTGCCCAGGCCCCTTCCTTGTGACCTTTTACTGAATCAAAGAGCACCCTTTGAAGCGTATGAAGAAAGCCTGGCTAGCCCCTCTCCAGTGTGTGTTCCACCCAACTTAAAGGAATGCAGCAATACACAAATCTGTTTGGGGGGATTCCTCTACCTCCTCTCCTCAAGTTTTACCATGCAGGCCTCGGTCTCCCAAAATATAACCTAGAGTCTGCCATGTATTGTACCGTTCACAGGCACATGTATAACCAGTAAATGCATTTAACATGCACACATTGCAAAGCACTATATCCTTCATTTACTGTACCATTCACAGGCACATAAACACCCAGCACATGCTTTCAACCTCCACATACTGCATAGTGCTGTCTTATCCATGTATTTTATGTTCCTTTCCCAGGCACACATTTATCTAGCGCAGGGAAACCATTCATCCGCTGCGCAGCACTCCGCATCAACCCGATGTACACCAAGGGTGAGTTCATCACACAGCAGTGGACACAGGTTAAAAAGGACCTATTCACTCCAACTGATCACTTCACCGTATGCTGCCACCACCAAGACTGTGCTGCTTAACTCCTGGTGAAGGCAGGAGCCTTCCACCACAGGACCGAGGTCCATGAGACAAGCCTATGTTACAGCGCATGCACATGATCAATATTTGCCTATCACAACAAAAACCAGCTTTAGAAACACTCAGGGCAGGAGTGCACATTAATTACCATGCAGAGAACTTTTCTGTCTCAACACCTACTTAAATTTTAGCCTCAGATGTCAAATTCCGCCCCGTTTACTGAACATTTTAAAATGTTACATTTTGCTTGTTTATTTATACACACTTTAGTAATCTGTTAATATTATTTAATTTTCTAAGTAATCAGAGACCCCCTGAGCAGGCGTCTCGGACACCAAGAGGCCCACAGACCACTGGTTAGGAACTGCTGAACTAGAGAATAAATAGAAAGGCCAGGGCCGGCTCTAGGGCGGTGTGAGCAGTGCCACCGGACCGGGTGCGGCCTTCACATGGGGGCGCCTTTTTGCTAGTTTATATTGTGCTTAAAAGCACCTGCTGCCGCGTTCCTGGCCTCCAGCAATTTTCAGTCAACAATTAAAATGTCAAGAAAACTCTGGTGATTAATCTTCCTGGCGAGATCGGAGTTTTGTCTCGTAGAAGTTTTGACTCGTGGAACTTTTGATTCATGGTAAGGTAGCGCAGAGGGTTAATATGCCTGCTGCAAAGAACATGTACCATGCAGATCACAAAGTGAATATAATATCTGAAAGAGACACGTTAGTGACAGATTCCTTACCTTAGAATATCCCCAGGCGTCAGGCTGGATCCGGAAAGTTTTCTGCGTAGCAGTACCCTTGCGCGTCGGTAGGCGGCGTCGTGCGGCTCCGCGTCCGTCGTCGGCGTCGTGATCGCCGGGATGACGTCGCGGGCAGTACTTAGACGCCGCCCCTGCGCGCTGACGTCAGTTCTTCTTTTTCCGCGCCAGTAAGCGCAGATCCGGGAAGAGCAGTGCCCTAGTCAATTTTTGACTAAATTTTTGGGTGATTTTTCACTGTTTTCTTTTCGAGTCGTCGACTCCTAGGTGTCGATAGGGATGCCCGGCTTCAAGCCATGCGAGGTCTGTGCTCGAATGATGTCGATCACAGACCCGCACTTAGAGTGTCTCTTCTGTCTTGGCCGAGACCACGACATGAAGTCGTGCCCTGACTGCCGGAAACTTCACCCGAAGGCTTTGCGAGAGCGGTCTCGAAAGCTACTCGAGGTCCGGCAGTCTGCTCCGTGCCACACCAAGCCCCGGTCCCGGGAGAGGTCGAGGGGCCGGTCGCGGAGTCCCCGCCGATCGTCGGAGTCCAAGTCTTCGCGCTCCTCGGGTAAGTCGAAGCACAAAAAGTCTAAGAAGCATCATCGCTCTAAGACTTCGCCTCGCCGGTCTCACGACTCGGCTGAGGCCCCTGTCGGCACCGTCCCCGCGGATCCAGACGTGCCTGTCGAGTCGCCCCCGCATTACCCGTCCTTTCCGGGTTCGGGGTCGACTCCGGCCCAAGTACAGGAGTTCCTGTCGGCCATGGCCCGCCTCTTCGGGCCTAAAAGTCCCTTCGGGCCCCGCGGGCCCTGATGGGGTTGCTCCGGCGTCGCCGACGACTCCGGTCCCGGCGTCGCCTGTCCCGCCAGCCTTGATCCCGGCCTCGGCTCCGGCCCCGGCCTCGATCCCGGCCCCGGTGGTGCCGCAACCCCCATCGACGCCGGTTGACCTAACCACGCCTCCGCCGACGTCCCCGGTGCCGTTCCCGACGCCGTCCGGGGCTCCGAACGGCGTCGTTCCCCAGCTCTTTCCGGGTCCGGACATGGAGCCGGACCGGCGTCGCCCGACGCCGGATCCGGCGCCAACAAGACCTTGGGTCCCAAATGTCCCTCCTCCTCCATATTTTTCACTAGAGGAGGACCAGGAGAGCTGGGAGGGGTCAGAAGACCCTCTCACACGGCAGTGTGAGTATGATCAGGACTGGGCAGAGGAACTTGGGGATGCCAGTGGTCTAGATACTTCCCCTGACACTGGCATGCTGTCTCCTCCCGTGGCTACGGAGGAGGGGGCAAATTTTGCAACGGTGTTGCGTAGAGCAGCTGGAGCCTTGCACCTCCAATTGCCTACTCTGGCTGTCAAGACTAATCTCTTGACGGAAGTGCTTCAGCCGGCGGCCTCCTCTGCGGAGACTGTGCTGCCGTTTAATGATGCACTGATTGACGTTCTTTTGGGCACCTGGTCCAAGCCCACCACAGGGGCTCCTGTGGATAGGAACGTGGCCCGACGCCATCGCCCTGCTCCGGGCGACCCCGTGTTTCTCTCCCAACATCCTACCCCCGAGAGCTTGGTTGTCCAAGCCTCTGCCTCCCAAACCGCCTTCCCTACCGCCCCTCCGGATAGGGAATCCAAACGCCTGGACCAATTTGGGAAGAAGGCCTTTTCTTCCTCCAGTGCTGGCTTGCGGTCGGTGAACACCGCTTGCCTTTTGGGCCGATATACCCACTCCCTGTGGGATTCGGTGGCGACTGTTTTGCCCCAGTGTTCTGAGGAGGTCCAGACACTGCTTACCCGCGCCATTGCGGAAGGTAGGGATGCGGCAAAGTACACCATACGTTGTGGCCTTGATACCGCCGACTCGCTGGGCAGATCGCTTGCAACGACGGTGGCGCTGCGTCGCCACGCCTGGCTGAGGACCACTGGTTTCTCGGGTGATGTCCAGAATACACTCATGGACATGCCCTTTGATGGAGTCGGTCTTTTTGGTTCCAAAGCAGACCATGCGCTGGAGCGTTTTAAGGACTCACGGGCTACTGCCAAGTCCCTGGGCCTTTCTGTTGTGCGCCCTCCGCTAACCTCTGCTTTTCGCCCCTCTCGTGGCCACGGAAGGGGCGCCCAGTCACGTCAACAGCCCAGCCACCGGCCCGCGCAGCAAGCGCCTTCGCGTGGCCGAGGACGTGGATACCGCCGTGGCGGTTCGGGCAACCAGCGTGCGGGTCAGGCCACCACCTCCAACCCGTCCGCGGCCTCCAAGCCCTCCTAGTCCCTCCTTTCAGGTGCACAGCACGCCAGTAGGGGGCAGGGTCCGCCATCACCTTCACCACTGGCGTCCCATCACCTCGGACAGGTGGGTCTTGGACATTGTCCGAAGGGGCTACTCCCTCCCCTTCGAGACCACCCCCCCAGCCATGCCACCTCAATTCCACCGCATGTCAGGGGATCACTTGATGCTTCTGCAGAAGGAAGTCACGGCCCTCTTGGCCAAGAGGTCCATCGAGCATGTTCCAACCCCAGAAGTAGGGCGTGGTTGCTACTCCCACTACTTTCTGGTGCCCAAAAAGGACTAGGAGGACATGCGTCCTATCTTGGACCTCCGGAACGTCAATCGCTTCCTCCGGAAGGAGAAGTTCAAGATGCGCACCCTAGCTCAGGTCTTGACTGCTCTCGACCCTGGAGACTGGTTGGTAGCGTTGGACTTGCAGGACGCTTATTTCCACATCCCCGTCCTGCCGGCCCACCGGCGTTACCTACGGTTCACGGTAGGCCTCGAGCATTTTCAGTTCACCGTGCTCCCCTTTGGCCTTACCAGTGCCCCTCGGGTGTTCACGAAAGTGATGGCGGTGGTCGCAGCTCATCTGCGCCGGGCAGGGGTTTCAGTCTTCCCCTACCTCGACGACTGGCTACTGAAGGCGGGCTCGTCCCACGCAGTCGTCTCCCACTTCCAGACTACGGCCGAACTCCTGCACTCGCTGGGGTTCTCCATCAATGTGCTGAAGTCGCATCTGATTCCTTCTCCACAGCTCCTTTTCATCGGAGCAGTTCTGGACACGACGCAGTTTCGGGCCTATCCTCCCGAACGGCGAGTCCGGGATATTCAGGCTATGATTCCGATCTTTCAGCCTTTATCCTGGGTTTCGGTACGGATGACCCTGAGGCTGCTGGGCCTCATGGCCTCCTGCATCCTGCTGGTCGATCATGCCAGATGGCATATGCGGGCTCTGCAGTGGGACCTGAAGTTCCAGTGGGCGCAGCACCAGGGCAACCTGTCCGATCACGTCCAGATCTCGGAAGGGACTGCAAAACAGTTGCAGTGGTGGCTCTCGAACCGGCAATGGGTCATGGGCAGATCCCTCTCCCTTCCCCAGCCAGAGCACACAGTTGTGACGGACGCGTCCCTTCTGGGATGGGGCGGTCACATGGGAGAGGCGGAGATCAGAGGCCTCTGGTCTCCGGCGGAGTCCCGGCTCCATATCAACCTTCTGGAGCTCCGGGCGATCCGGCTTGCACTCAAAGCATTCCTTCCCTCTGTCAAAGGGAAGGTGGTGCAGGTGTTCACAGACAACACCACCGCCATGTGGTACTGCAACAAACAAGGCGGGGTGGGGTCGTGGACCCTCTGTCAGGAGGCTCTGCGCCTCGACATGGCTGGAACATCAGGGCATGTTCCTGATGGTTCAACACCTGGCAGGTTCCCTAAACGCCAGGGCGGACGAACTCAGCCGCAGGTGCATGATGGATCACGAATGGCGTCTTCACTCGGAAGTGGCGCAAGGACTCTTTCTACAGTGGGGAGAGCCTTGGTTAGATCTATTCGCCACCGAAGAGAACGCACAATGTCATCAATTCTGCGCGTTGGAATTTCCAAGGCGGCACTCGCTCGGCGACGCTTTTCGTCGCAAGTGGAGTTGCGGTCTGTTGTACGCCTTTCCGCCTATACCACTTCTACCCAGAGTGTTGAAGAAGATTCGGCACGACCGGGCCCAAGTCATTCTTGTGGCTCCGGACTGGGCTAGAAGAGTTTGGTATCCCCAGCTACTCAGTATGAGCGTAGATCCCCGATCCGTCTGCCTCTTCGGGAGGATCTTCTGTCGCAGCAGCAGGGGACGGTCCTCCACCCGAACCTGTCCAGCCTCCACCTGCTTGCGTGGAGATTGAGCGGCGGCAGTTGATTCCTTTCGACTTGCCTCCCGAAGTTTGTGATGTAATTCTGGCAGCCAGGCGTCCCTCCACTAAGGTGGTATACGCCTGCAGGTGGAACAAGTTTGTGGCATGGTGCACAGCAAAGGCTGTGAATCCCCTTTCTGCCCCTCTTTCTGAGGTTCTTCTGTTCCTTCTTTCCCTGGCCCAACAGGGTTCTGCCCTGGGTACCATCAAGGGCTATCTTTGTGCTATCTCGGCCTTCCTCAGGCTTCCTGATCAGCCCTCCCTTTTCAAGTCCCCTGTTGTTAACAGGTTTCTAAAAGGCATTACACACCTCTTCCCTCCTGTTCCGTTTGTGATGCCTCAGTGGGACTTGAACTTGGTTCTTACCTTTCTTATGTGCGCTCCCTTTGAGCCTCTACACAACTGTCCTCTTCGTCTTCTGACTCTGAAGACAGCCTTTCTGGTGGCCATCACCTCCGCTCGGCGGGTGAGTGAGCTCCAGGCTCTTTCATGCAAACCTCCCTTTCTGTCTGTCCATCCAGACAAGGTTGTTCTTAGGACGCGTCCGTCCTTCTTGCCAAAGGTGGTTACTGCCTTCCACATTGGGCAGACCATCACTTTGCCCACCTTCTTTCCGCCTCCGCATCCTTCCAGAGAGGAAGAGAGGCTCCACCGTCTGGACCCGAAACGTGCGCTTGCTTTTTATATTAACCGCACACAACACTTCCGGGTGGATGACCAGCTCTTTGTTGGCTACGTGGGCGCCAAAAAAGGTCGGGCGGTGCACAAGAGAACCATCTCCCGCTGGGTAACCTTGTGTATCAAGGCCTGCTATTCTTTGGCTAAGAAGGAGCCTCCTGTTGGGCTGCGTGCCCATTCCACCAGGGCAACGGCTGCTACCACGGCTTTAGGCCGCGGTGTTCCGCTGCAGGATATCTGTCAGGCAGCTACGTGGGCCTCGCTGCACAAGTTTACAAAGCATTACTGCCTTGACATTCAGGTCCGGAGGGACGGCTTCTTTGGCCGTTCTGTCCTCCGGGACTTCCTTGTCTGATCTTTGTTCGCAGACCCACCACCGGGGTTGGTATTGCTGGGGTATCTATTCTAAGGTAAGGAATCTGTCACTAACGTGTCTCTTTCAGATGCACAAGTTACTAACTTGTGTAACGATATATCTGTAAGAGACAGTAGTTAGTGACAGATTCCTTACCGCCCCACCCATCCTCCCCGTTCTGCGAACTGTTTCTAGGGTTAAGGACATCCCTTTCAGGGCCCTAGTATTTTTCAGACACCTATGTCAGCTTCTTGCATGGCTCTGCGTTCCTGGCGCGGAAAGTCGTGTACAGAACTGACGTCAGCGCGCAGGGGCGGCGTCTAAGTACTGCCCGCGACGTCATCCCGGCGATCACGACGCCGACGACGGACGCGGAGCCGCACGACGCCGCCTACCGACGCGCAAGGGTACTGCTACGCAGAAAACTTTCCGGATCCTGCCTGACGCCTGGGGATATTCTAAGGTAAGGAATCTGTCACTAACTACTGTCTCTTACAGATATATCGTTACACAAGTTAGTAACTTGTGCGTTAACAGGTCAGTGGGTTACTGCTTTTGTCAGAGACTTCCTTTTGTTAGTTGCAGTTTACAGTGAGCTATTAACTGTCATCAAAGAACTGCCTGCAGACTTCAAGGTATAGATTAGAGCGTATGTATTTTGTTTTCCCCAGAGTTTAATTATTCTAATGTTGCAAAAAGGGTTCATTTGGGTACAAATTAGTTCTTGTTATTAAAGAGGGCCCCAATCCATTGTGTTACATTTTAAATTCAGAGTTTGTGCTTCTCCAGACCAAGTACTCTTCAACTATACTGCCTACCTGTATGGATGACATGTGATTCCACCACTTGTTGTCCTCTGTCGTATGTAACATTTACTATACACTAATTTACACACCTATGATTGATTGTCTCTGTGTAATGTGTGTTATGTAAAGTGCTCTGACACCCTTCACTTTTATGAGTGACGCTATAAAATTAATGAAATACATCTGAGAGAGAGGTTATGGAGACTGTTAAAGGGTGGTAGGGAGGGAATCCGTGCCGGAGGTGGTCATTGGGGGGGGCGCCCAAAAACATTGTCGCACTGGGCGCCACCAGTGCTAAAGCCGGCCCTGAGAAAGGCATTAGGTTGCTTGACTCAGTGAGTGAAAAAGCTTTTGCTGAAAGATTGGGTGATCTGTAATTTCTATGACCGATAAGACTGGTGCCAGTCCAATACCATTCAGTGATCATAATGTAAATAACATGTTTGTTGAGATTGGGAAACCGTTTCATGTGCACTGACAGCGGCCATAAAAAATGGTTCATATATGATGTGATGGTGGGACCACCAGCACACCTGTCAGAGCAAAAATCTTCTATATCCCAGCAACATGTATTTGCTGTTCTGTGTGTACCCTTCTTCCTTCACAACCATGATGGGCATTAGAGATAGTTTGTGTTTTTACGTTGTCAGCCCACCAAAAATCATCCACTTTTTTTTAACAAGTCCATACCGATTATACTGTGAATTTAGGATTATTCTCTCTAAAGTCTACTGCCTTGTTATGTCGATAGAGCAAAATGTGCAGAATTGGGTCTCTCTCTGTACTGAAACCTAAACCTGGAAATATCTTCAGGAATTGGAAACACCACTATACATTTCTTTTAGAAAAAGTGTACTTTAGCTGGCAGTGTGTTCAAGTCCTTTGCAACAAGAGTAAAACTATTAAGTGGGGCAAGCTTATAACAGTAAGGAAGAAAAACGTTATCTTTCTTTTAGACCATCAGTGTATTATAAAGGAGCAATATTTCCTGTACTTGGTGGACTCTGGGCTAACATTCATGTTTTGAAACTGTTGCAGTCTTGGATAACATAAGGCTAAAAAAGGAAGAAGTCTTCCCGGTGGTCACAGAAAGCAACCAAAGCTAATAGCGTTTTTGTAGTTCTCCTTCGTGGCATCACTGTATGCGGGAGAACTACAGGAAAACTTATGGTAATATGTTGCTTTTCCTCTTAGGTAGGAAAGAAGACTGTTGGACTTGGCCCTTTCTGCAGGGTCATCCCTAAACTTTTTGCCTTTCCCGTAGCCTTTTTTCTGACATGGTGTTGGTGGTTTTAGGACTCTGGGCACTTTAGCACTGCTGTCCAGTGTAAAGTGCAGGTGCTCTCTGTGATAAATATGGTAAGATTGGTCTACACCTGTTTGGCATATTTAATTTACCTATCAGTCCCTTGTAGAGTGGTATCTCAGATACCCAGGGCCAGTAAATTAAATGCTACTGGTGGGCTTGCAGCGCTGATTGCGCCACCCACCAAAGTAGCCTTTCAAACCTGTCTCAGGCCTCTGCCATTGCAGGGCCTGTGCGCGCAGTGTTACTGCCGCTGTGAGGTGGCACCTAAAGTGTGTGCCATGTCTGTGACCCCCCTTTTACTGCATGTCAGTCACCCCTAAGGTAGGCCCTAGCTAGCCCTATGGGCAGGGTGCATTGTAGGTAAAAGGTAGGACATGTACCTTAAGTGTGTGACATGTCCTGGTAGTGACAAACAGCCATTTTGGTTTCTCACTACTGTGGGAGGAGTAGTCCCCTGACCCTGAATAGGTCTGTGCCTGCCTATGTGAATGCTGGCTCCGCCCCCCTGTGGTGTGTCTGATGACGAGCCCCCACCTGACAAAGGGGAAGAGGAGCCTTGTCAACAAAGTGCTCCAAAACCCCCCAGAACCAGTTTAGGCTGGTTCCCCCAAGCCCTGTGCCAGGGCAGACAAAGCAAATGTGGATATAAATATTGGGGCTGTGACCCAATGAAAACGTGGTGCTTTTGTGCTTCCTTGGGACCTGTTGCTGCTGGGCCCCAGGAGGAACCACCACGAGGGACTGCCTCCCTGCTGGAAGGCCCTGTGTGCTTGCCTGCCTGGGCCCAGCTTTGTCCCTGGAGCCTGTGGGACTCTAGCGCCTCGTGAGCGCTATATTTCTGCCCTAGGACGAGAGGAGAATGTTGGGGCTGCGCAGTGCTGTGCTGCACATCATGGAGAGGGAATCCCCGGCGTAGGGATTCCCCCGAGTTGCTGCGAGGAGCGGGAGCCCACACCGCGTTTGTGCAGCTGACAAGCGGGAGCCCACCCCGCATGTGTGCTATCTAGCGAGAGCCTACCCCGCGTTTTGTGCATCTGGCAAGCGGGGGCCCACTCCGCTGTTTGTGCACTCCGGTTTGCGGGAGCCCACCCCGCGTCTGGCACTTCGGAAAAGGGCCTCCGCACCACGGGCGGCGACCCGGAAGCCAGGCAAGCTGCCTGGTTGTGGGCGGGACCTCATTGCCGGCCGGAAGGGGGAAGGAACTCTGCCTGCGGCCGCGGGGAACACGAGGAAGAAGAGCCGACGTGCCCGCGAGCAGGAGGAAGTCAGGCAGAGAACGCCTGGTGGTGGGTGGGGCTCCCGGAAGGTCGAGGAGAGCCCCGCGTGTGCCCTGAGTCTCGTCGTGAGGCAATGGAAAGCGAGACCGGGCCCGCCCGTTTTGGGCAGCGAAGGAGGAGAGGCCAGCCAGAGTAGTCCTGAGACGCCCCGGTGAGTGGGGCTGAAGCCTGCCTATTGTTAGCGCCTGCGGTGGCACCCAACCGTTTTGCCAACATTGGAGAAGCAGCCCCGGTGAGTGGGGCTGTGAGGGAGCCTTCTGCTTTGTGTGTGTGGGGTGCCCCGGTAAAGGGGGGCACTTAGATGGTCAGAGGAGCCCCGGCGAGAGGGGCCACGTGGAGCAGTCTGGGCGCTCCCCAGAGGCACGGTAGTGCCAGTGCTTATTTCTCTTTTGGGCATTTTATTTTAGAGTCCCAGGAGGCACAGTGAGTGCCAGTGCTGATCCCAGCTGCGCCGCGAGTGCGCGGGCAGCTGCAACGTTGGGGGCCATTTGTTTTTAGAGGAAGAAGAGGTGAGTTGCACCCCACGCCCTAGCGCATTTGCGCACTTTGGTTTCGCTGCCGAGGCAGCCAGGGGGCCATTTGGGAGGCCCCACTAGAAGCCCTGACATTTTGGACATAGGGCATTTGAGCCCCAGTGAAAGGCCAGTTGGCCTGGTGTCAGTTGCTAAGGTGATGTATGCACCTGGTCAGTGTACAGTGGTGCACTGCGTTTTATTGCATAATATGTTTATGCTTGTGATGCCTAATGTCATGCTATGATGTTTTAGGATGATGCCTATTGCGTAATGTGTTTAAGCTAATGGGGTTTGGGCCTAATGTGTTTTATGCCTACTGTGATGCGGACATAATGTGGTTATGTTGCTAGATATAATGCTGAGGTCATTATTGTGCCAGTAGTTACTGGTTGTGTTTTACATTTGCTACTTGTGCTTTGTGATGGTTCTGACAGTGGCCCGATTGGCCCTGTCCTGTATATAATCCCCTGTGAATATTGCCTAGTGCCAGTGGGCACAGTGTACATTGTGTGGTTATGATCTAATGTGTTTATGATAATACAAAGGCTATTTTTTTTATATAACCTTGTGTGGAGTTTCTTTTGTAGTGTGCCTAGTGTGTTGCTGCTGTGTGTGTGTTGCGCAAACGCTTTACACACTGCCTCTGGGATAAGCCTGACTGCTCGTGCCAAGCTACCAAGGGGGTGAGCAGGGGTTATCTTCGGTGTGTAACTCCCTTGCCCTGACTAGAGTGGTGGTTTCTGCCTGGCTTAGGCGCAAGCCCTAGCCAACCAGAAATCCCATTTCTAACAAAGACCATGTGTCTTTTTGGTGGATGAGAAAAAAGATACAGAAGCAGGGGAGAGGATGTGGTCTAATGGCTAGGGCGGTCGACCTCAAATCTGGGGAACCGGGTTCGAGTCCCAGCTATGATGCTCAACATCCTGTGATTCTGGGCAAATCACTTAATGTCCCCGTGCCTAACAAAAATGAATGTGTCCTTGTGTAATGCTAATGTAACGCTCATGTAAAGTGCTCTGATACCTGATATCTTCGGATCAAGTTCGCGCTATATAGAACTCTGAAGAAAAAAAAAAATACCACTGTAAACCTTGGGAGGGTAATGATTCAAGTGTTTTAAACTGTCACTGTAGGAGTAATGCTGATACACTAGTGATGTGTTAGTGTTATTTAGCTGGAACAGCTTGTGAGTGAAACCAACACCTCGCCTTCCCCACTACTGGGCTACGTTATAATTACTCTCGTTTTCGACTCTACCCCTACGGGTCGTCGTAAACTTTTCCTGTTCTTAGGTAAGCTTTCACTTTGTTTCTTTTCCCCTGTCACCTGTACCACTACCCACACCTTCCAATCTCGTCTTGAGGTTTCTCTCCGCCTATCGTTAGAACCCATCCAGTAGCTTCCCCCTTCTTCGGATTCTTTACCTACCAGCTCACCTTAGTTCTCTTTCCCTCATTTCCACGTCACGACCTCTGAACCTCTTCCCACTGATCCTTGAGTCCCCTCTTTTCCTCCCCCTCCTCTCTTCAGTACTCGTCTAGCAGTTCCATAGTGCAGATCCTTTTACCCGTTTCTTCTTTCCCCTTCATATCAGGCCTTCTTATTCCTTACATTTCCTTTCTTCACCTTTAGCTCCAACTACTACTCAATGCTTTTTCTAGCACTGAACACTTATACTGTGTTACAGTTTTCCCGCGCTTTTCCTCATGTTTGATGTTACACATGAGAGCGGCACTATCACACCGGTCACAATATGCTGAGATGCTTTCCCGCGTTTTCGCCCGTGTTCCATGGGCAGCGGCACCTACACGAGTGTCACTTATGACCACATGGGTCACATTTAGCTGTTTATGTTCCCAACAGTCACTTCGGGTGATCCCGCTCCATTCGAATTACTTGTCTGGCACAGACTAGGCCCCATTTTGTTTATCAGTTTTCCGTATTTATTACTTATTTTTATTTTTTGTATCCTTCCCAGCCCTGATGAGTCACGGGATTGTACCCGGTGACGAAACACGTGTCGGCTGGTTTACTAGGCTGGTGTACTATATTCAACACAGTTGTTGTTGAAATAAATAACATCTATTTGGATAAATACTGATGTTGACCGTTGCTTTTGAATAACGCTTCTATACTGCGTATCACATTACCAATACCCTCACTGCGTGTGCCCAGGACTATGCTCAGCTTGTGAGTGATATAAAGAATATTCTTGAGGCAGCCATTGCAAAAGCACCTGTGATGTTATCTGTATAATGTTGGAGCGGAGTAGATGAGACTGTGAAGTGTGTATGAGTATGGAACTGAGGATATGTAAGTTAGGAGTAGAAGCAGAGAAGGTGCAGAGGCCAGGAGCCAGAGGTTTCATTGGCAACCTTGATAGAAGCCTTCATGCAGATAGCCCCTGAGGCAAGTTAGATTTATCTAGTGCTTCGCTCAGGATTATCCTCAGAGCAGTCCTATGTTCCAGATGACTGAGTGAACCAACCTCCCTTCTTAGTAGGAATGCTGCGGATGAAAGGGAGACACTGAGACGAATAGTATTTCAGGAGGACTGCCAGATTCTGAACTTTATGTAGCATCGAATAAGCTGAATAATCTCTTGTCTGCCTGACCTAACACCAGTGAACTACCAAGTGAGACCGAAAGAACAACGAAGTATGAGGGTAAAGAAACCAAGACTTAAGGATTTCAGCAGGTCTCCTGTAAGTCAGTCTCTTGTAGTTGCACTACGTTAAAAGGTAAAGCAGTTGTACTCCCCAAGATCTGACTGATCAGAAAGATCTGACTGATCAGAAAGATCTGACTGATCACCAAGATCTGACTGATCACCAAGATCTGACTGATCACCAAGATCTGACTGATCATCAAGATCTGAGCAGTGGTCAGCTTGTCTACAGGCTTTTTTCCCAGTCTTGTTTTCTTAGCCAAGGCTCTGGCTGAGTGGATATTGTTGTCAGAAATCAGATAGGAGAAGGAGCTAAAAGTCCCTGTGGTGCATCCTCGAGGTCTGCAGGAATGTTGGAATGGTCTTACCTTGTGCAGAAAACCGCACCTTTTGCTGCATGCAGCATGCCCTCACTGAGGACATTGTTTATAGCGCTCCGTTCCTATGTAAAACCACACGTAAGCTCAAACACACAGAACCATTCATAGGAAAGAGAAGGACTCTATTTGTGAGAAACCAAATAGATTTTACCTGGAGAGGATCAAGAAAAAGCCCTGTGCCACTCACTAGAATTACAGCTGTCACCAACCATCATGATCCACAAAGCCTTGTGAGGGGTTGGCACACTTGAGAGGCGAACCAAGTCCTGCAGAAGCTATCTTTTTGCTGGCGGGCAGCATAAAACACATGGACTACCTAGAGTAGACTCGAGGATATTGAGTTAACTGGGACAAAAACACAGTATGGTATACCAATCAACACAGTACAAGGATTAGACAGTAAGCTAGCTCAGTGTGTTTGTGTCTTTGGGGAAGTTTGTGGAATCTGGTCATTTGGGAAATTCAGCCTTTCATCTTTGAGAGAAAAATAAAAGAACACCATTTGAGTTGAGAGTTGAAACCAACTTTAGGTTAGCTAGCTGTGCATAAGGCATCAGTACATTATTTCTTCAAGCCCTGGAATTAATGTGAAGACATATTAAATTGTTAGTTTACTTAATAGGAAATACATCTTGTCTGATTGTTCTTGACATCTAGGCAACATCTTTCATTGATTTGGTATGTTAGCCATGATAATAGTACCTTACACACTAATTATTTCATTATTGTAATATTGAATGTTCCTTGTCAAACCATTTCAAGATTAAACTATTTGGCAGTTCATGGTGTAGGCTGACTTTCTTTTGAATAATTTACCTTTCGCTCTCACATTAACAGTGAATCCTCTTCTTTTAGGTCTCAGCTCAACATTTTCCTCTTAACGTTCTTGACTGATCATTGTGTTGTGATGTTACAGTTCAGTTGTCAATTACCTAGTTAGGCATAGCTAAGTTAATACAACGTTTTTTTTAGTTTTTGAATTGTAATCGACAACACCACATTCAACTGATGTTTTGCAGCAAATGTTAATGAGTTTTTTTATGACATAGATTAGTAACTCCTTTTAGTTAACTATCATAATTTCAAACTGCAAAAGTTATTTTCAAGTAAATGTTTTTGGGGTCTGTAATCTACAATCTACTGTAGCAACTGCCTGGTAGACATAACTTCCATACTCCCAGAGATCACTGGAATGAGCACTGGACCAGCCACAGTACTCATGCTCCTGAGCATGCATCACTGAGGGCCCAGTAACCCAGCTCCATTACCCGCTGCGCATGGCCTACCCTCGCACAAACTTTACTGCTTTGTAGACATGGCCTTACTGAATGCTTTTTACCATGTTGCAAAATGGGGACTGAATGTAATTGGCAACGCTCCTTTAGTAAGTGGAATTTCCAAAGGATACTCCCTGAACGTACACCAAACCAAGTAAAATCACTTCCCTATCATAAGAACTGGTTCATGGCAATCTTGATATCATTTTGTAGCACAGATTTCCTGTGAAAAGTTAAGTGAGAAATGCATCTTTTTGGTCTCTCTATATATTCCACTCGCTTGGCCAATCAGCATGAATTTTTACAGGTTTAAAAGTACATAAATGTGTGCTTCTTTAAAAAATGTGCACCTTGTCAAACTGTGCTTTCCCTGTGAACTTCTCAACTAAACCATAACTACTGAGGCTTCTTCACTGTCTTTTTAATATATATTTATAACGTGCTCCTTAAAGTACTGTTCTTTAACTTTGGAACTTTTTGATGGGCTGTAAATAAACATTAATGCAAAGACAAGAATAGCAAGAAAGAGTATTACTGGCACTTTATCTAAGGGGGTAAATCATGGTTCCCAATTAATTTAGTCCTGTCCAGTTACTGCACAAATTATCACTAAGCCCACCGACTGACATTTTCTCTACCTACTATAGCACCCTACATAGTTTTGTCCTTTTTATGTGGTGTCCAATCAACTCCTATGGATCTTCAAGGGAAGGTTTGTAGAAATGTTTACATTGTTACTTAGCTGTTCTCATCTTTCATTTACAGCAAATTTTCACATCTGTATTTCATCAATTGCCCCAACTAAAATAATTTCTGGTCGGTAACACACACGTCCTCACTCACACCCCTAATATCGTCTTCTTCCACCATTCACCCACTCCCCTCCTCGCCCTACCACCCTGAGCCACGCACGCTGGCTCACTGATTTGACATCACACTGAACTCTCTCCATCAGGCTGTGCACCCACGCGCACACCACACGCGCACAAGTGTAGCAGCTGTTTTTCTCCCGACCTGATTATGTCATTTTGTTATGCAGTTTCAGGAAATGTTGCCAAATGTCTTGGATTTCAAAAGTCACGGAAATTAAAAGTTTGCATTTTTTTCAGACATGCTGACATAAAGGAATATTTCACAAAGGAAATGAGTGGTTCTGCTTCGAAAAAATCCTCAGTGACAGTCCTAAATGTAGACTATTCCCCCTAGCGTGAGGGAAACCCGGAACACTTTTTTTCATAATGCACTGTGAATAAAACTTGACCCCGAGGTCAACACTTCAGATTTCGAAAAATAGGTGTCATCTCCTTCATAAAAACTGGTCAGCTTTTACAGATTTTTTTTTTCTGGAATTGACAGTTTACAACTTCACCAAGACAACATTGCAGCACCTCGCTGAAAACGACGTTGCACCAGTAACAAGAACACCTCAACCCTTGTATTTTAGAGAGAAAAAGGAAGGAAAAGGATGTCGTGTCAGGAGATGAAGAGTGTACTAGGTTGGTAAAGATACACTGCTCCTTTAAGGAGCCTGCAGATTCCCTTTGCCAGCATCTATTATACTTGCAGTTTGCCTCACAGCTTCAATTCTTTTTTCCGGCTTGTGCTGAGAGATTCTTAGAACACTTCAGGTTTTTTTTTTCCCACCCCGTGTTTTTGAGGTGTTTGGCCTCGGAATTACATTTTGTCACCTTCAATTGACATTTATTGCATCTGGGAAGTTTTTGCCTTCTTTGTTTCTCACTTTTTGAGGGTAATTTCGTCACAATGCCATCACTTTTGAAGTGACTGCCATACACTCCCACTCCTTGTGTGTGGACAGTTTACCATCCTCACACTGTCAAGGAGTGTGTTTTGTCTGAAAATGATAAACGAGCCCTGAATGACAGAGAAGGAATCTGCCTAAAGGGAGAGCTAGAAGACCTCTGAGCAGAAGAGGCGAGGAAGGATCACTGACAGCAGGCGAGAGAGGGGTTCTCTCTACTGAGACTCTGCATTCTTCTAATAAGAGGAAGATCCAAGGAGAGAAAGATGCATCAGTAGTGTCACCATCACTCCAGGCACTCCTGTCACTTCTGGGAGCAACATTCCTCATTGAAGCAAGGCCCAACACTGACAAGCTCGCCGGTGAAGGCTAGTTCTGTGGCAGGGATGATGTTGATGCTGAAAGGACAAGTACCAACAGACAAATCTGCTGTCCTAGCCAATCATCATTGACACCAGCGACCTCAAGGGCTTCTCGGTCAACCCGGTCATTGACTTCGAGGCACACAACACTGAAGAATTCGCCGTCAAAGAGATTGCCATCAAGACAGTCCCTGTTTGATGTCAAGGTATATGACATGGAGAAGATGAAAGCCAAGAAAGTCCTCTGCATTAAGTATTTCAGGATCTCGTGGGTTCTCATTTTTCACTCTGAAATTGCCCTTTCCAGCAAAGATTCCAAGGATGACTATTTTACTCCAGCAACAGTCCAGAAGATGACTCCCAGGTTACTGACAAAATACAGGCCATCTCTATATCGTAGACAGGAACCAAGACCAGACCCTGTTATTGTTTCAGTGATCGGGTCCCAGGTTACTGAAAAAATACAGACCTTCTCTATATCGTAGACTGGAACCAAAACCAGACTCTGTTATTGTTTCAGTGGTCAGGAAGATGTACTCTTCAGTACTGCCCTGCCAGATGGAGAGAGTAGGTGTATTGATGCTGCAGGTCGCAAGGTATGTGATTATGCAGCAACAGCATTTAAAACAGCTAGTGCCTCTGCATATGATGATATGATAGGGTCTTATGGGAATCGCTGGCCGCCTTTGCAGATGACCTCCAGAGAGACCAAAGGCAAAGCTATACAGGAAGGCTAATTTGTTTCAAACCAAGTAATTTGTGTAGCCATTGACTCTGTAGATTTAGCCATCAGAATATTGTAATAGGATCCATACTGTGTGTCCTGGCTGCTTCTAACCTCTATGAAGGTGGACATACAGTTCAAGATCACAAATCTCCCATTCTTTGGTCAAGTCCTCTTCGGATCACATGTGACGATGAGATGAAACATATGAAGGAGGCTAAAACTTTGAAGACAGTGGGTTTGGAGTAAAAGAATAGATTTTATAGTTCCAAATACGGATTTGGGATCACCAATGCCAACCGACAGCCCCTTTGTGGTGCCACCACCAGCAATCACAAACAGCCCTCCTCTTCTGAAAACTCAAGATCTCAATTAAAATAATAACTTCCTTCCTCTCCTCTGTTCACCACTCAGATAGAAGGTAGTGCTTTCAGTCATCTTGCAGAGTGGAGACTAAGAACAACTACAGGTGGGTACTACAGATCATTCAAAACAGCTGGACTTAATTTAAATTCCCTGCTTCTGCAGTCAGTCAAAAACCTGCACCAGAACACCAACTGTGCTTGGTAGGAATGGAAGTCACATCTCTCCGTCAACAATGAGTAATAGAGCCGTTCCTGCATCACTAAGAGGTCCCCAAAAAGGTCCTAATAAAGAACTCTAATGGATACTGAACCTGAAACAAGACACCAAGTATTCCAAAAGGCAGAAGTTCAGAATATTCGCTTTTCATCAGATATATCCACAACACGTGAAAGGAGATTGGATAAGTTCTGTGGATGTGCAATATGCTTATTTCCAAATCCCAGGGATGAAGCACAGAATATTTCTGAGATTCATAATAGGCAAAGTTCACTATCAGAATACAGCCCTTCCCTTTGTTTTAAAATCTGCTTCAAAGATCTTTTTAAAGTGCGTGGTTGTAATGGCAGCCCATCTATGCAGGCAAAGAATTTAAATCTACCACTTCCACCCACTCGGAGGACCAAGTGCATCACTACTTCACACCAGTGCTCCTTTATTACATCATCCGGGTCATCCTATCAACCTTAAGAAGTCAATGTTGAAACCTGTGGAAGTTCCTGACTATGTGAGAGTAACACTAAGCACAAAAGAGGGAGAATTTTATCCTTTGGAGGACAGGGCTTACCATTTTGCAGAAATGCCATCAGCTGCTGATAACATCCTGACTTACAGCACATCAGGTCTCCTACATTCCAAGATCAATTACCTCGTTCATCTCTCTGGTACCCAGTGCACAGACCAACATGAAAGCTCTCTAAAAATGTTTGGAAGATCAGTGGGCTCAGTAGAAACTAAACTGAGAAGACAAATTGACCCAATCAGCCCACCAAGGAATCTTTTAATGGTGGAGTACAAGATCCAGTCTTCTGAAAGGAATTCCATGTTGTCAGGACCCGCCTTCTCAAACCATTGTAACAGATGCATCCTTGATGGGATATGGAGCCCATCTGCAACATCTGGCTGTTCAAGGATTGTGGGCAGAGAAAGACAACTATATCATATAAATATTCTGTAGTTAAAAAAAGGACATCAGGCGCTGTAAGTTTTTCTACCACTCATAACAACAGACACTTATGTTCCAGACAGCACCCCCATAGTGCACTACCCAAACAAGCAGGGTGGCACCAGATCTAGGAAAATATATTTTTCAAGACTGGAGATTGCGCCAGATATAATTGTCTTCAGTCAAAATGCCCAAACTTTGCCTCACAGGGACCATGGGAATTGGGCCAAATAATTTGTTTACTTCACTGCCTCTGATCCCATCAGTGTTGATGAAGCTAAAATCTTCTAATGCCACAATCCTACTCACCCCCCCTAGAGTTGCCAAAATAGTCGTGGTGTCCAGATGTACTTCACCTGTCAGTGAGACTGTACTAGAAACTGCAGTGCAGAATGAACTTGCTCTCAAGTATTCAAGAGAATATACTTCACCCCAACGTTCAGTCCTTGTCTTTGGTAGCATGGCTCCTGAGGTCATGCAAGATGGTCATCGTAATGTGCCTTAGCATTATATAAACCTTCTCAGAGAAGCAAAATGTCCCACTATCAGAAGTTCTGATGCCATTAATCGAAAGAGATTTGAAATATGGTGCCTCCAAAGCAATCATGATCCAATTATATGTCAGGAAGATGTGACTATTCCCAATCTTCTACATTTGGCAAAGTCAAATTTGCCATCACAGCGTACAGCAAAGGCCTACTCATAGGTTGTTTCTGACTTTCACATAAACTAAACAGTATCTGTGTCAGTATTTTTTAAATCTCTTCACTTGCTTGATGCCAGGAAAGTTTTAACATTCGCGTTAGATAAGAAGAAAGATCTGCGTAAAATTGTTTTGTCAATTATGAGCCACTCTGTACCGGAATGTAGTCTTTAAAACAGACTGTTGCTAGATAAATAGCCTCTTGCATAGCTTGTTGTTATCAGCTAGCTAATAACCCAATGCTTGGTAGACCTAGAGCACATTCTACATGGGGGAAGGCCGCTTCTGCTGCCTGGTTAAGAAATGTTTCTCTAGAAAATATGTAAAGTAGCCCATTGACACCTGTGCATATATAAGCATTACTGTTAAGATGAAGATGCCAGATCTCACACTTTAGTCAGCAAAGCAGAATTAAAAGAACCTCTTCAGTTGATGTTGCTTTTTTCCTACTTTTCCCTGTAGCTGCTGTTAAATATTGAAAGCAACGATTTGCGGGATGAGCGCCCTCTCTTGTCTACTTTGACTATCAGTGAGGATCCTAAGATGCAAAGGATATGATACTTACTTTTAATCTTAGGTCTGCATTGTAAGTATCGTCCCTGAAGTCATA
This sequence comes from Calotriton arnoldi, assembly GCA_963921515.1. Taxonomy (NCBI): domain Eukaryota; kingdom Metazoa; phylum Chordata; class Amphibia; order Caudata; family Salamandridae; genus Calotriton; species Calotriton arnoldi. The sequence goes on from CAWUFW010000289.1 coordinate 4,348,534, forward strand.
AACAATCCTTCCTTCCCTTCAGTCGTTAATAAGTTTTGAAGCAAATTGATGTTTTAATTGTTTACAAATTGCCTTCTAAAAGAACTGAAGCTGTGAGGCATACTACCAGTACAGTGCAACCTGTTATGGAATGTGTGGCACCTTTAAGGAACCTGCTGGCTTTTTAAAAAAAACATTTTTTATCTGTGTGCACTCTTGACCTCACAGGCAGGCACCCTATTCCCTTATTTTTCTCTCTGAAATTCAAGGATTTAGATAGTCCCATCCCTGTTACACATTTTTCAGCTTGGTGCTCCAGTGTAGTCTTGGTGGTGGTGTAACTTCACAATTTCATACAAACAATTTTGCAAAAGGTGACCTGTTTTTTTTTACTTTGTAGATGCCACCTATTTTTAGAGGTTTGAAGTGTCAACCACGAGTTCAAGTTTTATTCCCACTGTATTTATGAAAAGAAGCGTTCTGGGGTCCCTGCACTGGCGAAATATTCTACATTTATGATTTCGGTGAATACTTACAATGCAGAACTAGGATTACCAGTAACATTTCATTCCTTAGTGTGTGTACATGTAGACATATGTATATCGTTTGATGTGCGGTGGTGCACTGTTTTATTCAACTTGTTTGCATAGGGAGTACACCACCCACTTTCAGAAATAGGGCCAAGGAAGCCAGCACGTGGCTTCTTGAAATGACTGGTCCACATAACACCGTCATTGAGTCCTTAATCCACTGCTGAATAAATGCTTAGTGCTTCTAAGGTTCTCTAGTTCATCTTCTTCTTTGCTGATGCCATACACACATAACAATGCTGCCATGTTTACCATTCCTTGATGTTTCAGATTGTTTGGTGTGCTTACCGTTTAGTGCATGAGTAAAACCTCAGCAAAAACATTCAGTCATTTTTTGACACTTGACCGAGGCACTTGTGAGTTGATCATCTAATTCAATTATACAAGAGCTATTTTAGAATTATTTTTTGTTATTGGGCTTGGAGAAGTGGGCCTCTCCACACGATATCATAAGTAGGGCTCCTGGTTTTATGGTATTTATTTTTTTGTCATTTCCGTCTGTATTTATCCATATTTATTTTTGTCAACTTTATCTGTATTTATCCATATTTATTATGGGTGTTGTGAAAAAAGTAAAGCTGAAACTGGTATATTTCCACATTTATTTAACCAATAAATATGGAGTGATGCTTGAATGCCTGACAGGTTTCAGTGATAGGAACACCAGCAGAAGATAAATCAATGCACTTATATGAAAATATGTACATTTCAGTATCAGCCTTGTGCATAGCTACTGCTGTTTAGGCCTCTTTACTAAAATTACTTTCTTTTTTAACCCCTTACCTATCAATCCACACAGCTATTGGCCTGGCGGTCATGGCAAAGTGTATTTAGAATCACTCAAAAAGCACTGAATTTCTGTTTTAATCCACATTTAAAAATAAATACAGACAAGAAAATAAATGGTTTTCTGTCTATATTTATCTGTAAAAATCAGTAAAAACGGAAATTGGGAGCCTTAACATAAGTAAAGCCTAAAGTGTGTTTACTGCAGTTAATGTCTGCTTAATCATTGGGGTTTGCAGTAGAGCAGGATTACCCATGTAGTATCACACTATACAGTTGTGAAGCCACATAATGTTTATGATGTGTTTTCTAATAGTAATTGAAATTGTTTCATACTCCTTGTGAGGCACGAAGTCCATTGTGTGGGGGGGGGGGGAGTTCCACAGTATACTATATGGGAACGCTTGGTTGTAATGATGTTGTATTAGCAGTGTGGTCTAGGTGCGAAAGGTTTTGGTGTTGTGCATTAGTGAACAGAATGGTGCTATATCCTGTCTTGGGTGATGGTGCTTAAAGTGGTGGTAGGAAAAGTGCATAAGATAGAGCGTGGAAAGTTTGCTTTAGTCTGCTGCTATGAGCTATGCTGCATGTCCCATATGAGAGTTTTTATAATGTGTGATTGCCAAACCATCAACATACTTACTGTACGCGTTGCTGCAATCATAGGTCACCATTCTATATAATATTGGAGGGGAATAGGTGTATTGTCTTGCTAGTTAGCAAAGATGGAACCCTTTTGGCTCCTGACTGACTCCATAGTGCTGTGACGTAAGTGTTAGAGTGGAATGCAGTGATGGCTGATTTAGAATGTTGAGTTCGCAGTTATACACAGACTAATAAAGACGTGTAATACCAAGCTTCGTGTGTGGTGTAGTAATTGGCAGTTACCCAGGCTGGGAAGATGCTACAATTGGCGACGAGGGTAGGATAAGTAACCCGAAGATCGACCATGCTCTCCCATAGATCCCCTCTCTGTTACCCTCCTTTCCTACCTTACTTCAGTAGTTTGAGGTTAACCCTGTTTGGTCTATAGTTGTGTAATCACACTGCACAAGTATCGAGTTTCATAGTTGTTGAAGCTCGAAAAGGCATGGGAGATAATGCGGTTCCCTGTAGTCAAACATTTGTCAAGGTGAGGCCGCCACCCAAACTCAGTCTCTCCATATATCGCGTAGGGGAGATCTTTTGGTCCTGACGAATGCCGTAAAAGACACGATAACCTGCAGAAACATGTTGACATACATGCAGAGAGGAGGGATGAAAGGTTACTAATCAGCCCTATCACTCCATTCTACTTTAATCCTGACCAGGAAATCCGGGAATAAAGTAGGAAAGTGGATATTCCTTAGCCAGTTTTAGACTCTATAATCTGCACTTATAATTTTCTTTATTGATCCCTGCTTTTCTTTGTTTGTATTGTCTTCCCCCTCCCTTTTGCTCCACCTCAGGCATTGGTCTGCGCAGGGGTGTTGTTTAGCAAGCCCTATGATGAAGCATGCCACAACGCTGTGGGTGGGGGCTGTTTTTCAAACAAACAACTTTTGCCACTTGATTTTATAGCTTAAGTTTGTTCACTCCTACTACTTTTTTGTGTTGTTGGTTACTTATAGTGGAGGTTGAAGTAGGAGTTCTTCCTCTTCCCCCTTAGGTGAGTGTGTATCACCTTTTTGTAGGCACACAAGTGTTATCGATAGCAAAGTCTAAAGGTCCTTAACCCCTTCGCTGCTAGGCCTTTTCTCCCCCTGTGCTAAGCCTTTTTTTGGCTATTTGGGGTAGTGCGCGCTAAGGCCCCTGTAACTTTTTGACCACATAAGGTATCCACGCCAAATTTGCGTCCTTTTCTTCCAACATCATGGGGATTGTAAAGGTACCCAGGGTTTGTGGATTCCCCTGGAGGGGTCCCAGAAATTAGCCAAAATACATCTAAATTTTGTTTTTGTTTTTTCGAAAAATGGGAAAAAAGGGCTGCAAATGAAAGCGTCTGGGGTTTTCCCTGCAAATGGTATCAAAAAGGGTTTGTGGGGCTGAAATCACCATTTCCCCAGCTTTTAGGGAATGACAGACTTTTGTCAGAAAACCAACATTTTTTACACAGTTTTGGCATTTTTCTGGGACATAGCCTATTTTTGCTATTTTTTGTGCTTTCAACCTCATTCCAGTTAATGGTGGAAATGGGTATGAAAGCAATAATGGATCCTGGAAAGCTATACATTTTAGAAAAGTAGACAAAATTCTGAATTCAGCAAGGGGTCATTTGTGTAGATCCATCAAGGTTTCTTTATAGAAACTAACAGTTACATATAGGAAAAATTGAAAATTAGTTGAAAAAAACAGCCTTTTGTGTCAACGTTTTCACCTGTAACTTCTAATTATGACAGCTCTTTGAAAGCAATATATCATTACATCCGCAGGACCTTACTGGTTGTGGGGATATATAGGACTTGTAGGTTCACCAAGAACCCGACGAACCCAGAGTCAAAAACTGAGCAGCAATTTGCAATGGCTTTTTATTATGTACCGGGTATATAGCAATTATTGTGGGAAAATGTATACATGGAAAAATCGGTATGAAAGACACCTATGTATTTCTGAAATGGGAACAAAATATAGAGTTTAGAAACAGTAGATATTTGCACATTTCCGAAATTGGGAATACTCATACTAGCATGAGAATTATCGGTAATTTTTAAAATGACTTCTTTTTACACAATGTCTTTCATTTGGAAGGCAGAAATGCATCGAAAGTCAATAGGTAATAACAGTTGCTTTACAAATCTGAATTACCCTAAGTCTCCCGATAAAAATGGTACCTCACTTGTGTGGGTAGGCATAGTGTCCACGACAGGAAATGGCTCAATGGCTTTTTTTGCAAAGTGCCTAGTTGTAGGTTTTGAACCCTAGCTCTGCCGGCACCTAGGGAAACCTAGCAAACCTATACATTTTTGAAAACTAGACACCCAGGGGAATCCAGGATGGGGTGACTTGACTGCCTCCCACCAGGTTCTGTTACCCAGAATCCCTTGCAAACCTAAAAAATTGGCAAAAAAACCACATTTTCCCCACATTTCTGTGGTGGAAAGTTCTGGAATCCGCGTGGATCCACAAATTTCCACACACCCCGCGTTCCCCAAAGTCTTCCGAGAAAAATGGTACCTCACTTGTGTGGGTAGGCCTAGTGCCCGTGACAGGAAACGGCGCAAAACGCAACGTGGACACACCTCAATTTCGCAGTGAAAAATGACCCTTTATTGGCAAAGTGCCTAGCTGTAGTTTTTGAACCATAGCTCTGCCGGCACCTAGGGAAACCTAGCAAACCTATACATTTTTGAAAACTAGACACCCAGGGGAATCCAGGATGGGGTGACTTGACTGCCTCCCACCAGGTTCTGTTACCCAAAACCCCTTGCAAACCTAAAAAATTGGCAAAAAAAACACATTTTCCCCACATTTCTGTGGTGGAAAGTTCTGGAATCTGCGTGGATCCACAAATTTCCACGCACCCCGCGTTCCCCAAAGTCTTCCGAGAAAAATGGTACCTCACTTGTGTGGGTAGGCCTAGTGCCCGCGACAGGAAACGGCGCAAAATGCAACGTGGACACACCTCATTTTCGCAGTGAAAAATGACCCTTTTGTGGCAAAGTGCCTAGCTGTAGTTTGTGAACCATAGCTCTGCCGGCACCTAGGGAAACCTAGCAAACCTATACATTTTTGAAAACTAGACACCCAGGGGAATCCAGGATGGGGTGACTTGACTGCCTCCCACCAGGTTCTGTTACCCAGAATCCCTTGCAAACCTAAAAAATTGGCAAAAAACACATTTTCCCCACATTTCTGTGGTGGAAAGTTCTGGAATCTGCGTGGATCCACAAATTTACACCCACCCCGCGTTCCCCAAAGTCTTCCGAGAAAAATGGTACCTCACTTGTGTGGGTCGGCCTAGTGCCCGCGTCAGGAAACGGCGCAAAACGCAACGTGGACACACCTCAATTTTGCAGTGAAAAATGACCCTTTTTTGGTAAAGTGCCTAGCTGTAGTTTTTGAACCATAGCTCTGCCGGCACATAGGGAAACCTACCAAACCCACACATTTCTGAAAACTAGACACCCAGAGGATTCCAGGGAGGTATGGCTTGCGTGGATCCCCCAACGTTTCCTTACCCAGAATCCCCTGCAAACCTCAAATTTAGCTGAAAAAATCACTTTTTTCACACATTTTTGTGTGGGAAAGTTGTGGCATCACCGGGCTGACACAAATTTCCTACCACCCAGCGTTCCCCCGGGTCTCACGATAAAAACGGTGCCTCACACGTGTGGGAGGCCCAACTACCCGCGACAGGCAAGGGCACAAAACGTAGTGAGGCGACATCAAAATTGCCCATCACAAAACAACCTGGTTTTGCAAGGGGGTCACCTGGGTTTTGGCCCGTGCTCGGCGGCCACCTAAGGAAACCTACCAAACCCACATATTTCTGAAAACTAGACACCCAGGGGATTCCAGGGAGGTATGGCTTGCGTGGATCCCCCAACGTTTCCTTACCCAGAATCTACTGCAAACCTCAAATTTAGCTGAAAAATTCACTTTTTTCACACATTTTTGTGTGGGAAAGTTGTGGCATCACCGGGCTCACACAAATTTCCTACCACCCAGCGTTCCCCCAGCTCTCCCGATAAAAATGGTGCCTAACTTGTGTGGGAGGCCCAAGTACCCGCGACAGGCAAGGGCCCAAAACGTAGTGAGGCGACATCAAAATTGCCTATCAAAAAATGTTTTGGGCCCTTGCCTGTCGAGGGTACTTGGGCCTCCCACACAAGTGAGGCACCATTTTTATCGGGAGAGCTGGGGGAACGCTGGGTGGTAGGAAATTTGTGTGAGCCCGGTGATGCCACAACTTTCCCACACAAAAATGTGTGATTTTTTTCAGCTAAAATTGAGGTTTGCAGGGGATTCTGGGTAAGGAAACGTTGGGGGATCCACGCAAGCCATACCTCCCTGGAATCTTCCGGGTGTCTAGTTTTCAGAAATGTGCGGGTTTGGTAGGTTTCCCTAGATGGCCGCCGAGCACGGGGCCAAAAACCCAGGTGACCCCCTTGCAAAATCATGTCGTTTTGAGATAATTAGTTGTTTATTTCTGCAGCGTGAAAATTTTGGCACAATATTGCAAGGAAAATGTGACAGACATTTTGAGGTTTGCAGGACATTGTGGATAAAATAACTTGTTGGGATTCACAAGAGAGACATCACCATGTACTCCCATGGGTTTACGACAATATCTACAGTTGGTAGGTTATTCTTAGATGGAATGTACACCTTGGCAGAGAGACTAAAAAGACAAAGATTCCTGCACAGCCATCTATTCCTCAAACACACACACATACTGGTTGGATTTGGCACGAGGGCGAGTGATGGTTCAGTATATAAAATTTTATTAACAAGAGATTTCATAAAAATGAAATGCACTGTCAATAATTAAATGGACAAAAAACTGAACCAGTGACTCGCAGCTCGTGAGCTGTAAAGCCACGGCAAGGCACCAACCGATTTACAGGCCATTCACACACCTTTCATACATGATACACACGACCATTCACACCACCATGCACGAAACCAACACATTACAACATTCACAAAAAGGGACAAGGTACACCCTGCTTCAGAAAGACAAAAAAGACAAATATTACTGCACAGCCATTTAATCCTCAAGCACACACACATACTGGTTGGATTTGGCACGAGGGTTAGTGATGGTTCAGTATATACAATTGTATTAGCAAGTGATTTCACAAAAATGAAATTCACTGTTAATAATTGAAAGGACGAGAAACTGAACCATTGACTCACAGCTCATGAGCTGCAAAGCCACGACAAGGCACCAACCTCTTTACAGGCCATTCATGCACCTTTCATACGTGTGACACATACAAAACCATTCACACCGCCAGCCGCGGGCCCATCACATTACAACACTCACACCAGCAGACAGCGCCATTCAAGGGCCCATCACTTTCACACGCCCACATTCCTGACACAGCAACCACACAAGCTGATGGATTGCGTGGAGTGGCGCTCAGCTAGCAGTGTGTGTAGTGACCAGCAGCAAGTCACTACTCACACACCGACAGCCGAGCGCCAGTCCACGCACACCGCCAGCCAAGCACCAGTCCACGTACACCGCCAGCCAAGCGCCAGTCCACGCACACCGCCAGCCAAGCGCCAGTCCACGCACACAGCCAGCCAAGCGCCAGTCCACGCACACCGCCAGCCAAGCGCCAATCCATGCACACCGCCAGCCAAGCGCCAATCCACGCACACCGCCAGCCAAGCGCCAGTCCACGCACACCGCCAGCCAAGCGCCAGTCCACGCACACCGCCAGCTAAGCGCCAGTTCACGCACACCGCCAGCCAAGCGCCAGTCCACGCACACCACCAGCCAAGCGCCAGTCCACGCACACCACCAGCCAAGCGCCAGTCCACGCACAACGCCAGCCAAGCGCCAATCCACGCACACCGCCAGCCAAGCGCCAATCCACGCACACTGCCAGCCAAACACCAGTCCACGCACACCGCCAGCCAAGCGCCAGTCCACGCACACCGCCAGCCAAGCGCCAGTCCACACACACCACCAGCCAAGCGCCAGCCTACACACACCGCCATCACATTTAGGATTTTTTATACAAAAAGAAAACACAAACAAATTGCAAATGGATACAAATCTACTAACACAAAATCTGAAACTAAATACATTGCACTAATGCCAACCTTGAAACAGAATAACATTTTTTAAACAATACAGACCAGGCAGTTCACTTTACCACTCATGGATGCTCCCAAAAATTATTTTGCGTGTGGTACACTCTAAAACAAGCAGGCACACACAGCCCAGGGTTAGAAGGACACTCTGGGCAGTACATACGAGTCTCCTTCCGCGTACCTCTTCGCCAACAGACTCTACATCTCCTAGTGGGAAAGTCTTTCGAGGGTGTGGGAGAAATGTAATCAGGAAAGTGGCGATCTTTCAATCGAGCCACATCCTCCACCACTCCAACTCTAGGAACACTTGCCTGTTCCACAACAACAAGGCTGCCTATCACAGACTGCTGAAACTGAACAAAAGTCAACTTTGACGCAGGAGAACACTCCTTGAACACAACAAAAGCATTGAAAGTTGCTAAATTGAAGAGATGGATGGCCAACTTCTTATACCAAACGTAAGCCTTACGAATAGCAGTGTAAGGTTCCAACCTCTGATCTACTCTGTCAACACCACCCATGTGCTTATTGTAGTCTAAAATGCACACAGGTTTGCGCACTTCAGCAATCTGACCCCAAACAGCCACAGGTGAAGTACTCTCATCATGGATGGTAGTCAGCATGTACACATCCCTCCTGTCCACAAATTTCACAGCTAGTAGTTCATCACTACACAAGGAACTGCACTGTCCCCTCTGAAGTTTTTTGCAAACAAGCTCTTTTGGATAACCTTTACGGTTAGAGCGGATTGTGCCATAAGCAAAAGTGTCCACTTTGAACAATTCCTTAAACAATTGCACAGCAGTGTAGAAGTTATCAAGGTACAAATGGTGGCCTCTGTTAAACAGTCCTCTAGCAAGATCCCACACAATTTTCTCTGAAACTCCAAAAGTGGACGGACAACCAGGGGGTCAATAGTGGAATCCCTACCAGTGTACACACGTAAATTAAAAACATATCCTGTCCTACTCTCAGACAACATATACAGCTTAATTCCATAGCGTGCCCTCTTGCTAGGGATGTACTGCCTAAAAACCAAACGGCCCTTGAACAAGACCAAAGACTCATTAATAGATATTTCTTTCCCTGGAGTGTAGATCTCTGAAAATCGATCTACAAAGTGATCAAGAACAGGCCGAATCTTAAAAAGACGGTCACAGTCAGGGTGATCTCGTGACAGCGCCAAAGAATTATCAACAAAATGCAGCATCCGTAGCAAAAGTAAATACCGATCACGAGTCATAACTGCAGGAAATATGGCCGTTGCCATCAAGGGACTGGTAGACCAATATGAAGCCATGGACGGCTTCCTTATCAAACCCATCAATAAAGTCAAACCCAAAAACTTCTTCATCTCCTCTTCCAGATTTGTGGGAGTCCACCGGGTAGCTCTAGAGTGGGGCCTAAGTTTGTCACTGTTGTCCCTCAAAAACTGTTCAGCATACAAATTAGTCTGCTCAACAATCTCACCCAAAAATACATCATCCATAAACAACTGAAAAAACTGTATAGGCAAAACATTTTCACAATCCACTCTACACCCTGCATCACCACTAAAGGCAGGCAACACCGGCTGCACCATGTTTGGATCAACCCAGAGTCCAGCACTTCCAGTAGGAAGCCTAGCAGCCTCAGGCTGCAATCCAGATGCCTCTTGCACCATTGGCACAGCAGTATCCTCCTCTAAAACAGGCACTTCATCCGCACTGAGAGTAGCTTCATCCACACCAAGAGTTGCTTCATCTGCACTGAGAGTACCTTCATCATCCGATGATTCCATGTGGAGAGAAAACTCACTGCCTGATTCTTCCCCTCTCTCCTCTCCCTCAGACGCACTGTCAGTCTCATAATCCTGCTCAGAGGAAGATTCAAGAAGCATACCATGAGCAGTCATTCTACGGCTAGCCATAATGCTTACTAATAAAGGTAACTTGTCAAACAAGTCAACAACAACAAACACTTTGTAAAATAAGTAATACATAAGATGCACCTTTATCAGAAATACCTATATACTCCAAAACGATACCACTCACTTGCCAAAAGCAGCTAAACTCACCACCACCTACTCTGCACAGACACAGAATGGATCAACAATATCCCACTAAACAAGAAAGAGAAAAGAAAATGACACATAAGACAATGCAAAACACATCGCAAAGAATTTTATGCTCAAAACACTAACTAAATATGCTGCCATTAGGACATCACTTACAATCTTACAATAAAATTCATTCATACATGACAATAACACTCATTTGGAGTAAATACAACAAAAAAGTTTTTCTTACCAAAAAAATGCAACTACGCAAAACTGCATAACAACCACTGTCGAAACCGCAAACAGGAATCAAAAGCTTTACACTAGAATAAAAAGGAGAAAAAAACATTACAATCACATATGCAAATAATGCACCAGTCCACACACAATCCACCAGCCAAGCTAAGGGGTAGGTGGGCCTAAGAGTATAAATAAAATATTCACCCCCGTAAAGGGGAGCAACCCTTGCCCTTGAGGCCACTCCCCAACACAAAAATTTAAAAACCCTGGTGTCTAGTGGCTTCTGCCCCCTTGGGGGCAGATGGGCCTAAAAACATACTGCTATTCTGCCACCCAAAGAGGGCAGAAATGGCCACAATCATCCTCCCATAAAGGGGAGCGACCCTTGTCCAAGGGGCCGCTCCCCAAACCCTGGTGGCCTAGTGGCCCTACAAAAAAACAAATCAGCCGATCTGCCCCTCAGGGTGGCAGAAATGGCCAAATTAATGCTTCCCAAAGGGGAGCAACCCTTGCCCAAGGGGCCACTCCCCACAAACAAATCCCTGGTGGTCTTGTGGGCCCAATTTAAAAAAAACATGGCGAGATCTGCCCACCAGACACAGCCACAAACATTGCCCCCAAAGGAGAGCGACCCTTGACCAAGGGGTTACTCTCCACAAATAAATCCCTGGTGGTCTAGTGGGCCCAATATAAAAAAAATGGCGAAATCTGCCCCCCCATGGGGGCAGACAGCCACAAACAATGCCCCCAAGGGGAGCGACCCTTGCCCAAGGGGCCACTCCCCACAAATAAATCCCTGGTGGCCTAGTGGCCATACAAAAAAATCAGCCGATCTGCCCACCCAGGGGGGCAGAAACGGCCAAATTAATGCTCCCCAAAGGGAGCGACCCTTGCCCAAGGGGCCACTCCCCACAAACAAATCCCTGGTGGTCTAGTGGGCCTAATTTTTAAAAAAACATGGCGATCTGGCCCCCTGGGGGGCAGACACAGCCACAAATATTGCCCCCAAAGGAGAGCGACCCTTGCCCAAGGGGTCACTCTCCACAAATAAATCCTTGGTGGTCTAGTGGGCACTATATCAAAAATAATTGGGAGATCTGCCCCCCCCATGGGGGAAGACAGCCACAAACAATGCCTCCAAAAGGGAGTGACCCTTGCCCAAGGGACCACTCCCCAAACATTTATGGTGGTCCAGTGGGCAATTTCTTTATAAATAATGGCGAAGTCTGCCCCCCAGGGGGGCAGACCAAGCCATACAACATTGCCCCAAAAGGGGGAGCGACCTTTGCCTAAGGGGCCGCTCCCCCAAACAGAAAACAGTTCTCCATTTAAAAAAATAATAATAATCCCTGGCGTCTAGTGGGCATTCCTGCTGCACGATCGCACGATCGTGCAGCAGGAATGCACAAAAGAGGCATCGGGGGGAAAGAAGAACCCTTTCCTTTCCCTGATGCCTCTTTTGTTTGAATCCCCCCTCCCCAGAGCCAAAACTCACCTCTTTCTTCCCCGACGCGCTGAAAGCAAATGGCTTCCAGCGCGTCGGGGAAGAAAGGGAAACCTCCAATGACGTCAGCGCACCTCGCGCACTGACGTCATTGATGACGTGTACGGGGGCGGGGGGAGGCAGGGGAAGGGCTTCCCCTGCCTTCCCCGGTAAAAATACCCAGATCGGAGTCCCACGGGGGGAGCGCCACGCTTCCCCCGTGGGTGGGTGCCATGACGAGCTGGACTCGTCATGAGCACACGCCCATTGTGTGCCATGACGAGTCCAGCTCGTCATGAGCACCGAAGGGGTTAAGACGAGACATGTTGACTTTATCAATGCTAGGTAAAGTAGCATCTATGTTCTGTTTTAATGCTGATCAAGAGCAACCGCGTTTATTATTAATTTGATTATTCCACTCAATCTTGTTTAATAAACATGATTATTTTAAGCACTTGACACATAAAAACCTAGCCCTTTGCCCATAAAATGTAATATAAGGACTACGTTTGTCGTCATCCATTAGCGCACAGCATTTAAATGCTGCCGCTCCTGCCCTCTGGGTTTGTTTTCTCACATTGCTTGTTTGGAATGTTATAGCCTTTAAAGCTCTGGCTGTTGTCTTCCGCTTCAGCCAGAGACACCTGCAGTGTCAACATGGAATCAGCAGTGCAAAGGACAAGTATTGGCAAAACAAATCGGTCTCACCTATGTGAGATCTATTGGCCTTGTCAATGTTTATTTAGTCATGTTGCACAGACTAAAAGTAAAGAAATTAAAAAAATAAAAGTAATATGGTGCGGTCAACATTGCCCGCACCATAATTCTTTTTTTTTTTCTTTACTTTCAGCTGTGTTGCACAGTGTCCGTGCTGCTGTGCAACACAGCTAAAAAAAACTAACAAGATCAATAGAGCTTGTTTTGGCTTTGCCAATGCTTGTTGGGAGTGCCCTTCTGCTGCTTCCACTTTCTGTCTCGGCCTATTTTTACTTCAGCACTACATAAGAGTGTATGTGTTTTCGTGCTTTTGTTTTCACCCGCTCGTTTCACATGTTCTTGTTTGTTACCTTTTACTTTTTATCCTCACCTCTTCTACTGTTTGGTGCAGCATAACAACGCCAGCAGGCCACAGGTTTTAGCTTCGCTTTTAACAATTATTTCAAAATACATTAATGGCTTTGCGCTATCGCTATTAAGTAAGCACTTGTTTTAGTTTGTAGCAAAGAGCTCTTTTGGTGCGTCTTTCATGATTTATAGGATGTCTTTTGTATCATTAGCCCGTTTGCTGCTTCGAACGTTCCGCGCCAGTGCGGAACGTTCTATTAAACGGGCGGGGCCGCGTCGGCCAACGGACGTGCGCAGCACTACCGAGGTAGTGCTCGCGACGGCCGTTGGCCGACAGCAGCAGCAAACGGGTTAATAAGATTTATGCAAAAACAGCTTGCGGTTTAAATTGGTTTATGTTTGCAAGTTTACGGGTTGGAAAGAACATTCTATCATGAAAATAACATATTGTATAGCACATTTTTGCTTGTTTGGCTGGTTCTATCGAGCTTCCTCGTTAGCTTAATTTTTACATTGTAGCAAAGATTACCATACCATACTATACAATGACAGACCATACTATACTATACAATAACAGGTCATACCATATCATGCAACAACAAGCCATACTATACCATGCAATGACAGGCTATACCATACCATACTGTACAATGGCCGGTAATACCATACCATATTATACTTTACAATAACAGGCCATACCATACTATACAATGACAGGCCATATCATACCATACTATACAACGACAGGCCATACCAAACCATGCTATAAAATTATAGGTCATACCATACCATACCTGACTATACAATGACAGACCATATCATAGCATACCATACTATAAAATGACCGGCCATACCATATCATATACAATGACAGGTCATCATAACATGCTACACAATGACTGGCCATACTATACCATACTCTCAGTGACAGGCCATACCATACTATACAATGACAAACCATACTATACCATACCATACAGTGACAGACCATACCATACTATAATGACATGCAGTACCATACCATACGGTGCAGTGACAGGCTATGCTACACCACACTATACTGTTCAATGACAAGCCATACCGTACCACACCATACTATACAGTGACAAGCCGTACCGTACCATACCATACTATACAATGACAAGCATAATATATCATACTATACAATGACTGGCCATACCATACTCTACAGTGACAGGCCATACCATACTATACAATGACAAACCATACTATACCATAGCATACAATGACAGGACATACCATACTATAAAATGACATGTAGTACCATACCATACTGTGCAATGACAGGCTATGCTATACCACACCATACTGTTCAATGACAAGCCATACTGTACCATACTATATAATGACAAGCCATACCATACTATACAATAAGCATAATATATCATACTATGCAATGACAGGCCATATCATGCTGTACAATGGCAGGCCATACCATACTATACAGTGACAGGGCATATAATACCATGCCGTACAATACTATACAATGATAGGCCGTACCATACTAGAAACATGACATACCATACCATGTCATGCCATACCATATTATACTATACCAACACTTTTTACTTTTAGCCATGCTGCACAGCACAAGTAATACCAGACCAGTTTCAGCCTTATGAGGCCTTGCCTAGCATCTGGACTAAATGAAACAACAGGGTCGTGGATGCCAAACAAATGAAATCAAACAAAATGTTTCAGTTAGCAGATTCTTTACATTCCTGTTATTTTGACAGTTCCTTCCTTCCTTTTCAGAAAGGGAACGTTCTGTGGCAACCTAAGATAAGCTCTTCCCGTCCGACTTAGTCTTGGCTCTACAATGCATAAATAGGAAGCACTGCTGTTCTGCATTACTGGACTCTGCCATTGTCTAGGTACAGAGCTTGTTAACCATTTCTATTTCATGCGACTTCATGTGCTGAGTCTCTGAAAGTTACTTGCCTCAGGCTTGTAAATTAGTTGCCGGAGTAAGCACTTGCCTCAGAGTTAATTGCTTGTTTTCCAGTGTAGGGTGAAAAAAAATATACATTTTTAATTGATTTGTATTGAATTGCTTGTAGTATTTATGTAGAATTTACAGTTTTATTGTTTATTCTGGTGCCTGTTCTGCGCTAAAGAACTTATTTTCCCCAGTGTCTGTTTTAGTTGAAAATTTGCTTAAAATCTTAATTTGTCTATAGAAAAAGTAAACAACGTGATAAATCTGTGTGAGTTCATCAAAGTGACTAATAAGGGAGTGAGGGCCATGCATTACTTTTTAAAAGGTCGAGTAAGGCCTCAAATACCATTAGCAGCCAAAGTTAAGATTTTGAAATAGTTCTGTCAAGATGTGTAAAGGTTTACCACTACGGCTCTACAAAACACCTTAATTAATAAACACTACCTTAACTTGCCAGCAGTGATATATTGTTTCATATCATGATGTGGTATTGATTTTTGGTATGCGTTAAAGTTTTTTATTGTATTTTAGGGCTATGATGTAGCCATTTGGAAACTAATAAGCTCTATTTTGCCACCTTAAACTTGGCTCATTATCCACACTGCTGTTCCTGCCTCTCCCACAGCTTTTTTCCATTTCCACCATTCAGCTCAATCTGTGTTTTTCAGTCTCGCCTTCAGCCAGATTTAGTGGTTTGTGGTTTAAGACCGATTGTCTCCAATGCAACAATATATAGAGTGTGCTTTGGGTCAACCGCATGCTTATGATTGGATAGCTCAATTGTATATCTCAGTTAAATGCTCTTGATTTGTTGTTGTCTTTCCTCAGTTTTCTTGTTTTTGTCCACCCCTTGAACATTTCCTCTTTACCATACTTTTGATGGGAAGAGTTGCAACTTTCACCTGCTGACACCACAAAACAATTTTTTTAAATTTTGCTTTCAGCGGGAGCACATGGATTCAACCCCTTTCTCTTTCTGTCTGTCTCTCTCTACTGCCACTCTTATGATACTCACCGTCCTCAATTCCTCTTGGTGTGAGGGCCCAACAGCCTTCCCACCTGCTTTTGGGACGTCAGCTTCTCTGTTCGACATTGCTCCCCACCCATCCCCACTTGCATTTTATTACACACACACAAAACATAACATACCTATTATTATGAGGACCGGCCATTGACCGTAATGAAGTGTATAATTACTATTCTAACTCCACACACGCTTTGATAGTAGAAAAGGTTATGAAGTGGGCCAAGGCAAATCTAACTGCACTTTCAGTTTTCTGATACACTCACTTGAAAGTACCTAAACACCCTATTGCAACCGGTCCTCACAACACAGCAGTCCTTACAAGGATAGTGTTTTTCAGGTTCTAACAAGTTTTACTCACGCTGTGAGGAACGAGTCGGTCCCCACAACGTGGGTTATACATGCCCACACACACTCCCTCTCTCTCTCACTCTCTCACTCTCTCGCCAATACTACCAGACCACTCGCCTCTGTTGCTTTGTGTGGCATTTTGCATACATTGATCCTCTCATTCCCTTTCTCATCACGACTCCTTCCTCCCACATTTACTCGCCCTTTGCTCTCCGGTTCCCTGTTTCATTTCATTTTAGTTTTCCTTATTTAAAAAAAAAAAAAACTGATTTTTTTTCTCTCCGAGGGCCTGGCAGATGCAAACTACTACTAGACCACTCACTTATTTTCGTTGTGCGCAGTTCTTGTGTTATTTGATTTACTGTTGCAGAAAATCAAGCAGTCATTTTCGAACCTTAATTTAAATGTAAAAATAAAAGTCCAAGATGGCAGCTGGTGCTTCACAGCGCAGCATCGTTAATGACGTGACACGTGCATGGACATAGGCAGCAGGGCTGCCCTTGTGTGCATCAGTCGCCACTGGTCCTTTTGACATTTAGTTTTTCTTTTTGCTTATTTGCTTTTTAAAATGCTTTTCAAACTACCATTGGCAAAGCCAGTAGCTTAGCACCCCCATTATGAAGGTGGAACCTGTTGGCTTTATCAATGCTTGTTTTTTTCATTCCCACTATCTTACTAGAAGCTGTTGGCCCTGCTGTTCTCTGTGGAGTTGTGTATTACAGATCGGTGCAGGTACTTACATGCGGTAGTACAAACATATCAGAAAAAAATAACGTAACCCAGCTGTCCTTTTATATTTAGTTTCTATTTATTTAATGTTTATTATTTCAGCTGTCAGCCCTACAATGATTAAAAACCATTGGTTAATAACAGTTTGTGAATCTCAAACCTATATAGTACAATCGAACGAATAACATAATAGCTCATAGCACATAGGCACTGCTACCTGTATTCTTTCTGCCACAAAACATATTTAGAAAATTTATGTACGATGAAGCATAAAAAAGCACAAACTCCCCACGCGCATGGCCCCAATAAAAACAATTAATACATCAGTGTAATGTGAGGTCCTGTTAAAGTTCAAGAAGCATAAGAGCATAATACTTAAAATCAAATAAAGTTCGATCTAACAACAAGTAGTCAACTTTCAGGATAGAGCAGTAATGGCTATGGGATCAATAACCACAAGTCAATGTTCGTCTAAAGGCACAGGTGCATAAAATCAACAAGAAAATACAAAGAAAGTCAATCTAGTATTGCATCTATATGATGAATAAAGTGGAAATAGCGTCCTGTTAAAAAAGTGCACAAGAAGGGGACCCAACAGCGGTTGACCCTCCATTGTGGGTCATCCAGTTGGCTTAATACCTAAAACAGCAGGCACCTCTCTCAAACGTGGCCAAGTAGCCCATAAGTATGATGCTACAGAGTTGAGAACATACTCCTCATCAGTTCTAAGGCAGAGCGACAGTGCTAATTTAACACAATTAGGCCCATATAGTCTAAAGATGGGAAGAAGCCATCGCCTGCATGTGGAGTGATATGTTGTGCAAAACAACAGAAAATGTCTGACGTTATCCCTCCCTCCAAACTCACAATTACAGTAACCCAGCAATTGGGACTCACCTTTTTGGCAAGGTGCTAAAGAGCCTTCCATCCCAGTAGTCCAGATCCCTGAGTATCATGGTCCCTTTTTAGGTCGAGCCTCGAGTAGCGCGCAAGCGCTGCTCTGCGAGACTTATAGTTAGGGAGTTTGAAAAGCTGACCAGACGCTCGTGCGTCATGGCCTTTTCCCTGCGGTTACGCGCAAGCAAAAGGCCATGGTGCACGAGCGTGTGGACACGCCTGCTGCTCGCAAGCGCGCGCGCACCACTCGCGTGCTTGTTTAGTTTGACTTTCGCGGCCGCGTCACTTTTTTATTTCTTTCAGTTTCGCATAATCGCGGCACCCGCGCTTTACTTTTAAAATTAAAAGTAAAGCGCGGGTGCCGCGATTGTAGCAAAAGTAAAGAAATAGATGTTTTTTTCTATTTCTTTACTTTTGCTCAATAGCGGCACCCGCGCTTTACTTTTAACATGGTTTAGGTAAAGCGCCGGTGCCGCGATTGCTGCAAAAGTAAAGAAATAGATGTTTTTTTCTATTTCTTTACTTTTGCAGCAATCAAACACATTGGCAAAGTCAATAGCTCTGCCTAAACACTTATAAGGGCCCAAAAGCGAGACCTATTGGCTATGCCAATGCTTGTTTCCTTTGCTTCTTTGTCCAAGCTGTTTTTTGTTTGTCCCAGAGATGATGGGGTTGCTATGGGGAAGCAAAGGACATTTTGTTTGGGTTGTGCGGTTCTAAGTGTGGTCGTATCAGGCTCTAGGACCTTTCACATCCTCAGAGGACCAAACTATCAGGCAAGAGCTATAGCTCCGTCAAAGCACTATCAAAATATAAGCCGAGAGACCAGAATCAGTACATAGTAACCAGTCATAAAAGGCCACCTGTTTATTTATAAAGATTGAAAGTTGGCAGAAGATCTGTGAGTAACGGAAAAAGCTTTTTTTCATTATATAAAACATTTTGTATTCGTATAACTTACAATAAAAAGCTGCGTAACAGTTGGAGCGTTTGGTAGTTTGGATTCCCAAGGGTTGTCATTGCTGCACAGCATCGAAGTTTCACAACCTGCGGCACTACAATACTTAAAAACTTTGTGGAACGTAGTCCTGCCATGTTATGAGAGTTTTAATCACTGATTTCCAAAGCAGTGCTCTAATGCAACGGTGCTTAAAACATAGCAAATTAAATGGTGCTTTTAAATGCACCTAGAGCATCCTAAATTGTTATGGGCTCTAATTGTAAGAAGTAAAAAGAAACGATTTAGCTAGAGGCTAGGACATACACCCAGCGGTCGCACGCAGACATTTCAGTTTTGATATATGTTGGGATGGAAAAGGCCTCTGCGTGGTTAAAGATGTGCGCCTTAGCCCTGAGTGCCCAACTGTACTGTTGTCTGGATCCCTAATGCTGATTTCTTGTCCTAGATAAATACAGATCATGCGTGTGTGCCATGACATAAGATTGTCTCGCGGATTTCAGTCTTATTGGACTGGGAGGGGTGTCCAAAGCGCTACCCTTAGAGTGGTGAAAGGCTACTGCCTTCACCAAAAGTTCAGCTGCTGTGTGCTTAACTCACTCTTGGCCTATATTAGGCTGATGTGGAGTGCTGCACAGCGCAGGAGTCGGTACTCTGGGCTGGATGTATTTGTGCCTGGGAAGGGTACAGTATACAGGGATAGAGCAGTACATGTGTGGTTAGTGCATGTTATGAGTGTATGTATGCCTGCGGGGAATATATTACATGAGAGATGTAGTGCTGTGCAGTGTGTGCGCAATGGAAGCATGTGATGGGTGTATGTGTGCTTGCGTGAAGTACAATACATGATGGGTGAAGTGTATTGCCGCGCGCACACAGTGAGTGTGTGTGCTGGCAGTGTGTGTTTGCGAATACCATACCCTGGTACAAAATAGAAAAGCTACAGTACCGAACAGTGCCTGATGACTGAATGTGAGCGCTCAGTGTAAGTGTATCTGTAATGGCACAATGCATTGAGTTAAAAGTGCTGGACAATAAGTGTGCTGTGAATGTACACTGTGTCCAAGTGTGCCTCCATGGTACATTACATGGAGGACGTTGGGTTCCATTTTGGGAAGCCCAGGACTGCCTGGTGAAGACATGAGGGGTAGAGGAATACCCCCAGACATTTATTGCTGCATTCCTGTGAGCTGGGTGGGACACACACTGGAGGAAGAGACACCCCCTTTACAATTCAAAAGGTTGCTCTTTCATTCAGTGATGGATCATAAGGTATCATCTGGACACATCTCAGGACGGAGATGGGGCTGAAAAGGGAATCATAAAAAGTAGGGCTGGGAGCCGAGGATTAACCTTTTGATGCACATATCATTGTGGCTGACATCCAGATGTGAATGCTGGTCACTCACATGAAATGTGTTCTGGGTCTATCAACTTCCGAGTCTTTCCTGCTGTGGTAGACAGCCTTTCAAAAGGGAAGAATTAAAAGGAAACATGCACGCTTCAAAAGAAGCAGAGCCCCAACACAAAACTTCAAAGACTCAGATCCTAAATATCATTTGGTACCTTTAAATGGACAATGAGAAAGGGAGGTTGAGACCCCTTAATCTGTCATCTGCCAAGCAGCCAGATGGGGTGTGTGAGAAGGGGAAGCTCTGCAAGACTTCTGCCTGTGACCAGGACTGGGGGCAAAGTCCTGCTACTCTCCTTGCTGGGTGAGGGGGCATCACCCGGGGAAACCAATATCATCTGCCCTGGAGCACCAGCAGCTGCCTGCTTGCCAAGACCACTGTGCCATGTGAGGAAGAGGAGAGCATTGGAAGAATCGAGGTCCAATGGGGAGCCCTACCACTCTCTGAGTGAGGTGTGAGGAAATGACAATCCAGCCACCCCTGTATGACAGGACAGGGCCCCTGTGACCCTGAGCTGTGTAGTGAGCACCATGCGGGAAGCGCCAGGCCCGCACCGCCTCATTGCAGTGAACCTGTATGCCAGAGGGGGCCACGTTGAACTATTTGTTGACAGAGCATCAAGACTTGTGCCCGCCATAATCGGCAACCCCATATGCCAGGAGGGTCCACCGTAGTGAGGGGGAGTGCACGAGAGGAGTCTTCACGTAGACTGAAACAACTTCAGCTACCACAAATGCCAGAACTGGCTGCCGGTGTTTGGAGCTGATTTGAGGAGACTGCAGGACCAGACTGTAGCGTTACGACCAGGAGTGGCGATACGATGGTTTCAAGGAATCGCGAAATTATATTCTGCCTTATTGTGAGTACGCTGTTATAAATAATTTGGAAAGACTACACAGCAAAACACTAGGCGGAGGCATACTTAATAGAAGAGAACCCCCATCCACCTTTGAGATTCTTTCTCAACTTAAATGGTCCTGATGAAGGTGGGTATAATCTCAATCCACTGAAACGTGCGTTGACCGACCATATGGGAAACCTGCCTACGACAATACACCAGTAGACAACCTTTAGATTAAATCATACCACATAACTGATGTTTGGGTGTGTGTCATTCGAAATAATAGGACTTCCCTACGATAATTCAATTCCTTTCGGTGTGTGAATGTGTTGCGTGTATGAGATGGTTATGACTGGCTAGTATGATTGATGGATGGTTGTTAGTGGGGTTACAGCTAATTCATTTTATGATGTTATTTATTGCATTGTGTATGTCACTCTGTCCTTGTCTTTAGGCAATACTGTGATGTAGAGATTGTAGGTTTTGTGTTTGTGATATATTACATGTTGTTTACTGTTCATTAACAGCAAGAAATAATTGTACATCCTTGTTCAACTGAATTGATATGAACAAAAAAAAGTTATTTATATAAAAAAAATCCTAAAAAATATTTTGTACACTAAAGAAAATAAATGTATTTTTTGAATCAGCAGTCTGTTTAAGTGCTGTGCATCTGCCTTGCGTATGAGCCTATTGGAGGCCACTTACAAAGCAAAATAGGTCAGACAAGAGTTTTCCTTTACAGTAGCTGTTAATTCACCCTTGCTCCTGGACCTTATAATTCTCATAGGGGGTACCTTTTTCCTATACTGGCTGCCGGTACTAACACTGCCAGAAGTTCTGATTGTTATCCCGACAGAAGATTGCGGCTGTGACTGGCGGGTCAAGACCGCACACCAAGACCTGCGCCTGACTAATGCTCCTTTGAAGACCGTGAAAGACGCCACTGGAAACGTTGCACGCTTACTGGGCTACAGTCTGGAGCTGGAGGATCTAATCTCCCCTTCCCCCTTGAGGGAAAGATTGACCTACCTTGTCTTCGTGGAGATGGAGCAGCTCCGATCGCTGGGACAAGCCAGCAGGGCTGTGTGAGAAGTTGGCCTGGCATATGCTGTCCACTAATTATAGTGGGCACCTTGCACCAGTCCAAACAACCCCTTATTGGAGATAGGTTAAAGACAACCTTATTGAAAGCTATCCTAGTGGTAGCTATGGAGAGCAGCCTTCAGGCTAAGTCTTGAAGGAATGTAAAGCAGCTTGTTTTACCAGTCTATAATCTCTTGAGTGACCAAATGAAAGAGCACCACACCAGGTATATATTCAAAATATATGTATTTATTGCTAAACACACCCCTCTAGTCTCTTTATGAGGCTAGAGTTCGAAGTACACAAGTTATAAGTTATTTAAACACAGTAATAGCACAAATACACGTTTGGGCCCTAGGGGCGTACCAAACCATATACCAATAAAGTGGTATAAGAACCACGACTGAACTAGACACTAGGCCTAGAGCCTCTAGAAGTGCTTGGACCACAAGGAACAACCCAAGGTAGTGACACAGGGGACCCACGGGGGACGCGTGCAGTGTAAATACACAACCGCGATACGCCGTTAACTTCTATGGAGAAAGTCGCGATCAGGAAATGAAAGAAAAGGGACACTTAAAGGAGGACTTGGAGCAAACCCTTTGAGAACTAGGTCGTTCTAGAGTCTCTACCCACGGGAGCACCGGAGTACTTGTGTTACCTCACCCAGGGAAGCCGGGTGCATAGGTGCCTTTCGGGGTCGGGTTTCGTCGTCGATTTGAATGGCGATCTGCTGCAAAGTGCTGCTGGCGACCAAGTGGAAAGTGTCCGGGTGGATCCAAGAGTGGATCGGAGATCTGAAGAACCTGAAAGCAGAGGGGACAGAGTCTGGGTCACTAGCCAGTGACCAGGAAGGCGATGAGCGGATGCCCACCGATGTCGAGTGCTTCAGGTAGGTTGACGGTCGTCTTGACTCTTCAGCCACGAGGTCCAGGAGGCGTTGTCGGCGACCAGGAGCAGGATTCGGGCTGGTACACGATGTCTGTCGAGTGCTGAGGTGTCGGCGACCGGATTGGACCCAACAAGCCTTGGCAACGGCAAGTCTCGATGAAAGTAAAGAATGACGATGATGCAGACCAGCAAGGTCTGAGGAACTCACCCAGCAAGGGTAAGTGAGGGCAAGCCTGGAGCAACCAGGGAGCCCAAGAAGAAAAGGATGGCCTTCGTGAAGGGCTACTAGCCAACGGGCTAGCGACCGCGAAGGAGCCTCGAGACGTCGCACGTGGAGCTGGCTCACAGGACACTAGTGGAGTGGAGGCCAGTGATCTTCGGTGCAGTTGGTGCTGGAGGCTAGGGCTACTCGGAGCCCAAAGCACGACTTCGTGGGAGACCCAGAAGAGGATGCACTAGCAAATGCATGCAGTGTCCAGGGGTCACGGTTCCACGTTACCCACGACAGCTACGGGCCTCAGCTTTGCTGGGGACTCAGGGCAGCCTCGGGGAAGTCTGGAAATCCACCTCTGGTGATGCAAAGACTTCGGCGTCCGACGGGAGCTTAGGCGATGCAGACCGGACAATTGCTTCTTTGGTGCCTGCCAAGCAGGGGAGTCACTCCTTGACCCCAAGGGAGATTCTTCTGTCCTCTAGTCTTGAGTAGAGCGTCGAAGGTCCAGGATTCAGTCTCAGAGTTTCGTCCAGGGATAATCTAAAGTCCTAAGGACTGGGTTCCTATACTTATACTAAGTTTAGGGGTTGGACTACTCTGTGGCCCCACCTATGGGTGGGTCAGGGCAGAGGGGTGGCTACACCCCTTTCCCTTTGTCCAGTTCGCGCCAAAGCAGGGGCTGCAAGCCCCTGATCCGGTTTGAACTGGGGTATGCACAGGGACACCAAGTGTGCCCCCAGTGCAGGACTTCAAAGCACCCGAAAGTGCTCCCGCCCAGCCCCAATACACACTATCCTGTCTGGGGATGTGGTCACACCTCCCTGGGACAGGAAACCTATTGTCCAGGCCTCCCCTGCCGGAGTTTCGTCCAGCAGCAGGAGGCCAGACTTGTGTCTGTGGCAGCAGCATCCATTTTGTGATGCCAGGGCTTTAGAAAGAAGTTACCGGCCAGGCCAGTGTTAACATGTCTCTCCCTCTAGAAGGGTGGAATGCTACCCCCGCCGCCAGAATTGGCGGGGGGGTAGTATTCCAAGATGTTTGACACCAAACACGACATGTTTAGGTGCAGCCATTCAAAAGTTAGCATTTAACGCGAGGTTATAATGCGCTTAAGAGTATATGGTCAGGCTGCACTACAAACAGCATCAGAGAAGGGTCTCAGAACGCTGCAGAGGGGCCCTGCTCATGCAGGGGCACCCTCTCACATAGGAACCACTCACTCTGCCTTCAGGATTGATATGGCCTGCCATAGGAGTGACTTATAGGTTTATATGTGTGTATGTATTTAGTGATATAGGTAACCTATATCACAGTAAGGGGTGCATGCACCACCTTACCCAGGCTGCAGTAGCAGACCTGTGGTGTCAGTTTGGATGGCCTTCCAGGGGTGGCATAATACATGCTAGGCCTCTGAGGTACCTATGCTCTTGGTACATAGTATACCATATACTAGGGACTTATAAGGGCACTCCAGATTCCAATCAGTGATGTGCCTAAGGCACATGGAAACCATTTTAGAGAGGAAGCAGCTAGGCTGGGGTTCTGATTAGCAGGGCCCCAGCCAGACTAAGGTCGAAAAACAGTGAAGCATCAGCAAAAAGTGGGGGTACCCATGTGAAGCAGATCCTACTCTCCTACAGGCTGTTCCGAGGGAGCAAGCCTGTGCTTGCTGGGTGCTGCCATGTGTACCGCGAGCACCCAGACTTTGCTGAACACAATCAGGGCTTATGAGCACTCATGGAGAGGGTACTCGCTGTACTGCTGAACACTTCCAAACCGCCGGTGTAGGTAAGACGTGAACTGGGCCTTTGGGGCCCCCGGGGAACTCGCCACTGACAGTGCTGTGGCACCATAGCAACTTTTGATTAATTCCTAAAGAGTCACTATGGAGTACGGCCTATTAATGAGCATTCCCTGGATGCGGTCACCAGTGAATGCGGAATAACTCCGACCACATTGTAAGGAAGAGGGTGGGACAGAGATTTGCCTGGCAACTACTAGAGCCTCGACCTCCAGGGGATTGTGTTGTAGTTCATAAACGATGTTATTCCTTTGAATACGTAGAGTGGAAAATGATATACTTATTTTTCTTATAAAAGTTAGTATTTGACTGGGCATTGATTGATTGTTTTTACTGCCTGCACTTTGAGTTAGGAGTCGTGTTCACTCACCTTCGTAGGTCGGGCCCGGGACATCAGGATTAAAAGGCCTCAACCACCTCAGTTGGGCTCAGTAACCCCTGCGTGCCCTGTGGGCCCTTTTACAATTGATAATATAAGGTAATACTGCCAATGGCACCCTTTCTACTGCTTTTCCAAATACATCTGTAAATTTTTATTATCTTTTCCTCAAAATGGTGTGCCAAAAATGAGTAAAAATAAGCATTGCCATTGCCAGTTGGTCTCACTTATAGCTGAAAGTGTTCAGTTGCTATCGTCCAGGAATGCCAAAAAAAAGTGTAAGAAGTCTGAGCGAGCATGGAGGAAAGAATACTGTAGTAAGGCTAAAGATAACTACAAAAGAACTAAAACAATATCACGCACTAATCAGGAAAATAAGATGCCATTTCTATACAGACAAAATTGATAGGGCGAGTAACTCCCCCAAAGAAATGTTCGCTATATTAAAGTCCCTCAAAACATACGAAAACAAAAATGAGGCACCCACCTCAGTAAAGAGCTGTAATAAAGTGGCAGAGTTTTTTGCTGACAAAGCGACAAAAATCTACGAGAGCTTTTCAATAGAAGCACGACAAGGAACAAGCCTGAAACATAAAAATCAGACGAATTTCGCTGGAGTAACGCTAGATGAATTTAAGATCCAGGAGTTAGAAGAACTCATAGCCACAGCAAAAGGGATAAAATCCAGCTCCCCGCTAGACCCTGCACGTCCGGACAGAGTAATGGAGGGAGCAGAACTGATCATGCCGTATATCTCTGAGCTAATCTCTTGCTCCTTCCAGAATGGCATGGTCCCTACCAAATGGAAACAAGCAATTGTTCGCCCTCTAAAGAAGAAACAGTCAATAGAGATAACTGTATTAGAGAATCTACGCCCTATCTCACTGCTGCCGTTCGTGGCCAAAATCGCTGAGAAAACGGTCAATAAACAATTGGTAGACCATATCAACAGGAATGAGCTGTTCCACCCTTCGCAATCAGGTTTCAGAAAGGACCACTCAACTGAGACAGCACTCCTTATGGCCACTGAAACGCTGAGAAAATTCGGAGATGAAGGGCAGACAGCCGCCGTGATCCTGTTGGACCTAAGTGCGGCGTTTGACACTGTTTCACACAAGATACTCCTTCAAAGATTAGAGGCCTGTGGCATCAGGCAAAATGCTCTGTGTTGGCTGACTTCGTTCCTTTCCACACGGAGCTTCCAAGTCACACAACGGCCATATTTATCCAAGAGTATCCCCTTGCCCCAAGGGATCCCACAGGGATCGATTCTGAGCCCCACCCTATTTAACTTATAGGTGGGACCACTGGCTGAGCTAGTGGAAAAACATGAGGTGTCTATAGTTTCCTACGCTGACGACACGCAGCTAATTGTGATGCTGTCACAAGACAAGGAACAGTCAGCTATTCAGTTTTCCAAATGCCTGGAAGAGGTGGCGGACTGGATATTGGACCACTGCCTCAAGTTGAATGGAAGCAAGACAGAAGTAATGGTGGCCTGAAACACTGGGCCAACAACCATCACCAAAAACTGAGGTAAAAAACCTCGGCATCTGGTTCGATTCCGAACTAACATTTGACGGGCAGACTAGGAAGGTGGCCAGCAAATGCTATGGGGCCATGAAAATCCTAAGGAAAGTTCTGGATCTTCTGCCCCCAAACACCAGGAAAACTATAGTGCATGCGGTGATAACCTCCCAAATTGATTATGGGAATGTACTATATCTTGGAGCTTCTAAGGCAGGAATATCCAGACTACAGACCGTACAGAATGCGGCGGCACGCCTAGTTCTTAGCCTGCCTAGAAGAGCTAACACAAAGAAAGCCCTGACAGCACTACATTGGCTGCCAGTGGAAAAGAGAGTTGTGTTCAAGGCAATGTGCCTCTGTCACCGCATTCTATCAAAGAGAGGCCCAAGGTACCTTCACCCACTACTAATTCAGTACACACCCGGACGGTGTCTAAGATCTAGGGGAAGGCACTGGTAACTGTACCGAGAGTCGCAGAGCGAGAATGGGTGCACGCTCTTTCAGGTACATCGCAGCTAAAACATGGAACACCTTACCACTGGCATTAAGAATCGAACCATGCGAAAGCAGTTTTCGCAAACAACTTAAGACCTGGCTGTTCGCAAAAACATAATAAAGATGGTCTGACTACGCAGTGAGAAACTCGGATCGCTGTCGTATCCTCCCACAGTGTCTTGCTCAGCGCGGGGACACACCGGTGGTGTAACCATGCGCTCTATAAATGGCTAAAATAAATAAATAAATCATTCACCCTTCTGCGTACTCAATCATTCCTCTCCCAAGAACTCAGTCATCCTTGCACACATGCTCCTAGTCCTCCACCACTTGACTCATTCTTGCACTCATCCAGTTGACTGTCCACCATACCATAAACATATAGTTTCCAGTCAGTGAAAAGGCACTTTAACATTTCAGCCAGACCTCTTGGCCTTGCTCCTAGTTTGTGAGGAATGTGAGAGTGTTTCCTGCGGTTTGTAAGTACTAGTATGTGAGGGGTGTGAGAGACCTATCCGTATGTGTGGCTTCTGGTTTGTGTGGCGTGCACAAGAGCTTCTGGTGGTATGAGACTGCTACTCTGCGAGGGGTCTGAGAGTGCTTCTAGCATTGTGTGAGTGCTAGCTGCGAGGGGCGTGTGAGTGCTGTTAGTATATAGGGAGCTTTGTTTTCAACGATAAAGGCTTTAACAGTTCCACTTGTGTTTTTGTTAAGGCCATGGTTGAAATTACATTCTGTGTACTTAGTTAACAATGGACAAGTCTTACTTTTGAAACAGTACTGCAGCATTTCTTCCTTAGCTAAGACCTCTTCCTCCTCTTTTGAACCTGGATGGTCTGCTTTCCCTAACAGGCCGCTCAAAGGTTGGGGTGGCATTAATAGTCCAGGCTGTACATTTATTTACTTTTGAGAACCCTTGCCCAGTAAATGCTGGGAGGCTTTCACCACCCATCAACCCCTGCAATCTCCACCCCAGCTGTCACTTACCTCTACCTCATGTACACAACTAGTTGTTACTGGCATCACCAACCACTAGTTACAGCAGTGAACATAATTTAGTCTCCTTTCCCTGGACTCCTTAGCGTTCACAGACCCTCTGTGCTGGAATGCTGCTGCCGCTGCAAATGAACCGCTCCACAGCAGTTTCTAGCAGCTGCTTTTTATAGCGGACAACAAACCCAGAGCCCAACCTTTGAAGCCACTCCAGCTTGCCTGTGCACCTGACACATAATGCACGTGTGCAGCAAAGTGCCCCTTACATACAGGGTGTTTCTGCAGTACTTTGAGTTTGACGGGAGAAGCTTGGTTTGCCAGCAGGCAGGATCAATATACTATCGCATGTGCTTCCCTATAACTCATGCACTAGAAAAACAAGGACACTGCACCATCATTTCCCAATGGAATAGAGAGGCAGCATTTAAGGAAAGTGATACATGCCACTGTCCCTGCGTCAGCGATCACACCTCAGCTCCCCAGCTGTGTTTTCTTTTCACTACATCACAAACTGCCCTCCCCCCGCCCACTCCATAGCCGCCTTGTCAATATGTTAAAATGTGGCGAACATCTAGGAGTGGACAACCTACAGTGCATTATGTCTCTTTTTACCAGCCCTGCTGCTGCAGAGATGCACAGCATGATGTGCTGTTGCCGTTTTGTGTCGCGACTGGCTCTGCAGTTGTTCCAACTTGTGGTGCCACAGCATGGGATGCGGAGGGAGATGGATAGTAGCTTGACTGGTTTCTTCCGGGGTGTTGGTCAATAACGATGTACCTCCATTGCTGCTGGTTTGGTGAGTTCACTGGGCAATAAAGCATACCTTTTTACTTCCACAGCATAAACTTCAACAATCTTGCCTATTATTTCTCAAAAGCCTATCCAAGATGATTGTTCCATGGCCCACATAGTTTTTTTAAAGTCATAGAGGTACCCTTGACTTTTATAGATAAGTCTTTCAAGATTCCCAGACCGCATTTCCTAGGACAGTATCAGTGTACTTTCCACTGGAGGCCACCTTAGTGTTGAACCCAAACTGAGCATCAAGTACACCCTTTTTAGGTCGAGCCTAGCGCAGCGCGCATGCGCTGCTCTATGGGAGGCTTCTTGTGAGCACTCCAAACTTCCCCTAAACTTGTCCGTGTGATTTTTGTAACTCCCACAGATTTAATTGGCCATTGCATGTGTCTTTCAAAAATGAAAGCACGCAATTGGCCAAAGGCGTGTGTTTGTCCCACCTTTTGTCTAAATGTTCACTCCCATAGAGTTTTGGTGTCGGGAGCGAGCAGCGGCACGCATTGTGGCATCTGCATTCTTCCCTTGGATCATGTTACTAATGAAAGACAACGTGGTCGCTTTCACGGCCGCGGTTTTTTTCGTTTCTAAGTTTTTAGTCCTTGTTTTGCATGATGTTTGTAGCACGATTATTTAACATGCCAAACATTTTTACTGCTCGGCTCGTGCACAGACTTTTGGCTCGGCTCTCCCTTATAATGTATTTGATGGTGAGCGATTGCTTTGCACATCTCGAGCGCAGGGAGTTCCTGTTGTAGAAATGTACTTTTTCTATAGATTGACAATAATACAGGCGCATCGGCTAAACTCCGGTCCCCCGCGCTATCCTGGGCGCCTCGCTATTAGTGCCTGTGTATTTGGTTACAGAATATAATCAGCTCTTAAACCGCACTATTAAAATAGACTGCCTTTTCAATTAGAGGCGTCTTGAGCTCAACAGTCAATTACCCTAATGAAGATGCGTTCTGTTTTCACTTTTTTATTAACGAAAAGCTCGGTGTTCTCATTAGACGTGATTAGGAAGCGCTGCACTAAAAGAGCGTGCACGCGTCGGCGCTGCACAAAATGCACGTTTACACGAGGGACTTTAAGTGCAAGGCTCATAAATAAATTGATCGCGAGCCTCTTGTGCTTAAAACAACCTCCTTGGGGTCATCAGTACGCAGTCGGATAAGAGCTGCACTGCGCGAACATATATGGATTGAAAACTTTTTCGTTGAAAGGGAATAAACCTGCAGATGTCTTTTTTTATGTGCATTTTGACTTGTATTAGTCGTTTTTGGCAACCATGTTCCAGTCAGAGTGCTGCAACTTCAGTTTTTGGACGATCAGTTTGCCTTTTATTTTCTTTAATCGTAAACATGAATCTTTCAATTATTGTCCAATAGTTATTTTAATCCAATTTTATACAGTATAAATTAACTATCCTATCCAAAATGTTTTTTTAAAACACACAATGAAATAGCATTTTTTTAATATTATGTCTTGAATTTTCGTACATAAAACTGAAACTGTTTCAGCCGAGTCCCTGTGCTGTTTTAACTTGGGTTTCATCATAGAATATTCTAGTGCATTGTGTTGAAACGTGCCTTAAAAATATGAATTTTCTCAAATACCTACTTCTTAAGTTCTGTGGTAGTTACATTATAACAAGTGTAAAGTTCTGACAAAAAGTTAACCAAAGGGTTGATTTCGGGCTTTGATCAAACTGTTGCAGAATTAAAGTCCAAATGCAACTTCTTTGCAGGGTCGTTTCTCCCAGCTACACGAGGCGCTATAGTTATTCTATTAATGGATTGAAACATATTCCATTCATGTGAACAAACAATCACAAACATACAGCCCAGACTCACTTCTGGAAGTACTACAATCAAATGATCTTCTGCCACAATCAATTAAGATGCATATCAAGACACAGAGACGAGGAAAAGAAGGTAGGGCTTCCAGAAATACATCAAGCGCAGGGATCAGCACCAACAGAAAGTGAACTGTAACTCTAACACACAGAAACACATGAAACACACAGAAACAAAGACAGAGAACAGCAGACACGGAGGAATACGTTGATCGTAACCCGCACACACATATACACACACACAAACATGCAAGTCAAATGTCGCTCAAGCCCAATTCTTAATGCACAGACGCTGACAAATACAGAGGTGAAAATTCACAAGGAATCACACTGGCCAACACGCACACAGACCAAAAACAAAGGCGCGCGGGCGCAAACACGCAGAAAACATAGTCAAACTGTGAAATAATTAATTTTTATTGATTGCTTTATTGATTTTAATGATTATTTAACATGCCAAACATTTTTACTGCTCGGCTCGTGCACAGACTTTTGGCTCGGCTCTCCCTTATAATATATTGGCTCGCCCACCTCTACCTCGCAATGCCTGCACTGTACATGGAAACACATTATATGCAACTTCTGAACGTTCACAAACAGAAAATATTTCCCTGCACTTCTTTCGCCGTGCACAGGCGCACTCCATCTGAAGCTCTTGCGCTCCATTACCACAGACAGAAACGGTCTCCTTAGAGCACCCGCACCGTCCGCGCAGAAATGCTCTCTAATTCTAAGCAATGCATAAACACTCCCTCTGCAGCTCGTGCACGGTCAGCAGCTCGTGCACCGTGTGTGCACAAAAATGCTCTCTCTGCACCTACTGCACTGTATATAGAAGTATTCGCTCTGTAGCTTCTTGTACTCTATGCACAGACTACAAATCCCAGAATGCACAAGTTTCTAGCTGCCGACTGCCCCCTACAACCACCGACGTGTTGCTTTGTCATAGCCAGTCACCCCCCTGTACCTGACCTGACCCACCACCTGCAGCATGTTTCAGCCGATCCTAGCCCATGTTTGTAGCATGTGTCACTAACTCCTAGCTCACCAGAGGCATGTCACAAGGGGCTCTAAGATTCGAGCGACGTCTGGGCTTCCGGTTCTCCTGTGCCTTAGGGGGCCGCCCGCTTTTGCATATGTTATTTTTTTTTTTTACAGGGCTGTGCTTTTCACAAGCACTACTGCCTACTTGTTAACAGTAGTCCACTTATAAGGTCCCAAAGGCGAGACCTATTGGCTATGCCAATGCTTATTACACTTGATGCACATCACAACGAGGCAGAGCAGTAGAATGCTTACACAGGAAGGTGTTCGGGTTATAAGCTCAGAACTATGTAAACGCACAATAACACTTAATAAATCAATGTTTATTCACTACTTGTACTTTAAAAAAAAAAATTACTTTAGTTCACTCACAGCTAAACAAAACATTACAAATGTAAACAATGAAAACCACACCTCTAAAGCCTCCCTTAAAATAATAATCAATATAAAGCCCTTTCTCATTGTGTTTGTCACAGAGTTCACAGTGTAAAACCACTTCCTATTATGTTTATCGGAGTACAGAAAGTAAAATATCTTCCTTTTGTATTTGGCACATGGTTTGCGTTAACCCTGTCTACCAGTTATGAGAAGTAGAACCACTTCATGTGTGGACTAACACAAATACTGTCCAATCAAATAGAACCAGAGATCAATAAAAGGGTGGAGCCAAAGCCCTTCCCTTTATTCTGCTTTGTTAGCTCTTTGTTTTGTGTCAACATGAGCTTGGCTAACTGCAAAAGCTGTTTATAGCCAGACCTAATACATCGTGAATATACCTGTGCAACCTATAGTTGGAAACCTCCTTTCTTGTATGTTTTAGTTTTTAAATATATTGTACGGTTTATTCTAAGAAGTCTTTGCCCAACAAATGGTAAAAGCTTTTTTAGGCAGGCAGAAGCTTTAAAGCCTTTGTAGATTACCATGTATCTGTCTTACTGTTTGGAAATGAATAATTGCTTTAATATTTATACTTGCAAAATGGGTGGTCCAACTAACATGCTGAACTCGGCAGAAAGCCATAGGCAACTGGAGTTCTGGACTTCAGCTTGGGCCAACAGTTAAAGACATTTCACAGACCAGGATTGGAAAGCATTTACTGAAAGACACCTGACCTTGCAGTTTTGTTCCAAGTAATTTAAAATTTCAACATTACATAATTGTCTTGAATAATTCATAAAACATTTTTCCATCAGTTGCTGAATTGTTTTGAGGAGCGGTACTGCAACCATTTCAAGTCGGCAGCGCAATGCTGTCTTTGACATCACTTTATCACAGGGTTCATAATGTTCTTTTGATTTTTGCTGTTATCAGCATGTGAAAGTAATCAGACTGATTTGATTTGCTAGCCATAGTGTTTTCCTCAGTAAAAAGGTCTGGTTAATCTTAGTCCCATTTTGAGAAGAGTCACTTTTGCTCTTCGGTAGTCTTCAGGGCAATAAGAGAGTTAGTTACCAAGTGCCACACGCTAAGGGGCACATGCATCAAAGTTGCATTTTTCGATTACCAAATAGCGATTTTTAAGAAATCGCTATTTGGTAAGCACAAAATGCAATGCAACAAAACAGGCAGCAAATAGCGATTCTCTGATTGCGATTCCTTAAGAATCGAAAACGCAATTAGGGAATCGCTATTTGCCATTGCGACTCTATTCTTTCCTATGGGCCTCAAGGCCCATCGGTGGGAATGGTCTTGCGTTGCCTAAATTGCGATTACCTAATTGGTAATCGCAAATTAGATAATGCAAAGGCAAGGGTGCCCGGAGGCCTAAGGCCCCCCTGAGGCACCCCTAACAAAAAAAGGTGCACATGTAAGGCACACACATGCCCTAAGAGCATGTGTGCGCCACATGGCACTTTGAAAAATTCAGTTTTGTGCATTTTTCAAAGTATGCACATATTACCATCAACTTGAAGTTGATGCTAATTAGCGTTTCCTAAATGCACAGTTCGCATTTAGGAAAGGCTTCTTGCTTATGCATTAGGGAATCGCAAATTGCGATTCCCTATTTGCATTCGCAATTTAGGTAAACGGAAGAAATTGCGATTACCTAAAGTGCGTATCCCAAAAACTTCCATGCATTGCAAAAGGGCGTTTTGCGATTGCAAAATACCTTGTTGCATGTGCCCCTAAATATCTACCCAGAGAGTCCTTATAGGACAATGCATAATCCAGGTATATACCGCCTGGACTGTATCCGTCAATTCGTTTACAAGAAGTACTCTTTTCATAGCTGAACCCACGTCCATTGGCCAAAAATCATTTGGATCGTTAATATTTATGAAAGTTGTGGAGTTAGTAATGGCTTTGAGGGGCACATTGAATGCAAGTGAAATGCAAGCAGCAGCTTGTGAGATGAGGATGCCTTTTTAGTGTTGATGAAGAGGGAGGAATGTTTAGCACATAGTTGGGTGCTTGTGTCTCTTGGTCTCTCTTCCTTCATAGAGAGCAGAGCTGAGCAGACCTGATTATCCAACAATGAAAACCTTTAGCACTGATGTCTGTTAGTCTGTAGTAAAAAAAAAAAGTTGACATTTTATGGTCTCCTTTTGTTCAATATTTACGTAAAAATAATTATAATGGTTGTGTTTCTGTTTTTGAAGAGGCGGTTTCCAAACCCCCTTGATTTTGAATTAATAATTTTTGGATTTGTTTAACTTCGTTATTAGTCCAATAGTTAATTATTTGAATACAATATTGAGTGCCTGTTATTTCTTTGGTGACACTTCTCGTTCCTTTTTCATCTCTTTACTTATGTCGCATCCTTTTCTACTTTTTCTTTTCTTTTTCCTTATATACATTTTGCATAAGGAAACTTGATTTATTTCTAAAGGTGCCACGTTTTGATCTTGCATCATATTATTATTTACAGTTAATATCACTAGGATTTGCGTTCATGTTTGATATATTATTATTGTACTTTATTTTGTTACTCAATGAAAATGTTCAAACTTAAAAGAAAATGCAAACCTGGCGATGTCAGAGCAGGAGAGTCCCAGATGCTTATGTGAGTGGTGACCTTCCAGGAAATCTTGTCATTGCGCCTGAGCTGCATACTCTACTTCATTTGAGACTTGAAACAAGTTCATTGTTGTGCTTGTTTCACGGTCTAATGATCATTATGGAGTTGCCTATTTACTGCTTCTGCGAACTTTTGTGGGCTGCAGAATCGGGGAAATGGCCCGGTTGGCGCCATGCTAAATATTCCTTGTCTTTTTTTCTGCCCCAACAGGGAGGATAAGGGAACCAAGCAGCCCTGGAAAAAAATGCTCAAACCAGCCCTGCTCCCTTCATCTCCTAATCTCCCTCCCTCCATCCATCCATCATCCATCCATTCCATTTGTTCTCAATCCTTTTCTCCTCTCCCTCGCTGATCTCTTTCTAACTTCTCTCTCCTCTCCCTTGCTGATTTTCTAACTTCTCTCACTCTCTCCCCCCCCCCTCCTGGTGCCTGCTGCTGCTATCCTCAGAGAGCAGGGAAAATGACAGAGGTACCAGGAGCGGCCCTGGGCTTTCAAAACTGGCCTCCAAGGGCTCCAGCCCACTGGGGAAATTTTACCCGGTGGAATAAAAGGCCTGTCCGGCCCTGCTCTTCCTTGAACAGTGCCTTCCTTTGATGAGAAGATTTAACTTAGCACTTATGTAGTCCTTTTATTCCCTCATAATCTTTGCTGTAGTGTATGTTGTAGAGATTGGCTTCAGCTCAAACCCCTATGTTTGTTTTTGTTTTAGACCTTGGTTATCTCTTCTTTCTTGTAGCTAGTAACATGGCCAAGAACCAAGAAGTTGCTTTAGCTAGGAAGGAAATGAGTGCACAATAAACGTTGCCCTTGAAAATGTATTAAAGAGAACCCCTTGAAGACAGGATTTGCCCTGAAACGAAGAGTTACTAGAATGTGTTAGTGTGTGAGTGCCTGTAGCAGATCGTTAACAGGTCACATGTTTTTGTTGCTTGGTTTTTGTATAGCCTGACTCTCTGCCACAGGTATAGGCTCTTCCTGGTTTTGATTTTGATCAGTTCATCATTGTCTTGTCACATGGACTCGATTTATTTGGAATATGGGTAGCTTGGAAGGCTTTGTATTCCTATTTGTATATTGTCACATCCATACTCTTCTTTTGCTTCTGGGGGGCGAAAAGAGGAGTATTTAAACCCTGTTATCACTGGAGAGGGGTGAGCAACTGTGTATGCCAGTAATAACTGCCTTTTAGGTTTTCTCTCGGAGTCAGTGTTGGTGCCGTACAATAACCCACTTGTGCAAACAAGTGATTTATGAGGCTGCACCATCACATAAAGGTTTGGCAGCTTCTAGATTGGTTTGGTAGACACAGCCTATGCCTAAAGTACTTTCCATCACCGATTTGCAAGCTTGTTGAATACCACATACATTGTAAATGGAAGCTGGAAGATTCAGTCATAAAATACCAGATAATTTTGCTTTGAGAAATAACATTGACAAGGCACAAGATGTTTCATCTGCAACAACTGTTGGAACAGGGCTCTGTGGGTGGGAAGCAGTGAGCTGATCAGTAAAGTAGGAGTTGTGCAGACCATCTTACAACCATAGTGGAGATAAGAAAAGCCATCCAGAAGGCTTACAAGGATGACATTCCAGCCCCTTTATGGAGAAGGCAAATAGGGGAAAAGCATTTGCACAAGTCCAATATCTGAATCTCTGATGAGAGTCCAGTATTTGTGGTGAAACTCCTGCAATAGGACAATTTATCCAGCACTTGGGAGGACTAGGAGGTACTGTTCAAACTTAGACATGCATTGATTGTTATCTCTGGACCACATGAGACAGGGTCCTGCAGCACATCTGAAAACCCTCCATTTAGGGCTTTAATTCTCATGTGGTAGTCCAGTTCCATTGTCAAGGTTTAGGTTTCGAGTGTAATACAGGTGTGGATTAGCGCCCAAGAATATGCAAAGTTCAGTCGATGCTATATCTTTTTAAAAGAATAGGAATTTATTTACAAAAAATAATAAAATGGAAAACACAATGTGTATAGTAGAATAAAACAATTCTACTTGTGCGTTTTCAGGAGCAATTTACTCAGCTTAGCCCTATAAATGCATGCATTCCTCATGGGTAGAATTCATATTGGCTTAATAGTCACAATCCCTAGTGGGTGGTTGACTTGGTACTTGTGAAGCAAAAGTGACAACTGTAAATATACAACTCTATACAGATTTTGTCCTTTGTGTTTCCGGTGGTGTTAGGAGCTTGTGGTTCTTGGGTGCCATATGCGAATTGCGGCAACCGGAAGTGGTTATAGTTCTTTTAGGATGACTACAGGCATAAACATCAGAGCCACACTAGATACCAAAGAAACTCCCGACTAGAGCAGGTCTCAGATACATAAGCTCAGTGGCAAGTTCACTTTGCAACCAGGGACGTTTTAAGGCTTTTGGGGGGCCCTTGGCTAAACATATTATGGGGGCTCCTGTTCGGAACATTTCGATTTCATGATCCAGTTTCAGCTCTTTCATGCCTTTGGCTGGGTCACTGGCAGTGCACAGGCACACTGGTCCAAATTCTAAATGTGTTTACATCTAATATTCAGGGATAGTGATGTGTGTTTTCAGTATTGTAACACAGCACCAGCTCACTAATATTATTACTAATAATCTCTGTGACACCCTCCCATTTCTGACAGGTGAGGTCGTGTATTGATCTAAAAGAAACTTTTATGATGGAAGTTGTATGAAACATAAACACAACATTTGTTTGCAAATGTCCGTAATAGACTCTCACACTTTACCCACATTAAAAATAAATTAAAGGAAACTGCTATTTAGAATATACTGTTTTAGAATTGTTCAAGGTAATCAGGGCAAGAATAGAGCTGGCTCTATCAGGGGGTCCCCTAAAAGGCTGGGACCCTGGGCCAGAGCCCACTTTGTCCATGCCTTAAAATGTCTCTGTCTGCAATACATTACTTCCAGCGACAGTAGCAAGGGATTTTGTCTTCGGATGTTGACATTTTTCCACTTTCTCACTGTGACCCCGTGGAAAGGTTTAACTCGGGAGGACATGGAATGATCCTCATGGAGTCAGCGGAGCCATGAAGATTGATGTGCTCAGCTCGGGGCAACCAGTAATAAAAGCGGTGGTTTGCTCTGTTGCTCTGGGGTTTTCCTGAGCTCTTCTTTCTGTCATCATGGGACCCAAATTTGAATTTTGCTCTTCACACAAGGTGGCAATAGATCCTCTCAACAGACGGGCAACTGTTGGGTCCTCATGTTTCTGGGCACTGGGCTCAACCCTGTCCTGTAAAGTTAAAAGCAAGCTACCTCCTCCTTCTGCGCAGCAGTAACAAGTTTCTTTTTAATTCTGGAGCCTCTGTACTGATAGTGAGGAAAAGCAGATACATGATCTTTTGTTCCTGGTCCAGTACTTCCACTGTGCAATCATACAGAACTTTGACTATTCAAAGGTAAATTCAAGCACTACTGGGA